>OX335672.1:15887500-17137500 GCA_946894065.1 Acleris literana
CGTCCATGTCCATATTGTTTTTTCAAAAGTGCTCTCTATTGCGTATAAAATCGAAAGGACCATGAAAAAAATCCCGTACACCCAACTTGTGGGGGCGCAGTGTGGGGCGGCGGCGCGGCGGGGCTCTGCGGAGCGGCGGCGGCGGGCGGCGGCTCGTTGTGCGTCAAACTATCGCTACTAATACTCGTATGACGCAAACAAACAGTCTCTCCGAATTTGTCAGAGGCTTTTAAAAATACTTATAATCATGTATTTGTATCATTTCCTCGCATTGTTTGAGAAAAGCATTATGTATGCCGCGGCGGAAACGAGGATTTCCTGACTCGTATTTAGGTGCTAACCACCTCGTCAGGAAATAACTTACTTTCCGCGCCTAGGCAACAATGTACTATTTTCCTGAAGATAGTTTTTGAACTGACATATATATAAAAAATGTTGTCTTTCAATTGTTTTTGAGAACGTTGGGGGGCGTATAAAGCGCGCGGATGCGGCGGCGGCGGTCGGCGTCGGAGCGGGCCGCCGGGAGCGACACCGGCGATAATGACTGCTCAAATTGCGGCGATGTAGCTCACTAGAGCATGAGATCGCTCACTTGTCTTATTTTTTACCCAATAATCGATTTTGATCGAGTAATGCTCGCCCCCTTTGCATCAGGAATCGGCGGCAAGCAATTTATGCATACTTTACTCCCAAACAAAGACGCTTTCATTCAAAATTCAAAACATCTACAGAGGCGCTGCTGGGGGCGTAGAGAGACTCAAAGTAAATTATGATAAATAGTCATACGAGACATGAAAAGACCGGAACTGTTTGACAACAACGAATCTTACTCATCCCGTATTTTTAGGGTTCCATACTAAATGTTGAAAAACGGAACCCTTATATGGACGACTTTATTGTCAGTCAGTCCGTGTATCCGTCTGACTGAGAAATCCCTTTTTAGGGTTCCTCCCGTACATTTAAAGCAGGTGAAACATTTTTTTACTTTACAAAATTGTGTGATATATTCTTAAATCTCTATTATATTGTGTGTATGTCAGTATCAATTTTAAGATTTGGGGGACTGTTTTGGATATGCGTTACGTACGTGTCCCCACCCCCCAAAGCACTAAAAATCTGAAAAATATCTTAATGAAAGCACATATGTATACATATACGAATTTAAAAGGAAAAATATCACGACTAAGTAGACTTGATTTGTTCTTGAGATACTTACAGGCGAGTAAAGTGTATTATCTAATAAAAAATATCATTGCACTAAATAGGTAACTTTAATAAGAAAATTGGTTCAGTTTTATTGTTTTTCAAGATCGTGTTTTTGTGTTTGTAGTAACGGCGTTGGAACCGTACACTGAGCATGGTCCGACATGCTCTTGTCCAGTTTTTTCTCTGAAATGGCTGAAGCTATTGGGCTGAAATTTGGATTATTCACAGTATTTTAAGTAAGTAGGTAATTAGTGGTTCACCCAGTTTATCCTCCAATGTATATAGTTTTTAAATTTATCTTAAAAATTAGTGTCTTTCTGCTATTTTGTCGAATGTTCGTACTTACTCGTATCTTTATTTCGCTATTGGCTTCAGTATCGATGGAAAACTCATATGATTTGTTTGTTAAAGAACAAAACAAACAAAATCGTGGATCAATAGGCGTAGTCGCTGGTTTTACGAGTAACTGGATACATGGCTCCAAGTTATTCAAATGAAGAATGAACAAGTGATTTGATATCGCAGAGATCGGAGTAACGGTCGCGACGGTGAACGACACCGTGCGATGGCGCGCATCTCGTCGATAGCACACATTCAAATCATACTAATTATTGATTAATTGATTAGTTTTCTTCGTATCACCTAGCGCGATGAGGTGTAAAACAGAACTAGTCGACCGATGCATCGTTAAATGAGTTAATTATAAAGTAGAGTTTGTACTTTATCTACGTTTTGGATCTAGTAAAGAACAAACAAACGGTAGACGTGTTCTCGCATCCATATTGTTTCGTATTTTAGTATAAAAACAACAACAATTACTCGACCGAAAAGGCTTGCATTTGGTAGTTATACCTTTGAAACAAGTTAAGTTAAACTTAGGCAAACTATGTTTTATAATAGATGAAGATTTTATACACTGTTATCGCCATTCAAAGTTACTTACAATTAGTACCATCGTCATTATCTTTTGTCCTCTCCGCGTCGCCTCATACAAACTAGGTTACAGGGTGTTTGTACTGTATTATTAAGCTACATATAGGTACATGACCTTCCTACAGCACACATAACGAATGGTTAAATCAGTATTGTGAAGGTAACATCATATTAGTTTGACAAATTAACACGAGAGTTAAGAGCAAACTTCCGGCAGCCATTATTCGTTTTTCACGACTCCTTTACCGTGTCTTCCGCGGAAACATGTTTTATTGTATCTTTATTATGCTATCACGAAGCTACTTAAGCTTGAGCTTAGATTACTATTTGTTACTTACTACTACAATAGCTACAGGATGTGAAAGTATGTAGTTTTAATTTAAAAAAAAAAAAAAAACAGAATAACAAAAAACCGGACAGGTGCGAGTCGGACTCGCCCACTGAGGGTTCCGTACAAATTTGTAGGTACTATCAGCCCATTAGAACCTTAATCCAACATAGAACTGTGTCATAGAGACGATTATGATTCAAGTCGTAAGAAGTGTCAAACAAATGGTTTTATAAAGTCACTGTGATACCGTTCTATGGTGGGCCAGGGTTCCAAGGGCTGATAGTACATATCGCACTACTAGAAGAAAAGAGTCTCCACTCAAAATACAACTGTATTTTAAACTCAACTTTAATGCCACTTCTATGAACTTCTTTTTGTAATTTAGTTAAAATGTATAGTTTTCAGATTTTTCCCTATACTTGGAGTATAAGACGGTATTATTTGCCAAATTTTATAGTTCTAGGTCAATGAAAAATACCCTATTTATATGATTTTACATTTTGATTTCCTTGAGAGTGTTGAAATATTCGTTTTTTGCGGCATAACCGGCCGTATCTTTTTTTTACGTTAACTTGGAAGTTTGATTTTTTCACAGCTTCAAGGGGCTGCAGACTTGAGTACCTATATGGTTGTAATTTCAACTCGATCCCTCCACAAGTTCCCGAGATAAAGGTTCTTGACAGACAGACGGACGGTCAGACGGACAACAAAGTGATCCTATAAGGGTTCCGTTTTTTCCTTTTGAGGTACGGAGCCCTAAAAATGGATTTAAAAAGTTCATACCTGTTCCCCGACTGCAATAAAAACGCATTTTCTATTTTTATTTATTACTCATGTTGTTTGTTGATATAAAACCGCATAATTGCAAAACACTGCCTGTGGTCGCTTTTAAAGCATAGCGGGCGTGTTCTTTTTTTGCTGAATAGTATTTTCATATAAGTACATTCCTATAATATTTTTAATATTTTCCTTGTAGTGCTCAACAGCTTTATTAACCTACGACACTAACATTCTACGCAAATAATGCGGAAAAATTTATTGAATTACGCGACTTAGAACTTTTAGATTTTTTTTACAAATTATGACCCTTGAGGTAGGTAGTTGCTTTTGGTTTTAACTGTTAAGTTAAATTTAGAATAAGAACAAAATAAGGTAATTAAGATTTAGTAAGTAGTTGGGTAGTATTCCACGAGTAATAGTAGTTAATCATCAACAAACTGTAAAAAAACGCGAAAGAAATGGCAGGTATTAATAGATCAGTCCAACTGAAGTCGGCTTTTGGTTAAAAATATTGTGAGTGTCGCCTTCAGTTGGACTGACCTATATTGCCTGCCATTACTTTTTGCGTTTTTTAAGGCGGTTTTTTGTTTTTGGCAATTGATATTTTTGAAGAAACCCTCAGAACGGTGCTTAGAATAAGCTAAATCTGCGAAAAAAATACAGGTTGTATAGCGTGATCAGTGATCACACGCAGCTCAATTTATGCAGTATAAGCATTCCTTATTTTCAACGAGTGATAATGAAATTATTCAATGACATGTTGAGGTATTAGGATCCGCTATAATTAAACATGGTATGATATGATGGTATTGATGGTTTGGTCATAATCATAAGCTGTAAATAATACCAGACAATATACGTACCCAAGGTTAAATGTATTGTGCACAAAGATTTGATTCGAGAAAATAAGTTCTCGTATGAGTGCCATTGTGAGCCAGAAAATGATGCACAAATAACTACACAAGTATTACGGTAAATTGTATAAGATTACAAATTATGCGATTAAGTAAGGAGGTAGCCTTAAGATAATTACAACCAGTGTCAAGTTGCGGTTTTCCCACGACTCTTGTTGTTTATTATTTATGTTATGAATAACTTACCATTAACTTGGAGTAGACAGATAACTTTAATTTGATTAGGTTAAGGAAGCCCGGCTTTTGAGTACCTACACACGTTCTGTTTCCAAGTGCATCATCAAGGTGTCTAGAAATCATGACACGATGATAAGTTGTCTTTACGTATCCAATATGTCCATATTGTTCTCTTCTCCATCTACATTATGTGCTCTCTACTCTACATCGACTATAACGAAAATTCGACACATTTGTTATGCTATCTTAGTAGTTAATTCACTTTCTTTTAAACTCGGCAGCTAAAAACGCGCGGGAGGATAATTGGGTTTCACCATACTTTTAAAATGTATGGTCATTCAAAAACAATTTAAAGTAAAATCATACAACTTTTCCACATTCTTTAGTAAATATTTCCAACCATTTTCCACCTTTTCGTTCATGATTGATGATGATTTATCATTAGAGATATTTCGTTTAAAAATACATCTTTAATTCCGAGTTTTAATAGCAAAATATTTGGTATTGGTATCCTGACTTTTTACCAAATCATCATTTGACAAACTATAGGTATCATTGACAAACTTTTATTTCGCAAAAATGTAATTTTGCTTAAACCATTACAATATTACATAGGTTACATGGGCTTAGTAATTAGGTTAGGTTAGGTTAAATTAATGACCACAAAAAAAAAATGTTGAGGGAAGTACGTCTTTGCGAATTGAAGGTTTGTAAAGTGATATGGTTTGTCAAATAATGATTTGGTAACATTAGTAAACCGAAATATTTACTATCAAGAAAATCGAAGACTGCAAAATGAATGAAATTAGTTCGTAATAAGAACTACCACCATATGGCATTCAATGAAAACTCGGGATATTTTTAGATGTTTTCCATTTCATATAGAGAGCACACAGTTAACTTAATCACTCTGTTTAGCCTGGTGACATACTTGCCAGGAACAAAACATCATTTAATACCCTTTAAAGTTAAAGGTTTAAACTACAACTATTACAAAACGACTAAAACTGTTTCAATGTCGCAACTCTGTTCACTGACCTACAAAAACATCTTCCTCCCGATTATCAATGGCTTAATCTTCCCGTTTTTCTAGTAAGAATCATAGTGAACGATTTTATACGTTTTTAACGATCATTGTCAAGTACCGTTGAGCGCGGCTAACGGGACCGACCCACCGGCCCTATATAAGCCGCTCGAGTAAACCGCGATCACTCTGATATCATTCCAAAATTATATGGAGGAAGCTTTCGTGGTAACTTAATTTAGTTAACCAATTGTTTAGACTCTGCGAACAATGCTCGTGGAAAAAGTTCAGTTATACGCAGCGGTGGTCACTTATCTACGCATCGGAATGGTTTATAAATTACCCTGATAGCTCTGACGCATTTAACAGTGTTAACTCCTTCGGCCATCATGTTATCTAAATTAACTTAACGGAATTGTAAAATCGTTATGTGACTGATTGAGATTAATTATAGCTCAGGAAAAAATCGATTCGATACGTTTCAAAATGTACGAGATGATGTTTAAGTTAGGGCTTGTTTACGGAGACGCGGAGCGTCGCGCGTGGCGTGCGGCTTGGCGTTACGCGGCACGTCGGGCGTTTTTTCCATTTACAGAGAGGCGGCGCGTGCAGCGGACCGCGTCATCACCCGCGCAAACACAAACATATGGCAATGTACGGTGTTGTTTATAAAGATGCGAGGCGTGAGGCGGCGCGTGGTGCGGGGCGTAGAGTGTAGCGGTGTCCGACGCTGCATCCGCGGCGGACTCTCGAGCATGTAGCGGAGCGCGCGGCGGAGCACAAGACTGTCAGAAGGTTCCGCCGCGGGCCCCGCTGCGGGCGCAGGGCGGGAACCGCTGTTATTGACGCGTGCGACGCTGCGTGCAACGCGGCGATGCCATCCGCGGGATCCGCCGCAAGTACCGCCGTATTTGAAGCAAACGCGCGTAAAACCGCTTCTCCGTAAACGCTTTTATACAACGCCATATGTTTGAATTTAGCGCAGACCGCGCCGCCCAACGCTACGCGCGACGCCCCGCGTCTCAGTAAACAAGCACTTAGGGATGCAACAGAAAAAACGTGTGCCCAAGTGAAAAACGGGGAAAGATAGATTTCCCTGTGGGCAAAACATTGAGTTCAAGAGAACTTAATGTTATTTACTAAGTAGTAAATAACCTATTGCAGCAAGGTTTTTCGGCACAGTCCGAATCAATTTTAAGTTTAAGAAAAAATACTTACTGCGATTTCAATTAACACTGTTAGCATAATTCTTTGATGATGATACTTCAAAGCAGTTTTTAGCTCAGGACAGCAACAGGAATTAAATACATGAATTTGATGGTTTGATATCACAGTAGTTCTATACGAGTAACAAATGCGACCTTTCCGGCTCCGCGTACTAGGACAGAATATACCTACTTAGTTCAGCTACGACACTACCGGGGGTGGCAAAGTAGAAAAGGTCTGTTCCTTGCAGTCATTTTTAACCAGAGAACAGCTCAGTCCAGTAGTATTCCCACGAATGAATTAGTGACCACTTCATTATGCTCACTGGTGTTGGTATACATCTACATAATAATGATTGATGAGGCTACCTGTGGGCGCAAAGTGGTGGGTCGGGAGTACATGTCGTGCTGGTAGAAGTTGGCCGGCGACAGCGGCGGCCGGTACTTCTTGTGGCCGTAGCCCATCGTGTCCATCGTGTGCATCGTTGCATCGGCGCGCACTCACTCCCCGGTGCACTTCATACTCTGCAACAAATTATGAATGATAAGCACAGTTACCATTGTACCAAGACAAATCCATGGCTGGTAAGGTAAGATGATTAGTCAGCAATGGCCCGAATATTTAGGAGTATCGGGGTTTGTTATCAAGTCGTCCAAGAAAGTATAATTTTTATTTGTCTATTAAATCGAACGTCAGAGTTCGAATAAAATAAGTTTTTGTTCGTCGTGGTTGGTTCGTGGTTCTGATCTATTTTGCATGTTTTAATAATTACTCCCAATTTGGTTTCATCCTCAATAGCACTTGCACAGTCACCAGTAATAATATGTTATTAAACATTAGGCTCAAAAATATCTGGCACTCTCTTATGCCTCTAGTAATAGAGACGTGTCAAATAGTTTGAGCCCAATATTGGATAATGTACTTATTATTGTTGGCGACTGTACCTACATAAATAACTGCTGTTAGTATTATTCGGTGTTATGTAATTTACTTACCTTTCGTCCGATAACTCGGTATGATCAGGTGAATATTTTATTTTCGGGACATTTTTGCACATTATTTTATGTATTTATTTAATTCATAAAAGCATAGAATTACTTGAATTTTATATTTGTTTTTGCCTTAGCTTCGCTACCTAAATTGTCATTATCTTTAAAATAAGTGAGTACCTTCTGTAAAAATATCCTTAATCCGTTTCTTTAATTAATTGTTTTTTCGTAGCTTGGTGAATGGGACACAATGCCGTGCGTGCATGCACCGCATCGAGAACGCTGCACCGCGATGCGCAACGCATAAGTAATGCAATCACAAACAATGCACCTGATAGACCCCCAGGCCATGTTTAAATACATATAGGTACATCATAAGCAATCGTAAATTAAGAAACGTTTGATAATTGTCTGGTTCTAGTATGTTTTTATAAAAAATATTTAATAGATACTCGTTTTTTTGGCGAAGTAAAATAAAAAATTAAGACCTAATTATTTTAATGCTGGCCACCGACAATGTTTTTTTTTTTTAAATTAATTACGCATTTTATTTTAGAAAGGTACTTAATATTGGTAAAATATTTAAATAAAAAATTGAGGCCAGTTCTGTTGTTGTTACTCACCCATAATAATTTAATAAGAAAACTTGAAAGCAATGCATCTTAAAGGAAAAAATATTGCAGAGAATTGCCATTCTCTGAAATTCTATAAAAAAGTATCAGTGATCAATCTGTGACAATGCAAATTCCATTAATATTATAATTAAATATAAAAATGTAACATTTCAACAGTTTACCGAGTATGTTCGCCAAGTCATAACCACTGTAATATCGGTTGCAACAATTTACAAAGTATACAAGTAGTTGTCCAGTTATTTAAATAACGCTATAACTTCCTGATAAAATAATGCATTAGGTAGACATTTCATTTAATGATACCAGTTTTTGTTGAAGTCGACGCGAGCGTAACGGGACCGGGCTCGGGTATACTTTTAATCCTATATCCGTGTCTTTCTACACTTGTGTTTACATTAGCAGAGCCGCTAGAACCGGCTCCGAGCTTTCTGTTAGGGGGTCAGTGGATTCAACTATTCGTTTCGACCGGTCAAACACCCCGCTCCTGGGCCATCAGCTGAATTTGTACTATAATATAATAGAGTGGGTCATCCGACAATCCTGAGAGTCAGGCAACTTTCTAATGAAATAATCGGCAATTTCACGGACGGTTGACAAAGAAATAGGATCTTTTCGTAAATGTCACTCGGGCTTATTAACTTAACTTCTTAAGTAAGGTTACAATTTAATTATTTATTATATATTATATTAACTGTTGCGTTGACAGTTATTTCATAACAAAATAACCTGATATAATCATGAATACTTGAAACTTTGTTTAGTTTCTTCTTACCACACAACTGGCACAACACACTGCTCATGCTTTTCGAAAAATATCGAGCTAATTTTCAATACGCTGTCACAAATCAGCAAATATACCGTTTTGAATAGTTTTGATTAATGACGTCATGGGTAGACTAATTATGCAGCATACTGTTTTGACAGTTCTCACGCTTTTTGTCAATTAGCAGTGATATTATCACTGTTGTGTTTTTGCTTGATGAGCCACGAGCAGATATTGAATACTCATTGACAACGCGCCGACCTCCGCTCAGGGCCAGCCATGCACCGCCCAGGAACAACGCCAACGATGAATAGGTTTTTTTTACCGTCTCGTGTTATGAAACAATTTTCTTGTTTCTATTTTTTAACATGGCAAAAACTATAGTATGTAGAAATTAATTGTCGATCGATATCGGGAAGCAGTAATTTTTTGGTCATCAGTACCTTTGATTTGTCTATGTAAAAACAAAATAACCAAGATCTTTGGATTTGAGATACGTAGTAACACGCAAACATTAAATTCTTCAAGGCGTTGCAATCCCGGATTTGAAAACCAGTAAGAGTAAATTTACGTAAGTGTTTTCTATATTTTCAAGTATTTTCTTATTATGTGCTTATATTGTTGTCTAAAATCCACTTTTTGGTACCCATATTACGAGTATAAGGGGTTAGTTTGGGACTAGGTCAATGTTTATAAGACTGTCCCCCGATAACTAACTAAAAAAAAATGAAACTGTATAACGCCGTTAAGGTGTCCGCCAGTAGTACCTCTTCGAGGTTCGCGTCGTTAGCACGTAGAGCATATTGGCTCACGCAGGAGCAGCGAGGCCTTGCCCCGGCGCGTCGCAGTTACCTGTTACAGTTGACTCATAGACCGTGAGCACGAGCACCGTGGGAACTAATTGCAGCTTATCAGTAAGGCTTTGTTGTTCACGTGCTCGCTACCATCAGTTCTGTGTAGCGCATCGGTAATCGGACGGTTTATCACTTCTTTTTAACCTTGTTGATACGGCACAGGTAAACTTATTCGTCATAATTTTGTCATTTAACTTAAAATATTTCATTTCCACAAACCTCAACCGGCGGTATTTGAATAAAAGGAACATAGAAACCCAGCGGGCACTAAAATTTCTTACAACATTACTACCGTTATAACTTTCCAGTTTTGTGAGCAAAACTCCGTGATTCGCCTAATCAATTGCTTTTAAGGAACCCTACAGAGCGTATCAAAAATAACGAGAAAAGTCGAGCTTAACAAGTAATTACTCGAAGAAAAACGGTTATGAATGTTATGATGAGTATAAATACCGCGAAATTAAAAAAGCGAGATAAAAAATAGTGATTATCTCGCAATGTAGTTTCATGAGCACTAGTAAACATGTTTTCTATTGAAATCCTTCATTAATAACATTGAGAGTTTGGTGTGAGCTGAGTGAATTCTATAGATATCAGGAAAAATATTAGCAGAGGATTCCGGATGTTCGACATATGGTCTAAGATCCGAATAGAAGATGACCTTCACCTAGCTGTTTATTCGATAAAAAGTATTTTATATCAAATTTAATATGCTAAGTAATATATTTATAATAAGTTGACTGGAAAATTTCAGTCCAGTCCTTATATAATTAAAAAAAATATTAACTTCTTTTTAAAATTGCTATTGTTTGTTTAATAGACCAATTACATACTAATTGAAAGTATGAAGCCTATAGAATATACAAACATTAGGTTTAGTGCAAATTATTAGTACCTACCGACTTACCTACCTACCCGATAGTTAAGATGGGAAAAAATAGTCAACCTAACGTTTGCATATTCTATAGGCTTCATACTTTCGATTATTATGTAATTGGTCTATTAAACAAGAAATAGCAATTTAAAAAAAGTTCATTTTCAGTTTTTTTTAATCGTATAAGGAAAATAAATAAAATAAATAGGAGGGTAAATATATTACTTAGCATATTAAATTTGATATAAAATACTTTTTATCGAATAAACAGCTAGGTGAAGGTCGTCTCCTATTCGGATCCCCTAGTAATACTATGGTCATAAAATGACAAGCGCATCGGTATTGGTAAACAAACCCGCAAGGTTCAACGTTTGCGGTTGCAGCGCGGCTCGCTGCAGCCGCCCAATGTCAATGTCACCTTTCCACTCCGGCGCACGTGGCCGGCGGGCGCGGATCGCGATTGACACTCTTGCGCAGTCACAGTTCAAGGCTCCACTTTGTAGCTTCACACCGCAAATAAATGGAGCAAACTTATAAAGAACAGGCCGAGTTTGCGCCAGTCACGCTTAATATGATTTATGTTCGGTCTTCCTCAGAGTGAGGTTATCGTATCACGTCAGCGTTGGCATTTTTTGCAACTTAAGTAATATTAATTATCATATACCAACTCTTAATTAATATTTTTATTTAGTATTTGGACGTTATGGTTTTTACTAATAAGTCATTATAGCAGTATCCAAACACGTTTTTTTTTTTGTGTGTCGGCTTATTAAGATGACTCATTTTTAATAAGACTGCTTGCGTGCAAACGATCTTGCCGGCAGGTTCTCAATACCTTAATGATTACGCTGTTATTTATATTCCTATACCAAACTTATGGAACAAAATCAAAACTTTTACCAATACGATGATAAGCGAAAATATATAAGTATTTTTATTTGCTTAATCTTTATTCACGTTAAAATAAGGCAAAGATCGATGAAAGATTTATAAAAGGAAAGATGTATTGCCACGTAGGTTGTATTTTTATGTTACAGGATTTTTCCAAAAATCTGTTTAGCAAACCTAGCAAGGTCAAAAGTTATTAATAATTAATCTTACACTTAAACCACTACTATTACGAGCTTCCCAGTAATGAGCAATGAGAGCTGCCGCAGGCATAGTAATGTTATCAAAAAATTACTTCAAGGGTCTTATAAAATCAAACCTCGGATGTGGCAAATCGTAATAATACTCGTACTGTTTTCTTTCAATTTGTTTCTGTATTCTTCGTTAAAACAAGTCAGCAGCCATCTGATAAATAATGATTCACGGAAAGGAACATTGTACGACTTTCTCCGGGGCTACTTATATCTGGCAAGTTGACAATACATTCCAACAATCCTTAAACGTTAGTTAAATGTGGGTGAGATAACGTGAACGATCCGGAATTCGGCCGAGTACGGTACACGCGCGTGCGACTGCGAAGCACCACGTAGATGAGCAGACGGCAGATAACAATAGAGCTAATTGCTTTATACTCCGCACCATAGGGGCGTCGCGTCGGCAGACAATCACAGCTCAACGAGAACACGGGTTAACGACGAGACACTTTTGATTGTAAATACACATTAATAGAAACTCGTTAAGGAAAATGTCCTCAAAAAATTTAGATTAAATATGTTTACCACGATTTTGTAAAACGGATTAACTTCATATTATTTTGGTACCATATTATTGCATTCTTATTGGTTCTGAGTATGACAACCAATCCCGGTATTGGTTTGTACCTACGCAGTATAGGAATTAGGTCCAGAGGGGCCTGCCAAGATGTATTGCGCTAACTAGCGTTTCTATTCGTTTCGTTTTTAAACCAATCGCGTCACTGGTAGATCACGTGACTTTTCGTATCACGTCATCTATCAGTGTCGCGATTGGTTTAAAAACGAATCGAATAGAAACGCCAGTTAGCGCAATGCATCTTGGCAGGGCCTTCAGTAGCCTACTGTATACAAACTTATACCGGTATGCTATGCCCTATAGTTCTGATCTATGTTAAAAGTTTTAAGTTTAGCTCATCGAGAAGTTAGTTTAAAATTGTCTGCAAAATTTGTGCTAAACAGATAAACAAATCAACAGACAGCGAGCTAATAAAATCGGGGTAAAATATTAAACTTCATACCGTAAACGAACTTACCGTACCCTGCCCATGAAAAAGAAGTAAATGAATGCTTATATGTATTTGATTTAAAAAAAAATACCGCACGCGCAAAAGAAATAAGTCGTTCACTTTTATGGCACAGAAGGAACATTTTGAAAGAATTCAACTTCGCATATACGGCCGATTTTGCCTTAAGTGCATTATACCCTGTTATTAACTTTGGTTCTAACGTTCTAAGTTCTAACATATTTTTTACCCGGTTACCCATAATTTTATCGAATTTCATTTCATCAAACCCTATTTTCTACTGAAACCATGATGTTTTCAGGATTTATTAAACATTTATTACATACGTTAGGAGTAGGACCGGTTAGACTTGTCACTACAAAAAAAAAAACTGATGCGGCGAGAAATGCCTTTCGATGAAATGAAAATTATGCGGAATGATACGTTCGTTGAAAGGTTTTTTGATAAAATAATAGATACACTTTTTACCCGACTGTCAAAGAAGGAGAGTGATGTTTTTGACAAACGAGGTGTGGTGAGAATCGCTTTAGCGTCGCAAGTTTCACTGGATACTTTAATTAAAAAGCAAAATTGACGGATATGGAAGTACATATATGACATGGGTATGGACTTATATAGACGACAATATCAAACATGCAGTCGGGCTTAAAGCTAGCCTGTCTTAGACGGGTAATAAGAGTTCGATGCTACCCTACCATTATCGAATAAGCCGCGCTACGCTTCCTCAAAAATTCAATTAAATTAATTCAATTAAGCCCACCAGTAATAAATAAACAAATTACATAATTTTCAAGTTTGACTCATCTCAGGTCGCACCGTGAAGTGTGTTCGTGTGCTCATGTTTCCTGCTGCGGTGATGGGTGAGCGTGTCACGACCGGGCGTCCTCAGCCCGGGAGGATCCGCGCGGTGCACTGGCCTCGCGTGACGTCACGCCGGCCATTACGCGTTTACCTGCCTTTGTTATCAATAGGAAGAACGATATCAAAGATAACATTTTTTTAGACGCCACGTTCTTAAATCGACTTCACGTATCTTTGTGGTTGCTTCATAATATTTCATGTGTTTTTATGTAATATTACTAATTAGTAGAATTATTGTTCAGTGGAACGCTTCAGGGTACACCCACGCTGTTTCCCATAATTTTGGTCGTAATGTATTTGTGTATAAAAAAAAGGTATAACGTTTAAGTACATACATACACATACATAATTTCACGCCTTCGTTCCCAGAATGGGGTAGGCAGAGCTACAGAATTACAAACATCTCTAAAAACTTGTTGATAATTCTATAACCACAATTTGCGCAATTAGGCTAAGATGTTTACCAGCGTATTAGTGACAGGTTGCAAGCCCATCGCCTAACAGTACTACAAGCCTTTATTCCCTTAGTCGTCTCTTACGACATCCGCGGGAAGACATGGAGTGGCACTATTCTAACTCGGCAACCACACGAGGCTAACGTTTAAGTGTATTGTTAAAATCGTAAACAATTCAGTATTTCTTAAATATCTACGATGTAGTTTTTTTTAAATATCTTTAAAATAATGGTTTCATCAAAAAATACTGTATGACTAGCGATGATTATACTTTTTTTAAACGCATTATGGTCCAAAATAATGATGGCAGACAATATAGACACCTTGTTGAAGAATATCTATTATAATATAACAGGAACCTATTGTTAAAAAAATTATATCATTAAACCAGGCATTGTGCCTAATAAAAGTCTCTATTGAAGATAGAGGATCTCATCTAAGTGGAGATGGTCGCAATAAATGTATTTACAGCTATCTTAAAGGCGTCGCAGTAACCTGTGCGCGTCAAATTTCATGTCCTGTGTCCAAACAATAAATTGGCATTGTTAGATACGCTGTTCTCGTTCACAACTTCTTGTTTTTTTAAACTTAAAGCAGTTTTGTTGCTGCAATTTAAAATCGACTTGGATTTTTTAAATTTTATTGTTAACTGTGTTAGTGTCGGTATCGGTAGCCATAATATTGTGTCGTAACATAATAGTCATATCACTAATTATTATAAAATTTGATGTTGTAAGTTGCTTTGTTAGGGTTATACAGGTTAAAAATAATGTAAAGTCTGCTTAGGGCCTGTTGTTTGACCAACAGTTTAAATAATTGTTAAAAATTGTAATTAATGGTTATATCTCGAGGAAATGTGTCAAATTGTGGATACGTTTTTCCAATTTTACCAAAAATTTACAAGTGAAAAGCAATAGTAACAATGTCAGAGCTAAGAAACCATTTTTAAAAATTAAATGTTTTTAAAAACAAAAAAACCTTATTAAAAAACACAAAAAAGCAATATATTTTTAGCCAAAATACAATTTCAGTTGACTGATCTATTTTCATTTGTTTTTTTTTTTTGCGTTTTTTATGGCTGTGATTTGTTATTTTAACACTGCAGACATAATGTAAGCACGTTTGTATGGTGTCCTATTTATTTAACTTTTACTCGCTAAAAGGTTAGTAACACTCTCCTCATTGATGATTAAATAATAGTACGTAATAAGCGAGCATAGTGCAACGATTGCTCCGGCGCGGCGCGGGAGCGCGAGCGGTGAGATAATGCTGATTACCCGTTTGCATGAATTACTGCGTAAGAGCGCGCGCGCCGCAAGTGTGTCGCGCGGGTCCCGCTACGTGCCGACTCACTCTCGACCTGCCGCTCGTACTGTACACACTATTACCGAAGAATAGCGATCACTTACTAGTCTTACTACGTAAAGCAGCTAGCTTTTACTATAAGGGGTATTCTGAGTAATAGTCAAACAATAGAGAATCAAATAAATTGCGTACAGTGTTGGAGTTGATTTTAGCGTGCATTCACATCGATGAGGTAAATTGTTGTTCACCTCAGCACCACAAAGATTTTGCTGTTAAAGGCAGTGAGCAAAATTTGCTTTTGATGCGAGCGTGAGACAAAGTAACTTTTGAATTATTTATCACAATATAAATGGGTAGGTGGGTGGTTGGCTGGGTGGCAAATAATATACCTCATATATTTTTTTACCTTTAGGTAATATGTTCTCGCTGATTAGGTGAATGTTTTATGTGTAACACGAGACCAAAGTAATTTGCACCTCATGTCTTTGAATCCCTCGCTGCGCTCAGGGTTCTAAGCTCTCGCTACGCTCGTGGTTCAATTATAGAATCCTTCACTTACTCGGGATTCAAAATCAACACTCGCAGCAAAAAACAACTTTGCTTTATCGTTGCACAAATAACTGTTCATTCTCCACGATGAACATAATCTTAGGTTTGACAGGGATGTTATTTTTGTTTATTTTTTGCTCTTGACATTGTCAGATCTACGAGAAAATTTAGGTTAGGTACCGTTGTAATCTGGTATGTACTCGTAAATACCAATTGTACTTCATTGCTCTGTTATCTCACCAATATAATAAATCCGAAAGTGCGTTTGTTTGTTTGCCTTTCTATAACATAGTTTTGCATAGAAGTAGTCGGAAATAGGGAACTTTTTAATCGAGAAATTATAGGTACGCGGTGGCGGTAAGAATATCAATAAACGTGTTCTACGCCGCGGAGTCCCGGGAAAAGGCATATAATATACACCCACTTGCAAGAAAACGGGCTCTTTTAATTTGGTCATAGTACCTAAGTAAACTCTATTGCGCAGAAAAGAAATTGTTACACAAAAAAAGACGTATGAACATAAAGTGCCCTTTAACCCTTATTTTGGCAAAAATAAAAAAGGTCGGGAATTCAAACCCGTTTTGATTTTAAAACAGCAAAAAACAAACAAAAACAAAAAAGTGAACATTAGGTATGGTATGTTAAGAACCTATTCTTGACCGTGCCAATAAATTAAGGATAAGGGATCTTTTGCAGTTTACCTTAGAATGAGGGTGAGCACAACGCATAAGGATGGCAAAAATGAAGTTACATAATATAATTGACTTAGTATATAAAAACTACTTAAACTAATATGTAAATATGAAAATACATTGATACAATATAATCGCCAACTAACTAAACTTGGGTACGCAGGTACCTAAGGTAGTAGGTAAGTACTTACCAACTTATAGTTTAAATATGATAACCCATAATTTCTTCGACTTTCGCTTCATCGATTGTATCATTTCATCGAACACCATTTTCTGCTGAAACTACGATGTTTTCAGGATATCCTAAAAATTAACCACGTAGGTTAGGTTAGACTTGTCTCAAACGAAGAAAAAAATCATGCGGCGAGAAATTAGATCTTATGCTACAGAGTGAAGAGAGTATCATTCATGAAGAAATATTCTAAAAATATATATATTTGTAAATAATATTAATATTTTTTTGTAGCATCAAATCTCATTTTGTACTTACACTATATTTAAAATACACAAAATAATTGTAAGTGCCCGTTTTCTTTTCAAGGGGGCTTATCACGAAATTAATTAATAACGGACATTATGTATTTCATATTTCTACAATGTACTCCGCCATACGATTACATAAATAAAGGACAGCCTAGCCGTGAACTCGTATTTAGGAGCTGAACTCTTGCGATGTGATTCTGATTACAAAAAAACGCAGTGCGCATAATTAGGCGTTTTTTGTCTCAAATGTTGGATTAGTGTCAGTGTAGTATTTTTTTTAAGAAGTAACCATCATCAACGGCCACTTCTTAAAAAAATAAAAACTGGTCAAGTGCGAGTCGGACGTGCGCACCGAGGGTTCCGTACTCCGCACAATGGGTATATTCCAATTTGAATTCGATTTCGAATCGAATCAGCGCGAGCTCGCCCACACTTGAGCATTTTTTAGTATGTTTTGATTTTCTTCAGGGTTTGTAATAAAATCAGACCAGACGCTTGTATGTTTTACCATTTTAACAATACTACAAAAATATAAATACGTTGAAAAAATAAACGTTTCTTGTATGGGGACCCCTTTATGAATAAACTATCTTCAATTTACTTTATTTTTTAGTAGGTAAATGCACCGTAATAACACATATTCTGAAAAAAAAAAACAACCTGCTATCTATTACGGGTCAACAGATACAGCTCTTTAAAGTTACGTCAAACGGACGGACGGACAGCGTAGGCACATTAATAGGGTCCCGTTGGGCTACCTTCGGGAACGGACGGAACCCTAAAATTGAATTAATAATGTCCTGCTTCCTAAAAATTTGGTGTGGAATTATATCCAGTAAACTTTATTTTGCAACCGGCAATAATTTCACCAGAGCTCTTCACGGAAAACACGACTTTGCAGTTTTATTTACCTACAGGGCAGCTGACAAGCAACACCTCATGGCGGCACTTCACTCGCCAAATACTGATCATACATCTCTTACATGTTACATACTGAATAAAAGAGATGCAACGATAATATTTCACAGTATTGGGGTAGTGGCACAGTCCAGTTACGTCACGAGAGGTCGACGACCGTCTGCAGGCTGCAGTTGAGCCTGAAAGCCCGGGAAAGCTCCGCTAGGATGCAATTGCACTGAGAGCTTGAATGAAGCTTTTTTGTTTTTCTCGTATTCGAAAATGATTTATACGACGTTTTGTATTTATCGTCTATATACAGGCTGTCCCAGAACACAGGGGTTTTTGCCTAACGCACTCGCCATCGCAAACGTTTTTATTTTGAAAATCGAAGGCTTGTCAGCATACAAAATGGAAACAATTGTTCCGATTTGAAACCGATTGCGATTGCGAGCGCGTTAGGCAATAGCGACGCTGGATGTAAATATTATGGCATAATAAAGATCCCTTTATACCAGAACAGGATATACTTTTAACATTTCAATATGATATTAGGTATTAACCAAACTAGTAAACCACACTACCTTGCGATACACCTTTGACTCCCTTGGCTTAAAACTTGATATCTGATCTCAATAACGTAACAATTAAATGAAAATTACAGCATGATTCTAAAATATACTTAGTAACTATTGGAATGAAATAACGTTTTCGAAACCACTGAAGCATTACACGTTTTAAATTCAACAACTTTGACTCTTCGTACTTGAAATAAATGCTCTTGAAGATTTAATAACTATTTAAACAACAGATAGATCTAGAAGATGGAAAATCACGTATTTTAACTATCTAGTGGCTTTTCTTGGAGAAGAGCAATAATCAATCATTTGATCTGCGCGATCAATTCCTGGCATAAACTTGTTGTGTGTGGCCACTCCTCCGGGCTTTACTCTAAGCTGTCGAAGCCTATTCGTGGTGGAGCCTATATTCATTTCAGGATAATTTTTGGTTATAATCATAACACCCAGTCGTTTGACTACCAATTTAGATACGTACGTATATGTTATCTTATCCTGACACCAAAACACAACAATGCAAATACTGTTTAGCGGCGGGTTAAAGGGATGTTAATAGCGACTCAGATAGATCCAGCCCAAAATCCAACACAAAGTTTGAAATTTAAATAATTTCTGACTCCGCTATGCCCCCAGCTCAATCAGAAAAGTCGACTCCCGTATTATCCCGTTGCAACTACCCCCCGCACAACCAACGGCCTTATTCGGTTCTCTCCATACTGGTCCTGTGGTGTAATGGTTAGCACTCTGGACTCTGAATCCAGCGATCCGAGTTCAAGTCTCGGTGGGACCTAACTGTTTTTACTGTGACCTGTTCTATCTATCTTTTTTTGTTGGTATCTTGGTGTTAGGTGCAGATTTTTTTTAGGTTCAAAACAAAGTCGCTTTCGGCGTTCGTTTCGTTTCGTTCTGTCTGTTAGTCTGTCTGTATATCCGCTAACTGCTCCTACACCACGCAACGGATTTTGATGCGGTTTGCACCATCAGTTAAATGATGTTTCACGGAATTATATATAAAAATATATATAATAAATTCTGGTTTATGGACGGGTGTTACAAAAGACTCACATAAACCGAATCGATGCGAGGGCGGGTCGGTAGTTAATAATTAAATGGCTAATAAAGAAAAAAAAGTTTAACCCCTTTAAGTAATTTTGCAGCCTGTAATTTAAGATTCAACTATTGCTTGGAAGAAAAATGCAGAAGTTCGTGGTAAACTATATCGAAACGTCATGGTATAATGTTTTGAATACGTTACCTCAGAATGTCGTAGGCATTTTACCTACGTTTTATTTTCATTTGTAACGTAAGAACGCGTCAGAAGTACTTATAACCGGAAAAATCACATAGTATTATACAGGGTGCTGTTAATATTTCGGATAAGGTAAGTATTTAGCCCCTAGAAAGATATTGTAGGATAATAGATAGATAACCTTCCCATCTGGAGGCTGTACCGTTTATGAAAACTGTGATAATTATTCTCTGCTGTATTGTGGCATCCGTCATCCATATGTAAATACAAATACTACAATTTCCTTATTTTATTACACGACTGCCCAAGAGGAGAAGTGAAATGTTTTCAGGGTTCATGTAGGTATGCATGTAACTTTGTAAATTAGTAAATGTCTTCAGTAGGTTTTGCTTAAGTGAAGAATGTTGTAGTATTCCGACACTTGAGCGGAAAACGTGGCCCGAACGGCTGCGTTGTCCAGAATACTTACCTGTATACCAATTACCAAGTAACAAAAATGTTTACGGCAGGCGAACCAATAAGCATGCGATCCGATTCATTCTTAACACCTTACCAAAGGAATTGTTAGATAGTCTTCACAAAACTAATAATAACAATGTTCAATTTAAAACTCTAACTAGGAAGTATTACCTGGAATGTACAGCACTTACAGCACTAGTTTAGTGGAGTAAACTTATTTTATGAGAAAAAATATTACCGCAAGCCTTACCACGCGAGCTCGCCAACTATTACATAAACCAACTGGGTTTTGAATAGTGGCTAAAATATACACGTCCTACATGTTCTTTTTTACAAGTTTGAAAAAAAATAATACGATTCTTTATTCCACCATAACTTCTAAACGCATGAGCCGATTTAGATGTGTGTGGTATGGTATCGTAACAATCTTTTCATCCCGGGTGACATAGGATACCTAAACTGTTCAAATTGAAATAACAACAATGGCAAAACGACAATTATTAATAAAGGTAGGTATATCAATGACGATATAAAAAATGTAATCGGGTTTTTAAAGCTTGCTTTTCATTTAGTTATTTATTTTTATGTCTGGATATATTTTCTCTTGTTTTTCCGGTTATAAATATGAAAATAAAAATCTCTCTCTATCTATCTATCTCTGTTTTATAATACTTAATTGACATCCTGAAAATTCGAGAAGAAAGAATGTCACTTTTTAACTTGTTTCCGTAGACGAAATTTTAAGCCATGTCGGGAATTTTAAATGATTACACCCAACTTGGCCGGGCCATAAATAGTCCATAAAACTTGCCATAAACTTCATTTACACAAGCGTGTTCCCGAACTTACTAATTATTGTGTTATTATTGTATATGAGTATTTAAATCCGACGAAGCGTGTGTTTCAGTTCAAGTTGTAAATATCAAAGTGTGTTATTATGCTTCTGTAAATTTGTAGAATAATAAGGTTTATAATTGAGATTATCAGGTGGCATTTTTATATGTGTATAGTAAATACAAAAACTTAAATTTAAATTGTAAAGCAAAAAAAAAGTGAAAAAAGCTCTGTTATATCATCTATGAATAAGTTGCAAATAGAGGATCTAATAAAATAATTAATAATCAACTAATAAAAACACGTTTTTTTTCTATAGATCCACCTGTATTATTCGTCTGGTCATTTCATTATTATCATTTAGGTGTCTATTTGTAACTAGCGAAGCCCCCTGTCCTGTTTGTAACGCCCTGTCGATGAAATGAAAATTCGGCGAAGTAAAACATTCTATGAAATGAGTTTTGCTGATTCAAGGGTAAACCCAGTCAGACGGAGAGGCGCGGAAAGCGACTTTGTTTTATAATATGAGAATAAAAATACATTTGTGGATTATGATGTTTGACCTTTTTATTTAGCCGGGATTTACATCTCGCTTGCTTTGTGCTTTCGAAGGACTGTAAGGTAAAGTTAGGTACCTGGTGAATGAAAGGCTTAAATGTCATTAAAATTCATTATGTCCAGCAAAAAGTAGTGGTAGAATAATGGAAAAACTAAATTTATGATTCAAATGTTCAATGATTAAAGTTTCATGATTTTCATGAAGCTTTTATATATTAAGTTGGTACTTTTATCACCATAATAACTTAAATACCGAATCAAAATGGTTCTTGCGCTAGAGGTCATGTTGTGTATTAATTAACACGTAACTCACGTTACCTCAAATTTCACTTTTCCAGTTCAATATTTCCTAAACGACGGACAGACGAACATGGCTAAACTACAAGGGTTTCTTGTTCACTACGGAACCCTAAAAAAGGTTTTTTTGCCGTCTTCCGTTTAATTAGCATATTGGATGATAGAAGAAAAAGTTTGGAGATTTAATATGTCTCATAAGCTAGACGTAGGTATAACTTAATTTTGTGCTATTTGCTTTATACTTATTGATTTAAAAGTAATTGGTTGGATAAACCAATAACGTGGAGTACAAGAACCGCTTCCACGTTTTGTCGCCCAACCCGCTACTATATCGTGATCATATCGTTTACGTTATTATAACTCTTATTTAAAGTTATTTTATTTTCTTATCCATTTATTTGACTAGTAGTTCAATAAGCTGCTTTCTCTTCACAAAAGGGTAAGAATCAATACAGATTCTATTGGATGTGAAACACAGTTGATGACAATACAGGGTTCGATCTTCTATTAAATTCCACTTGTGCCCTTTTGCTATGTGTGTGTCAATATCCCACGGGTGCCGACACTGCCGTGTACCCAGCGCCGTGTTTGTTAAAACTTAACGGGATACTTGTAATCGAATTCAAAAGCTATCATAAGATTCATAAGAGTAAAGGCATGTGACAAATAACTATCAGTATGCAGAGGGAACGAGTTTCGGATCTCACGGCGTGGCGCCGGTCAACAGGTGTTGATGCGTTTTGCCTTATGACATTGTCCCTATTTACGCATACCGTTATTTTTTTATTAGCTAAATTCATTTTTTTCGAACATTGCAAAAATATTATGAAAATATTTTTTCACTGATTTGGTTTCTTCTGGGGAAGAATATGTCATACATAATAAAGCAGAAATAATTCCAAATGTAAGCGACGAAGTAAATACCTAAGTATTTTCCTTTTGTGCATACTTAATTTTAGATTTATAGGTATGTCAGCTTCAAATCAATAATGAAACTACAGGTATACAAAAGCAGTTAGGAAATCACTTCTCAACTGTTTTACGCCAATAATTTATTCAGTTCGTAAAAGGCATAGCGAATACTTACGCGAAAAATAACGGTAACGGTACCGAGTAATTTTAAGATAAATAAGAGGTGCCTGTTACAGGCACACTCGATATTTATACGCACGAGTCACTGTGACACACTAACCATTATGTTTCAAATAAACATGTATGTTGATGTTAATACAATTCAAAATACAGTTATTCTTATTATAAGTGCAAATCAAATCCGTGTGATCAGCAAAAATTTTCAGTAATTCGACTAAAGCTCGTCGAGGTGCCCGTTGATGTCTTTTTAACGTGGAAGCATTGTGCTTACGTTTACTTGAAGTGTACGACTTAAAATAAATAAATGATTACGTGAAATATAATCATACGGATGAACCGTAATGTATCCTTATATATATATTTTAATTAATAAAATTACCTTTGTATTAAAACCAATAACACAACACGTTTTGTCCAGCGCAATCTCATTCAAACGTAACGTCCAATCACTTCACTAGTTTTGTTTCACGCAAAACAATCGCGTCCCCAAATCGTATTCAGCCAGTGATAGGCTCGTATGTTTTTCGAAATTCGAATGTGGAACGCAAGGAGCCGCGCAGCCGCGCACCGCTACAGACTCGTTCGGTGTGCGTCCGAGTTGCACTTGAGCGTTGAACTGCCGCGCCAACCCGGCAGAGTTGAAGAGGCTTTAAACTCCTTCAAGCGTAGCACAAATATACTTGTATTCAATCTGTTTGGTTTACGTGGAGAGTACGAGTAAAGTAATTGTAGCACAGATGAATGCGGGCAATGGACAGCAAACCGCAACAGTTCGGAACCGTGTTGCGGCCGGCGGCGGAGATAGCTTAATCGATCGCTCAACGATCGCTATCTCCCCGACGTACGGTCTTGTCTAAACGCAATAGTTGCACTTATATCGACTAGCGATTACGGGAAAATGTAAGATTTGTGGCAAAGGATTCATGTTTTCTTCGCTTTTTAATTTTCAATCGCACTGTAATGTATCCTTGTTTACATCATACCTGCAGGAAGTGTAGTCGTTTTAATTTACGCCACTTTATTAAAAGTTGCCAATAAAGTAGGATGCGTTACACAATCTTATAGATGTAGTTGTATTTCGACCGCAACGAATTAATTTTATCACTGTACCCTTGGGTACCTATGGTAAATATCCGTTGCTTTGAGGCTATTTAACATCTTTTGTATTCGTTAGTCAGATTCCTGCAAGCAATTTTCTTTGTAATAAAACAAAGTAAGTAAAATGCTAAAATAATAGTTGTAATGCTTCTCAAAACAAAACAAAGACCCTTCAAGCACTAAAACTTAAAAACGAAACACGCCTTATACATTAGAGTGTAGCTAGTAATTATAGAGTGCGGGTATAGAATTATGTCGTGGCGGTACAGTGGGGAGCGAGCGACGTCCTGTGCATATCCTAGGAGCCTGCGGCCGGGCGTCGAACCCGGGACCCGCCCGGCGCAACGCTAGGCGTCGCGCATACCGACACATCCACACAATTGTTATAGAACACTAACATTATTGGATTGTTTCATTATTATCAAAGATATGGTCAAAAGTCTCTGGAGTCTCATGTATAAAGTAGTCTTATTAGCGCGGTCCCTAAAGTATTTTTGCTCAAATATTTGATAGCAAGCGATATATTTATTACAAACGCTCATTAGGTGTAATTATAAACTAAATTTTTAATTCACCAACATTCATACCGGTTGGTTTCAAAAAAGGAGTGCAAATCTTCAGCATAAATGCTTGATAACTATTTGAAATGTATTAACGGATATGGTATGGATACAAGGACCGAAATTAAAATCCAAAAAAACTAATAACAGGAGATATATTAGTTTTTGGACTAAAGTCGCTGAATTTCTTGAAGTTAAAACCAATTTAAAATATCCTTTTTATTTTCGGTAGGATTCAGTACAATAACTGAAAATCAACCAATTCAACTGAAAAACATAACTGAAAGTCCCTGACTTCTTACTAAACACTCATGATAAGTTAAAAGAAATATGTCTGGCATGATGGCTAGATACGAGTACAACACTACTATTTATATACAGATAGTAAAAGGACATTCCACCACAAACATAAATGTAAAAAAATAGGCCAAGTTCTCAAGTGCCACCAAAAAGCGATTAGTATACATACGTATGAAAAATGCCAAGGTTGGCACTAAAAGCATTTTGAGCCATAACTTGTCCGTTTTTTTAAATACCCAACAGATTACAACATGGTATTATTGTAAAATAGGCAAAGAAAACTACCAAGTTGGGGCTGCATTTTTGCTCGGCTTTCTCTTTGAACTGGTCCAGACACACTGCCGTATGTCTAGATAATTGCCGGTGTTTTAAATCCCTCACATTTGTGAGCGACCATAATAAGTATATTGTCAGTGTTTACAAACCAAACCCTGGGCGCGCCTACGTTGAGTGAGATGCAAACATTCGTCAAGGTCTATTGATGCGCGTAACATTTATATTCGTTGAGAGTAAAGGATACAAAGAAACGTCTCACCTTATTGCTGTTTATAAATCAAATAAACACAAAAAAATCCTATAAACTATGACTATTTACTGTACAAGGTGTCTGTATTTTATGTACTGTGATCAGCAATTTTATATAATCCAACATTGAGCTTAACAATCTCTGTCACGTCTCTATTACTAGAGCAGATCAGCGCAAGTTCGATCGTATGTATATTATATCATTTATATCACAGTTGGCGACAGTAGGGACCCATATTTTCAACAAGGTGTTGACCGAGATTATATTTTTATTGTTTCCATTACCCGATATTTTTGAGAGAATCGCGGTTATTATGTGAATTCTTGAAATCAATAGGTCTTGTAAAATTAAATGTACAGTCACACAATAAAAATGTTGAGCATACTTAGAACCTTGTCATTGTGAATGTCATGTGTGTCATTTGATGGTCTGTTTGAAGTTTTCTATGACAACGCACTAAATTGCTGAACATTTTCGTTGGGGTACCTACTGTACATAGTTTACAACTAATTACAATAATTAATTAAACATAAATATAAAAAAAACGTTAGTATTTCGGTCTACTACAATAAAATGTGTTCCTCGTTAATTATTTATTAGTCTCATTTCATAATCTTTAAAATAATATAGAGTCAGGAACGCCTAAGCGAAGGGCACGGCAGTGTGCGGCGCGCCCTAGGGTTAAGGTTTAGCCGTTAAACCTTTATTTTCCAATGAGCAATGCGGGCGTTACATCACATAAAAGTCACGGCTACGAGAAACCCATATTTTACTGCCGACGAACGAGCTGACCACATTTTACATTTGTGTGTATAGGACACCTCAAACATGACGCATGTTACCAACATGTCATTGTCATGACAAGTACATTAGTACATCTATTGTACAGATATGCAGTAAATAAATTACAAGTAAAGATTATTTCATTTATTCTTTAAGTTATAAATAACACATTATAAGACGAATCCAGGAACTAGAATTGAGCAAATACGATATACCTACTTAAAAATTACTTTCTTAACTAAATCTTCTGCGATACCTAGGAATGTTGAACACCCTAAAATCTCTAATTAATTTAATTCCGAATTTGAAAATACCGAATTTTATAATTCCGAACTTTAACAATACCGAAAAAATAAAAGGCTGAATTATTAAAATCTCGATTTTTTATATTACCTCGTATTACAATAACGAAAACGGTTTTCCGAATTTACGAATGTTGGTACTTCCGAATTTTCTTTTTTACAAAAATTATAATTCCGAAATGAATTCCGAAAATTCACAAACCAGATCGGTAATGTATAATTTGGAATTATGAAACTATCCACTTGAATTGAATTAAAGTACCTATTGTACTTGTAATAAAGTTGGGTGAGATGACGAGCACATTACTAAATTATGTCAATCCCACCTTGTTAAGTTAGGTTAGGTTAGAGTTGCATCAAGGCGCGAAGCGTTTCCTTAGCTACGCGGAAAAGGAGCTCCGTCGACTTTGTGGAAAATTTATTTCTTACAGTTTTTGAGTATTATGCATGTTAAACATTATACAAGGTATTATACAATATTTTATCAGGCGCTTATTTGAAATAAAAAATCTTAGTGAATTCTGGCTGCTAAAATTTCGGAATAATGAATGTTCATTCAGGATAAGGAATATTCGGAAATCTAATCGATTTTCCGTTTGGTCGGTATAAATATTTTTCGGGATTTTAATAAGTAAGATATATGATTATTCGTTATTAAAAAGAACGTGATTGTGATGGTTCGTGAATCAAAAATTCAGAATAATGATGATTCGGAGATTTCTAAATCGGAATTCAGAAATTCGTGTTTATGAAATTCGGAAAAAAATATTTCGAGATTATTTAATAGTGTACCCCTAGGAACCCTATCACATAAGGCAAGGCTCGACTCAAAGATAACTTACATCAATTAAAATTTTCGATTTACAATCTTACATTTCTATCCTAAATAAACACATAATAATGCAATTATTCGTAAGTTCCGTCAAATCGAGCCTAAATTATGGGTTTCTCAATGTCGGGCAACAAGAGCGCAAGCTAATCTATTTCAACAGGTCATGGAGCCATCGTTGCCTTACTTCAAGATTTTGTTAATTAACTATCTGCCATAGTTAAAAAACTTGGCTTGGTAGACTACGCGCTACAAACCGGCAGGAAATCAATATGAATTCACATATTGGCGCTACTTGCTATCGGCTTCGGGCTACTGAAAGTCAACGTACATTTTACTCTTGCTCGTAGTGTGTCGATATCGCATCTAAAATGAACTGGAAAGTCCTGGGATTTATCCAACTCAGCCCCGAGGGCATATCCCAAGGGGACAGACTTCTCGCTTTCCTTCCTACAGTTCTCTCCAGGAAATAGTCATCGTACTCCCTGTCGTAATCAGGCAGGATCGGGTTGAATTTCGCGTAGTAAATGGCCGAGAAACACGCGTATAAAAGTAGAGCAGCCGTAAAAAGCTGGAAAGGAAAAAAAAAGGTTATTTAAATCATGCGCACAATGTTAAAATTACTAAAATAATGCCATGCTCATAAAAGATAGTGTTACACTATACGAATGACCTCCTATCGTAAGACACAATGTCGCGGAGCAATCAAACAGAAGACAAATTGCCCGACTCTATAAGTTACCTCGAAATGGCCTTACAAACACATATTGTTACATATTAACTTGAAGCTGAAATACTTCAGGCGACCAATGTGACATCACCGTAGGTGTGACTGGTTGTGAAAATAACGACGGACACTTCGAGAGCTCTCGAGTAAATTTTCCTGTTTGCCTCCTTTTGTTAGTATGAAAGGGGCATAAATCCTTGAGTGTTTAACCGACAGAGTCTTCGGACGATTGCCGCCGTCCTGCTTCCCTCCAAATATTGAAAGATGGAATCACGTGGCATCAACGGTTGTTAAAATCGCAATCTGTGTTAGGGAGCAAATCACATAGCATATTAGGTATCGATGTAAAGCCTTTTTAATTCACGAAGACGCGCCCACCACTTATTGCATGCATACGAGTACGTTAAAATTAAGTAAACGCTCTAGCGATATAACGTGATATTATCTTGTAAGTTGTATCTAACTAGCCTATGTGATGCAAAATTAAAACCCGGGATACATCATATTTTTGCTACGTAATTATGTTCTTTTAAAAACCATTTTTAGGTTTACTGAACTACCACTGTTTAATTGGCAGATTGTCGATTATTTTATTTTTTCGACAATTTATTTTGATAATAGGTATTCGTTTTTTGAAATTTCGCGTCCGAATTTTACACAAAATTTAAAAGATCGTTTATCTAAATATGGTCTATTTTTAGAAGCTTTTATATAAAACCGGTATTTTTTTGTATTTTCCTCAGAAATAGGCACATCTGAACTCGTCTAACGTGCCTACCTAATATGTGTGTGTATATTTTTCAGTCATTAAATGGCGCACATGCCTTATCTTATCAAGTACGAGTACAACCGAGATAAAACAAAGCAAAGTTTTGCACATATTCCATAAGCTTGCCTTGCGCGGTCGTTCTTAAAGTATTTAAAATATATTTTGGAACTAGTTTTATTATAGGCTGTGTCAAACCTAAAAATCCAATTCAAATTGAACATTTATTGTTGTACGTTGCCTATAGTGAGACGGTACGCGCAAGGTCCTCGCACTTATCATCCTTGGCCACCGCGGCGCCGATGCTTGACGACCACCGTCCTATGCCGGATAAACATCAAAACTATGTCAATGTTATGACTACTATGTCCCTCGTTATACCTTTTTGCTCGCCGAATAACAACGCAGGTAAACGTCATTTTTTCACACAAAGTAATTAACAATAATATTTTCTCGCTACGTTGCGCTACGGTGGGCTTGAGGTCAGAATCATTTGTATGCTTATGGCAGTTTTTCAATCTGAGCGAATATAGCAGATAACACACATTCAATCTGGATATTATCTAAGATACTTCCATTTTGGCGCCTGTGACAATTTATTATGAAATCAGTGCCGCGGCGATTCACAAGTGAAAATTGATGACGATTTATTTTATTTGTAATTGACTACTATTTACCCTAAGTAATTCACAGTAATGAAGCCTATATTGCAGCTTATAGAAAATCTAAATATGTCTGGGCAGAATTCTTTTCGGTATTCGTAGGCTAGTGACTCTATAAGTAGTGGTTTCAAAATATTGAGAAGCGAGCAACTTTTCCCATGTATTGTGCGATTGGCATTTATCGACTGATTCGTGTTTAGAGATCAGGATAGTCGAGAGCTGATTTACCTAAAGTTCCGTATTATCGGTGATCTTTAGTTTTACCTATGTAAAGAGACTTGGTATTTTATTTATGAAGTCAATGGACGATTTAGCTGTTCTAAAGTATTTACGAGATCTTACATTTACTTTTGCATGTTAACGTAAACCACGTAAACTCATAAAAACCATGTAAAAATTACTTTGGGTTATATCACGACGTAAACGTAACGTATACGTTATTGTCTATAAGTTAAATAATTTACCTTTGAAAATGACCTTTTCTCAAGATAACGGAAACTTTAGGTAAATTAGCTCCGTAATATCTGATCTCTGGACGATAGATCGGTCTTATGTGTACGATTAACTGAGCCGGAACAAACGAGTTAAAACACCATTCATAGCTACGAGGGTTGATCAATAAGTTTTTAGAATCGGTATAAAAAATGGGAGATATGTAAATCGTTATATTTTAATTGGAATATGCACACTTTCTATATTTACAAACATTTATTAACGTCATTTAAATGTTTTATTTTACCCGTATAAAAATATTTTTACTTTTGGAGGTCAAATTTTGTACCTTAACTAAGTCATCATCAGCATGTGAGTTGTTCTTGAACATTGGTGAATGAGAAGTAGTAGTCAAAAGTTAGGGCTAAATAACACGGGGAGCGGTTATCAGTTCTGAACTTAGGTCGGAGAGCAGCATCCTTGTGAATTAGATGGCTCTGAAGAATAATTCCTGCCGAAAATACGTAAATTTTTTTCAGCATTTTTTTTTCCCTTAACTATACGGCAGAATAATGTTATATATCTCTCCTAGGTTATTTGATAATTGCTAAAGGCTAATATCACAGTATTTATTTATAGGCCTTAATAATCCCGGAAAAGGCCGAAAAAGCCACCTTAAATATTGGTGACCGAGCTGGAAATAAAAAAGTCCACTGCAAAGATAACTTGTTTATCCTTAAAATCATAATGATAAACTAAGGTTTCATTTTCAATATCATTTTTTTTTATTAGGGCATCAGGACTTTTTCCACACCGCTCCAAATAATTACAAAACTAACTTATTTTTGCCGTCTAGTAAAATTGTTCGTACGGATGTTTTTTGTTTAGCTATCACAGAAAAACAAATGAATAATGTTTTTTTTTTTCTCTAATTTAACGTTGATTAGTGCCATGGTATAGTCCACATTAAAATAATATCATTACGAGGATGGTTCATACCGATTCTAAAAACTTATTGATCACCCTTCGTAATATACTACTTGACAAAAGCAGATATTTGAATGGTTAGGCAATAAGACAGATTGCAAACCTGGAATACGCTCCAGAACTTGAAGGATCCCTCGTTGATGATCCAGTCGTAGTAGCCGGCCCAGGGGTCGGTGTAGCGGCCCTGCTTCATGGGCTTGGCCGTGGTGGTGGTCTCGGGGTGCTCGTGGTGCTCGTCGTAGTAGTCCTCGAACCCGCGCCCACTCTCAGAGGTCGTGCCGTTCTTTGTTCTAGTACGTCGTCGCTGAAAATCGTAATCGTAATATTTAATCATCGGGTAAGGTAGTTTCAATGAGTCATAAATAAGGGGAAAACAGTATAATACCCCTTTCACTTTTGTTTATAGGCTTCTGAAATGAAAATTGCGCCTGAAAAGCATAACAGTGGCGATGAAATGGACGAACTACTATCGCTTATTAAAAATTAATAGAACGCTGATGTACAAACAATTTTCAATATTAAATAACGCGAAAAGATTAAATTTTTTAAGATTAAGGGTAGGCTAGAAAATGCTGAAATGAAAATAAAATTAAAATACACACATCAAGAATGTCTAAGGTTTAAAAATATCCCTATTAATATTTTACGACACATTGCAGAATATCAAAATAATGTAAGGATATATTTGATCCTAAGATATTTTCAATAAAGGTTGTTTGTATTGTAATTTGTCATTCAGCAACTCAATGAAGTGGTGACAAAGTATTAGACGGGTTGTCGGTTAGTGACCAGTGAACTGATAGTTCCCAATTATGATTATGTGACGGAAGACCCGATTCCCGTTGAGAACCCAAGGCTAATTAACAGGCCTGTGTGAAGCCAGACGATTGGTTCCACAAACAAGGGTGTCACAGTTAGCGGGTCACCCAGTTCAGCGGGTACCGTTGCTGACCCGGTTACCATAATATATTGGAAGCAGTGGACACTGGAACTGCTAATTCAGCTGCTAAGGCGGGGGCGGAGCTTATACTATGAAATTTTATTTTAATTTTAACATTATGAAATTTGGATGGTTACTAAAAAGTACCTACCAAATTCAATACTTCATTTCTTTCACTTGTAATTCGTGGCTAAAACAAAGAAAGAGATGGAGGCCTAGCTTTTAAACTTCGATTTTCGGGTTGCTATCTTAATATCTTACACTTATCCGCCTTTTTTTAGGAAATTTTTAAAAACACAATTTACGCTACGAACTACGAACTCACGGCGTTAGAATATACGCAACTCTTTTTAGATTTAGACATTAATAGATTTACTTTACACAATTAAAGAACTCCAACGCAATATCAAATATAAGTCAACTTGAAAACCTGTTCTGTGTGAAACATAACTCAGCGTCGCTATTGCCTAACGCACTCGCAATCGCAATCGGTTTCGAAGCGGAGCAATTGTTTTCATTTTGTATACAAAAAAGCCTTCGATTTTCAAAATGAAAACGATTGCGATTGGGAGTGCGTTAGGCAATAGCCCCTCGGGTCCCCTGAATTCGACTGATCTAAAATGATATTTTGCTAAAGCTACCTTTGCTAACTTACAATGGTTGTGGTGGTGTTGGCAGGCGGGGCGCGTGCGCGCGCGCGCTGCTGGTTGATGTTGCGCACGACGTCGAGCGCGGTGCGCAGCGCCGTCAGGATGAGCTCGGAGGGCGCCATGCCGCCGCCCGCGGGGGTCGGCGCGGCCGCCGCCTCCGATAACCCAGGGTCGTACCCGTCGAAGCTAGATCTAAGGGCAGTTAGAAATAGATGAAAATTATGAATTGAGGATGTTACGCTACGCTAGCAAATTTCAACATGTTTTTAATTTTTAATTTATAAAAATTAAACATCCTGTTGAAATTTGCTACTGTTTTAAATACGATACTTACTCTTATATTTTTTTACAACTTTTGGACTATTTCAAAACCTAACAAACCGTATGAAATTGACATAGGGGTGAATTTCAAAGATATCGTACGAAGTAAAGGACTCAATTAAAAACACCTTTCCTTTATGTAACTAAATTTAGAGCCATATATGACTAATTTTCGTTATCCAAAGGAAAAAGTTAACGTTGTCTCAATTAAGGCTTTAAAAACGTATTTTTTTAAATTACCCTTGGACGGACGTGCGTAATGTTGCGACATTCCAAAAATATAATTTTAACTGTTACGTTGTTAACGGTATATGGCATAAAAGTGTGAAAGCCTTGTTATATAGGAATACTCAAAAGTAAAGGCGAAGAAAACCACAAAACCACTAAAATCTTAAGTGTTCAATTAAAAATATTTTTTGTTGATAATTTTATACAGTTCAATTGAGGCATGAGGGAAATCACTCGGCAGTTAATTTTGCTTTACTATAGAGGTATGCTTCCAACCCTCGACACAAAGAGTGTTCTGTGATAATGGTTCTGTCTAACGGATAAATATACTTACATACATACATTAAATCACGTCTGATGTTTCCCAGAGGGGTAGGCAGAGACCACTTCTTTCCACCTGCTACGATAAATATAACGCACGTAAATTTAAAACTTACCTTAACGGTATGTACTTGTACTTAGAATAGGGCAGCGTATAAGGCGTGGCCGTGTCGTACCGGGACGCGCCCGCGCCGGCCGCGGTGGCCGCGCGCAGCGCCAGCGCGAGCGCCGCCGCCCACACCACCGCGTGCAGCGTCAGCACGCACCCGCGGGACACCATTATCACCAGGACTTAACGTTCAAATTAGCCAGAGATTCCTTCCAGACGTTACGTCATATGGTTTCACAATCAACTTTCAGTTTCAAACTGTATTCTCGGGGTGTTCTCGGGCGGGACTTGGAAGACGACTGACCGATTCGAAAAGTCGCGCTCCGGTTAACCTCGGAAAGAGAGCTTCTGAAATATGAATAGTGTAAATATGGTGAGAATGTGGTGCTCTCAAGTGCCGTGCTTATTTAATTTACACTTTCGTTGTTATACTTTCAGAGAGGACGACACCGAACACACAAAAGTTTTATTTTTATTACTAGGCGTATTAATAAGACTTTCTACAAATTGTGACAATCTAGTAACTGTGCTTGACTAATACAAAATTTAAGCATATATTCAAATATGTTTAAGTAGCTGGAGGAAAACATAACTTGAAGTCTTAATAAATATTCAAATGTGATGTAAAAAAAATATTCCGACGAACTGAAAACCTCCTTTTTTTGAAGGCGGTTAAATAGGCGACGGTCACCCTAGGTAGCCTGAAAGACAAGTGTAACGCCTCGCGCCGCGCATCAATTATCGCCTGTAATAGTAATAATTTATTGTCATGAAGCCGCCGTAGATCTGCCCCATTAACCGCTCAGTAAATCTTGATCTAGTTTTGTCCTGGACATTCCGCTAACTAGAATCTAAAAGGGAAAGCTTTACGTTTGGCATCATTATATATTTCAATTGGGTGATCATCTGTAACTTAAAGTATTGCCACCAGCATACTAACTAATTAAGCATACTAAAAAAAACGGAGGAGGTTCTTAAGTCAACCCGTAATACCCGTATATTTATATGTATACACCCTGCTCGGGACATACCCGAAGGATTTTAACCATCGATTCTAGACCCTATTTGGAGTATAGGTATAATGTGGTATAACATGTAGTCCAATATAGCATAATTTCCAAGATTTTTATTATTTAAAAAAACAATTCCATAGTTAATTTAATTTGAACTCTGTCATCTTAATTTAACAAACCTAACCTAACCTAACCTAACCTAACACCTCAAATATTATAGACATGTATAGAAATTTTAGTATTTTTAGTAACAAATCTAGCAATTACATTCAGAAAGTATCATTTGGTTAAGTGGAACTGATGATGAAGACCACAGATGGGCACCGGAACTCCTCAACGGTACCTATTTTTAAGGGTGGCGATAAGATATCTCGATTAAGATATTTAAGCGACTATATAACGAAGAACATTTAAATGTTTAAATATGACTATGACTTTCCCGCGGCTTTGCTTACCGCGAGCTTGATATGTCTTATAGTTTCATATCAATTAAGAAGTGGGTACATTTAAATTTAAAAACATTTATTTTATTTTATACTTTTTCGTGATCATAATAAGCTGTTTATTATGATCGCTAAAAAATATAAAATAAAATAAATGTTTTAAAAAACGAAAAAACGCAAACAATAACTTCTTTAGGCGGTTTTTAGTTTTTTAAAACATTACGGTGTTAAATGCTTATTTTGCTGGTTGGTCTTGTTTCGAATCAACGTGGTTACTCATGATCTAGCCCGCTACCACATCGTAAGTAATCATCTTTATCATGGCAGCCTAACAAGGGCCTCCTCCAAGTACCGCCATAACTCCCGGTCCGGACCTGAGCTGTACGGTCGGCCAAGAAAGTGGTCTACCAGTTTTGACAAAAGTTTCTGTGAGATCCAATGATATTTTATATTTAGATACGTTATGCTCATACTAAACGCATTCGAAAACCGTCGCCAATTACTGACAGTTGCTACGTTGCCATATTTCTACAGACAAAGACGGCAAATCGTAGCGAACGCTATTGTTAGAAAGAGATAAATAGTTGTTTCAAATTGCATACCCGAATGACGCGGCGTGCCCGCTCATGGCTGCGATATAGCTACCCGTCTTTATCGCACTCATGCGATATCTAGTTGTGTAGCTCATGTTTCACAGGTGACAGTGACGCCACCGGTGCAAATTAAACAAAGTATGGCGATGTAAAACAAAATGTAAAAAATATTTACGGTACTTACGAATGAAATGAGACATCCTTTCTTCCTTTTTAATTACAGTATAATTTCGGCAGCCTCGAAAAACATAAGACGGCATTTTTTATGACTTATATTTGTTGCATTTCGGTAATAAAACTTTACTGTTTTTGACGCGTGCGTGTCAGCGGCCACGGCGCGACTGAACGATAGTAAGGCAATTACCTTCCTTTTCGAGGAACGCTTTGGCTCGCAGATGACGCATCTTAATATAAAATATCATTGGTGAGATCTAATTATCGCTAAGGCTGACACTTGTCACTTTCATAATATTATTGCGAGGGAAAATCGAACTTGTTGTATCATGACGTTCAAATAAACTTCAATCGTAGGGTAGTAGACCACATTTTTGGCAGACTGTACACATCCAGTATACGACGGAAAAATGTCTACCCTAAGGAGTATTCGTATAAGTAGTAATGTTATAGAGGTTTTGTTAGATATAAAGTATGCACAATAAATAAGTTTAAACTTAGCTATAAGTAATTTATTGTTTTTCCTATATTTCGAACTATTATTTAAGACTACTATTGTGTTCCGGTGTGTGGCTAAGACAGCCAGTGAAATATGTTCTACTGCACCTACTACTCGCTTTGCGGCATTCTACATTAGTCCTCGGGGTTTGTGATGCACTTGCATTCTTGAAATTGTAAATGCGTGGTTCTCAGAGCTTAGGTACTTACCGGCAAGTGGCATGAGAGGTCGCTTAAAAAAACATAAATGCATTTACTCGTAAAAGAAGTATAGTAGAAGTAAGTAGTGATACCTACTTATTTTAGTGTTGTGCGAGACTAATGACTGAAAATCATAATTATAAGTCGAAGGTTTCATTTTAAAATTATTTCACAGAAAACGTCTTTTCATTCATATTACCTACAGAATAATGTCTCAGTTTTCTAGATGAATAGATTTACACCATGATTACAGGTACAATTGTTTATTTACATTTAGTTGTGACACATGCTATTATGAATGAAGTAGTTAAGATGGGGCACACTGAGAGCGCCGTCAGGAAGGGCTATGATAAGTCAGCGAAATATTAACTTTAAAAAATAACTACACAGGGATTATTCACCCTTTCTGCTGTTCAAAAATATTGAAAGGAATTTAAGTTACCCTGTACCTATATAAAACATTTAGAGATGTCTATTCCCACTTCAACGGTAAGTATTGTAATAGAAAATTCATTTTACAATTTAGTTATGACACTTACAATATACCTATGTCTTTTGAAAAAAAACTTTGTCCATTTCCGCAATATCTAGATAATTTTAATATTGTTAGCGCTTGTTGGCTTAAAAATTAACAGCAATGTTCTACCCGAATTGCTGGTTATCAGGCTAATAATTTAGCACCTCAATGTCTACTACGCGATAGGTAGTACTTAAAAAAATAGAAAGTTTGACAGTTCATTTGATTTACATCACTTGTCACAGCGCACCGACTTTGTGTCAATTTGCAGACATACACAGCCCGAGTATCTGACTTGCTAGTCTAACTTCAATATTCATTACTTTGTTTACAATGTCAAAGTTTCGTAACTTGTGTTGGCTGTCATTCTGCTCAAGCTTTCTGCACCAAGGAACACCGCTACCAGAATAAACTCAAACACTTTTGAGCTCTGAGTATTTTGAGTAGCTGAGCCTTGCAGCACCTTCAGCAGCGGCACTCACACTCCGTATCGTGTGGCTGAGGTGCGAGCAAGCAAAAGTGCTGAAGCACGTTGCTTCCCACAGGAGACTACTGCCTCTAGCCCACGGAACCAGGGTTAAGCCGTCTGGCCGCTTACCATCCGAGCAATTAAGACCTTGTGACTCAAACACACAAGACACATTAGCATGAACGAAAGCCCGACGGATGTAATGTTTTTTTCATGTCTCATACTCTGAAAGTAGGTAATTGTTGAAAGTGATACATGTCCACCCTAGGGAAGAACAATAATTTGAAAAAAGAACCATGTAAATATACGTGTGCAGTAGCAGAAACCTATACAGCCTCTCTATAGTAAGAATATTTAAAAAAAAACTAAGTTTTTACTGAGCCATGGTAAATAAAGTACCAGGAGCTTAGCGGTAATTAGGAGGTGTATAGCGCAACTTAGATCGCAGGCGATTACGAGCACGGTGCGGCGCAGCGGCAGGCGGGCGGGGGCGCACACGATAGAGCGCGGTTGTCTCCCACACGTCACAGCAATACACAGCCCTACAGACAGCCCTGTAGGTTACTTTTAATGTTTATGCACTCCTAGTGTTTGACGTTATAATTTTTTCTCAAAAATGTTATAAATAACTTTTTTGCGCTTTTGAACGCGGTTTTTGGTTTTTTAAAACATTTTAGATTCTTAAATCACAATCCAGAATTTTTTTTCAGTGCAATTGATACTTTCACCCGAGTTAAACACTATACTTTTCATTTCGATTATGAGGAACTAAAAAAAAAATCTTTTAAAATTGTAGGTACCTAATAGGTTAGTCCAACTGATATCGGCTTTTTTTTTGAAAATATTGTGGTCGCCGACTTCAGTTGGACTAACCTATTAGGTACCAACAATTTAAAAAAAAGTTATTTTTTGCGTTTTTGAAGGCGGTTTTTTGTTTTTTAAAACATTTATTTTATTTTATACTTTTTAGTGATCATAATACGTAGCTGTTACTTAGTCCCACTTCTTGGTGGATATGAAACTTTAAGTTATTTCAAGCGCGTCGCAAGCAACGCCGCGGGAAAGTCATAGTCATATTTCAACAAGTAAATATTCTTCGTTGTAGTCGCTCAACTATCTTAATCGAGATATCTTATCGACACCCCTTGTTACTAAAAATACTAAAATCGCTATATGTTTGCCTACAATGTTTGAGGAGTTCCCTCAATTCCTCACTGATTCCCTCTTCAGATTTAGATTTGGTGACAACGGGACCACCTCGGAAGTATACTCTAGCAAACTAAAAAATAATTTTTAAAATCGGTCCACAATTTACGGACTAATCGTATAACCTCCTCCTTTTTTGAAGTCGGTTAATTATATCTGAGGTTTATGGAATTTTTGCAAAGTAGGTACTTTTATTTTAAGCATTTGTTTATTAAAAAAACTAATTTTGTGTAGTTTTTCACAATCGACAGTTTTAGATCAAAAGAAGGAAATTTTAAAAAATACTTAAAAAGTTAAATAACTCGTAAACCAGTGACATTTGACCCCAGTTAACTGGGATAAAATTATTACAAATTAGCTGTAGTGTTAACCCCTTTTAAGGAATAGGTCGAGTTACCAGTCACCCTGTATATTAAGTATTTAGGCTCGTTCTTAAAATAATTGTTATCTATGTTTATTTTCTAAGAAGAAAATAGAGAGGTTTCTGCAAGGTCCATTAACATACTTCTTTTTTCAAATTACTTTTTTTCAATAATGTTAATACGGAGAATAATGGAAACTTGAATCTTATGGTACCTAAGGGTTATTCATTTATTTCGAGACGGTCAATTTATAACCTTATGATCTTTGAATTAAGAGTTAAGTGTCCATTATTGGTGCCCTCAGCTAAAAGTGTCCAGCATTGGTGCCGTCACCCTAGGTTTCTGCTACTGCACAGGTCCTCTGCAATAGTTCCTTTTTAAAATTACTTTTCTTCCCCAGGATTGACATGCAACATTTTCGACCCGCTTCTAAGATAAAAAAAACCGGTCAAGTGCGAGTCGGACTCGCGCACCGAGGGGTCCGTATTTAAGATAATATGCTTGGTAACCGCAAAAGAAAATACTCATTTTATATTGTACAGGATGGAAACAAGGAGGTGATTGAAATTTGGATTTCTTATAATTTTTTTATTGGTTCCGTTTTCACGGCGTTAGCCTCAATACATCGATGTCAATTTTGTTACGTTCTTTAAACTTTTTTTTTTTCAGTTTCCGGGGAAATATTGATAAACGACTTTTACACGACAAAAAGATCGTAGTGTAATAAATTAGACACATGTAATTATCATTTTAAATAATTTATTGAGCAATATAAAATGGCAATTACTTATAGATACTTACGTATAACCGTTTAATACGACTATGCTTATTTTACACCATAGGTTTTCGATTCCACAACCGCGATCCTCTCTTATCCTCTCTTAATTAACAATCACCGCATTGATTGTTGTGCCAATGAACTATACTCAAACATTAACAATTTAAGCCTATTTAAATATGTCCAGTTCACAACACTTTTATAGTTAAAATTTAAAGCTATTCTACATTAGCTATTTACACTTTGGTGCCTGTAAGAGAAACCTATTCTTCTTTAGTTACTGTATTCATGTACTTTTCAGCCGCTTTCCCGATAGCTGCTGTAACTCTGCCGGTTACCTCGTGTAAATTTTCATTTGAGAGATCCCACGAATCCACAGAACGTTTCGAGAAGAAGCCTGCTGTCTGGTCGTTGGGCCGCCAGCTGTTCGGGTACACTATCTTGTGCCGCAGGACCGCCTTGATAATCAATGCTCCGACGTACACTATGAAGTAAATGCTGAAATACAGCGGCAAGTAATACAGTTTTTTGCCCAAATAATAGTAACTGTATCTGTTAACACGAGGCGTCTCTGTTGTTGAAGTCGTGGTCGTCGTCTTAGGATGGTGGTGATGATGATGGTAGAAATCATGATCATCAAAATCGTGGTGGTATTTAAAATCTCCAGGAAAATCATGAGGAAATCCCTGATCTGGGGGTGGCCCGGAGTCCATGTCGGGCTTCATATTCGAAGGCGGAGGAGGAGGCATCATTCCCATATCATTTCCTTTCATATCGTCTCCTCCTTTAGTGTCATCCATATCACCGTGGTGTTTATTGAAAATAAGCTCAGGGTAATCGGAGTCGTGATATGACGGTGGTCCGTGGTGGCCATAGCTCGGACTGGGCGCATGGTCATCGCTCGGTGGAGCGGCTGGTTTGGGGTTGTTGTAATCATAACCTTGAAAACCTGGAGTATCCATTTCAGGTGGGGTATCCATAGACTTCGGTGGCTGGTCGTAAGAATAACCTTTGAATGGTTTAGATACAGGTGGAAGAGTAGGCACAAATGGTAGAGCTGGAGGCGAGGGTGGTTTATACCGATAGCCCAGGTCCATGGGTGGACTGTCATCATTTGAGTCATCTGGAGGCGAATCATATGTTGGTCCTGAGTCACCGGATGTGTCCATTGGAGGTTGATATTTAAAACCTGTCTTTGGGGGCTTTAGGGCTGGGGCGGGCGCGGGGCCGGAATCCGTATCTGCGCTTGCAGGTGCGTAGGGAGGAAATGACTCGTAACTATTGGGGGAAGGGAAATCATTACCAGTAGCCGGTGGCGGCGGAGGAACTAAATTAGCGACTGATTTCGTAGGGACATCTGGACTGGATTCCTTTTGTTTAATTCCGTATTTCGTAGGCGGCAGGTAAGGTTGTGCGGGGTTGTAGCGATCAATCGGCTGACGCGACGGCATTACATCATGAGCTTCTCCTCGGACAGGATTTTTGATGTCATGAAAGTTATCTAAATTCGTAAACAAATTATTGTTACCCTTCTTACTGTTAGTAAAACTATTTTGTGTCGACTGTCTCTGGTTTTTCATTTGAAAAGGTTTTAAATTTATATATGGAAAACGAATATTTTGCTCGGTTCGAATTGCACGTGATTCATTCTCAGCTCCATTTACTGCATTTGTTGCAAATCTGTGGACAAGCATACAAAGCACTTTATTTATTTAACAGAATTTATTTACATATATAACATAAAGCAAACATATCTTTACATGAGTTCGATTGACACGACGGTATTTAGGTTTCTACTTTTGAATTTAAAGGAGTGACAAACGTTAGAATAATGTTGACTTACCCTGGTAAAGCAAAGTTATCATCAATCATATCTTCATTTTTATCCTGATCTACTTTCTGAGCTTTTTCATTTGGCAACATACTGTCAGGAACGTTTTTATCACTTTCGGAATCAACGGGCACTTCTTCCCATTTACCAGCGTATTGATTATGTTGGTTGTATTTTTCACTATCTATTACGTGCCAAATATCTTGCACATTGTTTATCTCTGGGGCAGTAGTGGTAGTGGTCGTAGTGGACTGGGTCGTAGACGCAGTGGTTGATGGAACATAAACGGGAGCCGCGTCATTGTTGTATAGATTATTATAAAGTGCAAAATAGTCTGTCATATCAGGAGGACTTTTATTAGTTTCTGTCACTTTTGTATTACTTTGGCCTGGAATCCCGTAGTTAACTTCCTGCGGCATTTCTTCTGGGTTATCTTCAGGTACGTATATCGCTTTCGTTTTTTCAGTCGTAGTCGTTGTCGTCTTGGATAGTATTTTTTCATTCTCTAAAAGGTTCCTTAGAGATTTTTTGTAGTTGTCACCGCTGCCTGATTCGAATTCAGCAAATATAAGGTCAGGCGTTTCAACTTTAGGCGTCGTAGTCGTAGTACTTGAATCATTCCTGGGCGAGTCCATCCTTCTCATCCAGTTGTGGTAGTAGAACGGAGCAGATCTTCCCTCGTCGGCGCGCGGAGGGCGCGGGGACGGCGTCACCACGTACACGAGCGGACCCGGGAGGTTCAGCGCGTGAACACTATATAGACACACTAATATACTAAAACATATTTTATCCCTGGCCATTTTATTTTATTTCTTCATCTACCACGATTTTGACGAGCAGTTCACTCGGGATCCAAATAAGAAATGATGAATAGACTGAATGTTACTTGAGACCATATTGTCGGTGCTGATAAGCCGAGAGTAAAATTGTGTTAATTTTTAGCGGTACCCCGGAATGTGGAGCAGCGCGGCTCAGGCACGATCCCGGCGGCGCCCCCGCGCCGTGATTTACACTATTAGCAAGACAATCAATGTCACGAACAGACCGGGTGAAGAAAGTGTCACAAGTGTACTTACTCTTAGGTACTAAATATTTGACGCCTATACCCAGAACTTTTCAGAAGTAGGACTGAGCACTATGAAACTAACGGTTATAACTCAACGAGGGCAAGTTTTTACTTTTAGTGATAGCAAATCCATAATTCATCAGCTTAGAGTAAAGAAAAACATGTGAATAGGTTATGGAGCGAGGATCACAATGCAGCAGGTCTTGCAGCTAGCAATGTAAGACCTATTTCGAGCGAGATATATCGACCACGATTGCCTTTTAGCTAAGTTTAAAGTTCTCAAATATGTAATCTCGCATTCACATTTTCAATAAATGCTTAATGTCTTATGTTTTACCAGAGGGCTCAGACAAGACGCACTACGCTAACCTATTCAATTCGTTTTTAAACCAATCGCGTCACTGGAAGATGACGTAATACGAAAAGTCACGTGGTCTACCAGTGACGCGATTGGTTTAAAAACGAATCGAATAGAAACGTTAGTAGCGTAGTGCATCTTGTCTGAGCCCTCAGGTGCATTCATAGTGCCGCTGCCGTCTCAAACTAAATGTTAACCCCTTAAACGAAATGTACCTATAGTAACGACGTTTTTGCTTCTGTATGTGGGGCCAAGTATTGCTGACAGTTTTTTTTTCTTTATCTTGTAAGGTATAGTCAACCAATTTTAATTCTAGGCCACTATGAATATTTCACATGAAATTGTAAACCAAATTCTAGGAAGTTTCTTACTTTTTGTTTGACAACGTTAATAAAGTCCTTTATACTATTATCAAAATATGCATGTGATTAAATATCAAATGTCGTGCTCTATCTGTAAAACTATTTTTTTTCCTTTAGCTACTTTTAGAATTAAAATATTTGCCATAAAATACAAAAAAACCGCCTTCGAAAACACAAAAAATTACTACTTTTAAAATTGTAGGTAGGTCAGTCAAACTGAAGTCGGCGTCCCACAATATTTAACCAAAAGCCGACTTCAGTTCGACTGATCTACCTACCATATTAAAAGTTTTTTTTAAACTTTTTTTAATACTTTTTAGTGATTCTATGTTTGTTGTTATGTAGTCCAACTTCTCAATTAATGAGAAACTATAAAACATTTCAAGCTCGTCGCAAGCAACGCCGCGGGAAAGTCATAGTCATTATATTTAAACCAATGATATTTTATATAAAGATACGTCATCTGCGCGCAAAAACGTTCCTCAAAAAGGAACCTAAACCTAAATGTCCGTCGTCATAGTCGCTCAACTACTTTAATCAAGATATCTTATCGCCACACCTGAAATAGGTACCGTTAAGGAGTTCCGATGGCCATCTGTTGTCTTCATCATGAGTTTCATTGCATCAATTAGTGATTTCCAAGAGGAAATGCACGAGTTACTACGAAAAATGCCCAAATCGCTATCCCTCGATTTCTCCAAGATCCCATCATCAGATCCTGACGTGTTGACAAATGGATCAATTAAAAAGTATACCCTTTCAAACAAAAAAACAATTTTTCAAAACGGTCTTGCGGTCTTTGAGCTATCGGGGAACATACATAAAAAAACCCGACGAATTGAGAACCTTCTCCTTTTTTTAGGTCGGTTAAAAAGGAACTAAGTAAGTACCTGCTACTAATAATGGTGGTTTGAATAACAAAACATTGTGCATCAAACTAGTGATTTTTCGAGTTTTGAATTTTAACTTTTTACTTATTGTTGACATGCCCGACTGCAAAAATAGAGATGTTGCGTGGTCTGTATGTACGTCCTCATCGGAGTGTTATCGCCTGGGGCCCGAACCGGTGAACTGATTTCAATGATTATTTATTTGTAAAGTTTTATGGGACAAATGGGTTTAAAAAAAACTGTTAAGAACAGTTACCTACAGTTAAAAAAATATGATTTAAGTATAATAATTTTCGTGACGAAATGGAAAAAAAAACAATATTTTAATTGAGGCCTTAACTATGTACAATGTTTTTGAAAATTGTCCTTATTGCGATGGCGATCCTTAATGGCTCAATTTCATTCGTCAGTTCTGAAACGAGACCTGTGGATTTTTAGAAAGTTCAATATACAAAAATGATCTCCTAAAAAATACTTAATAACCAAGGACCAAACCCGTAAAGTTAGATTTTCCGGGATCAGCTTTAGTCATATCACGAGCCAGAAAGGAGTAGGTACAGTCCCGTCAAAAATAACTGAATTTGACTCTTTTGCGAAAGACATTGAGACGTGTTCAGATATTTCTGAGCACCCTGTATGCCATGGTGATTGTTCATACCCACACTACTACATTAACACAAATTACGGAATAACTAATAATTTAAAATAATTTATTATATACACTTTATAAACTTAATATAGGATTAACATTATACTTAAAACGTAATTTGTTTACAACATTATTATTAAAACCTCAATGTTAAACCATCATAATATGGGACTTATCCATTGGTTTTTATGTCATTTTTCATTGCATTATTTGTCTCCGTTTCAGTATAAGCAGGATTGTCTACGCCAGAGTCGCTACCGCCATCTGTGTTGTCCGTCACCAACTTAGCCTTTTGATTAACTTCTAATACATTCGGTTTATCGATTACAACAGGTTTAATAATCTCAGTTTTGCTAGCGCCATCTAGCGTCAGTTTTCCTTTATCCGCTTCTACGTTGTTACTATCGCGGCCTTCTACATCAGCAATTGTCGACTTTTTCTTGCAGATGTCGTTCTCATCGCCCATGGCCCTCTTGCCAATGTAGAACCTATTGAACAAGAAGTACATGCATCCGGTAATGAACGTAGCGCATGAGAATATTTGGTATGTCGGCCTCGTCCCGAAGAATTTCATTAAGTATCCTCCGATGAGACTTCCGGCACCTTTGCCTGTAAACAACATAAGCTTAGTTTAGATCATATCATATACTGGGTTGAAAACGATGGCCACATGTACGGTAACTAACTTAAATATTGGAAATAGCAAGTTCTACGCAAAGGAGACTTACTTTTATTTTTGAAAACAAAAGATACCGCATTATAGGATTTTTGAAAAAAAAATCCTCTTCCTTAACCGGGAATCGAACTAGTCGAATATGACAAAAGAATAAAGTCACACGACTACAGATCCAAAGGGTCATTGATAGTGGTCATTTATGTCTATAACACACATCTTTAAATTAAATAAGGACCGTAAAAACCCTTCTTTATTATTCTGTCATATTCGACCAGTTCGATTCCCGGGCATAGGCCGGATAGGCAGGCAGATTTGCAAAAATCCATAAATGCAGGAATAATTGTTTTCAAAAATAAAATAAAAGTAAGAAATTAAGGTAGTTGCCATCCATGCTCTCGTCGTCTTTTACTGCCTAAACCTTATCAGGCCCAATTCATAATATGGCTTTTGTATAGGAGTGATATACGCACCGACTCCGTAGTAGAGGCCGCCGAGCAAGCCCTGCACGGAGGTGTCTGTGGTGGTGGAGGAGAGGCGCGCGGCATACGTAACCGCCGCCGTGAAGGACAGCGACGACGTCACGGACTCCAGCGCCTCGAACACCAGGCACAGCCACGGGTTGTAGATCAGCGAGTACCCTGGAACACGAGGAGCATCAATCAGTTAGGAAACACATGTTGAATACAGTCATCGTCTTAAGATCAATGTCAAACAAATAGGAGCCACTAAAACACTCCACGGCATTATGCTGAGTGGCACCGTATTCAACACTATTTTTCTTGCTTAGTGGAACCCTTTAATTTGATTTGATGAATGGCTTGCTTGCTCTTTATCATGTTTTTAACTGGATCACTTCGTTAGTCCGAATTTCATTTGTCATAATTGTATTATTTGTCATAATATTCATTTGCCATACAGTCATTTTTTCTGAAACCTTTTCCTTATTTTTACATGCCATCGTATAGAGCCCAATAGGTTAGGTTAGGTTTGTGTCCGTGTCAGAAAAAATGCATGCATTATGGCAATTGAAATTCGGGCAAACTATATAGAACCGTTTTTACCATCACAAATCTTTCGATTATTTTTGCTTTTGGTTTTTAGTGCGGATTGGAACCTAAGTTCTAATTCAAGAATAATCAATACGTCTTCACCGTGTCTAAATTATCTTACCGAGCAGCCTAATAGCGTAGAAGACGAATCCAATAAACAGCACGTTGGCATGTCCGAGACGGCGGATGATGGGGCCGGAGAGCACGAGGAGCGGCAGGCCCGCCACGCCGCCCACCGTGATGGTGATGCCCATCAGCGAGCGCGACGCGCCCAGGTCCTGCAGCAGCCAGAAAAGGAAGCTCTCTATGTAGCCCCACGCCGTGCCTGCCAACAAAACATCCAATAAAATACAAAACACTTTATTGTACACCAAACAAAAACATAACAGAGAAACAGCACAATTAAAAATAATACAGGTAAACAAAAGGCGGTCTTATTAGCGATCTCATCCAGACAACCTTAGTACTCAGATATTTGCTTTTTCCTCCGCGTAGAACTCAATGGCCGTCTTCCGTTGTGAAACATCTTTCCCGGGACAATATGAACTATATCTATGCCGAAATTAATCAAAATCCATAGAGTCATTTTCGCTTGATTCGTTATTTAAAATACAAATAGGTCTAGTAGGTAGGACAACGCGTTGGCTTAGTTGGTAGTGACCCTGCCTACGAAGCTAGCGGCCCTGGGTTCGATTCCCGATATGGGCCAAAATTTGTGTAATGAGCGCGAGTATTTTTTTCTGAGTCTTGGATGTTTTCTATGTATTTAAGTATTCATTTCTCTATATAAGTATTTATATCGTTGTGTAGTACCCATAATACAAGCCTAGAGCTTAGTTAGGTACTACGTCAATTTGTGGGAGACTGTCCCCTGATATTTATATTTTATATTTAGGTTTACAAATCCTTACCCATTATGAAACATGCTATGAAAAGCGCGACGATCTCGATGTTCCTGAACACGGAGATGACATCTTCGACAAGGTTCTGCGCCGGCTGCTTGAACTCCAGGTCGATGCTGAGCATGAGGACGCCCGACGCCACCTTCAGCACCGCGTACAGGTAGAACGCAGGTCTGTGAGTCATAAGTACTTACATTATACAACGGCAAGAATCACAATTGGCAATAAGACACAAATCACTTATTTTGTGCTTGTGGTTACACTTTTAATAAACTATTTACTCTAAACGAGTTTGTGTGGTTTACACAAAAGTAATCTCTTATACTTATGTATGTATTTTGTTAAACCTATTTCCATTGCATTTGTTTGAATAATGCTAAAAAAACAAGCGTAACTATATTATTATGTTCCCTAAAATAATATTATTACAAGGAGCAGTCTTGCGTAACAGAACATTTGATACGTGAAGTCAGTTTTAGATTACGGTCTGAGCCAGTGCCAGTATATCTTATTACCAATCCAATCACTAATTAAGTAGGTTTTTAGGGTTCCATAATTAAACTATAGGAACCTTATAGTTTCGCCATTTCCGTCTGTTTGCCTGCATGTTACATCCACTTTTTCTCAGAACCTACAAAAGTCACAAAGCTGCAATTAGTTCACAAATACTCGTAGATATTTATACCACGCACTAAGATCGATTGATTACATGGTTGTATTGTGTATTGTCTATGGAGTTTACGCTGGTCAATATACATATTAATTCAATTTTAAAACTAAAAAGCTAGGTATACCTTTCGATATTAAATGACGTAAAAAATAAATACATCAGGGCACCTCCAGCCACCACCTCCATTTGAAAATATTATTTATATCTTAAAACATCGTGTGGAGTATTATTAAATAGTTATTAAACGTACCCAATTTAAAGGAAAACTATTATAAGAAAGTAGACTTCATTAATTCTTGAGTAACAGGCGACAAAATGTTTATAGCGACTGAAGTCATCTATAAGATAGCACCAAATAACTTTGAGTAGAAAATTTTCTCATACCCACTTGTCGTTTTTAAAGTTCGTTTTTTGTGTTTCTAGTAACGGCCACGAAACCCTCCACGGGCATGAGCATGAGCATGGTCCAGCATGCTCATGCTCATGCCCGGTTTTTGAACCCACTTCAAAAAGGAGGTGTTTGTTTTTAAATGAATGTTCACCGATTTCTCTGTCAATAGACCAACAGTATGTAATAAGTCCAGCATTTGCATTCAGAAAGTATCTTTTGGTGTAGTGGAACTGATGATAAAAACCACAAATGGCCACCGGAGTTCCTCAACGGTACCTACCTATTTCAAGGGTGGCGATGAGATATCTTGATTAAGATAGTTGAGCGACTACTTATAACGAAGAACATTTAAAAAACATTAGACTATTTAACATTTAGAATATGATTATGATTTTCCCGCGGCGTAGCTTGCGGCGAGCTTGAAATGTCTTAATGTTTCATATCAACTAAGAAGTGGGGTACATAACAGCTTAAAATGATCACTAAAAAGATTAAAATAAAATAAATGTTATAAAAAACAAAAAGCCGCCATCAAAAACGCAAAAAAATGCTGGTTTTAAAATAGCAGGTAAAATAGGTCAGTCCAACTTAATAATATTTTAAACCAAAAGCACTTCAGTTGGACTGAAGATTTTAAAAGAAGTTATTTTTGAGTTTTGGAAGGCGGTTTTTTGTTTTTTAAATCATTTATTTTATTTACATTATTATCTGAATACTAGCTGTCTATACCTAATCTAATTCAATATTATTATAACGTAGATGTCATTTACATTTTACTGTTGCGAAAGTGAGTGAGCGTTTTCAATTAATTAAGTACGATAGGTCCCTAGGCTTAAACTCAAAACTCCTTAAACTTTAAGGGCTTCGTTTATAAATAAACAACCTACACGAATAAATTATAACGGGAAGTTTATGTCAAGCAATTTCAAATTAAATTTGTTTAAGTTCGAGAACTGTTTATTAATAGCAAACGCATCAAATGATCTTTAGCTGATCGAAGGGTAGCCCAAACAGCGGGGAGATCATGGCGCCGGTGACGATAACTCAGTTGAAGTCATTGTGGCTCTTGCCGTGGCGAGCATAGTCGATAAACATGCCACACAGCAGGAAGGAGATAATGGCGCCAATGACGACGACTCACCTGAAGTCAGTGTAGCCCTTGCCGCGACTGGCGTAGTCGATGAGCATGCCGGAGAGCGGCGAGGAGATCATGCCGCCGATGCTGCCGTAGACACGCTGCAGCCCGTAGTCGGCGCGCTGGTCGCGCACGATGGCGATCACGGCGCCCTCGAACATCGCGAACGCGGTCCCGCCGATTATACCGATGAAAACACGGACCTGAACAAACGTTCAGTGTATCTCTACATGTTATAATATAAATACCTACTATGGAATGATCTTACACAGCTAACTCCCAAAACGTAGCTGTCGGCTTTGGGTACTAACTAACTTCAAACAAACATACAAAAATAAACACTTAGATGTATAGAAAACATCAAAGACTCAGGATCAAATATAAACGCTCATCACATAAATATTTGCCTCTAGGCAGGATCACATCAACTAGGCGAATCGCGGACTCGAAAAATAAAGTATGAAAATGTAAATGTAAATGACAAAAAGTTTATTGGATAGTACAAAGCTATAAGTATTTCTACTTTCTTGCATGTAGGTACAATATTGATAGAATTACATAACAAAAAAAAATCATAACAGCAAGCAATTATTCAAAAAATAAACTTGTCTATGTATGTATTATATTTTACCATAGACAGACGTAGAAATCATAACGACTCTACTCCTTTCCAGGTTAAACCGGCTAGTTCAGTTGTTTCCTGAGTCTTGGATTTGTTCTATGTATTTAAGTTTTTGTTTCTCTGTATTAAATTAATAAATAAATAATGTATGGTTATCATTGTCCAATATTGGTTATTATTATAGAACAGGTTATTATTATAATATGAATTTATTTTGATTTAAGTACTAAATATAAGAAGACCTATAAAACAAGTCAACTGATCACTGCAGCCCAAAGGAACAGGATCATTTGAATAATAACCCTTCAAATTAGGAAGCGCGGTCAGCTTAAAGTTTAAGATACAAAGACTGAGAGTTAGGCGCTCGGCGGATCGAGGACAAGGCCAGTTTTGGTCGGTTAGCTTTGTCTCTCGGTTGCGAAACACTTCTTATGTAAGTCTATAAGCCTAATGTTGATCTCTGAGCTCTGACATCTCTGTGTCAGCGTTTATCGTGATCTATCTTGATTTTACGTCCACCAACTCAAAACCTCAAGACGCCTTTTATAAAAAACTTTCGATTCTTACGTAATCCCTAAATCTCTAAATTGTGCAAAGTGTAAGTCATTCATGATTTGTTTAGATGTGGGCACAATAAAAAAACTGTGTGCATTATGGGCGTAACTAATATTATATGGCGAGTTTCAAGCGCCTCTGTCCGCTTCAGTTTATTACTCACAGTCAGCGACGCGCAGTCTGCCAGTTAGCTCTGAGCTGACTGACTGACGACCCAATCTGTCGATTTAGCGACTGAATAACATTTTGATTTCGTTTATAAATATCAGTAGTTGATTAACCGCAAACTGCATTGCTTAAATCATGAGGACTTTAACTAAAGGCCCTACATGTCACTGCATTCCCTCCACGTATTTATGTCTAGAAAACGTCACAAAAACTAGGAAGGCCAGGCAGTACGACGGCTGGGCGCAATGATATCTTGGAATGGGAACGGTGGCAATGGGTCGGGCGAGCGCGCCCGGTATCAAGTTCGCCATTACCCAGTTAGTGGCGATTAGTGGACAATTTTCCCATCAACGGATCCGCCACTTAATCTGCATACGTTTTCCGCACTGAAGCACGTGTTCACACAAATTTGTACTCGTTTAGTATTAGTTCACTACTTTATCCTTACTGTAAACAAATTAAGTTTACAAACAGTACAACTGAGCACAACTAACACCATTGGCAAAAAAATGATTACTTTATACCGATTTATTCGAAGCCTAAAATTTTCCCAAAATAGTCAAAGGACTATAAAACACACACAAGCAGTCTGGGAAGTGATATAAAAGGTACGCACGGCGAGATAGGCCCAGAAGGTGAACATGGGGTCCAGCTCAATCTGCTGCTGCGTGTTCTGGCAGAGGCTCCTGCGGGGCGCCACGGCCGCGCACGCCGCCGCGCAGCCACGCAGCGTCACCTCGCCTGCGCGCACTGTCACCGCTCTCTCACCCTAACAACAACAAATCATTCAATAGTGAGGTAGATACATCTACCTAAAAGAGGTCCCAAAACAATTATGTCCTACCTGAGTCAAACTGTCGATACAAGTAGTACTCTCAACTCCACTATAATCATTTTCCAGTTCCGCTTGGCCTTTAGAAGATATCGCCTTCACCGTGTACTCCCTAACCTCAATTTGTCCCTCCTCAGCGTCATCATGAGATATCCTTATACGAAACTGTCTTTCATCGCTATTTTGGTTCTGTTCGGAAAGAAAACTATCCCGTCCGAAATAGCACGTAGCTTTTTGCGAGTCATGGGTACATTCCATTTCAAAAAGATTTGGTGCAGGAAAGAACACTTCACTGTCTGATACTAAAGACGCAGTAGTGTTGAATAAAGGATCGTTAGTCAAGATTCTTGTCGTGCTCTGATCCTTCTTAGGCATCATAGGCTTAAGGAAAGACGACACCGTGTGCCGATAGACAAGCTGCTGTGATTTCTCGGACGACTGCATTCTTATGTCATACGAGTACATATGAAGTAACTCGAGGCTTTCTTCCGCAGTCATGTCAACCGGTAAATCGCAGACGAAGCCGCATGTGAGAGTCCTTTAAAAATTAAACTGATTAATGAAGGGTTCGGAGTGAGAAATGTTAATCGGTAACCATGGAGAATAAACGTACGTGAGGTTCAGGTCGTAAGCGTAGGGGTGCAGAGGGTGGCAGGGGTGGGGCGCGGCGTGCTGCAGGTGCAGCGCGGGCCCGTCGCAGGCCACCAGCAGCGGCGCGGTGGGCGGGAACGTGACCGAGATGCGCCCCACCGGCACCGCCAGCAGCAGCAGCGCCGACGCGCCGCCCAGCGCCGACGACAGCGCCAGCAGCAACTGCAAGCGACACAACACAAACGTTCACACATTTGCTATCGAAAGGGTCGAGCTTTTAACTAAACTTATGTTTATTAAGAACCAGCTGTGCCTGCGATTTCGTCGATTGAACTTGTTATAAAATGTAACGTAAAACACGTGTCTCTGTCTGTCTGTCTCTGTATTCGTTATTCGTCATTATTGTTTCGCTTTTGGCAGGTAGGCTTAGCAGGATAGGCATACCATATTGTCAACCTTTCGTTTGCAATTTTGCAAGTTACTCCTACTTTTTGTAACAGTTAGCGTAAGTCATAGCATTCGGAATTGTGTGGACGCGGGCACAAATATGGCAAATATTTATTTATTTAATAAGGTAATAATCTTTGATTTGATAATTGAAAATTGAAAATGGCAGGCTCGCAAATCATAATTGTTCTACGTCTATTAACACAATTTGCAGTAGAGTACATATTTCAACGGTATTCATATTTTTTGTCGTTTTGTTGGTTTATTTATCGCGCATCGCGCAAAAACCGCTTACTGAATTCGAAACGTAATTTGTGGAAAAAATCGGCTTCAGTGAAACATTTAGTGTCTATTTTATCGGAATCAACCTACTTCAACAAAGGAAATTCAATGAGTAAGTTTAGTTCCATTGAAAACCTCATAACTTGTGCGGGATTTGCGAAGTTGCGAATAGTTGCGATGCAGCCTCGCAGCGCCAGCGGGGAGCGAATGCTGGCAATTGAGCGAAAATTTACGTAAATTATTAAAGCATGTTACTTACCTAATTCCAAACAAACAAACAAAAAGTTAGATTTTTAAGAGCTTTAAAAAATATACATGAAAAATTTAATTTTATAGTAAGTCCACCGTGACTTACCGTCAAATTACGCCTCTTAGGTACAAAAGCTGTGCTGGCAACGTCGCGAATCACGTTTTTGCGTAATCGGTACTAAAGTCGGTAAAATTACAGCTGGATTAGCTATCGTTCTGCCACGTTTTTAGGATTGAAGAAAACTCTTTGGCTACCTTCAAGATGGACGAAAAGATGAACTTCTGGTGGATGTCTCTCATGAATATTGAATACATAGAATATTTTAAACGGCGTCATACGGCTTCGTGCGAACTGTCATATGAAATTGTCATAGGGGATAGTGATAAGGTACTAAAGTGTACACATATCTTTGACGTCGATTGTACCTAAAGTACAAGAACCCATTTATTGTTCAAATAAAATATTATTACCTAACCACGTAACCTAATTGTGAGAAACCTTAAAAGGCTTAATTTGGATTTCTTTGCTTTTATTGGTCGTGCCCCATAAAAAAAAGAGAATATTGCATGAGGCATTCCTTTTTAGCATTCCTTAAAATTAATTATTTTAAGGAATGCTTAATTGTAAAGAATCATCATAACTAAATAACTAGTCGTGCTTACCTACACAAGTTTTTGTTAAATTTAAACTTATCTTTGTTATCGGTTTTGGATATATTTAGACACGTAAAATGCCAAGGCCATTTTTGCATTAATGAAGTATAAATCTATGTTTGACGTAACATGACATGACATATCTATAGACGATATTATACTCAATCAGTAATACTTAATTATACAAGTTGCTTTTTTGCTACAGGTACGAGACATAGCCATCATGCCATTTTAAACTATTAGACTGTTTAGTCATGTAATAACGAGTACTAGACATTATTGTCAGTCTAGTTTATGAAAAAACAGGATGCGTTACATTATAATATAATATTTATGAGTCATAATACACAAAAAAGCCTCATCAAGCGAGACAACCGTGACAAGATGACACGCGGAAACCCGGATTCTAAAAGTAGTGTCAACATTACCATTAAGCATCATCTCACTCAACAATAGGTGCTTTGATCAGTTGATCACCTTCGTGTATTAGGCACACATTAAACTAAGCAGGTAATCGTTATTTGGTTTGAGTTTAAAAAATCGGCCAAGTGCGAGAGGGACTCACACACTAGGGGTTCCGTACCATGGGCGCCCCTTTAATTATTATATTTTAGAAAGATTATCTAACTGATGGTGAAAACCGCTTTAAAATCCATTGCTTAGAAAGGTCTAAGCGTACATCACAGAGGGAAAGACGGCGGGAAGCGACTTTGTTTTATACTAGATATAATTAGAGATCACAAGCCAGCCTATTTAAAAATACACGGAGAAAATCATTACTAGGAGGACGCGATTTGATGCGAATCAGGGGGCTGATTTTTGACTTTCACTCGGAAGTGAGCAAAATCTGTAAAACCGTATTTTTGAAATTACAAGCGATAGAAAATTTAAAGACACTCGTCCACACCATTCGTTTTCAATTCTACCGCTCGAATTTCAAAAAACGGTTTTCTAAGATTTTGCTCACTTCCGAGTGAAACTTTCGAGCGCTTGAAAGTCAAAAATCGGCCCGCAGATACATCACCTCATCCCGCTGAGTCAATAAAAGACGAAATTATCCTTAGAATAGTAAAACGTGTTACCTATTCTTTAGAGATTGTCAAACAAGGTTAGCAATTGTGAGTTAATGCTTCGAAACCTACTTTCACTTCGTACCATAGTTGATTGTGTACCTGTGTATCTATGACTGTTATGCTTGCTTGCCTATATATTACCATAACTTTTCAGAAACTTAGTACTCTGCGATATACTAGGACCGATACACGATCAGTAAACTTCAACGAATAAAGGTAGTTTATTAATGTTAAATTCCATGAACTTGTCGTGATTTCTTATTATAAAGGCCGGATGGCACGAAGGTATCGAGGAGCATCGCTTGTTAGTTGTTAGCAATGAAGTGGTATGGCTGTGTGTCGCTTCCGGGCGCGCCGAGTGACGCACGCGCAGCTCGCACGGGGCGCAGCTCGCACAATGCAAGGTAAAGGTTACAAAACAGAGGATCCAGAGTCGATTCCCATTCACCAAATCGCGAATCAAATACATTTCAATGCTACCATTCGACAACAATCGCAGTATATATAACAGATAGCCAAATCACGGCTAAACGACCTTGCGTATATTTTGGGTTCAAGAGCAAAGTTATTTAAGTATTTGGAGTGGTATTTACATTGTCTTTCAACTATCAACCGAACTAAGTGATAGGCATTCAACTCATTTCCATTTAATAGCGTAAACGGTCCTGATTATAGTTTTCCCGTTTGGTTATGCAGGTCCTACACGTACCTACAACGACGGGTTGTCGTTGTTGCTTACTCGGAAGGTTAAACAGTTCACCAACAATTAAACTGTCGGTTAGCGGTTTAACGGGTGTCAAATGTATTGATTAACAGCTGATTAAGACTTAACCGTCCGTTTAATTGTTGGTGAACTCGGCCCTTAGAGGACTAATGATCACTCAATGAATAAGCAAAACATTCTAACATTTAATTGCATGATCGTACATTCATGAGTAAAAATAAATATTCCCGCAAAGTTGCAATAGTATGTAAGTTTAAGTTTATTACGTTTATGTTTTCATGACTTCGGGGATGTAAGATTGCAATTTTTTATTTAATATTATCATTAGCAGATGTTTCACTGTGTGTTGCTATGTATTGACTCCTGTTGAATGAATACTGTAAGGCTGAATATTTAATTAGAGAATTTATAAATTTGTATTGTATTGTATTTTATTGTGTTATTTATGTAGATGACTTGGCGAATAGAGTACATGTATGAACCGAAAATGGTTCCGTATCAGAACGAATATAATTCCTAAAGTTCATAATACCTCACGGTTTTTTTTCGTGTTTGTTTTATAACAATTCTGAAAAGTTTACGGTTTCAGAAAAAAACCATTAGGTGTTATGAACTTATGATACATCAGGCTTATTAATTTAAGGCGTTCTGATACGGAACCGGTCAATCAGTGTTTTGTAATTATGAAATGTTTTGGTATAAAAAATGCACCGCTTAAAAACCTGCCCCGCCGCCTCATTAGGAGTTGAAGGCTGCTGAAAGAGGCTTACCTTGCGTAAGAAGAGCAGTTTGAACAGTCTTATCTTATGTTTAAGTAGAAGCGCACTAACCCTGAAGTTGCCGATCTTGTCGGCCAGCATGCCGGCTAGCGGCGGCATCACGATGGACACGACGGGCGTGACGGCCGACATGATGGCCGTCTCCTCCACGTTGATGCCCAGCTCGCGCATGTGGATCGTCAGGTACGGGTACAGCACGAACAGCGCTGGGAAACATGCATTCCTTACATACTAAGTAGGTACTTATTATGTTTTACATATAGGTATAAAAACTTAGTCAGGTTTAAAAAGTAAAAATGGTTTTGTATTTTCAAACTGTGACAAGGTTTACAATGCTAACACCAGAGTTACGGCAATTCACTAAAACCTATATCTGACTTTCTCTAAAAGACATCACCAATTACTTCAGTACTGTAGAAAAGCAATCCCCGATATCCCTTAAATGCAAAATTCAATAATAGCTCAAGGGACCTAGACGAGATGCAAAACTCCTGGCTAGGCAACATTAGTATCAAAAATTGATTGATTAGTTGGTTGATTAGGATTGACGTTAGCTGATGATCATCTTCGCTCGCATGTAATGTCGATTTCATAGCGTCATATACCTAGATCGTGTCCAAGCCACTGTAGCGTTACCCAGTATGATCGTGTCAAAAACATGTTTTTGCTTAGAACATCTACGGACTTAACAGTTTTTTGCGATTGACTTACGGCCAAACCCTATATTCAAACCGCGGATAGATAAGCCTTACTACGGGTTAAAATTTGACATTTGCCCATACAAAATGTGTCAAATTTCAATCCGAAGTAAGCCTATCTATCCGCGGTTTGAATATTGGGTTCCGACATTAAAGTATACATATTTATAGAGTTAGCTAAGTGAAGTCAACAGCATTAACTTAGACTTATAAATATACTGGCATCTACGCGTCACTCTAGGAATAAATTAATAGAGGCACATCAATGCCAATGCATGGTGCTGGATTTTACGAAATCATTGTGTATTAATCTAATAAGAATAAATCAGTAAGTCTGCTTACACACTGTGTCTTAAAGTAGTACCTACCTATTAACGTTTGGGTGTGTTTAACGAAAACTAGGCAAGGCTTGTGCATATACTCTATAATATACTTACTCGAAGCATGAACGAAAAATAATATCTTGAGTGGGATCAATTTCTTCTGTTTGAGATCATCAGTGATCCGTTTGAAAAACGACCGTACGAACTGCATGTTGAATACTGGATGGTACTGTTAACACAAAACTGGAGTAGAATTATCCACGCGAGGTGCAGCCTCCTACGTGGGAAAACTCTTTGTCACCCGTCGTCCCTCATGTATGCTCGTCTCGAGGTGTTCTTGATGCATTAAAATAGATCGCCGTCTCGAACTCTGCAATGAAACAATGATGCACAATTAATTACGAGGCGACAACGATAATTGTGTTAACTGTTGCGTTACAAAGGAGGAAATCTTTTGTTCTGCACCAAACAATCTCTTGATGTGATTAATTTCTCATGAAGGCATGGTAGCAGTTCAATCACTTGTAAATGAGTGATTGTTGTTCAGTATTACTTTTGTTTTTATAAATGTTTTTTAAAACCGATATGAATAGGTGTATAATGATATTGTAATATAAATAGGTATATAATGATAATCCTATGGGTGTTTATTAAAAGAACTAAGATTGAAATAGACACATACTTAAAATAAGAACAAACGAAGGAACTTACAAAATTACTTATACTACACTAATCTAACAAACCGCTCTACCAGTGGGCATTGTTCCCAAAATGCTGGCTGCATTGCCACGTTCAATGGCATTCTATTGACTGTAGAGATATAAATATATACTTATAGTAGAATTTATAACGTTAAATGAAATTAACGTAAAATTTATTTGTACATTATATAAATTGTGTACAAAATTGTGTGCATCTTGCTTACAATGAATAAACATACCCCAATATAAAAAAGTATATAAACTGCCTAGAATTTAAAAATAAATGGTATTCTGGTTTCACCGTTACATTTGTTAAGCATTGTTCTATTACAACGTATTCAAACTCTGTATAATGGTATCCATGTGAAACTAGAGCAGTCGTGTGTAACAAAAACGACTCGTTTGCTCTATCTAGACACGGGCACCGACCAGATTTGCATGGTGACGATTGTGATGAACTCAGAGTTATTAAGGATAGGATACTTTTTTGCCAGAACTCATAGCCTTTAATTTCCATGAAATTAACGGAAATAGAATCCTACACAAAGAGCCGCATAGAATGGATGTGAAAACGAATTAACTGTTTCGAGAGTTTAATTTGATAATGTTGTCATGACTGTATCATAATCAGTTTTGGTCGCTGTGGACAAAAGATAATCGTTGCCAGAAGCACTAGTGCGTGAATTATTTTTGGAATAAACACGTCCCACGATTTGTAATTTTCATTTAACATTATCCCACTTATGTTGACTAGTTCCACTCAGTAACTTGATTACGACGTATGCTTTAAATATAAATAAAATAATTTATTGAATGAAATGAAAATAACAAAAAAAATACACAATACAACAGATATAAAAAATAATAATTAGAATAATTAGGAACTATGTAATGTAACCTATTATCTTCTTAAAATTAGAATTATTAAATATATTTGTGTACATAACTACAAAAAGAATACCCCCCTGTAATAAATCCGTTCCTGGCATTGTACCCATGTTGCTGGATGCGTTACCCCTCTAGACAATCCGCCTAGCAAGGCAAACAAACATAACATTTTACAGTCGAAAAACAATATAATAAATATTTTAAATTCATAATGTAAGTAGGTATAAGCGCATACAATTTTAAAATGAAAGTACTAACTCGTTTTGACTCGAGCCACCTCGTGTTAGATACCTACTTACTTAGTAACAAAAGGGATCAGCATGTATGTATGTACGTAAACTCTTTATTGCACATAGAAACATTTTCAAGTAGTCGTAGTTGCATGAACAACCTACGTACATTATGTAAAAAAATTAAAGGATGTTTGGATGTTTGTCTTTTATTCACGCTAAAACGGGTGAACAGGTTTTTAAAGATATTTAGGAACCACCTTGAAGGACTAGAAAGTTATTAGAAAGTTGTCTAATTTTTGTCCCGGATTTCTTATAATTCCCGAGCTAAATACGAGGAGTTCTACGCAGCCGAATTTGCAGGTAAAGGCTATACCTAGTGTAGGTATCTATAATAGAGTTTCGACAGTCATTAAGTCCGGAATGTAAGAGTTTGTATTTAGAATTGTAATTACAAAGCCAGATTAAGATGTTTAATCAATTCGTTGCTGGTTGTTTTAGCAATTACAGATCCACTTTAAATGTAGGTACACATTCTCTGTATAAACAGAACAACAGTATTAGTCGAAAAATGTTTGTCCAAATGGACGATTAGCATATTTACTTTTTAATTTAGTGAAATATTTTTGGTCAAATGTATTATCTCCCACAATCCGTGAAATTTGAGCGAATAAGACTATTTGCATACCCAGGATGGTTAGGAACGACGACGAGCGTAGCGATGAGAAGTGTTAGGTTGAATCGTGTACAGCGGTTTATTACGGGAATTCACCACGATATGCTTGGATAAGCTGATTAAAAAAATAAGGAATAACTATCATTATTACTAACCAGGGGCCCTAATATGGCTGCGTTTATCGTGTGACAAAATGTGGATGAAACATCCGTCACTTTTTAAAACTTATATAAGTACGAGAGTGACGGATGCTATATCCACATTTTGTCACGTGATAAACGCAACCATACTAGGCCCGCTGGGCTCTTATTATGGTCGCCTTAATCACTCTCTCATTTACATACTTACTAGTTAAAACGTGACAGATGTTTATCCACGCTTATCCACGTCGATAAACACGACCGTAATAGGCCCGCTGTAATGGGGAAGATCCATTTGCTAGTCGGCGAGCCAACACGGTATAAATCGTTGGCTCGTCGGCTCGCCGACACTCGTAGTGATCCATTGCATTGGCGAGCATAACAGTCGACTCTAGACCGCGGATTTAGAATTTCAAGCACGCACAAAGAGCCAGCGACCCATTTCAATCCGCAGGTTTTTATGACCGCGGACTTTTAGGCGCTCCATTGGCGGTTTAGACCTTTGACTGGCGGTTTTGCTCGCAAATGGATCGCACCCCCTTTAATTCACGATTTGGCCTAATTCGAAAAAACACCCTTGAAGTTACGTCTTCGGCAGAGACCCAATGCGAGTCAATTGCCATTATTTTGTTTTGGATTTAGAAATGTACAAAAGGCTAACCGAATAAATTTACTACATTATATAAAAATTGGTCATTTAATAAACGACCAAATACTTAAATAAGAAAAGGTACACGCGTTTACCTTACATTAAGTTTAGGAAAATTTATTGGAAAGCGTTTAGTTGCCAAGTGATTGTTTGCCGAAATTAAATTTTGCGATAAAATGTTTGGGAAATAGTAAATTTTTTCGCCCTCGCGTAAGTAACCCTGTGTCAAGACCTGGTTTAACGTCTAATATTATTTACTACACTACGTAATCTAATCACGTACTTTTGAAGATCAAACATTGTGCATATATATTAACGATCTTTGCGCTTTACTGTTTGTTTCACAATAATTATAAATTACCTCTATAATGGTGTAATGGTATAAGGGGAGAAAAAGGGAGAGCATTATTTTGAAATGAGGTTTGCTGAATCAGCAATTCAAGCCTATTTCCCTCTGTTACTGAACTGTGTCTCATACGTAGAGAGATGTGCAGACTTGCGTTTCCATTGGCTGCTTTATCCGCACGCCACACAATTGGGAAAGCAAACAATGGGTGCGCACAATGGCTCCTTGAAGCGGGTCATAACAAACTATATTCGTGCAACGAGCATCGCGCTGTCGGCGCGGGCGAGGCGGCAGAACCACTCTGTAAACGGTTCACCTCTTGGTATCGGAGACGACTCCGTTGACCTAGGCCCAGGTTTACATTATTTAACCAGACCCTTATTTGTCAAACGCACTGGGTTCTCCGACATAGAGTTTGTGAGTAACAAGAGCGAAACTGTTAAATTTGGATTATCATGTTATGATCCTTATATCTAAGAAAATGTTGTACCTATTAGTAGGTAGTTAGGTAGCTATATCATTATAAGTGTTGTCAAAACTTACGTTACATGTAACAATATCACGTGTCGTAAGTAGTTTTTAATGTATACGCAGCAAAAACCGAAAACCACAATCACTTCCCTAATGCTGAAGTAACCTCAGTAAACAAGAATAAGTAGATAGAACACCATACTGTAGCGCATAGCAAAAAACCGGTCAAGTGCGACTCGGACTCGCTCAAAGAGAGTTCCGTACCTCCGCACAATAGGTATTTTTATATTCCAATTTGAATTCGATTTCGAATCGAATCATCGTTAACCCAACTCACACTTGACCATTTTTTAGTATTTGTGGTTTTTCTTCAGGGTTTGTAATATTATCACACCAAATTTGACGCTTGTAAGTTTTACCGTTTACGATAAGTACAACAAAAATATTTCACTTTGTTTTTTTATATATTTGTCAGTAAATCCGCTGTAATATCCAGTGATCGGAAATAGGTGAGTTAATTTGCCTAAACTTGACGCATGTTCATTCAATAATGTATTCCCATCTCTCTCACGCATGAATGAATATGCGTCAAGTTTAGGAAAATTAGCTCTACCTATTCCGATCACTGGTAATAACACATGCCGAAGAAAAAAAACTCGCTATCTATTAGGTTCAAAAGATACAGCTCTTTAAAGTTATGACGGAAGGACGGACGGACAGCCGAGGCATATTAATAACGTTTTTAACGTTGTGTTTTACACGTATGGGACAACGCACCCGCACAGTCACACACTCACACATGCATACACGCATGCACAAACATACAAAAACTACACATCGCATTTTTAAATTGTTGTTCTTTTGTTAATTTGTTGTTTTGTAATTTATTCCTTTTTCACCACTCTTTTTGAAGCATGAACTTTTTATATTTATTTATTTTTATTTACCTTGTTTACTGTATCCAACATTTTATGTCAGTTTGCGACCGTCCCGTCTCTAGGGACCAGTCTGAAAACCAGCGCCACGCATATTCTGCCTAGCACATGCTGAGATTGGGACTCCTGTATTTACTAACTTTGTTTTTATAAATTTTTGATTATTCTATGTTTGCTAATTTTAAGGTTGTGGCAATAAAGATTATTCTTATTCTTATTTTTTTTTCTTAATAGGGTCGCGTTAGGCTCCCTTCGGCACGGAACCCTAAACATCAAATACGTTACTAGCGTTCACATAGCCCTGAATTTTCAAAACCAGCAGTCGTGTTCAATTTTATTAGATTAACAACGATGATTCAGATGTAGAGCGCAATTTATGGTTTTCTTGACCCTCACAAGTGGTCAGTTGATCACCGAAATTTAAAAACAACATAATTCACATAGTTATTTAGAGGACCTCTAAATACACATAGATATATATAATTTATAGCGTTAAATAATATCGGAGCGGAGATTTTAAAGATTTAAGTATTCAGTTTTTAGTACAAAAGTACGCCCAAGTATGAATCTTTAAATATCTCGGCTCCGATGCACTTAACAGAATTACATTACGTAACAAAATATGTTTATTTTTAATAATTCTATCATAATTTACCACTTTTACGAATGGCCGCTCACCTTGAAAATCTATGAATTTTACAAATGACAACAATTTTACCCAAACCCCTTTGAGAAAATATTATTCCACGATTGTACACAACCTGCCAGGTTTCGCCAAGGCATATAAACTTTTTAAACTAATGTCACTTTTCATCCTTCATCGCACAGTACCTAACAGTGATCTACTGGTACTCGATCACGTAGGGTTACCGATTCCTCGACCGCTTTCCTTGGGGTCTAGTAGACCATCTGACTTACAGTGCAATAGCTCTTACTTAAAAAGTGTTTGGGGCTTGGGTAAAAGCCTTAAAGACTAGAATAAGAGCGTATGATAGCGAGTGAAAAAGATTTACAAACCCGAAAGTCTATTTTTTCCTGTAGGTACTCGTTATCCCACGTTATGCTGAATTTCATGTTTTAATACATTGATAACATAGTTTTATTTTGATTTCGTTGGTGCATACGATGTGCCTTTTGCGGAGAAATCTTTGATTAATAATTATTATTTATTTATTTTAATGGCGTCTACAAGTTATGTAATTTTGCCAATGTCAAGTATATAATAAGCAATTGTAAGGTGAATCGTCGTTGTCGTCGGCGTCTTCCAGTCCCAGTCGGCGCACCATTGAAGATGGCATGGCGGGCATCTACTTCAATGGCTTGGAGTGTTCTTGACCGCTTGCTCATTCAAAATCAACTTTTCACTGTTATTTTATTTTATGCATATTCTTCGTCAGTGTTGGAGGTTACTTCACAAAGTTGCCCTGGATTGTCGAACCAAAATCAACGATAAAGCAATTTACAAAAAATTAAATAAATAGACAGATGTTTTCAAAATGACAGCTAGACAAGAACCCTTTGATTAATAATATTTTCAAATCGGTTAGGTATATGATTTACATTTACTAAATAGGTACTTGAAGTATGTTTAATGCTACTTAAGGCCACACACATCGCGATAGAATTATTGCGATTAAACTTCGTCTTCGGCCTACGGCATTGTGCATGGCCACATTGAATACAAAGTAATGTCGCAATAGGTTATCGCGGAAAAATAGACGAAGCTGTCGCTCGTTATTTTATGGCGCTAAACAGTTAATTTTCGCATTTGTGAAATAAACTCTAAAACTCTGTCTACTCCAATCCATATTAAATGTAAAACAGCAGATTAACTCGCAAAACAAATAAAGTAATTCATCCGCTAGTTCCGCTACGCAACTCGTCAATAGTCGTGCAAGCGAAGTTCATCGCGTAAAACCCTTTGATGTGCGCGAGTTTACCGACAGAGCGGGGCGAAGTGTCTGCGGCTTCGCCCGAAGTGCCGAAGTATTCGGGAATATTCGGCTACACACATCGCGATAAAGCGAATGTTCGCGTTATCGCGCTGTGTGTAGCCGTAGCATAAGACTATCACGACAGAAAATAAGCTTTGAAACAACCTTGGCTCTGCTGACATTACTCATACGAGCGAATGGCGCTGACTTCTCGCTAACACCTACGAGTACTTAGATCCTCACTAGTATTCAATTCAATCGATCTAATAGGTATAAAACGATAAGTCATAAATTTGAATAATTGAATAATAACTTAGATATTCAAACGCCTACTTGACTATTAACAAACCAATATGAAATATCAACTATAAAAAAAGTTAAAACGTTGATGTCATTGACATTGTCAAAAACGTACAGTGCTACCATTTTCTTAATAGCGATCGGCAATCTTCGTTTCTCTATGACACACTTGTGACAAATATACTGTCAGTTGCGAGTGTAAGCGTGATAGCGATAGCCAGCCGAAAGGCCAAGAGCACAAGCTGGGAATACTGTATAATTATGGTAAGTAGGTTTTTAGTTATGAAATATTTTATACAATTTGATGTACAGTAAAACCAGAGCATAAATAGTACTCGGTTGCCTATATGCCAGAGAGAGTGTGACACCGAGAGATAAACAGCCGAGTAATATACTATACTCTAAGTTTACACAGTATATTCGAATCGAAAAATAAACCACCAATCACGAAGCGTTCACGAGGACATAAATAAATAATTTAAACAAACAAATATCGGAGGACAACTACAAACAAATTGACCTAGTCCCAAATTAAGCTCTAGGTTTGTTTGTACTATTGGCAACGATAAACATACATAATAGAGAAACACCTAAATACTTAAATACATAGAAAACATCCAAGACTCAGAAACAAATAGTCGCGCTCACCACATAAATATTTACCCATACCATGTTAACAAACTTAGTTCTATAACAACGTCCCGCAAAACTGTTTTCACAGTTTGCCTGTGGGATCCGCGAGTCTTACACCCGTATTTATAGTCTTACCCATATTTATATTCATTCGTGATATACATTCTATTTAATGTATAGTACCTGGAAGACTGAGCGTCGCTTGGGTTAAAAACGAATTTTCCCGTTTTAGATAACGTTATTAAAAATACTTCTCGTTAAATAGTATAGGATTTTACAATTTTGTCATAATGTAACTCTCTCACCTGGCACGGGGCATGACTTTACGAGTAACTTAATAAAAATCCGTTTAACTACCTACACGATTTGTGTGTGAAAAGTTTACTCGTAGTATACAGTTTTGCAGGACGTTGTTTTACAATTAAGGTTTTTTTTTTAATATGTTATCACAAAGTATTTATTTCTTTATTTATGTTATCATAAATAAAGAAATAAATACTTATGCTTTATTTTAATGACACCGATCGAATACTACGCTGCTAACCTTCAGTATGTAAGTATGTATGTATATAATAGTACTAGCTAGCTGTTCCCGTGCCCACTTTGTTGGACCATAAACATATTTTCATTTTTTTTGGTTAATATATAGCCAATGACACTCACAAATAACGTGGCTTTCTATTGGTAAAATAATTTTCAAAATCGGTTCCGTAGAACCAGAGATTACCCCTTACAACGTCACAAACTTTACATCTTTATAATATAATTAGATAGACTAGCTGTTCCCGTGCCCACTTCGTGGGACCATAAACTATATAGCCTATAACACTCACAAATCACGTGGCTTTCTATTGGTAAAATAAGTTTCAAAATCGGTTCAGTAGAACCAGAGATTACCCCTTACAACGTCACAAACTTTACATCTTTATAATATAATTAGATAGACTAGCTGTTCCCGTGCCCACTTCGTGGGACCATAAATTATATAGCCTATAACACTCACAAATCACGTGGCTTTCTATTGGTAAAATAATTTTCAAAATCGGTTCAGTAGAACCAGAGATTACCCCTTACAACGTCACAAACTTTACATCTTTATAATATAATTAGATAGACTAGCTGTTCCCGTGCCCACTTCGTGGGACCATAAATTATATAGCCTATAACACTCACAAATAACGTGGCTTTCTATTGGTAAAATAAGTTTCAAAATCGGTTCAGTAGAACCAGAGATTACCCCTTACAACGTCACAAACTTTACATCTTTATAATATAATTAGATAGACTAGCTGTTCCCGTGCCCACTTCGTGGGACCATAAATTATATAGCCTATAACACTCACAAATCACGTGGCTTTCTATTGGTAAAATAATTTTCAAAATCGGTTCAGTAGAACCAGAGATTACCCCTTACAACGTCACAAACTTTACATCTTTATAATATAATTAGATAGACTAGCTGTTCCCGTGCCCACTTCGTGGGACCATAAATTATATAGCCTATAACACTCACAAATAACGTGGCTTTCTATTGGTAAAATAAGTTTCAAAATCGGTTCAGTAGAACCAGAGATTACCCCTTACAACGTCACAAACTTTACATCTTTATAATATAATTAGATAGACTAGCTGTTCCCGTGCCCACTTCGTGGGACCATAAATTATATAGCCTATAACACTCACAAATAACGTGGCTTTCTATTGGTAAAATAAGTTTCAAAATCGGTTCAGTAGAACCAGAGATTACCCCTTACAACGTCACAAACTTTACATCTTTATAATATAATTAGATAGACTAGCTGTTCCCGTGCCCACTTCGTGGGACCATAAATTATATAGCCTATAACACTCACAAATAACGTGGCTTTCTATTGGTAAAATAATTTTCAAAATCGGTTCAGTAGAACCAGAGATTACCCCTTACAACGTCACAAACTTTACATCTTTATAATATAATTAGATAGACTAGCTGTTCCCGTGCCCACTTCGTGGGACCATAAATTATATAGCCTATAACACTCACAAATAACGTGGCTTTCTATTGGTAAAATAAGTTTCAAAATCGGTTCAGTAGAACCAGAGATTACCCCTTACAACGTCACAAACTTTACATCTTTATAATATAATTAGATAGACTAGCTGTTCCCGTGCCCACTTCGTGGGACCATAAATAATATAGCCTATAACACTCACAAATAACGTGGCTTTCTATTGGTAAAATAAGTTTCAAAATCGGTTCAGTAGAACCAGAGATTACCCCTTACAACGTCACAAACTTTACATCTTTATAATATAATTAGATAGACTAGCTGTTCCCGTGCCCACTTCGTGGGACCATAAATTATATAGCCTATAACACTCACAAATAACGTGGCTTTCTATTGGTAAAATAAGTTTCAAAATCGGTTCAGTAGAACCAGAGATTACCCCTTACAACGTCACAAACTTTACATCTTTATAATATAATTAGATAGACTAGCTGTTCCCGTGCCCACTTCGTGGGACCATAAATTATATAGCCTATAACACTCACAAATAACGTGGCTTTCTATTGGTAAAATAAGTTTCAAAATCGGTTCAGTAGAACCAGAGATTACCCCTTACAACGTCACAAACTTTACATCTTTATAATATAATTAGATAGACTAGCTGTTCCCGTGCCCACTTCGTGGGACCATAAATTATATAGCCTATAACACTCACAAATCACGTGGCTTTCTATTGGTAAAATAATTTTCAGAATCGGTTCCGTAGAACCAGAGATTACCCCTTACAACGTCACAAACTCTACCTCTTTATACTTAATATTAGTATAGAGTATAGATATATTATATATTATATTATTATAGTTATTATAGTATTATAGTATTTATAGTATAGATAAGGTATCTTGTGCAGTTAAAAAATAAATATAATTCTGTTATTACCTGCTATGTTAACAGAAAAACGTGCAAAAATGCATGCTTCACGTTATGATGAAGTGTTCATAAAACCAAAACGTGATTATTCCATAAATACGTTGTGATTGATTATCCGCATAAGCCTTACGCAGACAAGTTAAGTAGCAATTTAGATTTATACCTCTACAGCCTTCGAGTTTCGTGGAGTAGACGCAGCTCTACAGAGATTACTACTTATGATAATATGCAGGTAAAAGTTACTAACTGTGATTTTCAAAATCATATTTTCCACTTAGTATAAATTAGCAGTATAATTCTTTATCTTTATCTTTTATAGGTATTTAAAACAAACATTTAAAGTTTTTTGGTAAATTTCTAAAAAACTATTTTTTTACTACCTACTTCAGTTTACCTTATCTGTAATCTATGGAGGTAGATAGTAATTATCTACAGGCCCGGACTGGTTTCTAATATTTAGGGTCATAAACTTCGATGGTAAGGGGAGGGGATGGTCTATTTTTGTAATTTTGTGGCTATTAATAAAAAGCATGGTACAAAAAGTACAAAAATAATGTTTTGAAATTAGGAGATCATCCTGTTTGTTTTAATAAAGTCGCTTTCATTTTTACTACTTATTGTTAAATGTAGGATGCCGACCCATCTTACTCTTCATATGTGACCAAAGCAAGAGAAGATAGCGCTTATAAGTTAGAAGCACGTCTCCAAATTGGATCTCACACACTTCTCACACACACATCACATGTATACCTCTGTATTTGTTCCATCTGTTGTTTTGTGTAATGTGACATCAAATAAATATATTGACTTTGACTTTGACCTGCATCCTGAAACAGCCGACGTCCACCGGGTCCCTGATGATTAGAATCGACATCACCATCGTGGTCATCATCATTATTGGCATATAACATGCCTATAACATCTATAGCAGACGATTATCGCAGTGTCGGTGAGATGTTAAAGACATTTTCTTCGGTTTGGTGTCGCAGTAGTGCAGTCTCGCTCTCCTGTTAGCCAAATTGCCAGTGGAACTTCTGGAATTCTCTGATACAGGACCGCCACTGGTTCCTATTCTCCGCAAGCCTCTCCCACTCACCATGTTTGAATTTAAAGACGGTCAAGACGCAGTCTTTAAAACGGAGCACCATGTCGCCCGACACTGCCCAGCATTACAGACACCTTTATCGCGGTGGATAAAACATCCATTGTTGAACCTTTTTTTTTTACATTATTTGATCATTAAACCATATCCCATTAGTTGAAATAATAATGATATGGTTAGAAGAAAGAATATACATGACTCGCAAATGTTACTTATTAGCTTAATGATATTTAACTAATGTGATAGGTTTTAGTTAAACTGTAGTGATATGCTTTAATGATAAAAATAATTAAAAATAAATTCGTTCTCCAATTAAGGTTTGAGAACGTCAGCAATCCTAGAATAATTGGTACCATAACTGCCTAACAGGAAATAACGTTTTTTTTTTAGTTTACGAGAAATATAGTTTTTTCATATTGGCTCCATACAAAGATTCTAGAAATATATTAATATAAATCATCAGTTTTTCTTTCGTATTGACCGAAAATAATTTTCCATGGTTAAAATTACAAGCGTCAGAAAATCGAGCAAAAAAAATATTTTTTTTCAATGTATTATTCCAGTGTTTTTTTTTTAATAGTGCACTTGGTGGAGAAATTTCAAATATGTCAAACATCAGAAAAAATAATAGGTAACTATAACCATCTGCAAGGATATTAAGGTTTGACGAGTATTTTCAGAGATATACCTGTTTTTCTCATATTCTCCATACAAGTTATTTTAAATTTATTTATAATTAACTATTTACCGATCGAAATTATCTCAGGCTCATTTTCTAATATAAGGATAGCAAAAAAAACATTTATGACTTCGGTTTCTGTTTATATTAAAGCCGATTTTCAGCCCACCGTGTAGCCGCCGCAGACGTAATTGAATGACGAATGGCAAAGATTTCTAAATAAATGTTAAAAAGAAAACAAAAAACCGCCTTCAAAAATACAAAAATAGCTTCTTTTAAAATGGTAGGTATAGGTCAGTCCAACTGATACCAAATGATACTTTCTGAATGCAAATGCTGGACTTGTTACTAAAAATACTGAAATCACTGTATGTATGCCTATAATGTTTGAGGGGTTCCCTCAATTCCTCACGGATCCCCTCATCAGATTCAGATTTGGTGATAATGGGACCACCTCGGAAGTATAATCTATCAAACCAAAAAATAATTTTTAAAATCGGACAACTCTGTAAAAAGTTCAAACTGAGAACCTCCTTTTTTAAGTCGGTTAAATTACTAAAACCTTCTCCTATGTGTCACAATTACTTTTCTGAAAACCGCATCATAATCGGTTTAGCCAAACGCGATACAGGTCAAACTGAGAACCTCCTTTTTTTTTAGTCGGTTATAAATATTGTTTAAAATTGTGTAATTTTTTTTTAATACTTTTAGATGGTACCTGCATATGTACTTATTTAAAGCGAAAACGTGTGCATAATCCTTTATTCTTATCGAAGTGTAGTATTTTCGTGATCATAAATTCAAAGTACAAGTCATACTAGGTAAATAAATAGTTGAAATATAATCAACAGGGCACTCTGCATTTTTATTTCTCTACCAGAGTTTTCAAACTTGATACTTAGGATGATTCCTTGAGGCCTAGGAAACCTGCTCGACGTGCACCTTGCTATGGAATTATAACAAGACAGTATCTCAGTACTTATACCTGTTTTAACTTATCCTGCTTTTTGAAGTGAAGGAAATAAAGAGAAAAACAACGATACAAAATCAAGTGTTTGTATAATACTTACACAAAATTAAAGACAATAATAGTATTAAGTAATAGCCTAACAAGTACCCACCTACCTAACAGGTATGCTTTTTAGTATTTTACATGTATGTTGTATTGTACGTTTAAAGAATCACTGAATGTAGAGTTTCCTGCGGCGCTTTTGTGCCGTAGCAGTAGTGGTCTCTGCTTGGGAAACGGTGCAACATTTTTGACGTCTACGTAAATGTTATTTTTTATCTTAATGAATAAACCTCTTCAATCTTATCTTTGTCACAAAGGCCCTGTGCTCAGTCTGTACGTATTTGCATCTAACCTAGATATAATAGTAAATGCTTTAACGCTCTCTGGCTCAAGCTTTACTGTTTATATTTTATGTAACCAAGCCAAGTATAGGATGGTCACAGGTTCTAACTTAGAACTTCTAAGGTAAGTACAGTAAATGCGCATACGCATAGATAAGTGCCCATTTAACATTGACTTCAGATTATGCGCCAGCATGCATACAGGTACAGTCGAGTTCATAAATATGTGTACACTTTAGTACCTTGTCACTTTCGCTGTGACAATTCATATATAACAGTTTAAACATGACATTAAAAAAGGTACTTAAAGTGTACACATATTTATGAACTGGACTGTACAGCTGATGGATTCAAGGCTTATTGGAAGAGAAGTTTTTTTCACACTCGTCTCTTATTAGAAAAGTACCTACTGGCAAGTACAAGTTAGGGGTAATTGCTGTAATTTTATATCTTGCCTCGAGATCTAAGAATCTCTTCGTTTTGATTTTGACCATTCCGGTTAGTCATCTTAAGTATAACTAGTATGATGTATGTTTCTTAAATTTTAACAGTGTTGATACAATATTGCTTTTATTTTTACTGAATATGATAGTGCTTTATTACGTAATTACAGAATTGAACAATAAAGTCTGTTTCTGAAGTATATAATTTAATTTTTAATTATTTTACTTACTGTATTTATCGCCTAACAGTCACTTGCAGGAAAAGTTAAATCGAGATTTAGCCTTAAAACTGCATTCAAGACTAAAATATCCATACATTTTGACACAACTAAACTAAGCCCTAGTAGTAGTAGATTTATCGTTTTACGGCCCTTTTATTTGTACTTTTACTGTTATTTGACATTGTTTATTAGGTTAGACTCTAACTGTTAGAGCCTAATACAAATTTCAAGATTTATTCTCGAGAAATATTTTTGCAACCCGCAAGAGGTAGGTGGATACTCCAAATACTGTCTGGGCTTTTTTCTTAATATGATTGAATATCAAGCCAATCTTACACAAATAGACCAGACGTCCCTAAACTATACTCTAGTCGTGTACATATGTAGGTAGTGAATAACCAAGCAACACTATATACATATCGGGATCGATCCCGGAACCGCTAGCCTCGTAGGCAGGGCCATCGCACAACGAGTACAATGATCGTATTATGTTATGACTTATGACAATATGTTTGATTGTAGTAGGTATATTTTTTGTGACTGTATAAACTATCAGGTGGGCTGCGTCTGCCTGTTTGCCCGTCGATGGCAATAAAAAATATATATTAATTAATTGTATAAGTCAAAAATGTACTCATGTACTTTATATTTAAAAAAAAACTACATAAGTACAATAAATAGTGTCAACCCTCAATACTATCGTCGTGGGTTGACATTTTATTGCTAAATAATTGTGGGGAGACACAGTTTTACATAACAGCGTCCCTATAAGTTGTAAATCTATGACTACGTTGTAATATATTTAAGCTTTATAAGTGTTGTAGTTTCCGAAAATAAATGAGACAAATTAAGTAAAAGTGCCCAAATAGATCCTACAAATAAGAACAAGATATTACCAAATATCTGTAAAAATAAGACTAAACTCGAGTTAATATCTTAGAAAGACCGATTAAAAACACAACTTACCGTAGTAACAAATTAAAAAACCTTATCATACGAACGTCCGATAACTATAACCACACTGAAACTGAACGAAATGTTCTTAAATTCCTCGGGCACTTTTCCGAAACGTCTGCGAGTAAAACATAAATGCTACTAAAGTTTATTCGCTATTTGAATGTTTATGAAATATAAATCGAATTCGTATTTTGCGCTCAGTGATATTGCGTACGGTGCGCGCGCGCGAGTTGGAAAGTTTGCGCGACACTAGTGCGCTCGCGCAGCCGACGCTCCCCTCTCGCGCCGACGACAACACTCGCTGTTACTTATCATGGCATCAACAACAGTTCCATGCCTGCTCGGAGTGAAAGGTTGCTTTCCTAAACGAGCTCCCCAGCGACAAATACAAACCAGAGAAGCCTGTTAGTTTTCAAATTTTCCAGTAGGTGCCTACGTACTTCAATACATCACGTTTCTTATTAGGGAGTTGAAACGTCTTAATTCGACATTCGATTCGGGACTAACCTTACGTTACGTTTTGTACGTCATAGGCAGTATATGGCAAAGGCGATTGTTTGTTCACTATAGGTTAATGGTAGTTAGTGGGTGTTTTATGTAGGGTATTAGCAATTCGTAGCCAAGTCGCGTGCCTGACTGTAGCTACATGTAAGCTGCTATCGCATCCTTAAATTTCATCTAATATTGGCAGAGACATGCTTTAATATTTTTAATAATTAAATAATTGAGCTTCTAATAAACGTTTTAAGAAAAAAACCGGTCAATTTCGGGTCGGACTCGAGCACCGAGGGTTCTACACCTGTATCTAAATTTTATGAAATGCACTGGCCCGCAAAACTAAGTATCACACTTTTAATACTAGTAGTATTATTGCTGCTTGATGTCATTATTCCAAAGCCGCACTTCACGTGATATGTAACTACTGCTTTTCTACCGATACAGGCACGGTAATTTCTGTAAGTACTTTTTGCTTCTTTACCGATAGACTATTTTATCAATCGCAATAAAAAATTAGTATTAAAGAAACTCTTCTATTTTTCCTGTAACAGAAGAACTATTTCCTATAACGTGTTGTTTTTGAGATCATGCATCGTATAAATAAATGAATAATGTCTTACAGTTATGATTCAATCATTGAATGCTTCTAAATGATAAATGTATGATTTTTATAACTTTGTTTTTTGTAAAGTCGTGGTAGGTGCGATATCTCCCTACCTAGTATTTACCTGCCTTCTTTCTTTCGTACTTACAAATTTCTGCAAACGAGAAACTTTAATTGTCCATTTAATTTGTCTTTACTGGGTTTAATTCTCTTGTATTTTGTTTTAAACAATTTTGTTTTCGAAACCATGTTGCTGCTAAGTGAATAAGAGCAACCATAACATATTGTTAACGTTGTGGTAGGTCTCATCGACGTAACAGTTAAAGGCGGCTGTAATATAAACAATGTGATACATATAGTATAACAATAGGATTAAAGACGGTTTTACGACCACTTCAGATTGTGAAAATCAGACAATTCTTATAACCGCTGAGTTTTGCACCTCGCAAATATTACTGTACTTATAGGATCATTTTGTTGTCCGTCCGTCTGTCTATCGAGAACCTTTATCTCGGGAATCGGGTATCGAGTTGAAATTAAAACCATAAGTATACTCAGCTCCCTCGAAGCTGTAAAGAAATCAAACTTCTAAGTTATCGAAAAATAGAGATACGACCGTTTATGCCGCAAAAAACGTAAATTTTGACACTCTCAAGGGCATCAAATTTTATAGGATATTATCCGTTATTAACCTAGAACTATGAAATTTGGCAAGTAATACCGTCTTATACTACAAGTATATGGAAAAATCGGAAAACTATACTTTTTTAACTATACGTATACGTATGAAAATCTTAAATACGGAACCCTTGGTGCGCGAGTCCGACTCGCACTTGACCGGTATTTTTATTTATGACTCCGTCCGCGTAGAAAATGTTTATCGCCACTCGCGGGTATAAATTATAACCTCCCTCGGGGTTCAAGCTATCTCCATACCAAATTTTGTTGAAATCCATTCAGCGGTTTAATCATAAAGCGTCGCTGAAACTGCTAAATCGCGTAAGTAACATTTGTAATGAGAAGCAAAATGCACCTTTTATCTAAGATGTTAAGGTTTATTTCGCTCTATAGTAAATTTGTCGGTTACGCGGTTATGCAGTTTCACCGACAAAAGGCATAATAGTATAGAAAAATGGATGATTGATTGTTGATGAATTAAGATTATTTTATTTATTATAGCAACCCGCCCTCGCGCTTTGCTTCGACTTGTGTGAATTTTCTGTAACATCCGTACATAAAACCGGAATTTCAGAGATTTAACTTATTTAAGATACAAGTACCTGAAATACAGATACAAGATACAAAATACGTACTTCATCTTGTATCTAAAATACTTTTTTTAGAATTCATTTTGTATCTTGTATTTAAATACCTTTTGTTTGGTATCTTAATATTTTGTAAATACTATGTTTGTTAAAATATTTTTAGTAATAGTTAGCTATGCATTTTTTCATAAAATTTGACTAGATTTTATGGTGATATTAATTTTAAATGTCACCATAGATAAAACGGAACGTAAAAGTCTAGGACCAAATTGATAGATGACGACTCTTTCTTTCGACAAATGTCAAATGCCATCATCCTACGACAAAAAATACATTTTTCGAATATTACACTTGTTACTTTAAACATAAAACTTCCGTGAGGCTCAGATATATTAAGGAGATCACACCGGGTTACTCACGTAAAAATTATCAAAAAACGCTCGACATGTTGGAAAACGGTTTTGTGTACTGCTCCGGTGGCAAGTGTGGACGCGTCATTAACAGGTGACGTAGTTAGTGTTGTGTGCGACCCTACTTTTGAGAATTGCAATAATGAGGAAAACGGGGGTAGTTTCTCGCCGGCCACGCCGTTCGCACCGAGCAGCTGGGCTGACAGAGCGCAGGCCCGCAGTGTTCGTCGTGCTGCGGCCGCGTCTGCTCATGAATAGGGACTCCGGACGAGCCCGAAACATGTCGAGCGTTTTTCGACAATTTTTACGTGAGTAACCCGGTGTGATCTCCTTAATATTACACTTGTTTGCCAAGTTCTGCCCCTGTGGAGCGACTCTTCTCTTTTGGTGGTATGATTCTGAGGCCTCATCGAAGAAAAATGAGTGATAAAATGTTTAAAGAACTGGCTTTACTTAAGTCTCAATTAAAACCTTAAAAATATAATATTTTTATTGTCACATTTGCACGCTCTATTCGTAAATAATTCATATAAAAAATAAACTTACATTCAATCAAAATGTTGTTTTCATACAAAATTATTTTATTTATCTTTATTAAGTATTTGAAAGATACTTATTTTGTATCTAGTATTTTAGATACCATCCCAGAAAGTTATTTGTATCTGATATCTGAAATACTTAATTTAAAAGTATCTTGCATTTTGTATTCCAGATACTTTGTATAGGGTGTCTTGTACATCACTGCGGAATTTATCACTATCTACTGATGAAAACAGCATTAAAATCCGTTGCGTAGTTTGAAAGAGCTAAGCGTACAGACAGAGACACAGACGTCGGGTAGCAACTTTGTTTTATACAAACTATGTAAAGATGTATGAAATTAAAATACCTTAAATACCTAGGCGACCGACGTCAATTCTATGTATTTCCTTTAATTTCACCAATCGTTAACGTTTGCAGAGTACACCTTGTCTAGGCCCAGGCTAGCCTACGACCGCAACTTGCCAATCAAACCAATGCATTACTAGGTAACGGTTCTTCACGAACTAGCAGCACAATTAGGTATTCTTTATAGCATCAAAATAACTAGGTACTCCTCGTTCTTGGCATATCGTGACTTGTGTCAGCCTTAGTCTTAGGTACTATTTGTAAATTGTTTGTATATCTAGTTAATAAAATTCCTTTACCAGTTTTGGTCCTTATTATACTACAAATAGAGTTGAAAAGTGGTAAAGGAGTAAAAAAAAACTTGGGCTATGTTTTTGACCATTTAGCGAGACGTGCGGCATACAAAAAACCAAGGTACTTATGAATAAAAACAGTACTTAAAATATTTGTAAACATAAGTAGCTAGGTACAGTTGATAGTACTTAGGTACCTACTTTGTATTTTATCGTATTAACATAGGTATTTGACAAAACTGTTTGAAATTACTCAGGTACGTGGCTGTTAAGCGACAAGGTACTAAAGTGTGTGCGTACCTTTAATGTGGACTGTCCGTCGACACTTTGTGTGTACTTATATGGAAACCACTAGCGGGATGCTCCGCCCTCCGGGTGAGCCGGGGGTAAATTTATTCTTAGTCAATTTTAGACAGTGAGACCTACTCTCACACAATGAAAGCCAAAAGGTAGGACCAGTAAATCTTAACTCGGCTCGTTAACATTTACAAATGTGGTAAACCAAGTTAAACGTTTGCATCATCATCATCATCATCATCACTGGTCATATTATAAAACATTAATTATATATGAAATTGATTTTCGTCGTCGAAGCAAAAAGAGTTTTTATATGACAGTAGCAATTAATTAATTGGTATGTCGGAAAATTGTTACAGCCAATTTTATTTACTTTTTAACACCAATGTTTGCCACGGTTCTGCGTTGCTTACATCCATCGGTTTCCCGCAACGTTAGCCACCTCGTCGGTCCACCTTGTTCTAACTTCTAACGACGCTTCTTCCGGTACGCGGACACCACTCGAGAACTCTTCGACCCCATCGGCTATCTGTTCTGCGAGAGATGTGCCCCGCCTACTGCCACTTAAGTCTAGCAATTTTTAAGACTATGTCGGTGACTTGGATCCTCGTGCAGATCTCCTCATTTTAGATTCGATCGCCCATGATGCGCAATCTCTTCACCTATTTTCTTCTCTAAAAAGTAAAGAACATAGTTTCCATTCGCCTCGGTCTGTCGGTTTATTAGTTCGTCGGTTTACGAGCATATGTATGCATGTATGTGTACATACATATTTAAAAAAAGATAGTAAATTGTTTCCAATTTTAGATGACTTGTACTACATGCTTTTTAAACCTAAATGACGCTCGTCTGTCAATGTCAACTAAGTTGAATCATAATATTTCTATACTATGTAAAGGCTACTAAATAATACTCGCATTTTCGTGCTATCAGCCCTCTTCCACCATCTTGACAGCAACTCGTGACAGGTACATGGCGCAGTTTACATGAATCCCATTGATGTAGGAACTTGTTAACTTTGCAATGTATATAGAATTGTCACCTATCACCTATCATTGTCGGGCTTGTGAAATAGGAGACAGAAGGTAGATTACTACCTCGTTAAATCCCTGCTAGCTCTTAAGACTGCGCAAGTAAAGCTAATCTCAACACCTTTATCTAGCCTTAATTATTCACCACTTCAAGTTATTTATGCTTATTGCGCTGTTCTGGAAACCGTTCAGTGAGATTACCTCCTCGAAACAAGTGGGACGCAACGGTTTAAATACCCGGATGGAGACGGAATCGAGCGGCTCCGTGTTTTTGTGAGGAGGATATATACTTTATCTATTATACCGAGTGAATTATGCGTCAACTTCACACAACACGACTACAAAAGATCAATCACGGAGTAATATTTACCAATGAATTGCAAGTGCAAAGTCTCTATTAAGGTAGGTACGTCGGACAGGGTGTTCGGTAGTCGAGTGCAAGGGCTCTTAGAAATGGCAGAGGGGGTCATTTTGAACATGTTTGACCATTTTTAGGGTCCCGTACCCGAAGGCAGCCCAACGGGACCCTATTGATATGCCTATGCTGGCCGTCCGTCCCGATTTTAAAGATCTGTGTCTTTAAAACCGTAATAGACAGCGGTTTTTTTTCAGAATATGTGTTTTTACGGCGGATTTACAGACAAATATAAAAAATAAGAATGTGAAGTAATAAAGGGGTTCATGGGGGTAAACGTATTTTTATTTTTGTTGTATCGTTAGACGGTTAAACATAAGCGTCAAATTTGGTATGATGATAGTACAAACCCTGAAGAAAAATAACAAATACTAAAACATGGTCAAGTGTGAATATAATAATAACTGCTAAGCGGCGGTACGTGGGCGGTACTGAACGTTCTGACGAAGTGTTTTGACGACACGATGGCCTAGTTGGTGGTAAATTCAAATTCAAATTCAAATTGTTTATTGCGTATCACATTTCAAAAATACAGGTGGAAATACAGGTAGGTATACATGTGACACCCTGCAAGGGCACAGCAACATAGATCTAGAAGGGCTAACTAGGTATATTTAGTCAACCTATGTATGAACTAACACTCGATTAACACTTTACAACGTATGGTGAAATTATTCCTACTTAAACTTTAACCTAGGTTAACATGTAAAAAAGCGTACATATTATATATAAATTCACAAACACACACGCATATATGCATAAATTTTCGAACATTAGTAGTTGACATTGAAAAATTCATTCAAATTATAAAAACATTTGCTGATGAGAAATAATTTTAATTGTTTAATAAATAGCATTGGCTTATCTAGGTTTTTTATGGAATTTGGTAAATGATTATACATTTTTATCATCATATGGTGAGGGCTAGACGTAATCAATTTTAATTTTGAAAAAGGTAATTTAAGCTTGTGTAGGTTTCGGTCGTTACGTCTTATGTTTGTCACAGGCATAAAAAGATCCATATGTTTTCTCACAAACTTGCATGATTCGAATATGTAAATGGAAGTAAGAGTGAGCATTTGCAGCTCTATAAAATGAGGTCGACAGGATTGCATTTGATCGATATTTGCTAAAATTCTAACACACTTCTTTTGAAGGATAAAAATTTTGTCTGCATCAGAACAGTGTCCCCACAGTAAGAGACCATACGACAAGCGTGAATAGGCGTATGCGTAGTAGGCTACGACGGCGGTCTGCAGATCAGTGACACGCTTAAGGTGCTGCAGAGCATATATAAAAGATGACAGCTTTTTTGATAATTTTTGAATGTGCGATTTCCAGTTCATATTGGTGTCGAGATCTATACCCAACAGGGTCGCAGAACTTACAGTTTCTAAAGTTGTATTATTATAGCAAAATGATATCTGTAATGGTGGTTTTTGGTGAGGTCTAAATTGAATTATTTTGATTTTGCTTAAGTTAAGCTTCAGGTTATGCATATCTAGCCAATTTACGATTTTATCAAGCGTTAGTTTTAATTTATTTTCCACTTCATAAGTGGTACAACAGGGCAGCAGTATAGATATATCATCCGCAAAGAGCACACTATGATTGTCTAATATTTTTGGGAGATCGTTAATATAGATAAGAAATAGGCAACATCCTAAGACGCTACCTTGCGGGATAGAACCATTGACGGGGACTCTATCAGATCTGATGTGTTGTATAGCACCCGTCTCAAAGTCGATGTGTTCAATTTCAACGTAGTTGGTAGTGACCCGCCTTCGAAGGTAATTGTCCCGGGTTGAAATCCCGGTAAGGGCAGATATTTATGTGATGAGCGTGAGTATTTGTTCCCGAGTCTTGGATGTTTACATCGTATTTCTCTATAAGACAATTTATCGTTGTTTAGTAACTTAAGGGTCTGGTACACGATCAAATTTTTAGGGCAATGTGTGGCCGGCAACTATTGCTGTCTTACTCTTATTTCGTATGTTAGAGCAAGATGCGAATAGTTGCCGGCCACACATTGCTGTGAAGATGTTGCTCGTCTAACCGGCCCTTTAGAGCTTACTTAGTTTGGGACTATCTTATCTTGTAGGTGGGGTCCTTACGGATACACTTCGACCCTATGGGATCTTTTGTGTAATTACCCCTCTTTCAGCAATTAGTCCAATGCAGCCTCCACCCCTTCCAGAAAGCGGATAGTGGAGTGCAATGGCAGTGCCTTGAAGTCGTTCGGTTCTGGGTAACCACAACCGAGGATTTTCATTCTTACTCCGACGAGGGCATCACATTCGCACAGTAAGTGTTAGTTTGGGACTAGGTCGATTTGTGTGACATTATCCCCTGATATTTATTTATTTATTTATTTACCGGTTTTTTGAGTACCATACTTATCCGAAATGCGAAATGCAAGGAAAATATTGGAAAGATAGATAGATAAAATCTATATTCATGCAACACACAGGTACTTAAGCCACAGCTTATTAAATACTTTAAAAGTATGTGCAAGCTTATGCAACAAGTGAAAGACCAGCTTCAAGACGGCTGACAGTCCTCGGCCGCTGCGTCGCCGGAAGAGCGGCGGCGCCTGCGTCACATCCCGTTGTTATATGGTCGTAATGGCGCTGCGGCTGACGTCCAAACAGCTATAAACGACATAGTAAGAGATTTATAGTATCTACTTGTAAATAGTACTTTTGGGGCTCATCGACTATTTATTTAAAACTGTACTGTTCTTTTATCTAAAGAATATCTATGTACCATGTCGAATTTGAATGACATAATGCCCTTCACAAAATTGTCTTCCTGCGACAAGGTTCCAGTCGTATATCTCTTGGCGATAAAGTCCGTAACCGTATGTATACTTATAATGTTACTAACGTGACGAGTATGTTATCACTTTAGAACCTTGTTGCCAAAAGTCAATGTTTTATTTTGACAGAGTCATTGTCAGGGTTATTTGGCGACTGAACGAGATGAGGGCCCTGTTCGGAATGAAATGACCAATATGGTTAAATTTTTACTCAAAATCTCATGCGTTATATAAGCTTTAAGTACCTACTGCCAAGCTGTACATTATCACTAAAGATTATACCTATTCGGAAACTCATGATATGACGGTGTGACATCTACACATCTAGTAGTAAGTAGTAAACTATTCGACATTTTACAGAAGATAAGGGTTATTCATTTGTTATGTTGTATAGATAATGGTAGGGAACCCTTCGTGCGCGAGACCGACTCGCACTTGGCCGGTTTTTAAATCGAATATGTTGTAGTTACTATGAAAAACTACAGTAGCGGCATCGAGTGATGGTACTTTTGATAGATGACAAATAGTGTTGTAAAACACTACATTTTACTATCGTAAAAATTTCAGTCAAGTGCGTGAAGTATTTTTTTTAAAGTTTATTAAATAAATAACGCATAGAAATAAAAGGCCATAAATTGTAGATCAAACTCTCGAAATAAACTGTGTGACTAGAAGAAGACGACTATGTCAGAAATTTGAAATATTGTGTCAAAATATACAAAATGTGAAATTATTGATAAATGAGTGAATAAATAATCATTAAACCACGTTAACTCAGAGCTAGGACGCGAGTTTGCCAGCGGCGCGGTGACGGAAAGTACAGTGACTTCATTGTCATACGTTGTTGTACCAGTCAGCGGTCCTTTGTTATCATCACGCGAATTGTTTTTTGGAGATGTTTTTTTGTTAGTTATGATTAAAACGATGAACGCTAGAGTGCGAGCAAATAAAAACAACCGCTCAAGATGAAGCTAGTTACGAAATGCGTTTCGGTAAATTACAGCGCCAGCAGTACATCACTATTCCGGTACCTGCAACAATGAAGTTTGACATCTGTTCCTTTATACTTGCTGTCAATATTTAGCGAACTTCATAAGCGAGCAAACTTCAAAAGTGCCATCACTCGATGCCGCTACTGTAAGTTTGTATATTTCCATTTTTTGATGTGATAACGTCTTATCAATCGATGACCGCCGGCTGCACGCACGAAAAAGTGTCACGTTCCGCCTGAGCCGAGCGTGCAAGCGAGAGCGCGGAACAAGCGATAGAGAGGCACGATCGGTCTAAGCGTTCGCGGGCGGCGTGTTTTCTTATGACGTTATCACGTAAAATTATCGTCCGTATACCGACTTTCCAGAAAACCAGACAGTTTTTTTCACTTTTTTCTGTCCAATAAATATTTCCTTGGAAAGCAAAACACACAGAGCTAGTTTTAAATATATACGACATATTCAAAAATCGTAAAAATCGAACTAGGTTTAAGGGCAAAGTAACGTTATCGCATTTTAGGGTAGAAGTACCGTTTGTGGCCACTGTACCCTTGTTGGCCAAATTAAGGTTGAAATGAGTATCAAAATTACTATAAAATTAAAAATAATATTCATAAATAGTTAAGACTGAAGATTAATATTAAGATATAATATAAAAATATTTTTGTAATTTCATAATGCTTTACTTATTAGTTAAAATTTAGAGTGGCCAAAAACGGTCTTAAGGTGGCCGAAACCGGTACTTCTACCCTATATGGAAGTTTTCACCTTCACAATCCCCTTAAGTGGCGATGGACACAATAAGTATCGAAACACGCCTCAACCCGTCACACTGAGTGACCCCGCTAGCCAGTGCGCCCGCGCACGATGCTTGCGCGTGGATCAATAAATATCCACCTAGGGGGCCATCAGTCAAATTATTTACTTACGTTGCATACAAGAGGGAAGGTCGACTCGCAAACGCATTTATACTACGATACCTACTGGTATGTGCTTGATACATAAACTTGCTTCGAATAAGGAGTTTATGCTCTAAGTAAATAAATAGGTTATATGGATAGACGCACCGAATTTTCTACGTGGTAATTTTAGATTATTCCCTCCAAACATAATTACTATGCACAAGCTAAAATGGTTTATTTCTCCTCCTATACGATATAAGATCGTGGGGTGCGGCAAGTCTTCCACGCCGCACAGTGGAGCAACGGCGGAATTAATTCAATTTTGGGATGGTCATCAGTAGTCACATTTTTTATCTGATATGTATATAAAACATTTCAAATACCTATGATCTAATAAAATATTGCATATATATATTATTTTTATAAAGAAATTAGGCCGCCAAACTCGTACAAATGAACTCGCATGAAATAAACGTTAAGAATACCTTGTATTTGCAAACGGTATATTCCTCTCAAGTTATTGATTTTGTTTAACATGTTTCATTTATACACAAGAAACATTATTCCTACTATTGTAAATGAAATAACATTTATGGTTTCTCTTAAATTATGAGTAATTTTAGGGCTGTAAGAATTTGATAGCATTTCTCGCCTAAATATTACATTTCATTGGCTATAACTTTTTAGCTACAACGACCCTCAAGCTCTAATACAACAATATTTACACATTATTTAATCTAGATCATTATTTAATTGGTTCTAGCTGCATCATTTACTTTTGTGAATTCAATAAAGCAACACCTAATTGTATATTTTATTTTAAGTTCAATCAATGTAGGTTTTATTTTAAATATTAGTTGGAATGATTTTATTACACTTATAAATATATTTAAAATGTGTTTTTTCATCCATTAACCTGAAAAAAACAATTAATTCCTGTGCTCCATACAACGTGCACCACTGTGCGCCGCGGTGATGATTGCGAGCGTGCTAAAAGACTCCTCCGGTACTCAACAGAAACACTATGCCAAATGTGCATTGCTTATGGACTTAGACGTGCAACTTTTATCGGCAATTTATAGCCGACAACAATAGCTGTCTAGTCTAATTTCATGTAACGGTGGGTTTAGACCAAGCGACCGAACAAGAATTATATGGCATTATCTCTTACGTTTTCTTTGTAAAAATAAAGACAAAACATGTTCTAGAGCATTCGCTCGTTTGGTCTAAACCCACCGTAATAGATTGAGCCATCCGAACAGTCGACTCGCCATATTGCTCAAAAAAATTCACATCTTTTTATCAGCCCTCTACAAATTGTATTTCTTTGGGATTCAAGAATCTATTAAATAATCGAGCGTACAGAGTACATACGTAGAATGTGACATTAATTTAGCTAGTGTAAGAGAGGCGAATAAAAGTTATAACTAAATTACTTCAATCCCTGGATTACACAAGTACAAACAAAATTCTCATTCCCATCGCCTAGATTAAATAAGAAACTTTTATGACCTCACGTCAACATCCGGTGCTTGCCTAAGGCAAACTGCATCGAATGGGTATTTTACAAATTATAGTATTTTTAACCGACTTCAAAAAAGGAGGAGGTTATACGTTCCACTGTATGTATTTTTTTTTTTTATGTATGTTCACCGACTACTCCGTCAATTGTCGACCGATTTCAAAAATTTTTTTTGGGTTTGATAGAGTATAATTTCGAGGTGGTCCCATTGTCACCAAATCTGAATCTGATGAGAGGATCCGTGAGGAATTGAGGGAACTCCTCAAATATTGTAGGCAAACATATAGCGATTTTAGTATTTTTAGTAACAAGTTCAGCATTTGCATTCAGAAAGTATCATTTGGTGAAGTGGAATTCATGATGAAGACCACAGATGGCCACCGGAACTCCTTAACGGTACCGATTTCAAGGGTGGCGATAAGATATCTCGATTAAGATAGTTGAGCGACTACAACGAAGAATATTTACTTGTTAACCGACTTCAAAAAAGGAGGTTATTGAAATATGACTATGACTTTCCCGCGGCGTTGCTTGCGGCGCGCTTGAAATAACTTAAAGTTTCATTTCAACTAAGAAGTGGGACTACGTAACAGCGTATTATGATCACTAAAAAGTATAAAATAAAATAAATGTTTTAAAAAACAAAAAACCGCTTTTTGTTGAAAATGTTGTGGTCGCCGACTTCAGTTGGACTAACCTATTAGGTGCCTACAATTTTAAAGAAGTTATTTTTTGCGTTTTTGAAGGCGGTTTTTTGTTTTTTAAAACATTTATTTTATACTTAGGTAGGTACTTGCTTTTGTACCCCTTTTTATCCCAGTTATTATCAGTGGGAAAAAAGTTGTGGTAACAGTTAGGAATAGCCCGAGCCTTTGTTCAGAGTAGTGCTATAATGCAATCCATATCTGATACACGGTTCGTCCGAGCTCAACGACGAGCCACCACAATCCGCCCCGCGCTATTTTACCGGAAGTTATTGAAGTATGATGACTATTGATAACCTAATCATCAAAAAAGAATTAGTTATAACATCATTTCTCATGTCGGAGAACAAAAATATGGGCACTTGATAACAAGATATATAGTCGAAAGAAACTTTGGTAAATATAATATTGTGAAGGATAATTATAAACAGAGTATTTGATGAAGAAAAATATTTTAAAACTATTCTGCAGGGTTCGTTTTTCTACAGAACTTGTCTAAGAAAAGTTATTTAGAAATAATTGTAACAACTCGTTACTAGCAAGATTACGAAGTATCTCAATAAATGGCTCTCTTTGTAATGAGAGATTATAAAACTACATCATCAGAATAACCTTCTATTTAGTAACGAAACGGAAAAAAGTTAGGAAAACGAAGGTTGACCATTATGTAATGGCGCCTATGCCCAAGCACCTCGAAGACAGAAGTACCTATACTGTTTCCACCTCAACAACCGGCTAGGCTGGCAAATGATAAACTTAAGGTCACCTTTAGAGATGCCATCCTGACACACAATCCCTACCCATACCTGGGTGTTACCCTGGACCGGAGCATCACCTACAAGACCCATCTTAACAACGTTGCGGCTAAACTTAGCTCCAGAAACAACATATTGCAGAAGCTGACTGGAACAACCTGGGGGGTTCGGCTGGCTGCTTGAGGACGTCTGCTCTGGCGCTTGTATACTCATCGGCGGAGTACTGCGCCCCAACTTGCCTGAACAGCGCGCATACTACTGTTGTCGACACGCAACTCAACCACACAATGCACTTGATTACGGGCTGCTTGAGACCAACTCATGTACACTGGCCGCCTCGTTCATGTACACCTTCGCCGCATGCAACACCTCCGGCGAGAAACAGGTAAGGCCTGTGAAAGACCCGATCTGCCCATCAATATGGACTTGGCCACTTTTAAGGCCACGAGAATGAAGTTCCGTGATCCGCCAGCGCTACTGTCGCACCAACACCAACTGGAGTGGAATTTAAACACCGCCTGGGTCGCGGAGGGGACTGCCTCCGCTGAGCCGACTGACATGTTCGAGCTGAATCCTCACGCCCGCCCCTCTGGGTTTCAGGAGTCGCGCCGTGTTTGGCGCTCGCTCAACCGTCTCAGGACAGGAGTTGACCTTCGAAAGTAGTGGGGTTTGAGTGAAAGTGGGAAATGAAAAGAAAAGAGATCTTTATTTGCTAGAATACGTTACAACAAGGCAAGGGACCTGCGAATGTGGACACCCGAAACAGACAGTGCTCCATATCATACTGGAGTGGCCCCTAACAAAATACCGAGGGGGGATAGAAGACTTCAAAACCCTCACGAGCGAAGCAGCAGAATACCTTAGGAATTGTAAATTTAAGCTATGATGTAGGTGTAATTTGTAAGCCATACGATAAATAAAATAGATAAATAAATTATTTAATGTATCTTATAAATTGTGTATTTATCTGCACGACAAATCAACTCTCCGCTTTCAAGAAAATACATTAGTTTAACTATTATAGCCAAATTTTCTATGGACTATGTATCTTGTTTTTAAGTGCCCATATTTTTGTTCTCCGATGAGCTGGGTATTTTCGGCCATATTAAGAAATTACGTTTTAACTAATTACATTTTAAATGTATAGTTTCAATTCTGAGCGTGTCACGCCCAATTTCTATGCAAATGTGTGCATGCCATTAACGTTTACGTACCATTTGCGTACATAAACGCAACCGCGCAACGTCAGTTTTAGTGGCGGACGCGCCACTAAACCTGACGTTGAAAGCTGAAAACAATTTGGTGCCAAGAATATAGGGCTGTTTACCCTATAATGTTCCCTTTTCTTATGCATGTATCAAACCTGCAAAATATGTATTCCCCAATATTGCTTTCAATTTCGGACTGGGTAATTTTTAACTGTGATTCAAGAAACGCCGATGTTTTTTAAATATGAACAATATTTATTTCTAAAGTAACGTATATTCTAAATCTCAATAATAAACACCGCACACACAATAAATGGCAATGTGGACATTTAAGTAATATACTTCTAAAAACCATCTTCAATTAAATTAATTTCTAAAGTAACGTATATTCTAAATCTCAATAATAAACACCGCACACACAATAAATGGCATCGCCGACATTTAAGTAGTATATTTATAAAAACCATCTTCAATTAAAATAATTTCTAAATTAACGTATATTCTAAATCTCAATAATAAACACCGCACACACAATAAATGGCATCGCCGACATTTAAGTAGTATATTTATAAAAACCATCTTCAATTAAATCATATCAAACCACAACGCACCCAGTCATTTTGCGCACTTACAAACATCCCAGTAAACGGTAATAAGCGTAAGAGTGTAAGAGATAACAGTATCTGTTCATAGTTCTAGGATTTTGAAGAAGTATTCCACTTCTAGCAGTCCGTCCTCCGGCAGGTCGCTGCAGTGGATCGCGTTTTGGACTTTCGTGTGGCCCAGCTTCGCGCGGAGCGTGTGGGGCCGGATCAGCCTCGCGATTTCCTGGACATACAAATCTTATGTTAACAGCTAGCCGTTAGACTAATAGTTAAAGCTCCCTAATTAAAGCAACTGTTTACTACCAAACTAACCGGCATATGTCCATTCTCGATTATAAACTATGGTTCGTCGGATAAGTAAGAGAACCCATCGCAGTTGCAATTATTAAGTTCTCGGCTCTCACTAGCGACTGTCCTAGTCGGATGAACTCTATACCTATCTTATAAATCTTCCGGTAACATTATAAATAATGTTCATCAAAATTTATTGCGGAGGTACTTTAAAAGAACGAAACGGATATTTAGGCATAGAAATAGCGACTTTAATTTTTGTAACTTAGAGATTATATTAGATCCAAAAAATACCCTACTACCGAATGCCGGACGTTATTTGTGAAACTAAGACGTGTAGAATATGAAAAGAGGGAGCGAAATAACGTAGCCAATTATTTTCGTTGATTTGATTTGTTTGAGTTTTTGTAAGACGATAAAGCCCAAAAGTGGTAAAGGACTTGCTTGATCGACTATACTATACAACAAATCGTCGCTCTCAATCTTTTACGCAATATAAAGGAAAAGAGTCAATAGTAAAATTATTTCAATACTGAACCACCGCGTGTTAATCGTAAGTCGTAGGTAATAGAAAATATACCTACCGGATCTACCGGGCCCACCAGCTTCCTGAACTCGACCGCCGTGTTCAGAGACTTGTCCTGCGCCTGGAGCTCCATAGCGATGCAGGGCCCGCTCGCTAGCTCCTCCACCATTCCCTGCAAAACCGTTTCACATTTACACGTTATGTTCAATTTTCAAGTTGTGTAATCATTATTGTCTAGGTTTTTATGCCTATCTTTTATAAGAGTTGTATGGACTGTATTAAACCAAGGGTGGTTAGTTGACTTGATTCCCCAGTGCCGCATTAACCTTAGAACATCAATAAGGAATTCACCAACCTTGTTCCCAACGATTTTACTCGCCGCAGTGTCTCCGCCGTGTTTATTGTGTCCAAAAGCCAGGTCTTCATAACAAACACTTTCATACAGTCTTCAAATACTAATATGTCCTTACAACTAACACATGAATCAATTATTCCACCATTAACTTAATTATTACCGAAAAGTTCGAGAGATTGTTCGGATCCGTGCCGCGGCCAGGCCATACCAAAAGTGTTTTGGTTATAACGCTCGCCTGTGATTGGTTGAGCCGCGCGGACTTAGATCCGCGCAGGAATAGCGCGGGCGGCCGGCGAAATAGGCGGCAAATTCAAATATTGATTGTCTATGATTAATGCGTGCACAATTATCATCAATGTTTTCAACAATCGAATGCCACGTGTACAAAGAAAAACATAATACGGATATTGGAATAAAGATGTATTTCAAAGGAAACAAAATGGATTCTTTATTGTTTTTATGACTATAGATCAAAAAAGATAACTTACTTATTCTACTCGCGTATTATAAACCGCTAATATTGATACCGTTAACGGTAGGTACCGGAATACCACCTATAGCATAACCGTAACGTGAAAACAATTCCATAATGAATGTTGCCATGGTAATAACATTTCTATAAGAATTATTATAGCATTGTTATTACCATGGTTACGGCCATTCCGAATATCAGTCTTGGCGTTTAGCGAACACTAATAATAATTAAAATTACGTACCTACATTCAAAATAAAACTTATTTTGAGGCCCGCCCAACATTCACTACCATACATCATACTCGTAGTAGGGGCCAACATTGTGAACAGCCAGTCGGGCCAGTTGTGAAACGACCCTTCTGCTCACAAAGGAGTAAATCCCATTAATCTGATTGCCCGCATTCACCCTCCTCTCGACATCCTTCTCACATTTACCATCTCTTGTAAACATACCTCCCAGGTACACAAATTCACTTGCCCTACTTTATATTTATCACGCACTCAGTCATCTCCTCGTCTTTTGTTTCAATCCCTCAAGTACCGAAGGAGCAAGTATGACTTGATCATCGGCATATAAGAGGCATTTGATAAGATAAGCAACTCTTGCATACGCAAACCCTTATCCTACTCTTTCAAATCTCCATGAATAGATTGAAAAGCCATGGTGAGGCAACACAGCCCTGTCTAACACTTCTAGAGATATAAAACCAGTCCCAGTATGCCCCATTGATCCTGACACAGGCCCTGGAGCCCTCATAAAGGGACCTCAAAGCCTGCACCAGGTTGCTGCTCACTCCATATATAGACAGCACCAACTCCTTTCTATCTACCCTACAGGCCTTTTCCAGGTCCAGAAAAGCACAGAAAACCTTTTGGTTGACAGCTAAAAACTTTTCTGTGATAGACCGTACACAAATTGAAAAGACCAGCAGGCGTATTGCCTAAGGCACTCGCAATCGCACTCGTTTTCACTTTGACAGTCCGAATGCGAGACTCCATGCAAAATGAAAAAAAAAACCAATTTGAAGTCGATTGCGATTGCGAGTGCGTTAGGCAATAGGCCAGCTGATCTGTACATCATTCCCTTTCAAAACCCGCTTGTGCATTCCATATAATATTGTCATTCGTAAAAAAAACAATCAATCAATCAATTAAAATCTTCGCATATACTTTACCGACAGCACTAAGGAGCAGTTCGCAGTCTTGCTGTGACACCTTTCCTTTCTACAGAGGGACGATAACGGCCTTGACCCAATCTTCCGGGACTTGGCTACTACTCCAACATGCCTTGAAAAGGCTTTACAACAGACTACCCACCACGCCATCTCCTCTCCTCAGCATTTCTATCGACACTCTATCACAACCTGCAGACTTTCCCGCTTTCATACTTTTTAGAGCTTTCACGATCTCACTCGGGCATTCAAACTTTTATGATAAATTGTCAGAACTGTTTTAGTATCTATTAAAACTTGTATGAAATTTGTTAACATTTAACAGTAAAATCCACAAACTACGAATATTAACGCCAATTGAAATAATGAAAATGACTTCGTTGACAGGTAATTTGTTAGCAAAAAAATTGAGGAATGTATACAAGAAAAGTTAGCCATTGCTTATTTTTATCATTAGGTATCATTTTAAGCTTGTAGAAAACTCAAGTAGCTGCTATGCAATGGTACATTATTGGCTCCAAAGATACTCGTGCCTATCATTAAACTCGGCAGTCGTACCTTAAGAAGCTTCATTATGTACCAGTTAGGTACATAAATAACTATAATTGAATCCACAATAAATTCACATTCCTTTGACAAAATTTTGTGATGTATTGTATAGTGGGCCTTTATAAAGCATGATTTTGATACGCATTGTATACTTAGATACCCCAGAACATGGGCATTTTATATTTTTACTTTACCGATTAAGTAGGTAGGAGAGCTCACGTCACGTCACAGCTGAGGTGGCAAAAAGGGGTATCAAATCAATGTAACTGATCGCCGCCTCGTAAAACCGGCCCATAGCATCTATCTATTTTTTCCTTAACTTATGTTGTAAAGACAGACTAAAAAAAACACAGATATACAGCAGTGGGGCCACATAATTAGGAACGCTTGCGTTATTGCCATACAATTTCCTACAAATATGATATGACTTATGGGATCGGATTTTACCAACAATCTCAAAGTGCTTGACCTTTAATTGCTTGTAATATTTTACTATAGATTATTAACTAAAGTTTAAACTGATGTACCTACATTAATTAATGTTGAAAACGGAACTCTTTTTACAGGAAAGATAAATATAAAGTGCTGCCGCGTCCATACAAAATATTTCAACTTTTTATGAACGCTGAAGAGTTTTTTTGCAAATCCTTACAATATGAAAGCTACGTTTTCAGTCATTATAAACCTTAGCTTATTAGTGAACGGTTTTGATTGGTTGTCGAAATGGATAAGTCCTAGTGTCGCTAATTATGCGGCCACCACTGTACAGGGCTTGGAACCTGTTCCAAAAATATCGGTACTTTACCGAAAGTATTTTTCATTTAGGTTCCAGAGAACCGGTAACCAAAATACCGGTAATCCAAAGAACAAGGAAATACGAATACTGGTATTTGTAACTTAAATTACCGGTTCCTAATAAAGGTTCCAGCGACGTTGCCGTTTTGCGCAACAAAGGTCAAGTCTCGTCAGCGGCTCGACGCCCGCGCGCGCTGCGCGAACTTTGGTTGTCGACTTGTCACTATGTGCCTACACCGAACGCGGCGTTGTTACCGGGCGGCGCCTTTGGCTTTTGCGGGTTTTGAACAATTTCAATCGTGTCATTAGTCTTACGTAGGGTTGCCGTCCGTCCGGGTTTCCCCGGATTTGTCCTAGTTTAGAGGGCGTCTGGGGAGCGTCCGGGCGGTTTTATTTGTAGTCCGGGTTTTAAAGTATGAAGTCTTGGGCCGCCGCGGCGCGACTCGCGCGTAGCGGTGTGGACAACCGACGAACCGTCCAGGTTCTGGACTCCAAAATCCGGGCTTTCTACGCGTCTTGTCATGGTTGCCAAATTTTAGAGATGGCAACGTGACCTAGTCCTACGACCTTGGCAGTGCCGCGTCAAAATGAACCTAAATCCAAAATGAATACCTACTTACCTAACGGCGAACGATGGATGACACGTACAAGCGAAATAGAAAAAAAATATCACTCAAGACATATGGCAAAGATAAATACTTATTACCTAATGCGTAAGTTTCATAAACTGTATTTATATAGACTAGTTAACAAATTATGATATGACTCAAGGAGTAGGTAGGGATAGGTAGTAAACTAAAATGTGTATTTACACTTACCGTCACCGTACATTGAAAAAACCCGCAATACCTACTTATTTATAATCTAAAACACAAATCCAAGTGTCAAAATTTTTATCGAAATAATATTATTTTAGCGTGCGTCAAGCCGTCGACTATCGACAAGTAGGTAACCTGAATCTAACTGACCGACCAGCAGGCCACTTGCCGCTTGCCACGTAGGTACCATACCTATACTATTCTGTCTTTTTTATCCGTCCCACCCACTATTACTGAATAGGTACCGGTATTTTTAGCGATATTGAAGCCTTATTGGTACCGGTATAGCACCGGTAATATACTTGTATTTCTTACAAATACCGGTTCCACGAGTACCGGTACCTAGCGTGGTACCAGTACCTAGACTGGTACAGGTTTCACATCAAGGTCACAGTACCGGTTCTCAAAAATACCGGTACTTCAAGCCCTGCCACTGTATATAAAACGATCGGAGCTTATCGTTCCGGCATTATCACCTGATACTCAGGCGCGATGCCCTTGTACACCTCGTAGAACTCGGCGGCGTTGACGTTCTCGACCTGGAACATTCACTTATTTTAGGCGAGAGGAAAGGAGAGGTTGACTTTTGTCGAGATCGGACGCATCTTAAAGGGGTTTAAGGACTAATCTTGAGCACGAAGAAGCAATGAAAATCTCCATAATCATCTGGAAAGAGGCCCTCCAGGTAATTCTACTCTTAATAGTGTTTTCAATCTACGCGATAGCGCATTGCGTAATTCAAATTATGTGCATTTGTTAGCGCGCATCGTCCAGAACCGAACGTATACCGACGTATGTTTGTTTGTTGTATGTTTTGTACCGACTATAAAACATTGTATGGATTGTCCCTTTTTCATTTCGTTCTAGCCAATCTTTATTTTTTCATATATTATACCGTAACCACCAACTAAATTGATGATCGAGTAAAACTCAAAACCTACAGGCTACAGTCGGCAACAAAACCTTGACTATGTTTTTTTGCCAGAAGCTTATAAACGCCCTTACAACGAAAACGGGCACTTACGATTATTTTGAGTTTGAAATTTTATGCTACAAAATTAAATAAATAATATGTAAAATTATTATTTACGCTATTATGGGAAAGAATAAAAGATACTGAAATATTACAGAATATTACTTCAGGAACTGTACAAAATTAAGGAGATGATAATATTATGCGTCGTCATTGCTCGTAGACAATTATTTTTTTAATTATTTTTCTCCGTAAATAAAACTATCATAATTTTGTAACATAAAATCACATTTCCTTACAGTTTAAACTATTTATTTGAGTTTTGTTTGCAAGGGGTGTAAACGACACTATACTATACTGTATTAGTTTACCTGGAACATGTTGAGCGCGGTGACGTTGAACCCGCCGTCGTGGATGAGCTCGAGCGCGGGGCCGAGCTTGCCCTCGCGCAGCGCGTGCGGCTTCAAGATGCACAGCGTGCAGTTGGACAGCGTGGCCGTCAGCCGCAGCCGCGCCGCACGCATGGCCGGCGGCGGGAAGAAATACTCTATGTCCTGCAACACTCACAGACGTAATCACTGCCGTTTGAGCGAAAAGTTCTAGGTCAAATATAGAATACCCAAATATATTGTTGCAGTTACAAGATAACTTTAGGGCAGGTACGCACTATGCGGTTGACCGCATGCGGCTACCCGCACAGCCGATCAAAACGTATGAAACCAAAAAAACCGGAACCTAAACGCACTGAGCGGTCAGCCGCAACCGCAAGCGGCTAGCCGCTCAGTGCGTACCTGGCCTTAAGTCAGTCTAGGCAGTCTACATACATATATGAACACAAAAAAAGCAAACATCGCAAACGCGCATGTAGGTAGGTGACTACGATACTTTTATATGTTGTTAAGTCCCTTGAGAGTAGTTCACACCCAGGTTTGCAACCCTGAAAACCCTGTGCTACCCCCATGGTGCTCGAAAACCTGCGAAACTACCCTAAGGAAGCGTTTTTCAAGTATCTTACGTACTACTGTACTTTAATAAAGATAACTACATTTGCTACAGTTTGATCGTATTCGGAGCACACTTTGTCAATTGGTTGCGGAGATACAGCAAGACAGAGATGGGCAATGTGCGCAGAGCCCGCTTCTCAGACCCTGCTTAAAATGGTGGTGGCTTGCAAAAAGAAGTTGCTTAGGGTCGTGCATTTGCATAATATATAAAAACACACAATAAAAACAACAACATATAAAAAAATCGTAGTTACATGCGCGTTTGCGATATTAGATATCGTTATTGACTTAGTTGCGTTCCTACACGACATAAAAAGGTCAAATACGGCTTTTTCTGAACCAAAGATTTCCTTTGGCAAGATTAATCTTTGGGTTCCTAAAATGATTTTAAGAAGTGGAGCCACGCTGATTTTTCATGCAAGTGGGGGGGGGTGGATTTTGCACCCCGGCGATGTCTGACGTTAATAACTGTTTAAAGTACTAAGACAAGTTTGGTATCATTTTTAACTAAATCAAAGATATACAATTCAATTCTGGAATAAAAATTGCATCAATCTGTACTAAAAACACAAAAAAATAAAGAGTTGAAAACTTTATTTTTTTGTGACTGTCCAAGATGAGGCTGAATTGGATCCAGAGGCATTTGGCGAAGTAAACGAGGGAACACCTGGACCACTTTAAACTTTTTTATGTAATAAATACCTTTGTAAACAAGTTTTGGCGTAGTTAATTCATTTGATATTATTAAGTTAAATTTCCTTTGATATTATGGCACGAATTGGCCTAAAACGGAATGCATAACCATTACTTATATTTTTTTACATCTTTATCATGTTTGCGAACCCATCCCTATCATTCTAGGATCGCAAAATAACATTTTAATTAGATTTTTTTTTCCATTGACGACGCGCTGGCCTAGTTGGTAGTGACCCTGCCTACGAAGCTAGAGGTCCTGGGTTCAAATCCCGGTAAGGGCAGATATTTGTGTGGTGAGCGTGAATATTTGTTCCCGAGTCATGGATGTTTTCTATGTATTTAAGTATATATTTCTCTATATAAGTATTTATATCGTTGTCTAGTACTCATAGTACAAGCCTAGAGCTTAGTTTGGGACTAGCTCAATTGGTGTGACATTGTCCCCTGATATTTATTATTTATTTATTTATTTTATTTCAGTTTTTAGCACCGTCAACAGTTTTTCGTACCACACCCATACGAACCATTTTAGTTTGACATTAAATATTTCTGTTAGAGAACGAATAATAGGGCTCTCTAAAGCATCTCTTTTTTTCAACATTCGTAATTGTTTATAAGTTATGGAATTTTTCCATGTAAAATAGGGAATTGAAAAAACGAGTTTTCTTTTATTTATTTATTTTTTTCGGAACGGTGTCAATATGATACCATAAACGAATTCGGCATCCCCAATTTATACGAAAACGATACCAAACTTGGCCTAGTAGCTTAACCAATGTAGATATAAAGATAAAGTTGAATCTCCCCCCCCCCACCACTCAAAAATTTACATCAAAAATCTTGGTGGCTCCACTTCTAAAATCCATCCTTGAGTCCTAAGGAAACGCTGTATTTCATCTGCTGCAACTGCCACTAACTGGTGCCCAAAAGTAAAAGTGCCTTTGGTCCGATTTCTGATTTTGTATATATTTTTTAATAAAACTGAAAATATCCGCTTTCAGAAATGGTACATTAAAGGAAGTTTTTAACAATAAAAACAATCGGTCTGAAGGCATTTTTGCTGTGTACAGTCGGCCAAAAATGTGGTCTACCACCCTACGGTTGAAGATCATTTGCAAGTAATCATCAGTGATCGGAATAGGTAGAGCTAATTTGCCTAAACTTGACGCATATTCATTCATGCGTGAGAGAGATGGGAATACATTATTGAATGAACATGCATCAAGTTTAGGCAAATTAGCTCTCCTATTTCCGATCACTGGTAATCATACAACAAGTTCGATTTTCCCTTGCAATAATATTATGACAGTGACAAGTCCACATTAGCGATAATTAGATCTCACAGAAACTTTTGTCAAAACTGGAAGACCACTTTCTTGGCCGACCGTACTTTGTTACAGCAACCTCAGGAAGATAAAGATATATCACCTACAAAATCAAAAACCATGTATTAAAACTATTTTCAACTAGAAAAAAACTATATTCGATTACCGCCCATGATCATTTTGCGCTCTACTATAACTGTAAGAAGGAGAAGAGAAGCGAGGGCGGGACGCTAGAGTAAAATATTTTCTGTCCTTTTTAACCGACTTCAAAAAAGGAGGAGGTTCTCAATTCGCCTGTTTTTTTTATGTTTGTTACCTTAGAACTTTCGACTGGATTAACCGATTTTGATGATTCTTTTTTATTTGAAAGCTAGTGCTTCCCGTTTGGTTCCATTCTTAATAGAGTTAATAAAAATTAAGAGTCCATGAAGAATCGACGGAACTCTTCAAAATTTATAGGCCTATAGCGATTTTGGTATTTTTCATTGTAACTTATGTATTTGCTCTTGGAAAGCACTATTTGGTGAAGTGGAACTAATGATGAAGACCACAGATGGCCACCGGAACTCCTTAATGGTATATATTTCGAGGGTGGCGACAAGATATTTCGATTAGGATAGTTGAGCGACTATGACGATGCATATTTAGGTTTAAATATATGACTATGACTTTTCCATGGCGTTGCTTGCGGCGAGATTGAAATGTTCTATAGTTTCTTATTAAATGAGAAGTGGGAGAATAACCGCCTTCAAAAAGCAAAATATTACTTCTTTACGTCCTACAATATTTTAACCAAAAGCAGACTTCAGTAGGTCTGACCTATTACCTACCATTTTAAAGAAGTAATTTTTTGCTTTTTGAAAGCGGGCTTTTGTGTTTTTTTTATCTTTTTTTTCTTTATTTAGATTTATCTTTACTATTATTATAAGTCGCTAACTGTTCGTGCCCGGCGTCACATGGCTCATTTTTTTTCCTGATTTCAGAGTTGGTCCCATAGTGAAAGTTGTTCATACTCGTGGGTAGAACACAGAGGTGATCATTTGTTTCACGACTTAGAATTCACCCGGTACAATAAACTACCTGACGTAGTTTTAAAGTTACCCTTTCCCGCACTTAAAAATTACTTGATAGTTGTTAATTTAAGGATCAAGGACTATCTAATCTAACAGACAAAAATGTATAGCCTAAACTCGAAACTTAGTCAATAACACTTTGTTCAAATGCAAAAGCTTTATCTTGACTAGGGTGGTTGGTGTCCCATTGATGTAGGAAAACATATCGAAACATTTATGTGGTCATCTTGCACTCTCTTGTATACAGATAAGTAGGTGTTTTTTTCCTTTTCTATGTCTCTTCTCCCTCTATGTCTCTCGTAAGATTTTTGGTATGTTTTCCTGCTGAACTACGCATCTTATTCGACATTATATTTAATTTAATATTTATAGCTTTATAATAATGCTAGACTAAGTAGTACCATTGTAAAGTGAAATATATTAAAAAATGACTGATTTCTGGTTTTCTTGCAACGTTTCTACTCAGCAGTGGTCTCCTTTTTGGAAGCGCTGGTAGATTCTTGACGTGTAAAAGTGCCCGTGCGGCCTACTTACTGAAGAAATGTCTTTTATCTTTATCTTTATCTTTTTAGGACTTTATGCTGGGTCCATGCGGATTGCTACTACCATCTTATCCTTTAATCTACCGCCAAGCAGCAGTGTTCGCATTGTGTTTCGGTGTAGGGATAAGACCACCAGTCAATTTACTAGAATAGAGGAATTCCATCTAAGTCCTCGAGGGTTGGCAATGCATTTGCGGTCTTAGGATTGGGAGTTAATCATCTAAACTAAATTGTAACCAGCAATACAATTGATCAAGTAGTTTTTTAACGGTAGTCAAATTCGATAAGGGTATACAAAAATGCAAGTATTCCTAACTTTGTGACCACCTGTGTATTTATAGTTGTAACATCAACAAAATATATTTCAAACACAAGTAATTTTTACCTCCAGAGCTAACTGAGCTGTGGCGGAACAGTCAACACAGTTCATTACACGATCTTTGCCGTACAAGGCTCTGATAGTGCCTGGTGCAGCCTTCAGTGGATCCTGGTCACCAATAAGCTCTATGCATCTTTCCACAGCATCCTTACTAACTAACTCGATACCATACATAAACTGATTAGTCAAATGCTCGAGCAAAATCCTGCAAAACGAAAGCACATATATTTTTTAATCTTAGAATTATATCATCATTAATAGCTTTCTTTTACTAAATTTGATTAAGTAAAAATACTAACTGATATGAGGAATCAGTCGTCTGGTTTCTGTATAAAAACATCACATCATTAGCAGTGACTCGAGCTTTTTTCATTCTTGAAATTCGCAAACCATTCTCATTAAAATGTCTCACAATTTTTCCTGCTATGTTGGTTGGCAGAGGCTTGATCAGAACAAATGTGCTGAAATAAAAATAAACAAAGTTATTACTTTACCTACATGTATTGTATCCCATCATGTAAGTATACATTTTGAGGTAAATCTCAAAAACATGTGTTGTCTGTAATATGGTACAAGAAACATAAACATTGCTTTATACTTTGTTTTATTTCACATTAGAATAACAATGGTCAGATTATGTACAGTAGAGACATAAAATATGTTTACACTTTAGTACCTTGTCTATTTAATGTCATGTTTAAACTGCCATATATGAACTGTCACAATGATTAAAGTAACAAGGTACTAAAGTGTATACATATTTATGAACTCAACTGTACCTACTTATATAAGATTATATTGTAGTAGGTGATAGATTAGGTTATTTCTAAGTTGATGTTATATAGTTCAATAGTTACGACTTGTCATTTTGTAATAATTTTACTTTATCATATTTATATTATGCCTAAATTATTATTTTAACCTAAGGATGCGTTTCCACCAGAGATGGCGCATTAATGTGTTTTCATACATTTGACAATCTGAGCAAGTGTCGCGAGGTGTCAAATGTATGAAAACACATTAATGCGCAACTTACAACGTAAAACGCAATAAAAATGTGTATTTGAGTCGCACATATTGCCTAAGTGTAAAAACATACTAAAAAAACGATTGAAAAATATTTGGTTCAACATTATTTTTTCCAATGAAAGATAATTATGGTATTTAATGTTTTATTTTGACTTTGTTTAAGGTGAAAATGTGAACAATATAGCCATCAATTATTCTAATCTGAAAAACATAACTTTGAACAAGGAAAAATAATGTGTAAGTATGTAATAGGAGGAAACTTTGTTTTTTGTTAAAGTAAAAGTAATAAAATTAAAATGAACTACATAAATTTAGTAATCCTTTAACACCTTGGCTTTTATTGAAATTTAGAGTCCAAACATGTTAAACCCATGTAAACACCAAGTCCATCACGATTTATCCTTTTACACAATTCTACTACTAGGCTTAGTTAAGTAGGGACGTAAGTATTTTAACTAAGGAGAAAAAAAATGGTACTTACACTTGCAAATCTTTATGTAGCTTTTTCCTACTAATTTCGTTTGCAAAATCAACTATTTTAACGAGACGCCCCAAAATTAACAACGTGCATCCTATATAAAAACTCGACAATGTTATACCATTAACTTTGACCCTATTGAGAAAAGTCTTACGAGTTCTCAAGTCGAACATTTCCAGGGTATCGTCCGTTGGGTAAAAAAATACATTATATCGGCGAATAAGACTAGCTTGACTGTCGTACCATTCGCCGATAAATGCATAATATTCTTTGTAAGCGCCTTCCTGAAAATAAAACGTAAATAAACACTGAAACGCCTTGAATATAATCTGAAACGAGTTATCCACAACGATTTATTAACTACCATTTCCAAGTATTACAATAGCAATAAAACGTAGTAGTATTAAAACATAGTGATTATATTATCTTTGTACAATAATAAAAACATAAAATTCGTTTCAAAGGTAATAGTAACAATTTAACAAATAAACACAAACAAAACAATACGTTGATTGACAGACCGTGTCACGGCAAGCACGGTGTCACTGCGTTGACAGATTATAACGCCGCGGCCACATCTGCGGGATTCTTCTACTCTTGAATGGCAGCCACACATCTGCGGGATTCGTAGAGGAAGAATAGAATAGAGCGGGCATTGGACTAGTACCAGGGGCCTGTTTTACAAAGCTACAAATTACAATTTACAGGTTACAAGTTTCCATTTGACACAACCTCGACCAATGACCACCAGCCATTTGAGCAGAGTTGCCAGTTTAGACCTGTACAATTGTTACTTGTAGCTTTATAAAACGTGCCCCAGGGTGGGAAGACAGAGATGTGTATATACATAATTACTTATGTATAAACCAGATGCACTTACTTCTACCTGTCCATCTCTCGCGTATACGCTTGCCACAAAAAATTGTGGCAGATAAACCTGACAGCGAAAGCATTTCGGACGAGTTTTCAGGTGTTCTTTTTTGGTGTATTTTCGCTAAGAAGAAAGAAGAACTTCACATTCCGTTATTTTCTTTAAAGAACAATGTCGTGCTCATGAATTGTAGCATTTTAGGCTGCAAAGGCCGGAGTGAGCGGAAAGATGAGAACATACCGTAAAACCGTACAACTTTGTCCTTTAAACATAACTTTGCCCAAGCCGTCACTTTTGAATATAACCGAAATAAAACAAAAAATATCAAACGCACACCTTATTTTCAATCTGTGGTAGAAAGTTAAACATATTACTCACAACACCGAGCAAACAGCTCTGACCCCCTACTACAGGTACTTTAGTCACTCGTCAAGTATTTTGGTGGGCCAAAAACATCGAAAAAACTTGTCTGGTAAATTCACCAGCGACGTCCCAATAGCCTAAGCAACGAAGACATTTCAGTGGACAAAACTCGTGTATAAGCGAATTTTGGCATACTTGTAGGGAATGGTGTTTTAAACCACATACTAAAAGTACTGATGGGTAGGAGTGGAGCTAACGGGTGGGGGAGGGTGTAAAGGTCCCTTTTTTAGTTTTTCGCAAATAGCTCGTAAACGGTGGCCCATAGCAAAAAATAATCCATTACATAAAATTAATCTACTGTTTTTTGCCGGGATCAATATTTAATGAGATATGGAGGGAAGAATGATTCCCGACAGGCCGTAGTCGGGGTTCCATTGTAAGTCGGCCCTTACATCAAATGGGCTCGATTTTTTTTTGTGAGTACCTCTTATAGTGAAGAATATTTGTGCAGAGTATCAACATCTTAATTGTGACAGTTCTCGACTAATGATTTTTTTAAGTTTTTTTTAATGTACTGTTTTTCGGGATGTATTCAAGCGATTTGCTTCAAATTTTGAAATAATGTTCTTTTTATATATTTGCATTGCCTCCCAAAACCCCAATACTAGTTAATATATAGAAAAAAGAAAAAAAAGGCCAAATAAAAAAGATATATTATTTTTATGCGGTTGTGAAGTAGTGACACCTCTAGTTTTTTTTTCTCAGTATAGACCAAACATTGGCCTACTACTTGCCAAAATAACAAAATTTTCCAGGCGGTACTTCCTATAAAAAATCACTGTATTTAATCTTTTTTGTAGAGAATTTTATGTTGATTAATTATATAATGGATCATCTTTTGCTATGGGCCACCGTTTACGAGTTATTTGCGAAAAACTAAAAGAAGTGAACTTTACTCCCCCCCCACCCGTTAGCTTCACCCCTACCCATCAGTACTTTTAGTATGTGGTTTAAAACACAATTTCCTACAACAATGCCAAAATTCGCTTATACGCGAGTTTTTTGAATACAGAAAAACTAATGTATCTTTTTTATTTGGTCTTTATTTTCTTTTTTTTATATGATAACTAGTATTTGTTTTTTGGGAGGCGACGCAAATTTATAAAAAGAACATTATTTAAAAATTTGAAGCAAATCGCTTGAATACATCCCGAAAAACAGAACATTAAAAAAAAAACTTAAAAAAAACAATTCGGGAACTGTCAAAATTAAGATGTTGATACTCAGCACAAATATTCTTCACTATAAGAGGTACTCACAAAAAAAAGCCCATTTGTACGAGGCACGCCATTTTTTTTGTTTATTGTTAAAAACAGAGTATAGTTAAAATATTGTTTTTAATCTCTTGAATACATCTGAGATAATTTGATTTTATATTTTCCATTAATAAAAATCTGATTCTTAATGAGCCTATTATTTATATTTTAATAGATACTTACAGCTAAGATTAAACTTTCTTCATTTATAAAGATTGCCCTTCATTAGGTTTCGAGGTAGCCGCGTAAAACAAAAAGTTGACAACCCTAATTCATTTTCATTTTTTCATGAAGAAGTCACAAAATCGATTCACAACTTTGCCCACTAAAGTTAGGTGAAGAATCCTACGTCAAAAAGGACTTGTAATTGTATTTAATGAGATTATAGTTATTCTATATTTGAGATTTTAAAGGACATGATAATAAAGTTAACAATGCGAAAGTTATTCGCGTTTATACAAAAGTGGGCAATGTTGTAAAAAAAATGTTTTTTTGGCCCATCACATTGAGGGGTATTTTTACCAATAAATAAAATTATTTTTGTAGTAGAGGCTTAACAGACACCGAGAACAGTATGCAAAGGTGTTAGTAGTACAGACTTTTTATTCAAAAAGTTATGATAAACGTGAAAAAAGAGCAATAATTGCAAAAAGCGGGCAAAGTTGTACGGTTTTACGGTAACCTTTCATTCTTAAATGAAAACATTATACTACTGTTGTGGTATTTTCAATCGTGATTAACACTGTAAACAACTAATTACCTACTCAATGTAACATCTTCTAATCACCTATTAACTTAAAACAGGACGGGTTTTCCATGCAAATATATCGTATTTTTCTTCCGTTAATCGTTCGATTTATGTTGATAGCGATAATACTCGGTAATCCGTGTCATTGCTGACCATTAAATTTAGTCGTATAATATCAATTTAGTGTTGTCATCGATATAAAATGCATTTTACCCAACAAATTGGGTAATTTTATAATTATGAATATTATTGATCCATAACATTTTGCATTTTACAATAAAACAATGCACACAAAATCTGCAAGATTGCCTATCTAGGTAACAAGATAGCAATGTGGACGAATTAGGACAGTGGACCATTTGACAAGAACAAGTTAAGAAGTTGACAAAATAGGAATGTGGACGAATCAGGACAGTGGACCATGTAAGTAGAATTGTGGATGACATAGGAAGATGACAAAATAGAAACATGGGTAAAGTCAGAGCCTTCCCTTTCTTACCCTGCAAAATATACCCCAACATTGCATTTAATTTCTGACTGTATAGTTTTTAACTGTGATTCACGAAATGCCGATGTTTTGTTAAATATGAACAATACATATTTCTTAAGTAACGTATATTCTAAATCTCAATAATTAACACAGCACATCCAATAAATGGCATCGCCGACATTTAAGTAGTAGGTATATTTATAAAAAACTATCTTAAATCAAATTGTATCAAACCACAACGCACTCGGTCATTCTGTGCATTTACAAACATATCCCAGTAAACGGTACTAAGTAAGATAACAGTCTTTGTTCAGAATTCTAGGATTTTAAAGAAGTATTCCACTTCTAGCAGTCCGTCCTCCGGCAGGTCGCTGCAGTGGATCGCGTTTTGGACTTTCGTGTTGCCCAGCTTCGCGCGGAGCGTGTGGGGCCGGATCAGCCTCGCGATTTCCTGGACATACAAATCTTATGTTAACAGCTGACTCGAGAAGGTTCGCCGTTAGACTATTCGTTAAGGGTGTCCCTCGGAATCCCTAACAACGTTTGTCCTAACACATCGTTTGTCCGAAATGTCCGAATTTTCATTTGCCCTAAACTGGTTTTCAGATTAGTCAGGCAACTTTTTAAGTTTTCCAATTATATCTGCGGTTCGGTTAGGTTATGGTTATATTATAACAACACTAAAAAGTTCTAAAATTTAAGCGGAAATGGCTTTAGGATAAACGAAAATTCGGACAAACGATGAATTAGGACAAATGACGATTAGGGATTCTATAGGGGAACCATTCGTTATAGCTCCCTAATTAAAGCAACTGTTTTCTACCAAACGAACCGGCATGTTCATTCTCGATCATAAACTATGGTTCGTCGGATAAGTAAGAGAACCCATCGCAGTTGCATGAAATTATCACATCGATGTTGGGACTAGGGTAGCCACCTTTTTTGTAACAGAATAAAGTATTACTTACCAAAAGAGGAATATTAATAAAGTACCCCGCATAAATGTAAAGTATTTTTTTAATTATTTTTAAGTATATATTTCTTATGAAGTCATCACTCATCAGACCTTGCTTATTCTAAAAGCGTATTTGGCAAACAATTAAAGTATCAATCGCGTTCAAACATGGCAAAACAAAGTTTTTGTCGAGGGTTTTTGATGGTTACGTTCAGGTACAATGTCGTTTAAATTTGCTGATTATAAAAAAAAAACCCATTAAAAACCGAATGTCATAAATAAAGAACTTTGCCGTAGGTACTTTATGTGTTGCGTAAAATATAACATACGGGAAGCTAAAATAGAGTACCTACAATAATTTATAATAAAGTACGAGTGGCAACCCTAGTTGGGACGCACCACCATTTTTTATTTTTTATTAAGTTCTCGGTTCTCACTAGCGACTTGTCCTAGTCAGATGAATCCTATACCTATCTTATGAATCTTCCGGAAACATTACCTATCTAAATAATGTTAAAATTCGCATCAAAATCTATTGCGTAGATATACGTTAAAGGAACGAAATGGATTTTTAGGCATAGAAATAGCGACTTTAATTTTTGTAACTTAGAGATTATATTCGATCCAAAAAATACCCCACTTCCGAATGTCGGACGTTATTCGTGAAACTAAGACGTGTAGAATATGAAAAGAGGGAGCGAAATAACGTAGCCATTTATTTTCGTTGTTTTGATTTGTTCGAATTTTTGTAAGACAATTTATGACTTTAGTCCAAAAGTGGTAAAGGACCAATCTGAACCACCGCGTGTTTATCGTAAATTGTAGGTAATAGAAAATATACCTACTGGATCTACCGGGCCCACCAGCTTCCTGAACTCGACCGCCGTGTTCAGAGACGTGTCCTGCGCCTGGAGCTCCATAGCGATGCAAGGCCCGCTCGCTAGCTCGTCCACCATTCCCTGCAAAACAGTTTCACAGTTACACTTTATGTTCAAGCGGTTGGACCATCTAATCATATTTTCAAGTTGTGAAATCATTATCATCAATTGTTTCAACAGACTGTACCTACCTATCGAATGTCCCGTGTACAAAATGGTAAAAAAAGTTTAAAAAAACAAAAACCCGCCTTCAAAAAGCAAAAAATAACTTCTTTAAAATGGTAGGTAAATAGGTCAGTCCAACTGAAGTCTGCTTTTGGTTAAAATATTGTTGGACGCCGACTTCAGTTGGACTGACCTATTTACCTACCATTTTAAAGAAGTTATTTTTTGCTTTTTGAAGGCGGGTTTTTGTTTTTTTAAACTTTTTTTTTATTTTATACTTTTTAGTGATCATAATTATGCTGTTATTCTCCCATTTTTCTCCCATTTCTCAAGAAACAATAGAACATTTCAATCTCGCCGCAAGCAACGCCGTGGGAAAGTCACAGTCATATATTTAAACCTAAATATGCTTCGTCATAGTCGCTCAACTATCTTAATCGAAATATCTTGTCGCCACCCTCGAAATATATACCGTTTAGGAGTTCCGGTGGCCATCTGTGGTCTTCATCATCAGTTCCACTTCACCAAATAGTGGTTTCCAAGACCAAATACACGAGTTACAATGAAAAATACCAAAATCGCTATAGGTGTGCCTATAAATTTTGAAGAGTTCCGTCGATTCCTCATGGATTCCACCATCAGATCTTCATTTTGAAAAAAATGGGACCAATCTGGAAGCACCAGCTTTCAAATAAAAAAAGAATCTTCAAAATCGGTTCACCCAGTCGAAAGTTCTGAGGTAACAAACATTAAAAAAAAAAAAAAAAAAAAAAAAAATACAGACGAATTGAGAACCTCCTCCTTTTTTTGAAGTCGGCTAAAAAGAAAAACATAATACGGTCATAGGAATAAAGATCATTTTTATTTTGTTTTTATGACTTAAGTACTAAGTAGGTACTTACTAAGTACTTTATTGAATTCCCAATCAATTCACATTCCTTTAACAAATTTTGTGTTGTATTGTATGGTGGACCATTTTAAAGCGTGATTTTGCTACTCGTTGTATAGAACTCGTAAAAACGGCCCAGAAAAACACATATCGGTCATTCTCCAGACAGACATTTTTGTATGTCCTCGCGCTTAAAAAATACAAAACTATTGAATTTGCCATATTTTATATTTTTGGATCGTAGAAGGTACTCGTATTGAGGTGTACATACATTTTCAAGTACATATTCAATAGATACCCTTCTGGGAGAAAAAAATATAAATACCTCATTCTCCTAATTAACACGTCCCACCTCCGAAATCACTTTTACTGCCGCACTCAGATACGTCAATTAAATTTAATGCTTGTTTAGTGACGTTTAGACTTATTCTATTCTATTGCTATAGCAAAAAAAGTGTCAGCAGTAACTTTAATCAAGCCTTAAATTTAATTGAAGTCTGTGAGTGCGACAAGAAGGTAGATGAATGTAAGTATTTTTATTTAATAGAAGATTAGATACCAATGTATTCCTCTATGACGTTGAAGTGGTACCTACGTATCGATAACAGGATTGTCGATGTTATTATTATGTCAAACACTAACCACACAGCGTTCGTGTCAGGATAATTTCTAGGTCTACTAATTAGTCCAAGAATTTAGAAAATAGTAAATTTAAAGGTTTTTGGTATATTACAGTTATTAATTTCTAATTTCTTGCTTGAGGTAATATGGGAAAAACTTCACGGAAATTATCTATTTGAAAAATATTGTAAATAATTGTTAGAGTTAGGACTTTTGGTGGCAAATCGTGGTTCTAGAGTCCATGGAGTCGCTATTTCCTATTTATTATAATACATACCACTTTGATTTTGATCTTCAGTATTTTAATATTTCTAAATTCATTTATTCATATAACCGCTAAACCAATTTAAATGATTTGGTATGGAGGATATCTCTGCTGTGAAGGCGTTACAAACAAGCAAATATTAGTAGGTATGGAATAACCGGGATAAAAATGTATTTAGTTCATATTGAAATATGACCATACTGAAGGTCAAAATCAAAGTGTCATGTATTATAATAATTAGGAAATAGCGAGTCCATGGATTCTAGAACCACGATATGCTACCAAAAGTCCTAACCATACTAATTGTACGCGTCATATTTCTAATTCGCGCATGGCTTAAGAGGATTGTTTAGCGCCGATAAAATCGTGTAGCTGTCAAAAAAAATCTATACAAAACTAGCTCCGGGCGAAAACGTTTCTCACCCCTTAAATCAAGTCCGATTTTCACGATTTTTTAATATGTTGTAGTTATTATAAAGACCTAGGTATGTACGTTTCTGTTTTTTAAATTTGTTTCGTTCTAGGAAATATTTTCTAGGAAAGTAAAACGTACAGACATAGTTTTTCATGATATCTACAACATATTCAAAAATCGTAAAAATCGGACTAGGTTTAACGGGAGAGAAACATTTTCGCATTTTGTATGGAGATTTTTAGCTTCACAATCCTCTTAAAAGCTAATAATTCTATTAACGAGTCGTTTTTCTAATCAACGCGTCAAGCAAGTATAAAAACCTTTCTAGTTAATTATATACATACATACATTAAATCACGCTTGTTTCCCAGAGGGGTAGGCAGAGACTTTCTAGTTAATTAAGTAAAAAAAGTGACGCGTTAAATTAGACTGAGAACACAGATCTGGAGAATGACCGATATAGAGCAGTGGCAACATAATTAAAGGGGTATTACATTATCCTAAATTTAGTCGTCTTAACTGGTTTGCAAGGGAGGGGGGGATAGGAAGCTCCTGATCACACTGAACTAAATCAGTACAACTAGCTTTTCTTAAGGGGGTATTGCATTATCCTAAATTTAGTCGTCCTAACTGGCTTGCAAGGTAGCGGATAGTTAGGAAGCTCCTGATCTACACTAAATTTAGTTACTTAATCAGTTTGCAACGTCGTAGGACGTGTCTAGTGCGATGGCTCCAGTACTGTCGAAACGGTATTGTCTTGGGTCGTCCTATTCGTTTTTTGCCAAGTTCTTAATTCGTCTCATTCTGCTTTCGTCATCCATTCTTCATTCGTCACTTTCGCTGTTAGTCATTGTCATCTTGGGTAGTATAGTTGATGTTTGTCTTGTTCTTATTCAGGTTCATTCGATGTTCGTCTCTTCTTCTTTTGACATGTTCGGTGTTAGTCTTTTTATTTTTTAGTCTCATTCGTTACGCGTCACATTTTTTTCGACACGTTCGTTGTTGGTCCCATTAGCAGTAAGTCACTTTCGTTTTTAGGTCATAATTCGTCTTGTTCGGTTTTCGTCTCAATTCCCGCTTTAATTATACAACCTAAGAGCTACGGTGCCACAGACAGACACGTAGACAGACAGACAGACACATATTGCGGTCAAACTTATAACACCCCTCTTTTTGCAGGCGGACTTTGCGCCTGTCACAACAGTTCGAAAAATGCGGCGAACGCTTATGTCACTTTCATACATTTTGTCGATAACAAATTTCGACAACGGATATCGAAGCGTTTTGTCTAAAACCCCAGATCACTATTTACCTAGGAGCTGAATTTGCTCGTACAAAGGAGTGGAACCCCCTGACTAAGTACTTATAGTAGACAATTTTATACTTCATAATTTTCGTAATTTCTCTTTTCGTGATTTTCGTGATTTTAGTCGCCTTAAAGAAAACAAGTTAAATTTCGAATATCAAACGGGACAAATAGTGAATGTGTCCAATACAGAATGAGATCAATTTCTAAAGAGGGCAAATAAGAAAAATACGAACTTAGAATAAGACCAAAGACGATAGGACGAATAACGAATGAGACTAAAAAAGAGATAGACTAACACCGATCATGACCAAAAAATAAGAAGACTAATAGCGGAATGACCCGGAATAAGAAAAAGACAAACAACGAATATGACCAAAGACGACAAAGACTACCACGGAAAGTGACGAATGAAGAATGGATGACGAAATCAGAATGAGACGAATTAAGAACTTGACAAAAACGAATGGGATGACCCAAGACGATACCGTCGAAACAACAAAAACTCGGCCTTGGAGTGTATGAACGCTGAAGAGTTTTTTGCAAGTCCTTAGAAAATGAATGCTACGTTTTCAATCATTTTAAACCTTAGTTTATGAGTGAACGGTTTGATTTGCTGTAAAAATTGATAACTCGGTAGTTGATAGTGTCGTTAAATAATCTAATTATGTGGCCACCACTGTAGGTATATAATACGATCGGAGCTATCGTTCCGGCATTATCACCTGATACTCAGCCGCGATGCCCTTGTACACCTCGTAGAACTCGGTGGCGTTGACTTTCTCGAGCTGGAACATACACTTATTGTAGGCGGGAGGAAAGTGGAGGTTGACTTTTGTCGAGATCAAACCCATCTAAAGGGGTTTAAGGCCTAATCTTGAGCACGAACAAGCAATGAAAATCCCCATAAAAATCTGGAAAGAGGCCCTCCAGGTAATTCTAGACTCTTATACTGTTTTCCGGTTATTCCGATCTGTTACCCTAAAGAATTCACCCTAAGGTGAATTCCGGGAAACATACCGTGAAACCGTGTAAGTTTCCCCATAAGGGATATTTTGCCCACTAGGCTGAATATAAGTTCAATCGAAAATAAAAATAAAACTAGTTGAATTCAGTCCATTTAGTTAGTTTTAGCGGAAAGTAGGTTATTAATATGGCAAAACTGTTATTTGCTTTTGTATCTAACTTCACTCAGTTTCTTGTCAGAGCTTGTAAAAGTGGACGTGTATTTTAGTGCGGGCCAATTTATATTTCTTTCTTTATGTTCCTGTTCCTGTTCTCCTGCTTGATGGTGACGACAAAGGTAAGTTTTTATGATTACATGGTAGGTATAGAAAAGAGTTTTGAGAACATTTCTCTTGTTCATTTTATGTTGTAAGTAGCTTGAATAAACAATTATGACGGTGGGCAAATTAAGCCGCATATGCGACTCCTCCCTGTTGCCAATTTTGCCCGCCAAAAAAGTGTGTAAGGGGTGTCCCTTTTTTATTTACGTAAATAAGCAATTATTTTAACTCAAAGTAAAAACTGCCAAGTTGTTATATTACAAATAGATACAAATCTATGGGCCTGGACACAACACCACGGCAGGGCGTCGTTAACGTGAAACGGCGCAGCGCCGTAGAAAGGCACGTTGCCGCGTCGTCGTGCAAATACACGGTGCCGTGTGACAACGGCTTCAACTATTTTAAACTCTACTAAAAGCACCGTTTCCTTTCGCATTTTTAAGTATTAAATAGCTAACTTATAAACCTACTAATCCAATAAAAAAATGGAAGTAGTAAAAGTCATTCCTTATAAATTTATAATAATAATTGGTAGATTTTCGACCAGATTTGGGATATTTTGCAATGTCCCGTTAAGTGAACAAAAAAGTATATAAATAAAAATTTACTTTGCTCGTTTTTTTCTGATAATCATAGCACACATTTCAGAGATCATTTTGGCGGTATAAGACTTTGAGAAAAAAAAAACTGTAATTTGTAAATTCAATGATTACCAAGACCGCAATATATTTGCCGCTGTTCGTGAAGCGTCTGACATTTATTAAATGAAAGAGTAGTTTGGGTTAACTATTAATTTGGAACACTGATATAATTTAATGCTTTAAATTATTATATACATGCTAGCGATCCACCCCGTGCTTTGCTCGGATCGGATTACGATAGATACCTATTATAAAACAGAGCAAAATAGTTACAGAAAGCAACTCACGCCAAAAACGAGGGTACCTGATGAAGTTAGGTACAATAATGTAAGCGTGCATTTGCCTGAGGAGCTGGCTACTTAAAGACGTTGACGCATGTGCAGCTCGGCCAAAAATATACAAAAGGTCAATCGTTGGGTGCGAGACCTGTCAAATCCCATTTTGTGCCGTGCCATGTTTTAGAGACTTTCACGTCTCAGCATAAGCTTCCCGCATTTAAAAACTTCCGTTTCGGTATAATATTGACGTTAACCACCGCATGTCCATTTAGTTTTGCATTCCGTTTTTAATTTGTGCTCGAAAACACAATGTTTTGTACCTATAGGTACTTCATAGAATAAATAAAATAAAATGAATTATTTCTTAAAATATCTAGTTACATTATTTTATTCTCGATAGACACCCGCACTTCCCCAAATGTCCTGTCAAAAATTTTACGTCACTGTACTGCTTGGATGTGTCGTAGACGGACGGCGGCAAATATATTGCCGTCTTGTAACTCGTAAAGTACAAGAAAGTTCTCTTCTCAAAAATCACGAAAAAAAAAACAATTGTAGCTACTGTGCGTACTATCAAAGGTTTCAATTTATTCGTATAAAAAAAATGTACATTTGAGGGTTAAATAACAGCTGTTGAAATAATACGCCTTGAAAGAAGTCTTGAAAATGGCAGAAAAATGATAAAATCTGGATATGACATAACTTTCAACGTCATTCTGACACCGCCCCTTTTGACATGGTCTAACAAAACAGAGTATACAATACCTGTCCCAAGTTGTCACGCTGGGTGGCAGAAGCCATAGGTTTTTTTTTTAATCAATTGTAAGGTCAGGTTGGGTAAGTGAAACACCGGGGCAAGTGGAAAACTTTCAAATATCTCTTAAAATAATAAGTTTAATAAAGCACAGACGTGTCGGTAAAGTAGTTATTGTCATAATAGTTCTGGATTCAAAAAAGAGATAACGCTGCGGTTTGCGGGTAAAAATAACGTTTTTATCTTTTCTATAAAATATTAAAACACCAACTTTTTTTAATGTTGCAAATATCAAAATAGCTTAATTACTTTGGTACAAAACGTGTTTTGCATCTAAAATAACTTTTAGTGCAAGTACTGAACGACAAACACGACTGTTTCACTTGCCCCGATCGCGAGGCAAGTGAAACAGTTTTTTGTGTGCGTACAGTTTCTTTTATATGCCTGTTATGAAAGCATCTAGAGTAAGTAAAATTTTGTTAATGTTATAAATTATAATTATTATAATTATAAATAAAGTATGTTTCACTTACCCAACTTCATCTTACAATTTTGTCAAATAATTACTAATCTATCTTATTCTATATTAGTTATTATTTGACAAAATCTGATGTCATTTTCAAAATCGGTGTCCGTCAAAATCCAATAAAATGATACCCGTGAAAACTTTTTCAAAAAACATTATGGCCGCCATCTTGAATTTCTACCTATAATTTCACATCATTTTCTAAATCTGCGTCCCCAAAATCTAAGAAAATGACACCCATGTCCACTTTTTCAAAAATCATCTAGGCCGCCATCTTTAATTCGTTTAGTTTAGTTTAGTTTATTTATTCATCAATGTAATGTTACAATATAAATTGCATTGCATGTCAAAAAATAAAAAATTACATTGATATCGTCAACATTAATACAAAATAATGAAATAATAATTAATAATACAAAAATAACACTCAAATAATCAAAGACAACATTAATAAACAATTTTGATATCATTTTCGAAATCAGCCTCCCCAAAACCCAAGAAAATGACAAACATGACGATTTATAAAAACATCGAGGCCGCCATTTTGAATTCCGAATTTGATATCATTTTCGAAATCTGCGTCACCGTAATCGAATAACATAACACCCGTAATGGCTTCTTGAAAAAACATTAAACGCATTATCGTTATTCCCTCGGGAACTCTAAAATTTTCCGGGATGGGATTTTCCTATGTGCTAATCCAGGGTATAAGCTATTTCCATTCTAAATTTCATCCAAATCCGTCCAGCCGTTGCAGCGTGAAGGGGTAGCTTTGCCTAAATCGCTGAAATAGTAGATTGTTCACCAAGGAATGAAAGCTTAATGAAAGGCACCTATATCACACGAGATATTTCGGCGCTCGAGCAAAGCGGAGTTACGGAAAATATATTTTCCTTTGATTTCGGTGATAGAAGATTTTCCATCACTGCTTGAGCATATTCCCTAAAATCAAATCTGGCGTTAAATCTATTTCCGAATCAGACGAGGAAATCATTGCAATAACACTAATAACTTATGAAAAATATAGCGAACACAGTGTATTACGTAGTACGGTCAGCGTCATAAATATATATACGTTAACAAGGTTTCAGAAATAAATATACACCCTTATTCCCTCGCAGCAGAGTCGTGTTTACATATTATTGAAAGTTTTACTGTGTCTATATATTTGATGCTGACTGTACAACTATATAGACTGAAGATCGTATCTTGTTTTCCCGCTCTTGTTTTTGACACAACCATTTTTTTATACTCGCGTGCTATAAACCAATAATATTGATATCGATAACGGTATCAGCATACCACCTATTGCGTAACCGAAGCGGGAAAACTATTCTATAATGAGCGTTGCCATTGTAATAACAGTTCTATAATAATTATTATAGCATTGTTACTTATTACCATGGTTACGGTCATTCCGGAAATCAGTGTTGGCGTTTAGTGAACACTTGGCATCCTAATTTTTATAATAAACCGTTAAAATTATTTTAACATCAATTAAAATTACGTATATTAAAAACAAAATTAATGTTGAGACTAATTATTGTGTTTAGTATTACATTTTTATTAATATACTAAAAATTGATGGTTAATATCCATCAATTTCTTATTTGGTTACCGTGGTTACGTTCAATATAGATATCAACAATTTTGCGTTTCGTTTGGCATTCTGTTTTAGTAACTATTAAAATTTGCATGAAATTTGTTAACATTTAACAATAAAAAGCACATACTATTGACGCCAATCGGAATAATGAAAATTACTTTGCTCACAATTTAAGTAATTTGTTAGCAGAAAAACCGAGGAAAGTAGGTATAAGAGAAAAGTTGGCGATTGTTTATTTTTGTCATTATCATGTAGAAAAAACTTGTAGAAAAAGTTACGTATGCAACGCTACATAATTAGCTCTTAAGGTACTCGTGCCTGGAAATAGAGCGCGAGCTAACCTCGGCACTCGTACCTTAAGAGGGTTCATTATGTACCAATTACATAAATAACTATTTTCTACTCGCATACTATAAACCGCTAATATTGATATCGTTAACGGTATCAGAATACCACCTATAACGTAACCGAAGCGGGAAACAATTGTATAATGAGCGTTTCCATGGTTAGGTATAACAGTTCTATAATAGTTATTATCATGGTTACGGTCATTCCGGATATCAGTCTTGGCGTTTATTGAACACCTTGACATCCTAATTTGTATAATGAACCGTTAAAATATTTTAATAAGCAATTACAATTTTGAGACTAATTATAATTATGTTTAAAATTACATTTTTATAAATAACTAAAAATGGATGGTTGATATCCATCGATTTGTTATTTCGTTACCATGGTTACGTTCAATATGGATATCAACAAAATGGCGTTTCGTTTGGCATTCCAACTTTTGTGATAAATTGTCAGAACTGTTTTTTAGTAAATAGGTATTAAAATTTGTTAACATTTACTTATCAATAAAATTCGCAAACTAATAACGCCAATCGGAATAATGAAAATGACTTTACTGACGAGTAATTTGTTCTAGCAGAAAAATCGAGTAAAGTATACGAGAAAAGTTAGCGATTGTTTATTTTTGTCATTAACTGGGTAAGGCCGTGAATTTTGACTAATTTGGACGTTTCAAATTTAACATGCTCATAAAAAAAAATTGGTAACACCGAGAGGTTTCAAAACAATTTTATTATATTATGCGATAAAAACTGTCAAGGTCGCAAGTGACGTAATTGATTTAAATCCTTTCAAATAAATAATAAAAATATATTTCCGTCCAAAACGTAACGAAAGTTGTCAAATTTTTTCGACCACGTGTACTTAAAGCCCTGTTATTTTCACGATTTTCAACTTCTCATGATCATACTTTTGTTTAAACAAAATTTTATGATATAACGATAGTTCTAACGATCGCGAAAAAAAAATATTAAATCAATTAACTTTTTTATCTTGCATTCTTTTATTGGGCCACAATTCCACGTTTTCGTTACGAATACTTTCGTGACGCTTTATAAAGCTAGATTTATAGCCAACTGTGGTATAAATTCGTTTTTGTGCACTGGCAACTCATATTCTAGTAGGGCAACACCAGAGATGAAACCAGCCTCGTCAGTTTGTTGATTAAATGGCAGTCAAAGGTGACGCGGACAAAGTTTTTCTAAATATCTTCTAAAGTGCTAGGGTGATTTTAAGGCTAAGTAGTGATTATTTTTAAGTGGTTGTTTTTTTATACGATGGGTTAATGTTATTCACGCACGTGACATGTATTATTATATGCAAAATATCGTTATTTCACCATGATAATCAATATTTTAAAAAAATTATGTTACACTTTCGTTACGAATACGTTACATTTTAACGTAAAGTGACGAAAACATGAGGTAAAGGGAAGTGCACACAGAAAATACGAACTTAAATGAGTTTTTACTAGATTGCCAACGACGAATACAGTAGGTACCTAAGTCATTAAGATGTTTCAATTTGAAATTGTAGGTACGTACAGTAGGTACAGGGATCAGCACGAGAGAATTAAATCCATATTATGCATATCCATACTAATATTATAAATGCGAAAGTGTGTCTGTCTGTATGTTACCTCTTTACGCTTTAACCGCTGAACCGATTAAGATGAAATTTGGTATAGACATAGTTTGAGTGCCGGAGAAGGTCATAAAATGTTTTTTATTCTGAAAATCATCCCCTAAGGAGGTGAAATAAAGGGTGAAAGTTTGCATGGAGCTACGATATAAACGAGTTCCACGCGGATGGAGTCGCGGGCAGAAGCTAGTTATTAACCGAACGAGCGAGCGAAGCGAACGAATGCTTTTTAAATTTGGAGATGTCACTCAGTGGCATTTTTTTTTGAGAAATGCTCAAATGTCTCTGTTGTGTTATGAAAAGTACTATTGATTACTATTTCATTTAAAAAGTTCAAAAATAATAATTTAAGCAAATTTTAATCAAAATGTTAATTACGTGAAAATACTTTTTTTGTATTTAGTCAATAAAAACTTAATTTTTTAAAACATGTATTTTTTTACGAATGTTTACCAGTGTGATCTAAGCTTAATAACAACTTATGTTACGTTTTATGGTAACGTCACGTATTTTTTTTTTGTTAGTTCTACGTCACATTGGTCAAAATTCGCGGCCTTACCCAACTACATTTTAAGCTTGTAGAAAAAATTATGTATGCAACGGTTCATAATTAGCTCTTAAGGTATTCGTGCCCGTAAGTAGCCTCTAACCTCGGGTCTCGTACCTTAAGAAGCTTCATTATTGACCAGTTACATAATTAACTATTCGTAAGTTTATATACCTACTGTACCCATATAGCCATTTTTGGTAGCCGTTACGAAAATTGTCGAAACTTATGTGTAGACACTGACTGATTCTAGTAACACGTTTGGTCGCTGCTTCGTAATTGTTACGTCGCCGTGACTAAAATTGGGGAAGAGTCGACACAGTAACTTTTGGTTTCACTGTTCCGTCGCTGTGTGGTAACAATGTCCCCAGTTTGAAACCAGTTCGTTAGAAATCATTCGTTCATTCACTCTTTTAAATGAAATTCGTTAGAGTGTCTGATGTCGTTTTCATAGTGATTTAAAAAAATATATAAGAAGATACGCCATCATAAAAAAGTTTGACAACGTAAATAGTTCGTTTCAGTGTTAATTCATTATGATTGTGTTCAAATTTCAATGGGAAAATAATTTCATCGTGTCATTTGATCATATTGGTTGAAATTCATCAACGCGCCATAATAAAATCACAATTTAGCCAATTTAGCGAAACACATGACTGTACTGCGTATTATTGCATTATTGAATAAGTCAATAATTTAAAGAGCTCTGAAGCTTTCATAGACAGAATAATATATTTGAGCAATAACAATAAATATAAAAGCAAGAATAAACCATAAAACTTATTAATTATGATATAAATATGTTTTTATGACGGACAAACATTGCAGTCACAAGTGGTCACACAGTTACTAGTTTGTGTCGACATGTGTCGACGTGAAACAAAGTTACTGAAATCATAAAATGGTTCCATGTATGTTTTTATTTACAGAGTCTCTCAAAGTTTCACGGACACCGTCATTTACCGTTACAAAGTTGCGAAACATTGACGTAACATTACTACACTTCGCGTTTATTGATTATAACTTGGTTACAGAGTTACCACACGGTTACTACACATTATTTCCTAGTTTGTACACTAGTCACAAACTAAACGCAAAGTGTGTAAAAATGTGTGACACGAATGTTTCCGTTATTTGTGGACGCAGCGACTAAACATTGTTACTAGTTATTTAGTGGTAGCATTGTGTATCAACTGTTTCTACACTTAGAAACCAAACCCTTACACAGTCGCAATGTGCCGAAACAGTTACGAAACGATTGTGGCTTGTTACTGCTTTGAAAAGTCTGCGACCAAAAATGGCTAGGTATATGGGTATGTACAGTCACGAATTTAAATTTGGGACCCACCTTAGGTCCAAAGTCATTCTGACATTCTACAACAATAAGGTTGAGTCTCCTATAAGTTACAAATGATTTGGCATCTCTAATGACATTGACGACTTCAAAGCCTATTTTTCTTGAAATGGGTCACAAATTAACGATCGCGATAGTACGTAGAACTATTATTTATGCCATTATGGAAAAGAATAAAAGATAATGAAATATTACAGAGTATTACTCCAGGAACAGTACAAAATTGTGCGCAAAAATGTTAATATTATGCGTACGCGCGTTCTCTATCGTGTGTGGCGTGATGGGTAGTGCGGTCGCCAGGCGTGCGTCCACTTCCCCCGCGGACCTCGCCCCGCCGCCATCGTCATTGCACGAAGACAATTATTTTTTTAATTATTTTCCCCCGTAAGTAAAACTATCATCATTATGTAGCATAGTAGTGGATTGTTCAACAAGGGACTAAAACAAGCCATGATGAGACGAGATGTTTAGTTCGAATGTCCATTATGGTTGTTTAGTCTCGCGTTAAAAACTGTACTTTTCACTTTAAATGCGAGAAAAGTTCCATACAATATTACAATATTTAACAAAATATATTAACAAAGTTTCTGACGTTTCGCGGTTGTTAGTTTTTTGTAAAATGACACTTTGAATGCTTGCATATTTAGCCAACAGATACAAACTTGAAAACTATTTGCACCATGCCTAATAAAATAAAATTATCTTTAATATAATTAAATAGATTAATTCATCATCGTTAATTTTTATAATTTTGCACAGTTGTCATTTTTAGGTTATTTCCACAGAGCCTAAAAATGGTCCAAACACAATCACTGAAAATGGCGATAATCCTCCATTCACAAACACCGTGATTGGCTGTTTAAGGGTTTCAAAAGTAAATTAAAAAGAAAAAGTACTTTAGTCCCTTGGGAGTAAAGTGTCGTTTTAATCCCTTTAGTCCGCCTATACAAACAAGGCTATTATGAGTAATTTTAGAGCCTGAGAAGTGAAAAATCTCATTTCCTTACAATTTAAACTATTTATTTGAGTTTTGTTTGGAAGGGGTGTATACGATACTATACTGTATTAGTTTACATGGTACATGTTGAGCGCGGTGACGTTGAACCCGCCGTCGTGGATGAGCGTGAGCGCGGGGCCAAGCTTGCCCTCGCGCAGTGCGTGCGGCTTCAAGATGCACAGCGTGCAGTTGGACAGCGTGGCCGTCAGCCTCAGCCGCACCGCGCGCATGGCCGGCGGCGGGAAGAAGTACTCTATGTCCTGCAACACTCACAGATTTAATCTCTGCCGTTTAAGCGAAATGTTCTTGATCAAACGTAGAATAAGTACCCAAATATTCATTTAACAAAAATATGCCACTGCAGCATTTTGTATTTTATTGCAGTCACAAGATAACCTTACCCACTTCAATTGCGATTTTGGTAACAAAAATAATAGGCAGGTACAAATAACTTTTTGGAAAATTTAAATTTGGTAAACTATAGGTAGGTAATCAACCAAAAATACTTCGTCCAAAGCTGGCACCGCTTACAAAAAATACATCGGTAAATGAATACAAAAATACATACCTACATGCCTCGGTGGTCAAATTCGTTCAAACGTCACATACAATAATTGTCATGCCGATTAGTTCCTAACTGGTATTCTTCCGAATTGGTCATTTTCCTGATGAGTCACTTTCCAATGTGACCATTTTTCTATATCGTCTTATTCCAAAGTCGTCATACCATGTACATTCGCCTGTTTAAACTTATAATAGATATACTCTGTTCTTCAGCTCCAATCAACTAAACTGACCAACGGAAACAGCTCAACTATTTTTCTTTCACAACGGCTCAACTTTAACAAAGTCAACGCATGAAAATGACCCGTTTGGAAAGTGACTAGTAGTGACAGTTTGAAATACCACCAATTCGGAGGGTGAAGAATTAGGAACAAACCGTCATGCCGTTCTCAAGTGAAACTCCGTCTTATACTCCTATAACTTTAGTCAACATGTGTGTGCGTCAAATCCGGTAGATCTGATTTATTGCTGACTTGTTATGCTGTTGGCCCAATGAATAATCCAAGTTTGTGACCTCGAGCGCTGAACACAACTTTAACAAAATTAAAAATCCGGGAAAATTTCGGACTTTTTTCAGATTTTGGCGATTATAAACCTAAAGGACTAGTTTTTGAAAGTAAACTAAATTTGCTACCATATGAGAGTAGAATTATTTTTGTAGACCCTATAGTCTTTGAGATAAAGCTTTTCAAAATTTATAATTTTTTCAAACTTTGCAATTTTTTGCAATCAACTCAACTATCTTAATCGAGATATTATATCGCCACCCTTGAAACAGGTACCGTTGAGGAGTTCCAGTAGGCATTTGTGGTCTTCATCATCAGTTCCACTTCACCAAATGATACTTTCTGAATGCAAATGCTGGACTTGTTACTAAATACACTAAAATCGCTGTATATATGTTTATAATATTTGAGGAGTTCCCTCAACTCCTCACGGATTCCCTCATCAGATTCAGATTTGGTGACAATAGGACCACCTCGGAAGTATACTCTATCAAACCAAAAAAGATTTTTTAAATTCGGATCACCTGTAAAAAGTTATGCGTGATCTAACGATGCGGGGCAAACTTCTTTCCCTTCTTTTTTTTAAGGCGGTTAAAATACCGAAACCTTCTCCTAAGTGTAACAAATATTTTTCTGATAACCGCATCAAAATCGGTTCAGCCAAACGCGAGATAACCGCGAACAAACATACATACATACATACATCTCATACTGAGTCTTCTTTTTTTTGAAGTCGGTTAAAAAATACACACACCGTTACGTGTAGGGAAGGTACCCTATATATTTTCAAGATTTTATTTTACCACTTTGTTGGCGAGACTAATATTTATATTCATGCCAAATAACAGCTTCGTAGAACAAAGAGTCTCTGAGCTAAACTGAGGACGAACGGACGGACATGGCGAAACTAAGGGTTCCTAGTTTGACTACGGAACTTTTTTATTATTTATTAGAGGTTCATTGTCCATCAGTTAAGACCTTAGTTAATGATCTAAACTACTTAAATTGTACCCAGCAATACAATTGGTCAAGTGCTTTTTTAATGGTAGTCAAATTTGATAAGGGTAGGTATACAAAAATGCAAGTATTCCTAATAATGTGGCCAAATACATACATATGTAGTTGTAACATCAATAAAATATATTTCAAATACAAGTTATTTTTACCTCCTGAGCTAACTGAGCTGTGGCGGAACAGTCAAGACAGTTCCTTACAGGATCTTTGCCGTACAAGGCTCTGATAGTGCCTGGAGCAGCCTTCATTGGATCCTGGTCACCAATCATCTCTATGCATCTTTCCACAGCATCCGTACCAACTAATTCCATACCATAAATACACTGATTTGTCAAATGCTCCAGCAAAAACCTGTAAAATGAATACACATTTATTTTGAATTTTTGAATCGTATCATCATTCATAGCTTGCTTTCACTAAATTTGATTAAACAAAAATACTAACTGATATGAGGAATTCGTAGACTGTTCTCTATATAAAAATTTTACATCATCAGCAGTGACCCGAGATTTTTTCATTTTTGAAGTTCGCAAACCATTCTCATTCAAATGTCTCACAACTTTTCCCGCTATGTTGGCTGGCAGAGGCTTGATCAGAACAAATGTGCTGAAATAAAAATAAACAAAGTTATAACTTTACCAGACATGTATCCCATCATGTAAGTATAAAGGTTAGGGTAAATCTCAAAAACAGCATTTACTAAGAATTTGTAAACCAATATCTATCTATCAATAAAGATTTTGTTTTAGTTGGTGGTAGCTGTGGCTCATGGCTGTTTAAACTAAGTACCTACTGGCATCATCCACTTAGCATCTGTAGTGAGAGTTTGTAACTAGTAGTAATAGCAGAGAATCAATTTTTTTGATACCGTTTTAAAGTTGTAAATTGTGTATAATACCTATGGTACAAAAAAAAAATATTGCTTTATACTTTGTTTTATTTCACATTGGAATAACCATTGTCAGAGTCCCGGTTATAGGATCACTCGTGTGTCTGTCTGTCTGTCCGTCTGTCACAGCCGATTTGCTCCAAAACGACTGGACCGATCGACTTGAAATTTGGTACACATTTGTAAGTCAGTGACCCAAAGACGGACGCGTAAAGTAAATAAATGAATTTTGGACAAGGGGGCCACTTTTGGGGGGTAAATTAGGAAATTTAAAAAAAAAAGTTTTGTAATCCTTATTGTGTAATATTATGTCAAACGAAAGGGCCTGTTGTGAGCGGGTGTATAATGTTTAGTATAAAAACAAATTGTCTAATTTTCATTTTACATAACACTAATTACATAATTGTAATTTGTATAATGATCAAAGTGTATAATATTAAAATGCATACAAATAAAATTAATAATGCCTCGAATCATAATTATGAGTGTGTTTAATAACGAAATGCATAGCGCACTAATAGTAGTTTTGTATAATATTTAAATACATAACGTATGTTTAATATAATAACGAATATAATAACGCTGAATAATTATTAACAAACAGCAATAAACTGAATATTAATTTTGTGTTCATGGGTAATGGTTTTTATTATTAAAGAAATATATAATTTTTTTTTTTTAATTTCCCCCTTATACACCTACTGACTTAATACATAGTATAATAGTAACTTAAATATAATATTACGAACAAGTTGACGGAGCTCCGCCCAGCGGAGCTTCTATTCCGCGTAGTTACGGCGCTTCGCGCCTTGACGCAACTCTGACCTAGCCTAACCTATAAGTAAAAGTGAGATGGACCTAATTTAGCAGATTGGTTGAAATGAAATGTTTTTATAATTTTTAATAATTATACTTAATGTATGTATATCAAATGGCATTATCCCATTATGAATATTATACAAAAGGTTGTTATGCTAAATGAGTGTTATACTATGTGACTGTTATGCTTCTTCTTCGCCAAACATGCCTCTGACAGGGTCACCCTAGTGCGTTTTTGATCCACTGTGAGCAATCGCGGCACCCAACGGGCGGAGAGCTTCTTCATATCCAAACAAGTGTGAAGGATATTACGAACCCGTTCGTTTGAAATGCTTACAATATCAGCTATCTCACAGACCTTTACTCTTCGGTCGTTCAATACGATGTCATGGATTTTGGTGATCATCTCTGGTGTAGTGACTTCAACTGGGCGTCCGGGTCGGTGGGCGTCAGCAGTGCTTGTACGACCACAACGAAAATCCGTAAACCACTTGTGGATCATCTTAATCGATGGAGCAGAGTTCCCGTAATATTTGTCAAAATTTTTTTTGTTTCCGTAATTATTTCTTTTCGCAAAAAATAATGTTTAATCAGAACACGAAACTCACTTTTCTCCACGTTTGCAAACAACAAAGTGATTGTTTTGTTTTTCATAGCTGTCAAAAAAATAGCCGTGCGAACTGGCTGAAAATATACGATTTACCTCCAAAAAGGCTGCATTACAACTTGACATTAATGAATTTGTGAAAAAAATACCCCTAATATGATTTTTACCAGACTTCTCACTCTGCCCTCGTATTAAGCTGACGTCTAGAAATCATAAAGACGAATAAATTCTTCAAAAAAACATAATAATGCGAAAATAAGTTCCTTTATATTTAAGTAAAATGCCGATACAAAACTAGGACCCAATCTGTATGTATAATTGTTTATATAAGTATAATCGTGTTTTTCACCTTACTCCTAAACTAAACGGCTGGACCGATTTGGATGAAATTTTGTGTGTAAAGCCTGACAAGTTCCTATTTAGCCCTGATATAGTGTCGCTACAAACATCTTACATATTATGGCAATAATACGTGTACGTCATGAATAGTCGGGACAGTGTGTATTGGCATCGTGCAAGAACGAGTGAGATATACAATTATGTACCTATTTGTAGATTGTGAAACTATTGTTTTCATGTAATCGGAAGAGCATGTCTAGTTGATAATTAAATATGAATAATTATCTATCCGTCAAAATCCGATTCTAAATATTCGACATCCATATATTTATCAGATTCCGGCTCCGATGTATCTTCACATTCGTCAGATGATGAGTCACTTTCAGGACCACCAGCCTCGATTATAAATCTTTCGGTCTGTGATTCGATTATAGGAGCTTTTGTCCTATATCCGTGGTGGCAGCATTTTCTCCAATTTTCTATAGTCACTTCCTAAGTAATAACACTAATAACAAAGTCAGTAAGCTATATTTTTAACTATTCAATAAAATTCTTAACATTGATAAATGTAAATACCTGAAAACTATCTTCAACGAGCTTTAGGAAGGCTTCATTCGTGATGGAAACATTTTTAGTTGCCACTTTTGCTTTCATGATGCCACAAATCATCTCGATGGGATTTAAATCACAGTGATAGGGCGGTAACCTTATCACTTTGTGACCATGATTTGAGAGAATCGTATCTATTTCGTATACGGGCTCGGGTTTATGACGTCTTAAAATTGTGACCAATTTATCTTTAGATGCATTTTGGGGAAATGAGATGTTATTTAAACGCAGCCACTCAGCAATGACGTGTTTTCTATCGCCAGATGTTGGAGCTTTGTTAATTTAGAAAGAATGGTACCGGGCATTATCCATTATAACACACGTGGGTTCACTGAGATTAGGAATTAATCTCTGCAAAACCCATTTCTTAAAATTGTTCCTGTTCATGGAGTCATGATAATCGGCTTTTTTTCCTTATCATTATATTTTAGGAGTGCATTGGGAACAAATCCCGATGGTCCACCGGCGTGAACAATAATATATCGTTTGCCGGTTGAAACGAATTTCGACACACCGGGTTCATTTTCGCTTTGCCAGCATTTTGCGTGGTTAAGAGAAGTCTCATCTAAATAAACAAGACGTATATTTTTGTCCCTTGTTCTTTTATTTCGTCTAAATAACTTTCCCGCCAAACCACAATATCCGAACGCTCCTTCAACATGGACCCTTGGTTAGTGCACTTTTTGTATTTGAACCCCATACTGTGCAATAGCAATCGCAAGTACTCCCTACTACCGGTAAAACCAATATCTTTTTTCAATTCGGTAAGCAGACTTTTGAGGGTTGGTACTTGCTTTCGCACAGCATAGAATGCATGAATTTTGTGCCTTTTGGCACATTTGTCGAAGTCGTCTATTTGTATTCTTTTTTTTGGTAGTTTTTTTTTTAGTATCGATGGCAATGGCGGTAACGGCTCATTCTTTTTGTATATATTTTTGATTGTAGCACTAGAGACTCCTTGAATGAGAAAAAAATAAGAATTTAATAATTAATATACATATTTAGTACCAAGCTAACCAGTTCCTTACAACCGCACTATGAATATCAACCCGTCATGTCAACAACTAATTTCAAAAAATTATTTATTGGCATGCTGCTGAATCCTTCGTCCTTTTTCTGCCGCAACCATTTGAATGTAGGTATTTAAAATCATTTTTTTTGCATCGGTGTGAAATTTTTTGGGCATTTTGATTGCAAAATCGATTTGTTTACATCGGTGACATTCAATGACTTCCAACGTCTGATGTCAAAAAAAAACATTGCCATTAAAATAAATTAGCCAGTTCCACTGAAAATTCGCAACATAGTGAGGGCTAAATAGGAACTTGTCAGGCTTTATATTTAAATTGGTTCCTGGTTGTTCGAAAACACAATTGGACCTGGTAGGTGGCGCTGCTGTCGATATGTCACCAATCACCTTACTCCTCCTAAACGGTTTGACCGATTTGGTTGAAATTTTGTGTGTATATTTCAATGGGTTCCTGGATGGTTCGAAAACATAATTGGACACGGTAGGAGACGCTGCTGTCGGTATATCACCAATCACCTAACTCCTCCTAAAGGGCTGCACCGATTTGGATGAAATTTTGTGTGTATATTTCAATGGGTTCCTGGATGGTTTGAAAACAAAATTGGACCCGGTAGGTGGCGCTGCTGTCATTATGTCACCAACTTCTCCTAAACGGCTGGACTGATTTGAATGAAATTTTGTGTATATATATCAATAATATAATTCTTCTGTACGTTTATTTGTTACTTAATTCCTCCTAAACGGCTGGGAATATGTGAATGAAATTTTGTATGTATGTTTCAATGGGTTCCTGGATGGTTCTAAAATACAATTGGACCCGGTAGGTGGCGCTGCTGTCGGTATGTCACCAATCACCGTACTTCATAAACGGTTGGACCGATTTGGATGAAATTTTTGTGTGTATATTTCAATGGGTTCCTCGATAGTTTGGACCTGGTAGGTGGCGCTGCTGTTGGTATGTCACCAATCACCTTACTCCTCCTAAACGGTTTGACCGATTTGGATGAAATTTTGTGTGTATATTTGAATGGGTTCCTGGATGGTTCGAAAACAATTAAACCCGGTATGTCACGAAATTTAATTTAATTAAAACCGAATTTAATAATTTAGACATCGAGACCATAGTAAACAGTGAGATATCAAAAAATGATGACTCAACCGTAGATTCGTTAGAAGCAATTATGGAATAACAAAAATAAAGAAATGAAAATATTAAATTTAAAATATCATGTGTCAATGTGGCACTGCTTTTCCGGCTGGGCAGGACGACGTCTACCGGCCCGCTAGTGTGCAATATAACAGTCAATTATTCTAATCTGAAACACAAAACATTGGAAAAAGGAAAATGTAAGAATATTACATGAGGAAACTTTGGGTTTTGTTTACGTTAAACGTAAAAGTAATGAAATTAAAATGAAATAAGTTAACTATGGTAAGGTGGGGTAAGACTATCACTGGGGGAAGACTACCACATTCCAATAACTCGATATGCACAACTTCCTTCTCTGATTTGTCATGTCGGTAAAGCAGCAAACACTCCCAAGAAGTTCGGATCGTAACACAGATGTAACTATTTTAAGCAAACACGTTGAACATGATGAGATGACATTCAAAAATTACATTTGAGGAAACAAAACACGAGGTCATCGGTTACTTGTTTTTTAATAAATTTTAGTGGAGAAGGTGGTAAAATTAAAATGTTATTTATAAACGTAAGCAGAGATGGGTAAAATTTACTCGTATGACGAATAACGAATAAGAATAACCAAATTATTCGCGAACAACGAATGAAATTCTCGAATGATTATTCTTATTCGAATAAAATATTCGTCGATTAATTTAATAGCGAATAATTTATTCGTTGAATGAATTGCCACGAATAATTATTATGTACTGTAATACCTGCTCCATTTTAAGGGTTCCGTAGCCAAATGGCAAAATCGGAACCCTTATGGATTCGTCATGTCTGTCTGTCTGTCTGTCTGTCCGTCCGTATGTCACAGCCACTTTTTTCCGAAACTATAAGAACTTTACTATTTAAATTTGGTAAGTATATGTATTCTGTGAACCGCATTAAGATTTTCACACAAAAATAGAAAAAAAACAATACATTTCGGGGGTTCCCCATACTTAGAACTGAAACTCAACAATTTTTTTTTCATCAAACCCATACGTGTGGGGTATCTATAGATAGGTCTTCAAAAATGATGTTGAGTTTTCTAATTTTTTTTTAAACTGAATAGTTTGCGCGAGAGACTTCCAAAATGGTAAAAGGTGTGTCCCCCCCATGTAACTTCTAAAATAAGAGAATGATAAAACTAAACCGAAAATTGGTTTGAACGAGATCTAGTCAGTAGTTTTTTTTTAATACCGTAAACCGTAAACCACAATTTACCTTTCACGGAACCCTTCATGAGCGAGTCCGACTCGCACTTGGCCGCTTTTTCTCGAATAAATTATTCGTTATTCGAAAAGTAGTCGAATGATTAATTCGTGGATAATTTATTCGCCAATAAATCATTCGCAATAAATTATTCGACGAATAAATTATTCGCGAATAAAAATATTACTTATTATTTATCGGGGAGTAAAAATTACGAGTTGGGGTAAAGACTATCTACTCATCTGGGGCATAAGAATAAACAATAACTACACGTAGAAGCGAAACTCCGGGCTCCGGACGCACGCTCGGCGCGTTAGATACCTACCGCCTGGCGACACCTGAGGTGTCTAGTCAGTCAGGGGCGTCACACACGGAATATATATGTATTAACCAAGATATTGTTATTGTGTCTTGAATTGGTTTTCGTATTTATGTTGATTGTAGTGTTTATGGTTGAACTTAGATAGTGTTTTAAAAAGTGAACGACTATTTACGGCAAAATAATTAGAAATAGGTAATTGATTGAATGAAGGAGTTTTATTTGTTAAATAGAACATCCCCTAGATGTTGAAGATAAAAAAACGGAAACATTAAAAACGAATTAATAGATAAGAATAGTATTTTGTAATAAAGCTTTTTCAACTTAATAAAAATTGAAATTAATGGTCCGGAAAGGAACGTGAAAAGATCCCTATACTACTTAAAACTTATTGAGCTTAAAAGGTTGTTGATTTATAGATTCGTTTCTGTGTTTTATAGATGATTAATAGCCACATAAGCCATTAAATTTTCTGGAGATATCCTAATATCATCGAAAATATTATTACATAATTTAACGTAAATGTAAAAAACTCATTTTGCAACAATGTTTCCAAGTTAAAGGAAAACATAAATAACATTTCGTGACTTAACTTATATAACACATCCATAAACCGATTAAAATATTTCACAAGTGACAGCCCTAACTTTGGGCGCGGAAGACAGGGGCGTAGCGGGGTGAAGAGGGAAGTAGGTATTAAAAGCGCGGCATTTGGGGCCTTGGTAAAGGAGATTCGCTTCTACGTGTAGTTATTGTTTATTCTTATGTCTGGGGCTAGACCACAGATCACAGAAACAAGGGAGATAAGTTATGATATCGTCGCTTATCTAACAGCTCAAGTCGAAAATTAGCGGTTTTTATATTTAAATGTCATTGGATAGCTGCTCATTGCGCGTCGATCTACCAATCACATTTTAGACGTTTCGGCCAATAAGAGATCTCAATTCAAAAAATAGTGACAGCGCGCAAGTCGGTTGGCCTTCCAACACCGCTCAAGTCATCATTCGGCCATACTAAGTTCGAAAACTTCTTTGCGCTCCGTCTTCATTCATTGTTTTTCGGCGAGTTTTGTGACTAAACTAGTGTAAAAAGTGATATTATTAAAGGATAAAAGGTAAGCTAATGAAGTTATTACAAGAAATAATAATTATTAGCAAAAAATCGCATGAGTTTATTGCCGTGTACTTAGGCGGTGTTCAGTATTGCTTGTTTATGAATTTTGATATGCTCACGGATCGCCGATTCCAAGTTCTCCTGGGTGCCGAGACAAGCGATGTGAGAGTCCTTATAAATGGTCTGCCCCAGGGCTCTGTGCTCGCCCCTGTGCTGTTCAACCTATATGTCCACGACATTATGACCACCAGCTCCAGAAAATTCATTTACGCTGACGATATCTGCCTCGTGACCCAACACAAGGCCATCTCCAGCCTGGGACGTACTCTGTCACGGGACATGGATATACTTGGAATTTACTTCAAAACGTGGCGTCTGATATCTAGCATAACAAAAACAGAGTCAGCCTGCTTCCACCTCCACAATCAACTAGCCAGACGCAAACTTAAAGTGTTGTTCGATGGTTCCACCTTAAAGCACAGTTTTAGCCCTAGATACCTTGGTGTAACTCTTGACCGTTCCCTTACCTTCAAAGAACACCGATCTGGGACGGCACGCAAGCTCCAGACTCGCAACAACTTGGTGCAGAAACTTAGTGGCACCTCCTGGGTGCCGACGTGCTTCGTACTTCTGCTCTCTCACTGATGTTTTCATCACTATTACACGCTTAAAACACAAGGATAATAATTTAACTATTTTTCACGTTAAGTATATAAAATTCATTTTCCGTTACTAAAATCTGGATTCAGTTCAACTGTATTGCAGATTTAATCCATTGATTGGATTTTAGATAAAAATACAAATAATATAAAAATAAATTGACCAACGACAAAAGCAAAGGGCTCGGCAGTCAGCTGTGCCTTCACACAGCGCTGATTGTCAGCCCGCGCCGACTCACTCTGGGATAATAACTAAGAGATCATTTTAAAAAAAGGATCAAAGCTAACTGAGAAAAGGTTGACTGGTAGAGAATGCCCCAAAGTATTAAGTCTATCTCTCTGTTTTAAGTTATTTGTACCATTTATAAAATAAAGTTTACATAAACAAAAACGACACAGCTACTGATTCGTCCCAAACCGAAATCCCGTGACGCGATACTCGGGTGAATCAACTTTTAAGGTACTCCTTTTCTTTTGTGGTATTAAAACTTTCCTGGTGACTTATGATTAATAATAATGTATGAATATTAAAATCAGACCACCTAATTTACAGACCTTATACGTTAAACACCTCAAATATTTTTTTATCTTCAAAAAACCTGGTAACTCAGGAGAAAATGCACATTTTCCATACAAAACCTAGGGACAAAATCGACCCCTGCGTTTGTTACGTTTTAATATAGGTGATACCCAATTTTAAAAACTTATGCATCAACTAAAAATAAAGTTTACAAAAATCTAAAGTTAGTGCAATTGGGATACACCAATTTTTGACAATATAAGAAAATATTAAAACCATTTCGAGGAATAGGCTTCTCAAATCGATATAGTTAGATTAAATATGTAACAATTAATTAATTATAATAAAATTAAGAAATCACCTTCATTTTTTTACCCCTAAATGCGGTCCAATTGCGCTGTCTCAACATCTTTTGTGGTTTTACATAAAACATATAAAACCTCTCCAATATTTTATTTTATAAGTACAATTTAGATATCTAAATGACACCATAAGAATAAATAATAACTTTAAAGTAAGACGTAAAATTTCGTCGTAAGAACCGATCTTTATTTCTAACATTAAACTATTTTAGTCTTACCCTACTTTACCTGAATTCTTTAAAACCTTGGCTTTTATTGAAATTTAGAGTTAAAAAAAAGTTAAACCCATAGAAACACCAAGTACCGGTTATGTGTATCGGTTAGGTAGTTTTAAAATACTATTGACTTGGACGCAAGTGAAGGTAAGTTTGCCCGCCATAAAAATCATAAATTGCTTGTGAGCATATAATATAAATAAGACTGAATTAACAACGGTAACGCTATTCTAGGGTCAAAATGCCACCCTTGAAATGAAAAAGCATAACGAAACATTATTATTTTTAAAGAAAATCAAGATAATACTAAAAAATCGGGCAAACTTGGACGGTTTCACGGTATTAGAAGGAATTTTTAAAAACTAGGTACTAATATTTTAAAACTACTTAACCGATACACCATTCTTTGACGGGATCTAACAAAAAAACAACAACAAATTTACCTATTTCTTCAATAAATATGATCATTAACTAGCATGCACCATTATTAGAAGTTCCTAGACGTCAATTTTTAAGCTTTTGATATTGTCAAGGTAACATTTTTTTTCAATTACTGAGGGCCCTGCAAAGATGCACTACGCTAACTAACGTTTCTATTCGATTCGTTTTTAAACCAATCGCGTCACTGGGAGATGACGTGATACGAAAAGTCACGTGGTCTACCAGTGACGCGATTGGTTTAAAAACGAATCGAATAGAAACGTTAGTTAGCGTAGTGCATCTTTGCAGAGGGCTCAGACAAGATGCACTACGCTAACTAACGTTTCTATTCGATTCGTTTTTAAACCAATCGCGTCACTGGTAGACCACGTGACTTCTCGTATCACGTCATCTTCCAGTGACGCGATTGGTTTAAAAACGAATCGAATAGAAACGTTAGTTAGCGTAGTGCATCTTGTCTGAGCCCTCAGGGCCCTCTGGCCAAAATTGGTGTGGCGCGCGGATTCGAGGTCATTGACCCCGTCGCCCCGTCGCATATAATCATAAATATCTCTAACTATTAAAGGTATTGACATGTACTTTTTTATTAAATAACTTATTAACAGCGTAATCATGTGAGTTAATAAAATAATAGTTACCCTTTTCCTGCACTTTTTAATGTAAATAAATAAAAAACTGGTGAATCGCTAAAAAAAATAACAAAAAAGCGGGTGTATTGGTAGCAATTATGTTTTGTTTTTTTCTGGTATATTTTTTTTATAATACATTGTTTAATTTTCTTTCGATTGACACCCTAATTATTGAAATCAATGCAGCCGTTTAGTTTGAAGAATTTTTTGAAAAATGAAAAACTGAAGCGCCATCTGTGTTCCTAACGGGTGAAAGTTTTGCTGCTGCGGGTAAAATCGCTTATTTAAGCCTCTACTATGTATGTACAAAGCGGCTTGCTTCCATCACAAAATGCAGGTTTAGGCCAAAAATTCGCCATAACAACTACTTATGACTATTTACACAGTTCTACTACTACATTAAAAACCTACCTCTAAATTAAAAATATTTAAGCATTTTAACTGAGGATCAAATTTTTGGTACTTACACTTGCAAGTCTTTATGTAGCCTTCTCCTAGTAAATTCGTTTGCATAATCAACTATACGAATGAGACGCCCAAAAGTTAAAATAGTGCATCCTATATAAAAACTGGACAATGTTAAACCACGCATTTTGCCCCTACTGACGAAAGTCTTGCGAGTTCTTAAATCGAACATTTCCATGGTATCGTCCGCTGGGTAAAAACATACACTATATCGGCGAATAAAACTAGCTTGATTGTCGTACCATTCGCCGATAAATGAATATTTTTCTTGTCTGTCCTGAAAATAAAACGTAAATAACCACTGAAACGCCTTAATTATGATTTAAAAAGAGTTATCTATCAATTAATTAACTGCAATTTCTAAGTATTTTAACAGTAATAAGTAGTATTAATTTAAAACGTAGTGATTATGTCGCCGGGTTCAAGGTAAAACCAATTAAATAACAAAATTGTTATTTTGAGTTACAGCGTTTTAAAAGTTTTTTGAAGTAGTATTTTTATAATAATTAAACCAATAGAGATATAAGTATTATACTTAGTTTTACTGAAGTATTCGTATATTTGGATATATTGCTACCGGAAAAGTGGACAGTTACTCAGGGAGCAGCAATAAACGACTTAACTTGCATTTTATTACTAAAATGTTAGTTCAAGTGTTGGGCCCAAACCGTTCAGAATTAGGGCCCTCGGTTCATCTTTATGGCAAATCGGTACATTTTTGTTTACAACGATTTTTAGAAAAATACTGTGTTATAAATGTTATAATAACAGTCTTTATAATAGTCATTTCCAATCTAGAGCATATACTGTAGCATATAAGAAAAATAAATTCAGAACTATGTAACATTTGTCACAAATTAATTATTTGATTATTTCGATCGAGTGGTCATCTTTTGAGGGTCGTTCGTCTTTTGGTGCTCCAACCCTAATTGGGCACAAATTATTCAGCCTGAAGTTCACAAGGCTGTTTAATAGCTTAATATCAAGGGTCACAGAGTTATAAGGGCTGAATATTGGCTGTTAAAAAGATCACGAGGGCGTGTATTATTTAGACTTAAGTGCACATGTGAACCCCTATCTTCAAACTCCACAAGTTCACCTTTAGCTGGACAAGCAAAGAACGTCGCTAAATGTAACGTCTAAGTTACAAAACTTTTAAATTGTTGATTTTTCATTGAGAGTGACTGACGGACATGCACTGATTCAATTGGTGAATATACGTGAATTTTCGTCATATCAGTGAAAATGATTGCGGTCTCGATTTTACTGTGATTAATATGATTATACAGTATGTGACATGTCGAGAAGCAAACTTTTAAAACCTTTAATGTTTATGGCTATGGTGCGTTAATTATTGCAGTGCTCATGCTTTTGAAATAAACCTTAAAATATTAAATATTAGATTATTATTATTAAAACTCTCTTTATACATTGTGTACGTTCTTGTCATTTATCAAGGCCAAAGGTCAAGATGCGCTAATAATGTCACATGTGAGTTCAAATAAAGGCTGGTGTACACTCAATATTAAATACGACGCAGTTCAATGTGTCGTCCACCAGTCGATATAATTTTGGGCTGTGGAATCCGCCCAGCATTTTCCTGTTAAATGGGATGTATGAACATATGTTTCGTCCGTGTCCACAATGTTTCTCCCTTCAGATCTATACTTTCTTATTAAGTCCAGATACTTTACTCTTTTGCGACTGCCGCGTGCCTTGATACCGGTGCCGGCCGCCATTTAGCTTAGCTACCCGTCTTTATCGAACTCATGCGAATATCTAATTGTGTATCTCATATTTCACAGGTAACAGAGACGCCGCCAGTGCAAATGAAACAAAGTATGAAAGTATGGCGATCTAAACAGAATGTAAAAAATATTTACGGAACTTACGAATGAAATGAGACATCCTTTCTTCCTTTTATAGATACAGTATTATTTTGGCAGCCTCGAAAAACACATGATGGTATTTTTTATGAAATATATTACTTTTCGGTAATAAAACTTTATTGTCTATGACGCGTGCGTGTCAGCGGCTGCGGCGCTACTGAACAGTAGTAAGGCAATTTACCTTCCTATTTGAAGAACGCTTTTGCGCGCAGATGACGTCTCTTAATATAAAATATAATTGGTATCAAATGAATAAACTGTCAATCATAATATTGCCTAACAAATTCATGTACCTAACGAATGTAGGTACTTTGAACTGTCACAATTCCCTCGGCACTCGTGCACTCGAAAAGGTTTTTCAGCTTGCAGGAACGTCAACAGCAATCTTGCAGTAGCATTTAGTTCATTAACGGACATTTTTTGATTTGGGCGCATAATGTCCCACTCGCAAAACGTCCCTCAACCAAAATTACGTCCCATTCGCAAAACGTCTTCTTTGCAAACAGTCCCTTGCGCAAAATACCCCATTTGCATTACGTCCCTTCTGTAAAAGCCCCTTTCGCTGAACGTCCCCCCTGCATAATGGCCCTTTCGCAAAAGGTCCCGTATGCGAAATGTCACATACGCAAAATGTCCCGTCTGTAAAATGCTTGTTTAAGTAAAGAGAAACTACTTAGGCCCTCTTCTCGTGGATTGAAGAGAGAGATGACGAAAGTCCCTACATCATAGTTTGGTGACTTCTCATAACTAACAATATGATAAATGGCTAAAAAGACTACGAAAACGCGAAATAAATGTAAGGGAATTCATAATAACAACAACTTTTATGCAACAAAATCAAGATTTATGCGGAGAGATTTTTATATAAAATTGAGGAGCTGATTTAAATTTGAAGTTAAGTTGAATTGGAATCCATAAGTAAATTTTTAGTAATAGGTAAATTACTAAATAAACGTTTAATTATTGTTTTTTATTTACGATGCTGAACAATGACCATAAAACGAAGTTAGGTTGTCATAATAGAATGCACTTTTCCTACAATTGACCGCCACAATAAATAGTAGGTATAGTCAGCTAGGCATAGACAGCAGAAGTAAACGTAGACTAAAGAGCCCAAATAGAACGACGACTTTATACGGGACATTTTGCGAAAGGCACGTACTGCGAAAGGGACATTATGCGAAAGGAACGTATTGCGAACGGGACATTTCGTGAAAGGGACCTTCTGCGAAAGGGACGTAATTTGTGTGAAGGGACATTTTGAGAACGTGGTATTTTGCAGAAGGGCCATTATGGGAATGGGACATTTATAAAAGGGACCTTTTGCGAAAGGGACAAAGGGACATTCTGCGTATGGGAAATTATGCGCCCAAACCTATTTTTTTCATAGTGATAATGCGTTAATTAAATTTCAGATATGAATTCAGCATGTTTGTTATACGCAAAAAATATGCATCTTGAGGGTTAGGTACTCCTATTTCATGGATAAATTAGAAAATTGACGATTATTTCATCTTAGGTACTGCTAACCTTAGTCGTTATTATAACAGGCATTTTCAAGGAAAGTTCGTCCATCTTGAACGCCATCACCGCTTCACGTAAAGTGAGATTGTGGTCTTAAGTTTTATTATTATTATTATTATTTATTTATTTTAATGGCGTCTACAAGTTTGCTTATATATACTTGACATCTATAGTTTTATGGTAATGCTGGTTCCGTGTCAACCTTGTGTCAACCTTGTGTCAACAAATTATGTTTTTTTCAAGCCAATTACTCACAGAATAGGTATGAACTTAAATCTTCGACTTAAAAAAAAACTGTGCAATTTGTCAAACCAATATGCCATGTGCATACTTTTTAAAATTAAAGGGCTTTCCAAATATGTAATTCATTATTTTTTTATTAATTATAAGTTTTATTGTGATTTACAAAAAAAAAACAAAAAAACAACGATTTTTTCAATATTATTTTTTATGAAAATGTCTAAAATAAATATCAAAAATGAATTTAGCGTGTTTGTTTTACACGAGAATGATATATAGCAATCATGAACTTATGCTAAAAGTAAAACTAACATTAGGGTATTTTGTATGACCCCACAAAAATTACATCAATTTTTTTAATGGCTCCCTTCTTAAATCAACCTTTGTGTCCTAAGGGTGAGCCCTTCAAAAGGAAATCTTTTATTCATAAAATGCCACAAAATTGAACTTATAGCCTGGCCAAAAAGTCGAGCCAGTGGTGACAGCTGCAACTAAAAAAATTCCATACAAAATTGTTGCCATGTTTACGCATTTTACGTCAAAAATGTGACAGTTACGTAGAAAGTGGCGCCCTCATTTAATTTCTACTCTTTTTGGTCGCACTATACAGATGCGACTATAACGCCGCCTGTACACACTCAAACGCCGAATCAATCCGAGCGTGTGCCTTATACATACCTACCAGGTCCACTAGAAATACCAAAATCTCTTGATATAAAGGGTATTAAAAAAAAACACCTTAGGGTTGTAGGATTTAAACCGTAGACAGAGAATCACCTAGACGGAACACGGAATAATAATTCAGCGAGTAAAAAAGAAGCATTAATATGAAAAGACATGTAGGTAAACAAAGAAGATAACATCTTACTTCTCATCTCGCTCCGCTTATAAGTAAGTACCTAAGTTTTTTACAAAGCCGATTTTGTGGTGGGACTAAAACTGTTTCTGTGTTTTAAACTAGGTAATTTATTGTGTGTTGTTTGTGTTTATATACTTACCTACCTATATATGTGTTTCCGTAGGTTTCGTAGACATCCATGATCTGAATTACAATGGTGTTTTTTTTTTTGGACTGTTAAGCCAGAGTGATCAAAAATATGATAATTTATCTTAAGTGGTGAATTTTGACTTTGATTATTATTTCTATAGGTTAATTATAAGTAATGAGGGCGCTGAAACTGGACGGTCGAACTTGCTCGATTCAGTCTTTACAATTAAATAAATTAATAAAGAAAAAGTTACTACAGTAGCTATATGCATCTTGAGGGTCGAGCTAAAATTATGAATTTACTTTATAAACCACGGGCTCATAAAATGATCTATGGGAAAATAGTGTGGGATGTCGTTGGATAGGTCTTCCAAAATATTGCGGGTTTGTCGAAATCATTTTTTCGATTAAGGGATCCGTTTATGAAATATTAAGCTTTAAAGCGCTAATTTTTGTTAGAGTCAAGTCCCCCCCCCCCCCCCTTACAGCCAAAACTACAAATACTAAAAATCTGAAAAATATCTTAAATGAAAGCACATACCTATAACGAATTTTAAAGGAAAACTATGACGACTAAGTAGACTTGATTGGTTCCTGAGATACAGGTGACTAAAGTGTTTATACCTACTAAAATGACCTAAGACAGCACCAAATAACTTTAAATAGACAATTACTTCATACTTGTGGTTTTTTGAGATAGGTTTTGTGTATAAACGGCTTCGGAACCCTACACTGAGCACGGTCAGAAATGCTCTTTCACGGTTTTATTTGTTCTATGAAAAGGTTGCGTTCGACGCTCTAAGTCAAACTTGGATTATACATATACCCTAATCTAACGCAAGGTATTACTCTCTATTACGTGCACAACTTTAATGTAGGTATTATGAGGGCGATAAAATCGATATCGAATTTGGGATCTACTTAAATTTGTACGTAATGAGATTCCAGTAGGGCAAGGGGGCCTAGAAAGTGTATACAGCCGGCTTTATACCTACCTTATTTATTTCTGTTGTGTTTTGAGACGGGAATCTCAGCCAAGATTAGTTTATTGCTAAACTCAGTAAACTGATCTTATATAGGTAGCCCACGGATCTTATATTATTTTGAGTAAAAGGTCCTGGTTTTCCATCGCCTACGGCCAAGTAAACAAAAAATATTTAATGTGATATTTGGCACGACATAACTCGTACTCAAGACGCATTAGGCCAGTTTATCCATACTCTTTTGCTAAGCTATACTACCTATGTAGTTACTAATAGTTTATACTTTACGTTTTCGTTATTTTATGACAATTTGACATTCCCTTCTTGATAAAGTAACTATAATATACATAAATTTGAGATAATTACAGATTAATTATAGATTAGTTTACATAAATTTGAGATAATTATCTAGTTCCGTTTACTACTTTCTTTATTTTTTGGATAGGTAGTTCTAAGTTTACAAAACATAATGGTAAGGTTTCGTGTGTATCAAAGGACAATGCCAGGTCTTCATAGAAGCTTTGGCCTAAGAAAAAATTGTGACGGTTAATTATAAAATTGGGTTTATTTGATGTAGAAAAATATTTAAAACAATGCTGTGGTGTTAGTTTTTCTAAGAACTCGTCTTATTTTACTTTACATTACATACATTACTCGCAAGTTGCCTTATTTATAGGTAAAGTATCTTAATACATGGCTCTATTTTTGGTATAAGTTCCCTAAATGTGAAAGTAATAAAATACTGAATCTAATTCTCATACAAAACAAGTCATATCAACATCCTTCGTATCCGCGAGCCTTTTTTTTAAGTGTTTTAAGCCAAGATCTGGCATTGTCCTTTATCAGTAAATATTAGAAACTAAATAAATTGATTATTCCGGACACAAAATAAAAGGGGCTCTATTATCCCTACCTACCTACTGGTTAGTTGTTAAAAGTTCTTATCTGTCTGTTTGTCTTTGTGTCCGTCTGTATCGCCTAGAGCCCTAGAGCTCGACTGGGTTCACAAATAATGAACTAAAGTAGGGTTCCGTAGTGGGTTTTCTCAAAAATTATATACACACGTTTCGTACACACATTTTAAAATGTATTTTAGTTTAGTAAATATTGTTTTACCTTTTGAACCATACTATGTTCGCAAACATTGGCTGACCACCAACCACCAACGTAGCAAGACAAGAGTTTTACTATTTTGAATTTATTTTACCATTACCCCCCCCTTCCATATACCTTCAGCGCCCACTGGGGGTAGAGACCACTTTCGGAACACAACTAAGTACACTTCATTTGTTCTTGAGTTACAGGCGACTAAAAGGTTTACGAGTATATTATACCAACTGGAACCCACCTAAGATAGCACCATAACGTTGAATAGAGTATTAACTTATAGGTAATTAATGAGGTACTTGTCGTTTTTGGAGATGTTTGTGTGTTTGTAGTAAAGGCCAGGAGGTTAACTTCATAAAAGTATTATGAAAAACTATTAGCTCTAGATTGAGTTTATGTGTGGGTTTTGTCGAAGGTTTATTTTTCGTTGTCTGTTTCAAATATTGGTTAGAATTTGACAAAAAACTTGTATCACTTTCTAACAGTAGAAAATCGCTGAACATACATGGGGGTAAAATCGATAGGTCTTATAGTGTCCTCTTTCGGCCTGTAATGGGATGGGACGTTAGCTGTATATGGAAATGACTGTAAGAGAATAACACCCCACCCCAGCGCAGTATCTAAGAATTAAGTAGGGCTTACGCAGCTGTAAATACTTACCAACGGTCATTCAACGCTCATTTTGACATAGCTCTGCCAAATGAATCAAATTATGATAATACTATTGAATTGTAGAATGCACCCTTGATGCAGGTCGTGAGAATCTGCCGAATTCATGAAAGTGTCGTGTTATTAGGGCAATTTTAGGCGATCCGACCAATTTGTCATACCAATTTTGCATAATGATTTTGATACCATTGGTTATTTGTCAAATTGTTTTCATCGCGTCTCTTTCATTTCATTATGCATGTTAAATGTAAAAGATTCCAGTTCAGTATTTGACAAATTCTGCCGTGTGAAGTGCCGCATTAATATTTACAGGTTTATGACTATTTCGACAAACATACTTTTCTATGCGAGATGTACGACGTAGATGCTGACGAGATGGTGGAGTTGATGCTTAATTTTTTCCCGTTCGACAATTCTGTGCAAATCATCAACGTGAAGGACGGGCTGAAGCTGCTCCGGCGCGTGCAGCTGCCGCCGCTGAAGCTCGAGATGCTGCAGGTCGGCAACATCGTCAACGTGTACGCAAAGCTGATTTATATCAAAGACTGCGCACCGTTGACCAAGAGAACGTTATTCTATAAGTTTGATAGGTAATTTGTGTGTGCGTAGGCATACTTATCATAAAATGAGGATAATTATATAACTTTTTGTTTCACGTCTTCATTCCTTCACTAATTCTTATGAACCACGTTCACGTTAAAGAGTTAGTAAAGCGCCGTCTCGTCGCACTTTTATATGCAAATGAAAGGGACAAGAAATGGTCAGTGGGCGTGGGGTCGGCTTACATGCCCTGGTCCGAAATATTTGTTTATTTATTATTTGTTATGATTTTGGTTCGTAAGTTGATTTGGCATATTAAATGACTTACTTAATAGAACCATTGCATATTCATGATTATTCACTTATTCATCATGAATATGTAGGTTATTGAAAAGTAATTAATAAAATTAAATATGTGTGAAGGTGATAGGATATCCATATTAATAAAATCATGTGTTCGTTCATAACAATATTTAATAATTGTCTGATTCACTTACTTAAAACATTTTCTAAATTAATTATAAATCTCTCAACTTCCACCGTTGCATTCATTTTTGGTTCTACTACCTCTAAAACGTGCTTAATACATTGCCTCCACGACTCAGCATTAACTTTATTAATTGCTTCATGAAGTAATCGGCTAATTTAAATGTTCTATTATTATCTGCTACGTACTCCGTGACTTATGACCAAATTAACTCTATTGGGTTCAGCTCGTAATGGTAGGGGGTAAGCGTAGCACTATCTTGTTCTTTTGTGTAGCCATTTCATCTATGACGAACGCCTCGTATCTATTCTTGTGAGCTTTAACTATGTTCAACAGATCCTTTTTGTTCATCTTGATCGGTGGCATTATATTTTTCTTCTTCAACCAATTGACGATTATATCTTTTCTTGAATTGGTGTTGGGTATCTTTTCTATTTTTCTTGAATGGTAGGGCATTGTCCAATACAATAACTAAGCCGTCTGGGATTTTATCAAGCCCCTGCGAGAACCATTCTTCAAAGACCTCCGAGTTCATATCTTGATGATAATCTCCTTGTTTCTTTGATTCGAATACCAAAAGGCCGCCTTCTACAAATCCGTCTTCGCTTCCAATGTGTGTCACAATTAATCGCTTCCCTTTACCTGCCAAAGAAAAGGGAAAACGCATTCACTGCCAGTATGTTACTGTTTTTTGAACTTTCGCCAGGTGCCACATCTTTTGTTTTATACGGAGCTTGCCTACTGTAAGAACGCACATATGCATTGAGGGCACTGGGTGGAAGTCACTGTGACGCATATATGCGTAGGGGGCAGTGAATGCGTTAAATTAGACAAGGAACTAAAAGATAACAAACAACTTTTATTGTGTTTGCAGCTGCAACTTTCTGTTGATATCAGCCAATCCGCTATAAATAGCTGCGGTAGCAATTTACAAAAGATTTAGGACTTAAGTAACTCTAATGATTAGTGTTTTGTTAGGGTCAACATTTTACAACGTTTAATAGTTATCATAAAAACTCACCTGATGGATTCTTTAAGCCGACACATAATCCATTCATGCATGTCTTGCGTTTTGAATTGTAAAGTCAACCCATTTCATATTCTTCGTTCACCCATGTTTCATACAAATAAAAAATATTTTTATCGGAGTCTCTGGCTTCCTTTATACTTTGCAGATAATTTCGCCTCCAAAATTGTAAATCTGCTCGGTCATTCATCGCACTGTTGCGAGTTTTTTTTACAAACTTGAAACCCATATTTTTCAATAATTTGTGAAGAGTTGTCCTTTTATAAATGAGACTTGCATCGTCGTTGACTACTGCCAATATTTTGTTTAATGTTGGAATTTCATTACGTGAAATAAATCCATGAATAATTCTTCTCAGTGCATTTTTGGTGAAGCTGTCAGTCGTCTTTATTATAGATTTGCGTATCTTCTGCTTTTTAGGCGATTTCAGGACGCCTTGCGTCTGCTTTTCTTTCATAATTCTGTACACAGACACCTAGTGAATGCGTAATGACGAAGCAATAGTTTTCGCAATGTCATTGTACGAGGCATGTGGAGTCTCCTTAAGAAAAGTCTCATACAAGTTGTGTATCAATGACTTCTCTTGTAACGAAAAGTGCTTGATACGCCTTTTCTTAATCACATTTGGTGAATTCGCCATAATTCACCAACAATCAGTCCAAAAACAAGCCGAGTCACAGAGTAAGCAGGAAACAGTGCAATTAACAAGCCGGGTCACAAAATTATCAGAAAACAGTCCGGTAAACAAGCCGAGTCACAGGTTAAACGGAAAACAGTCCGATAAACGAGCCAGGTAAAAAGTGAAACAACAATACCAAGAAAACGCGTCCGCACCGTATAAGAGACAGATGTTGACTGATTTTGGCCGACATGTAAACCAATTATGTTCGCAAGCGGTGCCCTTCTCGCTGACCAATCATGTGCATTCTCAGTTTTCTAGTACTAACTCTTTAACGTGAACGTAATTATTTAGAGAATCTATTTATTAATGGAAAATATTTTCTCTCTTAGCACCTTCGCCCTCATCAAACCCTGCCCACCAAGCGAGCACGGAAAAATTATAACATTTATAATCGAAAGTGGATTCCGAATAGTTCGCTTGAAAAACGGCAGAATCAGTAAAGATTTTGCCCTAGAACTTTATAAGAATTGTGCTGACAGCGGCAATTTACCGTAAGTTTATTTCGCTCATTTAAGTTAAGATCAGATGATGTAAGACGGATAAAACACGAAACAGTCTAAATCATTAATATCTTTACAGCCATCGCGTCAAATATATGTATAAACTAGCTGTTGCCCGCGACTCCGTCCGCGCAGAAAAATAAAATATTATAGCCCCTGTTCATCAGGAATAATGTAAGATTCCAATGGTGAAAGAATTTTCCAAATAGGTCCAGTCGTTTCGGAGCCAATTCAATGCAAACAAACAATCAAATCTTTCCTCTTTATAGGTATAATGTTAGTGTAGAAAAGTAACCCTTATAAGTCGGTGGTATAATGGCGGCGTGAAGATATTTTGACGCCTTCGGAACGTGCGTATATTTTATCGATTGGGATTTTTGTAATAGGGGAGGTTCCTCATGCCCCACCACTCTCGGACTCGGCAGTACATCAGTCAGTATGCACTGCAAAATCTCTTTTTTATCGCTGCTCTGCTTTTCTTGTTCGCTTCGTTTGGGTCTTCTTTCGGCCTATTATGTCACATAAGTATAGGTACAGTCGGCGGCAATAATATATTATCCAACATTGGGCGCAAAAATATCTGACACACTCTTAAACATGTAATAATAAAGACGTGTCAGATATTTTTGCGCCCAATCTTGGATAATATATTATTGCTGGTGACTGTACCTACACTCTGTCAGAATGACTTTTGGGTAGCTTCAAAAAAATTGCACCTGATTTATTTTTCTCCAGATTTTGGAAAAAAACATGCTCGTTTGTTGTGGTCATCCATGATTCTGAACAAGATAAAACCGGCCAAGTGCGTGTCGGATTCGCGCACGAAGGGTTCCGTACCATTATCTATAAAAAAAAAACCTAATCCTTGTTGTCAGTCTTGAGTAACCCAAGTTTTCAACCTTGAGCACCGAACTTAAAAGTAAAAAATAATTATCTTCTAAATTTTCGACCGTTGCTACATTATTCAGATTGTGTCAATTTTAACCCGGAAGCTCAAGTTTTCAATAATAAGTAGGTATTTTATGCCAGTTTCATACAAAACTAAATTAGATAATTAATATTTGAAACATGAACCGATTCTTTAGGTAGAAAACTTGCAAGTAGGTACCTGGCGCAGAGAAATACACCTGCGCTGGGGTAGAGCACTCTTATTTATTGGTAGAGCGAGTGAAGCGGTCGCTCTAGGCGCCAGATCCCAAGAGGTACTAAACTGCCAAATATTGTAACATAAGCTGAAATACGTTAGTCAAAGGGCGCCGAAAGACATCTTGCGACTTCACTCCAACCTGATCGCAGGGGTTAGGGCCGGCGCTGCAGTACATGGTACTATACTTTGTTCGGATAGGTATTTAACTAAGTGTAAACAAAAAAACCACGTGACATATTAGGTCAGCCAATAGAAGCAGAACACTGATACGTCATGCATGCTCGGCCAAACAGCTTTGATTGGTTGTTGAACAGAGCCACGTGGTTTGGTTTGTTTACATTTAGTTAAATACCTATTCGAACGAAGTATAGTCTGTTAACCGAGGAACGAAAGTGGTTAACGAGCGCTAACGAGAGCGCATAATGCGCAAGTTTCACATCAACTAAGAAGTGGGACTGCATAACAGCTTATTATGATCACTAAAAAGTATTAAATAAAATAAATGTTTAAAATAACAAAAAACCGCCTTCAAAAACGCAATAAATAACTGCACAAAGAAGGTCCCGTCATAGGAAATGTTGTTGCATTGCATTAATAAAGCTGATAACATTCTCTACAGCTTTGATTCAATAAATTTTTTACCTATTTTCAATCGTTGTCTATATATGAGCTCCGAATAACGGACGATTTTTAACCGACTTCAAAAAAAGAAGGAGGTTCTCAATTCGTCGGGTTTTTTTTTATGTACATTCCCCGATTACTCGAAGACCACTGGACCGATTTGAAAATTTTTTTCGTTGTTTGAATGGGTTTATTTTCTAGTTGGTCCCATTTTCAACACGTCAGGATCTGATGATGGAATCTTGGAGAAATCAAGAGAACTCCTCAAATATTATAGGCACACCTATAGCGATTTTGGTATTTTTCACTGTAACTCGTGCATTTGCTTTTGAAAAGTACTATATGGTGAAGTGGAACTGATGATGAAGACCACAGATGGCCACCGGAACTCCTTAACGGTACCTATTTCAAGGGTGGCGACAAGATATTTCGATTAAGGTAGTTGAGCGACTATGACGAAGAACATTTAGGTTTAAATATGACTATGACATTCCCGCGGCGTTGTCTGCGGCGAGCTTGAAATGTTCTATAGTTTCTCATTAATATTTAGAAGTGGAGCTACGTAACAGCATAAATAGGATCACTCAAAAGTATAAAATAAAATAAATGTTTAAAAAAACAAAACCCGCCTTCAAAAATGCAAAAAATAACTTCTTTTAAAATGGTAGGCCAATCCGACTGAAGTCGGCGTCCCACAATATTTTAAACCAAAAGCCGAATGCAGTTGAGCGACCTACTATTTTAATAGAAGTAATTTTTTGCATTTTTGAAGGCGGGTTTTTTTTTTAAAACATTTATTCAAAAAAGTGTTTTTAACTAGGGTATTACCGCACGACACCTTGCACTTGCGACTATGCGCTGAAACTTGGCACAGTTGACTCTTAGCTAGTCTTGAGTAGATTCAGACCGGGAACCATGGTGCATCGTGAGCCCCCGCGCATTTAGTGGGGGGAGGGGGGAAATTACGACGCTGCCGCGCTTTAATTGAAGCAACATTTCGCTAAAACTATACATATTAGGGCATGCAATATCTCATTTTCGGATAAATTAAGGACGGGGAATCTTTTTTTCGAACAAAAACAAAAATAAATAAAGTAGAAAAGACTAAAAACTACCCAAGGAGAATGTGTATTCAATGGATACACCAACTCTGTAAACAGCACAAAGACAGCTGAACATCGTATCGACTAGAGCAGTCCGCCGATATAAATCCCAATTTAGAAACAACGATCGATCATCGATGTCAAAGAAATTTTTCTCTCAAACAGCCACAATAAAAGCAACCTGATTGCTATTCTCCGATCTCAATATCGAGATCCGATAGAGAGAAATGTATGACAAAATAGCTGGTTTGATATTACATCCGTTGTATGGGATCCTTGCACTTTTTGACTAGGTATGCGCTAAAACTTGGCACAGTTGATCCTTAGGTGGTCTCGATTGAATTCAGACCGGGAGCCATCGAGAGCCATCGCGCATTTAGTGGGGGGAGGAGGAAGTTTGACGCTGCCGCGCTTTAATTGAAGCCAATTTCTTTAAAAATAAAAATATATATAAAAAGCCACATTTACTACTTATTAATAAATAGTTTTGTTTTTAGTCTAAGATGGGCATGGAACTAATTCGCGTAAACCTAACATATTATAAGTAAGCATCATTGACGGTTCAAATATTGTAATTACTGTATGTTTTATAATTTTCTAATAAATATTTCGTTCCGAGTAATATAGTGTCAGTTTAATTTAAAGGGCAATTTTAATAAATACGCATATTAGGTACGTTTCATAAAGAGTTTTTAATGATTCTAGGTTAGTTACATAAGACTTATAACTAACGATATTGGTCGTAACATGATTATCTTTTTTTACATTCCGATCCAGATGTTTCACAATGCCAAAATATACCATGACTGATAAATAGGTACTTCATAATAATAAGAGAGTGAATCTTTATCGATAAGAAATATCATCAAGTATGTCCCATCCCTGCTCGGTCGGTGAAAGATCGGACGACCTAATAATGAATGATATAAAACTTTTATTTTTTGTTCTAAAGTGTATTATTTTTATCACAGAAATAGACTTTCCATCCTTAATTTATCCGAATACGATATATTGGACGCCATAACACACAGAACTTTCCCCCTCCCCCCACTAAATGCGCGGTGGCTCTCGATGGCTACCGGTCATCTAAGAGTAAACTGTGCCAAGTTTCAACGCATAGTCCTAAGTGCAAGGTGTCGTGCGGTAATACCCTAGCTAAAAACACATTTTTGAAAATCGACAATGATTGAAATTGTAGACAATTTTATCAGCTTTACTAGTGCAATACAACAACATTTCCTATGACGCATCGTTTTCAAGATGTAAACAAAAAAACCAAAAGACGGGACCGTCTTTGTGCCCCCCCCCTAGGGCTCACCTCCGAGGGATGGGGACTTTTAGTATATTTATCTCCACACTAGTCCAAACAAAGTTCCGACGTCAAACTTTCTGCTTTCGGGCATTCCATCCACAATCTTTCGTTGCCTGGACTATATATGTATATATGTACCTATACTATTACTTATTCTGTGCTACATAGTAGATTATATCACTAGGGGCCATACCGAGTTATCTAGACTAAATAAGAAACAACCGCCTTTGAAAACTCACTAAAAGGTGTTAAACGAAACCAAAATGGATTCTATCCTATCGTCAGATCACGCCAACTTATATGGGATAATTTTTGAAGTTTAGTTTTTATTTGAAGATGAACCTTTCCATTCGAACCAAATAGGATCATCGAAATCGGTTTACTAGGTAAACTTTATATGTATAGTAGGTAGTTATTAGTTTAGTTTGTAGGCAAACTTTAAACTTCTTTACTTTCATTTAGGAATCATATTATTAAGTTTTTGAGTAGGTACCTACCTGCTGCTTTTTCTAGACCATGTTTCCGTCTATGGAAGTGTTGTCCAACATCTTTGAATTAGCAAGGCTTGATCAAAGGAATGTTATTTTTTTACAGAATAATAATAGATTACGTGACGGGTGGCGAGGTAATCGGCTTGGAACTGGTAGCCAAGGACGCCGTGAAAAAGTGGCGGAAATGTTTGGGTGCCACCGACCCGGCTGATGCGGCTCCGGGAACCCTGAGGGCCCTCTACGGGCGCAACATATTAAGAAACGTAGCACACGGCTGCATTTCCAAAGAAGAAGCAACAAAGGTACGTTTTAGCTAGTTCTTACCCATACCTATATACTCTGATTATTCTAAGATGATGCATATGACAGCCGTATTTCGTAATTTCAATCACTTACTGTACTCACAACCAAGTGATGCGATTAAAAATAGGCGAATAATTATTTCAATTCCTGGACGGCTTCGCTAGGTGTGTAACTACTAATTTAGTTTTTATGTAAAGTTAAAAAAGTTTAATAAGTGTTTATACAGGGTGCCTCTGACTGCCTCTGATCTACTGAAACGATCCATGCATTTAAAGCCCCAAGTTCAGAGGCACCCTATAATGAGCTGTCGCAGGCATCATCTTTGAATAATCAGAGTATGGGTCATATATGACAAATAGGTAGTTGGACCTCGGCAAATTTAAAATAATGCACCTCTTCACAGAAAAATTCATACCTACATAGTATAATAATATTTTAACACAAGTATTCTGTCTATAGAGACTTATGTACGAGGGTGAATCAAAAAATTCTTAGAAATAGGGTAAAAACAAACGAATATCAATATTTTTTTTTTTACTTTTCAACATAATTTCCTTCTTGTTCTATACATTTATTATACCGTTTTTCAAGTTTTTTTAATCCATCATAAAAAAACGATTTTTCTTGAGCCTCAAAAAACTCCTCTACGGCACCCATGACTGCGTTGTTATCGTCAAATTTAGTTCCGCGAATGTGCTCCTTTCGTTTCGGAAACAAGTGGAAATCACTAGGAGCTAAGTCTGGCGAGTAGGGCGGATGATCAAAGATCTCAAAACCAGCTTGGCGGATTGCAGTGAGAGCCATTTGTGATCGATGAGCCGGAGCATTATCATGGTGAAAAAGCACTCCCGCACTCAATTTTCCTCGACGTTTTTCTTTAATTGCTTGACGCACTTTTGGTATCAAATCGGTGTAATAGGCACCTGTAATGGTTTTTCCTTTGGGCAGATAATCAATAAAAAGAATTCCTTCTGCATCCCAGAAAACTGAGGCCATAACTTTACCTGCTGTCGGAAATACCCTAAATTTCTTTATTGGAGGGGAAGATGGTCGTTTCCAGGACATGCTTTGCTTTTTTGTTTCAGGGTCAAAATGGTGAACCCATGTTTCGTCCATTGTTACGAAACGACGATAAAAAGGGTCCGGGTCATGCATGATTTTCTTTAGATTCCGCTTCGAAACTTCTAAACGCAAGTCTTTGTTAGCCTGCGTTAACATTCGCGGAACCCATCTTGCTGACACTTTTTTAAAACCCAAAACATCGGTTAGTATTGAATGTACGCTACCAAACGAAATCTTTAGAGTCTCTGCCATGCATTTAATTGTTTGTCGCCGGTCGTCCAAAACCATTTTCTCAATTTTTTCAACGGTTTTTGCGTTAACTGAGGTAGATGGCCGGCCGGAGCGGGGGTACTCTTCGCAGCTAGATCTGCCTCTTTTAAACTCGGCAACCCAGAAAGCGACGGTGGAATAGGGTACAGCACAATGCTACACAGCAACATCAGGGCTAATATACGAATGTCACAACGCCCTTTCTAAGGTATGTAACATCAACCCCATCACCCTACAGTGGATTAAGGGACACAGTAACTCTCGAGGTAATGACGCGGCGGACGTACTCGCGAGAAGGGGCTCAGAAACGGAACTAATAGGTCCTGAACCATTTCTGCCCCTGCCGACCAGCTGGCTGCGGAACAAGCTGCGCCAAGTCACCAAGGAAAAGCACCAACACTACTGGAGCAACCTAAACACCTGCAGGCAAAGTAAGGAAGCCCTTCCGATAATCAATCCCGGATTATCGCGTAAGCTACGACTTCTCAAAAGGGCCCAACTCCGATTACTAACTGGAGCCATAACTGGCCATGCCTTGTTTAACAAACACTTGTTCACATTAGGTGTTACAGACAGCCCCCTGTGCAGAGCCTGTATGACGGCGGAGGAAACCGCGGCCCACGTCATCATGGAATGCCCTGAGGTGGCAACATACCGGGCACGTCACCTCGGAACACCGAGGTCGCTACCGGAAGCCGTCGGCAACATCAAGGGTTTGCTAGGCTTCCTGGTAGAACTGGGTTGGCAAGAGTAGTGCCAAAACCCAGCACGCAAAAAAGGCGCATACATTAAGTCGTCGAGTTGCGGAAACCAGCCCGCTCTAACCTATAACCTATAACCTATAGGGTACAGCACTAGTGCCTACGGTTTGCTGAATATCCAAAAAAAATTCCTTGGTAGTCATTTTTTTCATACACAAGTACTTTATCACGGCACGTAACTCATTTTTTTCCATAATGGGACGTTTTAGTCGACTTATTTCGCAAAATATTGATTTACCATGTAACGGCGGGAACAATTCGAATGAAACCAACTGTCAAATATTACGTTATAATGACAGTCCAAAATAATAAAAAAAACTTCATTTAAAAACTTTTTATAAACGGCCAGTTATAAGGACTTTTTGATTCACCCTCGTATGAAACATGATTTGTAGGTTACCACCAAATTTAAGAGGATTGTGAAGCGCCGCTAAAATCGCGTACCTGTCAAAAAATCCTTATAAATTTAGCTCCGGGCGATAACGTTTCTCACCCCCTAAATTAAGTCCGATTTCCACGATTTTTGAATATGTTGAGGAACTAGGTCTGTACATTTCTGTTTTTTGTTTTAATTTTAAATTTGCTGCATTCTATGAAATATTTACGTGTAAACTGTAAAGGAAAACGTATACAGACATGGTTTTTCGTGATATCTACAACATATTCAAAAACGTAAAAATCGGACTAGGTTTAAGGGGAGAGAAACGTTATTGCAGTTTGTCACGGCATTTTGTATAGAAAAGGAGAGAAATAGCTTCACAATCCTCTTAAAACTATACTATACTTTTTATCAAATGCTTTTATAGAAATAATGACATTTTGTATACATGTAACAGTAAAGAACAAACAGCAAACTTATTCGTATTAATAGGAAGCTTTTTAATCCAAACAGTGGGGACAAAAAAGAGGCTTTGCCCTACAAAAGCTGGCGTAGAAAATGTTTTAATTTGTATTGCTTAATGTATAGGCTAGTTATGAAAAATGTAAGATATAAATCTAAGGTAGGTATGTAAGATACAAATGAATAAATATAAATACAAAAAATAATTGAAATTTTATTGTCTTTATACTTTTCGTAGACATTTTTGTCATAAAGTCAACTGTTGAAGTTCTTTTTTACATAATGATGTAAAAAAGAACCAATTTTGGCCCCTTCAATTCAAGATGGCGGCTTACGCTGTGACCCCTCGAGGTCGAAAACTTACATTTTTCATGACTAGCCCATACTTAAGCAATACAAATTAAAACATTTTCTACACCACCTTTTGTACGGTAAAAATACCTGCTGACTGAGCCTCGTGACGTGACTCTGCAACACAAATCATTTATTTTAATTTATTTACCCTTTACGTTTCAGGTTTTAGAAATGTTCTTTGGCTATGACAAGGGTATTCCGAAAGTACCATTCAGGGCCACATTCAAAAACTGCACGTGTTGTATCATCAAACCACACGCACTGCTCGAGGGGAAATTGGGATTAATTTTAGAACAAATCACTTTGTCCAACAAGTTCATTATTACTGCAATGGCGATGTTTTCAGTAAAGGTGTTTAATGCCCAAGAATTTTACGAGGTCTATAAAGGAGTCGTGCAGGAATTTGAGGTAGATATCATATTTTTGCCAGGTACTTACGATCACTTATCTTAATAATTATTAATGTGACAGTGTCATACAGGGCCAACACGCCACTCTTTCATTCTAGAGCTTTGTTACTCTAACGAAACAAAAATAAAAGTTTAAAAAAACAAAAACCCGCCTTCAAAAAGCAAAAAATAACTTCTTTAAAATGGTAGGTAAATAGGTAAGTCCAACTGAAGTCTGCTTTTGGTTAAAATATTGTTGGACGCCGACTTCAGTTGGACTGACCTATTTACCTACCATTTTAAAGAAGTTGTTTTTTTAAACTTTTATTTTATTTTATACTTTTTAGTGATCATAATTATGCTGTTATTCTCCCACTTCTCAAGAAACAATAGAACATTTCAATCTCGCCGCAAGCAACGCCGTGGGAAAGTCATAGTCATATATGTAAACCTAAATATGCTTCGTCATAGTCGTTCAACTATCTTAATCGAAATATCTTGTCGCCACCCTCGAAATATATACCGTTTAGGAGTTCCGGTGGCCATCTGTGGTCTTCATCATCAGTTCCACTTCACCAAATAGTGCTTTCCAAGACCAAATACACGAGTTACAATGAAAAATACCAAAATCGCTATAGGTGTGCCTATAAATTTTGAAGAGTTCCGTCGATTCCTCATGGATTCCACCATCAGATCTTCATTTTGAAAAAAATGGGACCAATCGGAAAGCACCAGCTTTCAAATAAAAAAAGAATCATCAAAATCGGTTCTCGCAGTCGAAAGTTCTGAGGTAACAAACATTAAAAATAAAAAAAATAAAAAAACAGACGAATTGAGAACCTCCTCCTTTTTTTGAAGTCGGTTAAAAAAAGAGTTATACCTATACTATAATCGTAGGTATGTAAATCCTTAGAATAATAAAATAACACATAGTAGCATAATAACCTAGTCCTAGCACAAATGCAACTGCGGCAACAGCGAACCGGAACTGAACCGAAACCGGAGTAGGTACTGCATTGCGTTTTACAATAGCGGCCTGCACACGTAGAGTTCGGACCGCGGGAAACGCCACGCGCCATTCCAATCTTCGCGCCGAACCGTACGTGTAAATGCAACTGTAATAGTACTAATAGTAAATAAAATAGTACAACACCTACGGTTCGGACTGGCGCGTGGAATGGCGCGTGGCGTTTCCCGCGGTCCACACTGTGCCGTGTAAAGGCCGCTAATGGTTCTCGCAATCTAGACATGCGGCAGCGTGTCCAGCCAAGTTCACGCAAAAGGAACTGGCGAGCGCAGCCGTGTGTTATTTACACGAACCGTTTGGAGCTACTTTTGACGCCTCAATAACTCTAAATATATTTATCATTAAAACATGAAAATTGGTTTATGTATGTATTAAAACCCACAAGAAACCTAAATTTCATAAAAGAAGGTGAAACGGTTATTGAGATATTAACGTCTAAAAATAGGCATTTTTACCCCTGACTGATTGACTGACTGACTGACTGACAGACTGATTAATCATCAAAAACCTAACCCACTTGACCTAGAAAGGTGAAATTTGGCATCAAGATGGGTAATTGTGTGCATACAAATAAAAAAATCCGAAATCAGTGTTCTTTTTAAATTTTATTATTATTCTCAGATATTTATTAAATTTTCTGAAAATTAGGTTTTTTACAATAAGTATTAAATATAAAGTAAAATAATTATTAATAATTTCTAATAGAAAAAATAAACATTATAAAAAACCTAACCTACGAGTGCCGCCGGCAGCGGGGCAGGGCTCAAGCTACCGGTGGTTAGGGCTGCAGAGAGAGGAACCTCCTCACAATGCGTGCCGTGTCGAGGAGTACTGCCTTATGTATCTGGCCCTTGATCCAGCCATCTAGCGAGAGTCTCTTGAGGTGTTGGTCGAGACTCTTCGCTATAAGACCGTTTGCTGAAACAACTAGTTATCGGAACAATGGTCGTCGAGTCAACATCCCACATGGCGGTCACCTCGTGAGCCAAGTCGACGAGCACTGCCCGGCGTTGAGATCGATCTGTTAACACGATATCAGGCTTATTGGCAACAAGAGTCCTGTCCGTGATGACAGATCGATCCCAATAGAGCGTAGCACGACCATTTTCGAGAACTGGCGCCGGTGCGTACTTATAGTACGGCACTTCAGACTCAACAAGACCATATTGAAGAGCAAGTTGCTGATGGATGATCCTGGCCACGAGGTTATATCTGTTCCCGTTGGCCAAATATGGAAAAACGGAAATAATATGTCTGGAAATTATACTCGCCGGGGCAACGGCACGCTAGACAAATATCGACCGTGCCATCCCTCAGAATATATTTCCGGTAGTTGTTTGTCATTATGATCTCGTCAGCAATTGCACAGACAAAACCTTCGGTTTCTCCAAAGAGGTCACCAAATCGTAGCCAGTTCACGGACGCTAAAAAGTCTACATAGGGCCTTGTTAGGGCCCGGTAGAAGCGTCCTTGTAGCTGCTTGCTCTTCCATATGTTCTTGCGGTCTTCAGTGCTCAACACCGTTGGTTTGCGCCAGTTCTCGTTTGCCAAGGAGAGGCTCTTGTCTACTGCAACCACATCACGATGCATCCCACACTCATTGCTAAGGAAATAATCCCTGAGATTGCACACCTCGAGGTTGTGGAGATTCCTAGCATTTAACATGCCTCGACCTCCACATTTCCTCGGGATGTACAATCTCATAACAGATGAGCGTGGGCGCAACATGCGATGTGATTTAAGCAGTAGACGGACCCTCCTATCCAGGGCGTCCAGCTCAGTCTGAGTCCACCTTAGTAAGCCAAAGGAGTATGTGAGCAGCGGCATCACCCAGCCATTGAAGGCCACCTTATTGCCACCCGACAAAAGACTGTTAAGAACTTTTGTCAAGCGGCAGAAGAAGCGCTCCTTCACTGACTGCTTGACATCGCCGTCCACAATAACCAAAGACAGTGACATACCAAGATATTTGTAGGTTTCAACTTCGGAGAGAGATCTGAGAGTCATTGTCTCAGAAAGCTGCAAATTCGATGAATTTACAACTTTCCCTCGTTGAACATGCATGACTGGCTGACTGCACACTTATCTACACCGAATTCCATCTTGATCGCATTACTTCTTGTGTAATTTTCAATATCTAATGCGATCTTGGCGCTTCGATGCAAACAGTTTGAGGTATGAACAGTACTAGGCTAGGCAAAACCACAAAGGACTCAGACTTTATTATTATTATTATTATTTATGCTAGTTACCTCAGAACTCCGTCATTTATTAACCGATTTGGTAAATTCTTTTTTTGGTTTGATAGGGCATACTTCCGGAGTGGTCCCACTGTCATCAGGTCAGAATCTGATATTGGGATCCTGGAGAAATTGAGGGAAATCTTCAAATATTTTAGGTACCTACACCTATAGCGATTTGGGTATTTTGTATAGCATATAGTAAGTCTTGCATTTGCTCTTGAAAAGCACCATTTGGTGAAGTAGAACTGATGATGATGAATGAAGATCACAGATTCACCGGAACTACCTACTCAATAATTATTATTTATTAGTATTACATGGGTTGCGATTTAATGAATATCATTTAATGCTAATTTGATGTTAATCCTATTTATTTATTTAAGGAAACGCATACAGCTACTTATTTGACAAAAAGAATGATATCCCATCAAAAACATAAATGTGAAAATGGGATCCAAGTTCAATATTTTACGAATATGTTGCGATGCATATATGGTTGTCGACTTCACCGACAAAAGAATTGAGATCTAAATGGGTGCCAAATTCCGTAGATAATCCTGATATTTATTTATTAAGAACATACGACGTTCTACAATAAATTAAAAATAAAAATTCTTATTTTTTCTGCTACAACAATGTTTGCTATTTATTTAAAAGTATAACTTCTTAAATTTGAACGCTCGAATTATTTACACAAAGCGGATAACTTTACTTACGATAAACTGAAGCTTACAATTTGACTTGGCTAGTTTTCACTTACAAATTATGTTACATTTGGCTAATCAACTTATTTATCTACTTTATGTTTTACGCAAGTTACTGTATTTATATTGTGAGGTCATATCTTCTCTTCCAAACAATTGTCTTGCTGGTAAAAACTAGCGGAGTCAAATTTTGAGCTTCAGTTTATCCTAAGTTATCTGCTTTGTGTAAATAATTCGAGTGTTCAAATGGAAGAAGTTATACTTTTAAATAGCATACATTATTGTAGCAGAAAAAATAAGAAATTGTGTTTTTAATTTATTTTAGAATGTCGTAATATGTTCTTAATAAATAAATATCAGGATTATCTACGGTACTTGGCACCCATTTAGATCTCAATTCTTTTGTCGGTGAAGTCGACAACCATATATGCATCGCATATTCTTAAAATATTAAACTTGGCTCCCATTTTCACAGTTATGTTTTTGATGGGATTAGGTATTCGCAGTTTCGGTTTCGGTTTGTTTTGGAGTTTTGGTTCGGTCCGCTTCCGCTCTGTTTTTACGGCACTCACAGATTATAAGGTAGGTATACATCGAACATCATCGATTGGGTTTTAAGACATTTTCCTGATAATTAGGTAACGCTAGGTATATTTCAGTAAAAATAACGTACAATAATATTTTTCTTTGTCTCCATTGGAACAAACAAAAACAAACTCTGACAAACGGTGAAATTTTAATTAACAAGCGTTAAGTGTAGGGCCGGCCATATGAAAACTGTTTTCTTTTTATTTTTAAATTTGTCATGAGATTCCGGTAGACCTATCTATAGTCACGTTGTTTTGTCCTTTTTCTAAATCTAAAAGCGCACAGCGAGCCTAGTATGGTTGCGTTTATCGCGCGACAAAATGCGGATAAAGCATCATCCGTCACTCTCGTAAATACTCGATTTACGTTCTGAATGCTACATGTTCCGGACGGCGACGATGGCGTCCCATACATATTAACCCCAAAATTTTTATATTTTATCCCTCGTTTGAAATACGTGATTCAAACCTCATAAGCACCCCTTGCCAACAACATCATTTATACAAAAATGTGTAGTTTATTTGTCATGCTTTTTTATGATGAACGTTTTTTAATAATATTGCTACGACTATGTCCTTGTTTCAGGCAATGTGCATTCATTTAGCTGAAGGAAAATGTGTTGCTTTGGAAGTGATATGCGCCGATCCAACTTTGAACGCCGTCTGTGAATTCAGGAAACTCTGCGGACCTAGTGATCCGGTAATTTATGGTCTAAGTAACTAGCTTCTGCCCGCGACTTCGTCTGCGTGGACTTCAGAACTTGCAGTCTTTCTTTCTTTAGCAACTTTTGTGTTCGCACACATCAATGAAAACAAACTGAAAGGATTACAGGATGACAAACGTAAACAGAAATAAAAACACACTGCCCACCCATGGCTAGCTGACATTTCACATTATTAATGTTGTTCATACAAAGTGGCGCCGCCACCTTGTGAGCAAATTCACAGCTTTTAACGATTAATTTGATTTCCCGTAGAAATGACATAATTTTGGGATTAAAACTATCCTATGTCCTATTCCAGGACCTAACCTATATACAGGGTGTCTGGAAAACCTTTGGAGAAATTTTAACAGTAGATAGGGTGGATGATTTGGATCATCCCTATATTGGTAACTTTTTTTAAAGTTAATATTTGACTGAGTTACAAGCTAATTTATCATCGCCTTTCCTGACGATGCTCTCAGTGTGCCCCATCTTAACTACTTCATTCATAACATGTGTCACAACGTAATGTAAATAAACAAGTTGTTCCTTATCAACAATGTTTTTAATCATGGTCAAAAGCTCAATGGTGTTTAGAACACAGACACATTATTCTGTAATGTGAATGAAAAGACGGTCTCTGATAAAAGATATTATGTGAAATAATTTAAAAATTAAACTTACGATTACTACTCACACTCTTCTCACACTCACTCAGCTAAAATAGCACTTGTACTCGTACATTAGACTTATTTTACGAGATCATGAGTCATGGATTTATTCTATTGATTTGCACTACTATCAAAGAGTAATACGAATAAAAAACACAATAATTAAAACGAATCATTAAGTTGTGATTGTGCTTTGACAGTTTGACATAGTATTTTTTTAAATCTTTTACTATTGAAAACTCTTTATGAAAAGAGGTTTTCTTTTGTAAAAATAAAATCGTTCCTACACGTTATGTTTAATCAGAATTACATTTAAAGCTGGCATCATACACGTTGTTGAAAGAGTTTCGTATCCTAGAAGAATGAGAACCGTGTGAGCACAAAACGACAAGTGACTTTTTTACGTCTATGCGAACACCTCTGGTTCCTAGGCGTTGACCATGCGAGATCGCCCCGCTAACGCAACGCCTTTCTGCACGTCCGTACGAACGTAGCCTTATTAAATGCTCTAAGTCCGGAATATGGAATGAATATGTATGTGTTATGTAAGTACCTACTACGTACGTATATCGATTCCATGGCCTTTATATTCGGACAGCAATAACCGGATCGTTCATTTCATGTCCATCCGAACTTTCAGCAGTCTATGACAGTAGCCATTTATCAAAGAATTGAACTTGTTCTAGGATACGAAAATCTTTCAACAACGTGTATGATGCCAGCTTTAAAATTTATGGTTGTCATTAGATGTCAGTTAAATTAAATTTCAGATTTTCTAGTCTGAATAAATAATAATAATAGTCTGAAATAATTTTGCTGTAAAACAATAAATGGGCTATTTTAGAGCAGAAAAAAGGTGAATGTTTAGATCTCGACATTAATATGAAACAGACGATACGATCAGAGCTCGGCAGAGCGTGTTCCAACAGATCTAGTGAACATTACAAAACCCGCTAAAATGTACAATTGTAAAAACGAAAATAGTTACGAGAAAACGAGTTGCATTAAAATTAGTCTTTTTTTTGTAATTTGATTTTTGTTTACATGGGGCGAACTGTTTACATGGAGCGAACTGTTTACATACCATGTAAACAACGTATGGTCTCAGGTCATTGACCTCGAACTTAGACTTTTGACGTTAGTTACAACGAACGTTTGGATTAGTAGGTATAACATCAAAATGTCAAGGTCAAGATATCGGCTGCGATACATCAAGTAACACAATGAATATAATTAAATCTTCTTTTTTTTACATTAACAGAAACAAAAATGAACCATATCCCCGTGATCAGAATCGTGCGAACTATTACCGCGCCAAATATCTCCAAAGGTTTTCCAGACACCCTGTATAAGTGTGTAAGTATGTCAAGTTTTATCCCGATCCGTTCAGTGGTTGAAGCGTGATTGAATAACAAACATCCAAACATCCATACTTTCTCATTTATAATATCAGTCAGATAAATCCCTCTATCTACACAGGATGCCATACCGTCATATTTAATTGTTTCGGGAGCCTGGTAGGTTCATGGATGGGAATGGGCGCGGTAAGAATAAAAAATACTAAATTGGTAGGTACTTACTTATAATATTCTCAAAATTGCTTCATGACTTTCGACTGGATATGAAGGGGTAAGTATTAGAATTACGAATCATTTGGCGTTTATTTTACAAAAGTGTATTTACAGCTTACAGCCCCGAGTACGTATAAGTATATTTTTAGAATCAACGCATAAAACTTTTTCATTGGATATCCCTCATGCTTTAATTCAAAAGAAAATGAATTGTTGAAATTGAAGGTATTTCTCGTCGCCCGGGTCATTTTTTAGGACTCCGTAGTCAAACTGCGCCATGTCTGTCCGTCCGTCTGCAGCTTAGCTCAGAGATCTTAGTTCCACAAAGCTGTAATTTAGCATGATTATAGATATTCTCACGCCGACAAATTGGTAAAATAAAATCTTTTTTTTTTCTATGGCACCTCTCCTACACGTGAAGTGGGGTATTTTTTTATTTTCTCGTCTTCCCCATGGTGTGGGGTGTCGTTGGATAGGTCTTTCAAAAGTATTATTTTTGATTAAGGGATTCGTTTGTGAAATATTAAGATTTAAAGTGCTAATTATTGTTAGAGTAAAGTGTACACCCCATAAAAAAAAAACCCTTAGCCCTACCGTATTTTAGATAGCGTTATTTAAAAAATAACTGGTAGAATAGGTTCATCCAGATACGCAGATACACAGATACACAGACACACCAATACACAGATACACATTTAACTTATAACGAGACTCTTTTTGCACCGGGAGTTAAAAATGGTGTAGTGGGGCCGGATGCGTCGTAAATTGAAAACACTAGCTATTTTAGTAATTCCGAGGATCATTACAGGAAGTATGTCGGCAATTGTACCCCGAGACCATTCGGGCGATTTGTGGGAAATCCGTCGTGCACAACGCCGTTCATTGCACCGACCTCCCCGAGGACGGCGAGCAGGAGGTCGAGTACTTCTTCAAGCTGCTAATCCAGGAGGCAGAATGATTATTTTTGTATGATAACGGTTTGTATAAAATATACAGTGAGTTTATGAAGGATTATTATCGATTACATGTTTTTGTTTAATAATTTTATGGTTTTCTTTTTATGAGCTTATGACGGTATAATATCATATGGGGGATTCGGTCACTTACGGCCACTTCCTTTATTGACCACCGTCCAAATTCCTAGTTCGCCCACATCCTTAAACGACCACTTCTCTTTTCGTACATTTCCCAGTTTGTCCACTTCTCTTTTCGTACATTTCCTTGTTCGTCCACTTCTCTTTTCGTACATTTCCTTGTTCGTCCACTTCTCTTTTCGTACATTTCTTTGTTCGTCCACTTCACTTTTCGTACATTTCCTTGTTCGTCCACTTCTCTTTTCGTACATTTCCTTGTTCGTAAAGCAAAGTGTCGTAGCAGAATATGGGACACTAACATTTTAATTTTTATAAGGCATCGACACTTGTAAAAGTGAACCTTCAGGGATGTGGTCATTCAAGGCACGTGTCGTGGCCTTTTTAGTATTATGGTCGTTCGAGCGACATGAACGTTCAGGGATGTGGTCATTCAAAGCACGTGGCCTTTTTAGTATTATGGTCGTTCGAGCGACATGAACGTTCAGGGATGTGGTCATTCAAGGCATGTGGCCTTTTTAGTATTATAGTCGTTCGAGCGACATGGACGTTCAGGGATGTGGGCATTCCAGGCACGTGGTCGTGCGAGGAAAGTTCCCGTAAGTGACCGAATCCCATATGGGCGTTTTCCACAAAAAGTTGTCATGAACTTCTTTTTCCGAAATTGTTTTTTCTTGTTTTTCTTACTCAGAATCGTTGATACTACTATCGATCCACATACAAAAAAAAAGTGTCCCACATTTTACTATGTAAGTTTTTTCTTCCAGTGCGTCACGACACGACCATATAAATAAAAAAAGACTGCATACAAAAATGTGACGATCTAGAATGAAATATTTGGGACACTTTTTTTCTTTTATGAGGATCGATAGTATCAACGATTCTGAGTAAGAAAAACCAAAAAAAAAACGAATTCTGAAAAAAAGTTTATGTACACGTTTTTGTAAAACGCCCATACAGGGTGTTTTTTTGGTCGACAACTTCCAAAACAGGAGAGATAGTTTAATTAATGCTGAATCCGAAAATCACATAAAAAATTAAAGAACCGTAGGAGGTCAGAGAAATAGCATTTTCAATTTTTCCCATTATTTCACTTAATTGTGGTTACCATGCGCCGTGTTTACCAAAGACTAATGACGTAATCACCATACACAATGTTATGATTTATCTTTCCCTTCATACTTGTTACGGGCTTAGGACCGTCAAAGATTACAAACACCGTTTAGGTTAAAAAATTGTAGATTATTGTTGTTAAAATTTAACTACAGAATAACGGTATTGATTACATATCCGCAAGATTTGTCTTTGGCGTATTTAAACAGGTGAATCAGCTTTGTACAACGATTGATAAAAATTTACAAACCTTGAGCATGGCGTGGCGTTTCAAAAGTGCCCCACTCGTAAAGGTTGCTAGCGATAGACCTTACAGTGTAGCGCGTAATGGCCTGCCGATTAGGAAATCGTTCAGTCCAAATTCTAACAGTGTCAGCAATGTTTTGACCACTCACAAAGTAAATGTTTACAACATCAAACATTTCCCGATTGTCCAGCAGTAAATGTTCTTGCCGAGCCATTTTTTTATCAATTAAATGATTTAACACTTCACTTAACAAGCACTCGCTTCGAAACAAACACGGAACTGACATCGCTTGTGCATAGTTTTTTGAGGGTAGTATCAAACAATAACATATACTAATCGTCACGATAAGCGGCCTACCCCCTTCGTAGCTACAGAAAACGAGAGACCATGATTTATAAAATAGCGAGGACATTTCGACTTTTCATGAAAAAAAAATGTTTTTAATATATTTGCTTTGAGCTCAGAATCATGAATATAGTAACCCCTATTGTGGAAGTCGCTGACCAAAAAAACACCCTGTGTACTAGTATCTGCCAACGACTTCGTCCGCGTAGAATTCGTATTTTGGTCATCCCATGGGAACCATTCGTTTTTCCGGGATAGAAAGTAGCCTGTTACTCAGGGGTAATGTAGCATTCTAATGGCGAAAGACTTTTTGAAATGGGTCCAGTAGTTTTAAGTTTATTCGTTACAAACATACAAAAATGGAAAAAAATACAAATCTTTCCTCTTTATAAAATTCAAATCAAATCAAATCAAATAAATCTTTATTTGCATAGAAAAAGGGTTATTACAGGAGGTAGTTATAATTATTGTTACAATTGAGCCGCCTTCTTCAGCTGTGTGCACAGCATGCAAATTTATAGTGAAAGCAGCTAGCAATGCTTAGGGACGAAGTAGGAACACACATGATACAATAATATGTACTTCGCCTGGTAGTCTCTTCCAAGAAGCAGTGGTCACGTGAGGGGACACTTACTGCGTCATATCCGGCAACCGAAGATTTCCAAACTTTAAAATCGGAGTAATTTTAAAATATTCGGGGTAACTTAAGACTATCATTATAATACGTTTTAACATTCACTGTTTTCTATAAAAAAAATGCGTCAATACGTGTTGCTGCAATCTGGCGTAGGTAGTACGAATAAGTCCGAGAGTGACGGATGGTTTATCCGAATGGCGATCATAATACGGGCCCAGCCGTGACTCCTGTCACTTAAACGTTTAATGGTAAATATACGACTATACTCATAACAAAATAAAGAATAAGTTCTAAATATTAGGGCTATGAATTATTAGAACTTGAATATAGATAAGCGTTTTATTAAGCACTTCCTCTCCCCGTGTTTAGAAAAATATATGTCCCTTTTTAGTACAATGATTATAAATTTGTTTTAAAACCCAAGAAATTACAAAAAATGACATCTACAACTTTAAAAAGCGGAATATGATATTCCCATAGGTTCGAGTAGTGTGACGAGAAACATGAAATTGACAGGTTTGTAACCGTATTGTTATCGTATTGTCAAAGTTTTAATTTACTTGACAGTAATGGCGGCCGAGTTAAAAACAATATCAATGACGATCAAAGACGATAATATGAATAAATGTCTTTTATATTTTTTCTTTTTTTCTTTTATGGTTTTCAAGGCCTAGAATAGAGGCCCAGTTTGATCTGGTGAATTCGGTGATGCTTGTAGTAGCTGGTTTGATAGTGCAATCCGTTGTAAGGGAACCTTGCACTTTGTGACTATGCGCTGAAATTTGGCACAGTTAATTCTTAGCTGGTCTTGAGCAGATTCAGACCGGGAGCCATCGAGAGCCATGGCCCATTTTGTAGGAGGAGAGGGGGAAGTTTGACGCTGCCGCGCTTTAATTGAAGCAACATTTCTCTAAAATTATACATATTAGGGCATGCGATATATAATTTTCAGATAAATTAAGAACGAGGAATCTATTTTTTGAACAAAAAAAATGCACTCCCTAACGAAAATAATGAATAAAGTAGAAAAGACTAAAATACATAATTTGTTATTTTTTTATAATTACCTATTGTGCTTAAAAATAATAACAGAAATCTAAGAATAAAAATGTAATCGTAAAGCTACACTTATGTAGTTTTCAAAAATATATAGTTTATCATATATATCTGTTAACACACGGGAGACAAAAAATAAAATTAAGCATGGTAGCTGGTTTGATAGTGCGATCCGTTTTATGAGAACCTTGCACTTTTTGACTATGCGCTGAAACTTGGCACCAGTTGATACTTAGGCAGTCTCGAGTGAATCCAGACCGGGAGCCATCGAGAGCTACCGTGCATTTAGCGGGGGAGGGGGGGGGGGAGGTTTGACGCTGCCGCGCTTTAATTCAAGCCATATTATTTCTCAAAAACTGGGCCGGTATTCTAGGCGGTAAAAACCATATCGTATTTGACCTTTTATCATATTTTCAACGTTTTGATAGCTCCTAGGTATTTACTTGACAGTAATTACGGAATGACTATAAAATTGTTCCATAGCAGGTCAAATACGATATCGTTTTACCGTCTAGAATAGAGGCCCTGTACTTGGTATGGCGTCCGATATATCATTTTCGGATAAATTAAGGATGGGAAGTCTAGTTCTGGAATAAAAATAATGCACTTTCTACCTTTTTTTTACTCACGTGATAAAAAGCTACACTAATCAAATTTTTTTAAATGTATAGTTTAGTTTTACGTCTAAGATGGGCATAGAACTAATTCGCGTAAACGTAAACATAACATATTATAAGAAAGCATCCTTGGCAGTTGAAATATTGTAATTATTGTATGTTTTATAATTTTCTAATAAATATTTCATCCTAAACATACTTACATAGAAATACTGTTTATTTCTACTTATTTTTAATTCGCGAAGATAACAAATAGGGGTAAGTAAGTACAATAAAACTTTATTAACACTCCATTTTGTACCCTTATCATAAGTTACAATTACCGTACTCGCTAGCGAGTCTAATGCTCTGTCCCTCGCAGACCTCGCAGTATTCTTATAGAGTGCGAGGAAAAAACATTCGACTCGCTAGCGAGTACGGTAATTGTAACTCATGGTAAGGTTACTAAATAGAGACGTTTCTAATGAATCCTTTCACATGCCAACTTTACCTAAACTTCGTTCAATGGTATAAGTAGGTAAGAGAATTTTGAAGCTTGGGAAGCCTTTCCTGACTTAACTATAGGTTTCGAGACAGTGATCGAGGGCCGCATTGAGGAGGCAACGGCTTCCATCGAAAAATACGTCGTAACATTATATAATAGGTCAGATTTTCTGCCTTTTTAAACAGATATAATATGACCTCAAAGCTTAAACCAGAATATTGCATTTCATTATTATTTCAGATCAACTTCGCGTACTTCAGTAAATGAGTGCAGTAACTAAGCCTAAGTCTCTTAGTAAGTAAGTCTGTCAGTTATTAAGGATAAGACCAGAGACTCCTAAGACTTGTCCAACTACAGACCAATCCCACTCACCTCTGTAATCGCTAAGGTACTGGACTGTTTTTTGACCGGTAAATGGACAAGCAATTGACAAGTAACGATGCACAATTTGGTCTTAGGCCGATTTTTTCCACGGAAAGTTGTTTTTATTGCAGATAGTGTAGTAGGGCACCGACTAAAGCTGCTTTATATCAGCATTTTTTAAGAGGCATATATCAATGGGTGCATGTTTGGGGCCAGTTAGCAGTGTAAGCACCAGCTGAAAATCTGCTCTATCGGCTACTTGGGGTTAGACGAAGGTCGAAAACAACTGGAAGCCTACATGGGTGGACTTGCCTGTCGCTGCAGAAGCATGTCTAGAAATTGTCAGGTGCAAATGCAAAAACAGTGCCGTGGCTGGTGCAATTGTAAAAAAAGGCAGCTTAAATGATCAGACCTCTGTCTGTGCATTGGATCTTGTAATATATACAATAAATTTGCATTGCGTTACCTTTCATATATTTAAAACAGTACCTAAACCCTACTTTCACGGATGATCATGCATTGAGATCACCCTGACCCACGCTTAATATTATTTTTTGTCTCCCTTGTGTTAACAGATATATATGATAAACTATATATTTTTGAAAACTACATAAGTGTAGCTTTACGACTATATTTTTGTTCTTAGATTTCTATTATTATTTTTAAGCACAATAGGTTATTATAAAAAAATAACAAATTACTTATGTATTTTAGTCTTTTCTACTTTATTAATTTTTTTTGTTACGAAGTGCATTTTTTTTGTTCAAAAAATAGATTCCTCGTCCTTAATTTATCTGAAAATGATATATTGCATGTCCTAATATGTATAGTTTTAGAGAAATGTTGTTTCAGTTAAAGCGCGGCAGCGTCGAACTTCCCCCCCATCCCCTTTGCTAAATGCGCCATGGCTCTCGATGGCTCCCGGTCTGAATCTACTCAAGACCAGCTAAGAATCAACTGTGCCAAGTTTCAGCGCATAGTAGAATAGCTACAAAAACTTAATCTTTTTTATATATACTTTTTAAAGTAATTACAAGCTTTAATTTTCTTTTAATTGACATCCTAACTATTGAAATCGGTGCAGCCGTTTAGATTGTAGAATTTTTTGAAAAATTAAATATTGATGTGGCGCCATCTGTGTTCCTAAGGGGTGAAAGTTTTGCTGCTGAATTTATGGTATAGGTCTAAGGGTATATATAGGTAGGTGTCACGATAGTTGAGGGAATGATTACACACACAGCTATACATGAAGTACTGATATGAATGAAATGAATGAGTGTATGTAAATGTAAATAAATATATATTTTAATAGGTGTATAAAAAACAGTAAAAAATGCATTTATAAACTATAGTCACTTGGTATATCTTGATCTGATTCGTTAAATTGATTACAAGGTTTTCGGTTAAATTATCAATCTTACATTCCATTAACCAGTACCTTTCTTCTTTTTCTTGGGTTTTTCTGAAAATATTGTGAAATCTCAGTTTGTCACGTGCTTCAACTACCTACATATAATAATTTTTTTGAACTTGCTAACGCCTTGCGTAGCGGCTTGCTTCCATCACAAAATTCAGCTTTTTTTTTTTCACCCCTTCTAGACGAGTTTGTGATTTGTGATGATGACTGTGTCACGTGGATGGATATGAATTTAATTATTCACTTTAATAAAGTTTTTTTTTTGCGAAAATTTCATCAATCGCATTAGGCTCGGCTGGAAAGTGTTAACCACTATGACTATAAGGGACGGAGTAATGCGTAAGATTGAGTGAGATACGAGAATATGTTGCTCGCTCTTAGGTGTAAATGCGTCTCTTACACTGGGTCATGCTTGATGGGTTGATGGGCGATAGTAGAGGGCAGTGGAGGGGGCCATAACGCCATATTTGAACAAAGAATTCTGACCAAGTCTGACATTTAGTAATCAATCAATCACAATGACAATCCGTTACATATTTGTAACAAAGACTACTATTGTATATTGTATGATTTGTAAAGCCGAGTTTCTGAGCTCAGTTAAACGTTGAATAATTACAATTAAAGAAATATTGTGTATTTTCATACGTATCGCATTTGTGATGAAAATGGTACGTTTGTGTTCTTGTTTTTTAAACTGCTTATTCCGAAGGGATTCGTCATTTTTACTGTATCTTCAACATTACCCCTGACGCATGGCGGTCAGGTGGTGGCACATGCCTAAACTTAAAATATGCTTAGATATGTATAATCTCGTTTATGCAAACGCGATCGGCGGTAACCACGGCGGTTTTTTATCACGTCACACACCCTCCTCTGCCACGCCGCTGGCAAGTGAGTCGGGGTAAGTGCGCCTACGGGGCAAGTGCACCAAACCAACAATAACTCCTAAAAAATATATGGTTCGTCGCAATTGCCCCGTAGACGCGCTTACCCCAAGGTAGGCAAGAGCGTCAACGGGGTAAGTGCGACGTACCATATATTTTCTAGGAAATATTGTTGTTTAGTGCACTTGCCTCGTAGGCGCACTTACCCCGACTCACCTCAATGCAGCGGGCAATGCAGCGCGGCGGGTGACTGACGCTACGACGCTCGTTTCGAGCAACTCTTTATATCAAGAAAAAAGCGCGAGACAAGGGACCCCTAGATAACCCCTTTCCAGAAAGAAGCCTTTCAAAAACTTATCACTTCATTTTATTACCCAAATAACTTGCTTACCCCATTCAATTGATAACCCATTAATGGCATTAATTTGACTTGGCTATTGGAAAGGGTTACCTTATAACCATTTAAACTAAAGTATAGGACGGCGGAAACACCTTTGAGTATTTATAGTTCATCAAAATATTCAAAATATCAAATCAAAATATAGTTCATCAAAATATTCAAGGGTTTTCCAGCAAAGAATTCGAAGTAGGATTATTACTGAACTTGGCTTAGACCAGATCAATTAATTTTTGAATTCGTTAATTTTAAATTAGTTAGTTTTTTTTGCCAGAAAATCCGCCATTCATGGTGGTTCGTTGATAATTATTAAAAGTACCGTTAAATCCAAAGAAAGGAAAGATATTGTTAGGCTATCCATAGAGAGGCTTGTAGAAATCTCATGCACAGAATTAGAAAATTACATAATTATTTGTGTTTACAGACCACCGTCGGCTGATTTTAACACATTTGAATCCAGTATGAAAAATGTGTTAAAATTAGCATGTAAAACCCAAAAGCATGTTATTGTCTGTGGAGATTTTAATGTTAATTTACTGGAATCTTCAAATAATAGAGTTAGCGCTTTATCTTTTAAACTTTCATCTTGTAGGAGAATATTACCTACATTTTCCACTGCTAATTGCACCTATTACTATTAATTTATACATTTAATGTCTTATTTGCGTGCCTTGCAGTGGACCAACAGAAACTTACGCAAGTTATTTTTTTGGAATAAATTTTTATTTAAGTTATTATTTTATAGGTGTGAAGTTGCGTTTGTGTGTCTGCGTTTGCTAATCTATATCTATAAAAGGCAAAGTCTCGACTGACTGACTGACTTACTCACCATCACCCAGCCATCATAATCAGCATCATAAATCTAGAATTTTGATGAGTGGTTTATTATATGAGCATTTCTAAAATTTTTTGTACATTTTGTAGATAGCGGTAACCAAATTTTTTATATCACGTTTTAAATATATTTTTATTGCATATTATTAACTAGTTCAGAATGGACCGGAATAATAATTTTGTTTACAGATTCAATGTGTAATTAAATATGTAAAGTTTATTTATTGAATTGGGGCAATCACAAATTCCTGTTTTGTGACCATAGGTCGAGAAGGGAATTCTAATAATTAGACAACAATTTAATTGTTATAATTTATTAAACAGGATAAAAATAACCAATTGCGTATGTTTAATAAACACATTATTTATTATTTTAAGGTAGTAAAAAATAAAAATGGATTATTACTCCTTTACGTTACCTTTTAATCAAACCTCAGTTTTAAAGTTAAATTGTAACACGTATTTATCAAACTTATTTTTAATATCTGTGGAAATTATAAGTTAAGGCCAATTATATCTTAATATAAATACTTAATAATTATGAGTTCTATAACAAAAACTAAACAAAAATCAACAATATTATCTTAAAATATCAAGGGACAGTAACAATAATAGGAACATTGGTAACAAATTAGGAATTCTTAGGCAGTGTGTTCATTAGTATTAGGTATTGTTTAAAATATGTATACATCATAAATTACTTATAATACGTATGCAATTATCTTTACTACGCAATAATAAAACATCTCCCCCTGTTGAAGGCGATTAATCTGACTTGATATTAAAAATTACATATTCACAAATACTGTTATGTATATCCCTCCTAAGAATTCCTTTTTTGTTACCCTTAGTTCCTAGTCCTACACAACTGTTCCAAAGTAACAAAAAAGGAAGTAACAATGTGATTCTCGGAGTGTATAGATTACCTACCCAAAATTTTGGTTTCCTAATATTTTTTGTTCCATTCGCGTTTTTCCCCACTTTTTAATTTTCCTATGCAGTTGTGTTACCACTAGGTTATTTCTTCGGACGCATTAATTTCTATTCGTTTTTGTTGCAAGGGGCTTTTTTCCCATGCATTTTGTCTCCTAGTCCGTATTATTCTCATGCATATGTTTTACCTGTAGAACCAGTTCTCTATATTATTTTATCACATACCTACTTTTACTGTCCCATAAATTGACTGAAATGGTATACTTATATCGAAAATATTGCCTCTATAATTATGCAGTTAGTTAGGTCGTAAGATACCGTATTGAATAGGGAACCCTTATAGTTCCGCTATGTCCGTCTATCCGTCTGTCCGTCTGTCCGCAGTTTAACTCAGAGACTGTACTACAAAGCTGTAATTTGGCATACTTATACATACACTGATATTACGCAAACCTCGCAGACAAAGTTATTGTAAGATAAAATCTTGAAAAGCAATTTGCGGGTAGGGGGAAGCGGGGCAGTTTGATGCACGGGGCACAATAATACACTAGCACTATTTCGTTAAAAACAAATGGTAGTAATATCGAAATATCACTAAAACATGACTATACATAAGCGGGCTTGACAGCTGTAAACGCATCGCTAGGTTATTGTTCTTTAGCATTTTACAAGTAAAAAAGTGTTTTTGGTGTAGCTTACTAAAAATATTCTCCTTATGTAATAGTTAATTGTTGCAGTGTTTATCTGTTTATTAGGTATTTGAAATTCCCAATATTAAGTTATTTTATTTCGTTATCAGGATTGCATGTTTAACTTTTCTAAAGTACACTGGTTTTCTTAATATTCAAATATTTTTCGAATATGACCATTGGGGCACTTCTATACACAAAGGTACGGGGCACATTGGTGCTATCAATGTTGAAGGAATTAATTTTTGACTGTGTTGTTTAAGTGTCTAAAAGTGTTTTAGGGTTTGTTTAGCATATTTTTTGAATTTTGATGAATGTTGGCATTTTTAAAACTTTTTTACATAATTAAACATGTGTATCAAGGTGCCCCATGGGTGGGGCACAATTAAACAAATTCCATTTTTCACAGTTTTTTCTTTATTTTTATAACGATTAAATTTAAGATTAATTTAAATGCCATATCAATCACAATTAGTTTAACTATGATATAAGCAAAAATGGTATAATTTTAATCATTTTTACTGCCCAAAATATAAGGTTAAATTTTTCCGTACCAATATGCCCCGCTTCCCCCTACAGCATTCAAGTTAAGCAAAGATAAAACGTTTTTTTTTACTGACATCGGGTGAGGAAGTATGTCCAGCGAGTCGTGACACAAGTATTTTTTTCTTATTCTTCACATGACAACGATTTTGCCTATGAAACAAGCTGTCACATTATGAGTACCTACCCAGTCGTTATTCCTTTTGGGTTATCAGGTATTTTAAATCTGCCGCCTATTTTTGTGTCACCAATCGCTGGTCACGCTATCATAATCAGAGCTCGGAATAGGTAGTGCCTATTTACCTAAACTTCGCGGGAGGACGTAACTAAGAGTGGTTAAAACCACCAAAAATAATTATTTCTTATTATTGAATGCGGGATTTCCCGGGATTGACTGTATTACTCTAAAGGCTTAATACATTTAGCTTTAATTATAAATCTTTCTATATTGCATATTATTTATTTATTTATCTTGAAATAGCAATCAGTCATAAAACAATATAATATAGATCAAATTGAATCAAAGGGAGCCTTAAATTTGATATTTTGTTGATTTAAATAGAATTATAATATCATATAGAATGTATTCAACAAAAACAGATGTAGCCGGCACTTCAGCTGTGTACTTACTACCTGCAGTTTGCGACCCTGATTTAGAAGTGAAGTTAAATGTATTAAGCCTTTAGAGTAATACAGTCAATCCCGGGAAATCCCGCATTCAATAATAAGAAATAATTATTTTTAGTGGTTTTAACCACTCTTAGTTATGTCCTCCCGCAAAGTTTAGGTAAATAGGCACTACCTATTCCGAGCTCTGATCATAATCATGGATAGCTCTTAAAAAAGCACTATGTACATGTACCTACATATTATGATATTTTTTTAGATTTGGGGACCGTTTTGAAAAGATTGAAATCCAAACGGGTTATTAGTAGGTACAAATAAAATAACAAAAAATTTAAAAATATCTTAAATGAAAGCCCATGTACAGTCACCAGCAATAATAATATATGCTCCAAAATTGGAGTCAAAAATATCTGACGCGTCCTTATTACTCGACGCATAGCAGCGTATCAGATATTTTTGAGTCCAATGTTGGATCGTATATTATTGCTGGTGACTGTACGAGTACCTATAACGAACTTAAAAGGTAAACTAGGCTATCACGACTAAGTAAACTTGATTAATATCTGAGATACAGGCGACTTAAGTGTTTATACCTACAGCTAAAGATAGACAGCACTAAATAACTTTAAATAAAAAATTAGTTCATAAGTACTTGTTATTCAGAAATATTTCCTCACGTTGTCCTTGGACTTTGACTACATTTTAGCAAGATAGCTTTGTGGCCGGCCGCTAGGAGACGAAGGTTCAGTTACATCGTGCAATGTTTGGTTTTATGCTAAAGCATAAATATAAATAGATAAAAAATCACTAAATCAGTGAACGGGAAACCCCTACATCGGGTTATCTTTTCGAAGAGGTTTTTTTAAAAATCCAAAATGGATTTGCGGTTGACCTCAGCCTCACCTCATGTTAAATGACGACGAGGTTGAGGGTGGTGGACAAACTTACACAGTTGTTTTTAAAAGCCATTTGTATGAGTTTCAGATGTTTCGGTAAAGGATAATTTCCACCAAACGGCTCGCATCGCATCGGATCGGAAAGGATACGGACGGATGCGGCGACAGCCGATCGCGTCTATTAAAATTATTATTGTCTATTTATGACGGAAACGATCGCCGACCGTCAAGTTTCTGTGCGCGACTTGGTAATATAGACTTTAAATACTGTGAACATGATTTAATATCGTTTAAAGACCATAAAATTCTTTCCGTTCCGATCCGTTTGCGGTCCGTTTGGTGGAAATAGTGCTTAAGCCTATGAAGGGGTTTTGACGAGCAACAGGTTTGGTAACCAAAACCTTTCGTAAAAAACCATTAAAACCCCTTGAAGGGAAAGTAGACGGTCCCTGTCAGACAACGCTTCTCCAATCCAGCGTTTATACGCTCTCATGCCTACTTATATCGCCATATGTTTGATTTGATTATCCTGCCTTCGCGCCTCTCGACGCTTCTTCGGTCCCTGAGGCCCTAGCTAAGATGCAAACACTACTAACGTTTTTCTTTTCTATCACTCAAAACGTATGGGGTGACACTCTCGTGCGTTGAGTGATAGAAAAGAGAAACGTTAGTAGTGTTTGCATCTTGGTATACTGACAGGGGCCGAACCCTATCGCGCCTGCACGGCTAGCACATGTTGTCGGCGACTTGTTTGTCGCTCGGATCTCCCTTTCTATCTAGTCTGTGACGATAGAGACGCACTGAGCGACAAGCGAGAAAATACAACTTGTGCTACCCGTGCTGATTTCAGTAGAAGGTAAAGGTTGCTACCAGAATCTCATGACAAAAAGGGAAATTCAAATTTAGGGCTTGCAACTCTGTGGTAATAGGATTTAAAGCTCTTGATACTTTACTTTCCACCAGTTCTATAAAAGTGTGATGTGGTGGACTATTTCTTTGGGAATTATTCCTTTTCCAGGATACAACTAAAATATCGCTTCTGTGCAATTAACTATCTATGTTGTGCCTCGTGAAGATGGAACGAACCAACATTTATAATATAGTAACGATTAGTTACCTACATAACCCTTAAAACTATTTTTCGACTTGCATTTCCTATTATTTGCAAGTATCAACGTTAAATTAAAATAATCCTGTGTATAATATGTTTGTTCATTATAGGATTTAGTTGAAAATGATTTCAAAAATTCATATTCATATTCATTTATTTATTGTTGTCACATTATGGCACATACATTTCAGACAGGTGTTGTTGTCTTAAACTAGTCAGCTCCACATGGACACCCTGCAAGGGCACCACAACATATACTTATAAGTCTAAAATACCTAACTAACAAGCAAACAATTATTTCTAAAATAATAATAAAAATATAATTCCGTGACGTATCGTTGCTTAGTTAACAATCAAATATATCATAACATTAATCACAAGCGGAAAAATCGTTAATCATGTTTACTGTACAATTTGTGAGGAAGAAGATGTTAAACAAACACAATCTTTGATTAACCGTCTGCTTCAAAATCGACAAGTACAGTGCTTCTATTTTCTTAATGTAGTTCGGCAATCTTCGTTTTTGTATGAAACACGAGTGACAGATATACTGTCAGTTGCGAGTGCAAGGGTGATGTCGATAGCCAGCCGAACTCTGTTAAGAAGCTGGAAGTACTGTAAAGCATATTTGACGGATAAATTTAGCCCTTTCTCTTTCTTACACTTAAAAATAGACAAGGAGAGAGCCAATTTTAAATAGCAGATAAATTTACTCGTCGATTGTGAAACAGGCCCTTAGTGTCGTGTTAACTCGTGTTTTAATAGACTAGTAAATGAAGCCAAATAATATTGATACCTAATAAGTTCCTTTGTATATTTGCAGGAACGTTACTTATCCTTATAACTATTTGGCTTTTATATCTGACACGTGAAAGTCCATTTAGAACTCTTAATAATGAGTTGCCATTGAATTCCAGGTTTCTCTAATGCCACCATACGGCGAATCGTAGTTGTGCGGCACGGTCTTCATGATACTTTTATGAGTTATAGCAAAAAAGCAATTAAACTGGGCATTCACGGATGGGCCGTTTGTCTCGGCGACGTTCCACTGCGGTGTATAGTATGAATTCTGATACGACATGTCACTATACAACGCAGTGGAAAGCGAACGCGCACGTCGCCGACACAAACGGCCCGTCCGTGAATACCCAGCTTTAGATATAACATCTCAGAATACGAAAGACTTCCACGCAGACTGAACCCACCACATCATGCTTTTATAGAACTGTTGGAAAATCAAGTATCAAGACCTTTAAATCCTATATTACCCCGGAGTTGAAAGCCCTAAATTTGAATTTCCCTTTTTGTCATGAGATTCCAGTAGAGCTATACCTATTATTACTAACCTAACCTAACATTTTCAGGATTACGACTACTTTGACAAATTTACTTTTGCCTGTGAAATGTACGACGAAGAATATCAACTCATAGAGTTGATTTTAAATTTCTTTCCTCGCGATAATTCTATCCAAATAATTGACGTGGCGAAAGGAAAGAACCTGGTTCGACGCATGCACCTGCCGCCGCTGAAACTGAAAATGCTTCAAATTGGAACCATCATTAACATACTCAACAGGCTTATCTATATTAAGGACTGCGCACCTTTGACCATGAGAACCTTATTCAGTAATAACGAGAGGTATCTAAAGCTCAATAGCAATAACACCGGCCATCACAAATCAATAAAATCTCAGCTAATTTACATATTATATTATACAATAATCTTCTGTATAGCCGAAACTATTCTAGAATTTCACGGAATCTGACGCCGACATACTAATACACATGTTCTAAAGTAAAGCCGAGGTGATATATCAAGAAAAATACCTTTTAACAAGAAATAGGTACTAACTAATCGATCGTATATAAGATTAAATAAAGTAATCGTTTTACTTCCACAGTACGTTCGCATTGATAAAGCCCTGCCCGCCACGCGACCATGGTAAAATAATAACGTTCATTCTTAAAAAGGGTTTTCGTATTCACCGACTAAAAAAGAGCAAGCTTAATAAAGACATTGCTATAAAAATATACAAAAACCTTGCTGGAGACCCACACCTGCCGTAAGATACCAAACGTACACTCACAGACAAAAAATTGGCCCTTCCTACTTTCGTTCATATAAGTGACAACCAATTGAATATAAGTTCGTATTTTATACAGTAATGTCAACAGCGCTGAAGCAATTTGAATGCGAATTGAGTTACGAGGGTCAAACTGAAAGTTTTTGCAATAGAAAAAACATTCAAATAAATTCAATACAAGTATTTAGGAACTTATATTGTTTTTCAAAGTATTGGCGCCTTAATATTTTATGCACTTTTCCATGCGTTTTTAAACCAGTCGTTAAAGCACTTATTGAACACTGAAATAGAGGTCGACAAAATGGCTATTTTAAAGGCCTCTACTGCTTCCGGCGTCTAAATCCGCTAACCATGCAACTTAACCTTCATTTTGGAAAATGTGAAAAAGTCATTGGGGCTTAAGTCGGGGTGTAGGTATGGGGAGTTCAGACGTCACACTTGTCATATTATGGCCAGTGCCATGATAGAAACAGCGTTTTTAGCGCGGTTTTGAAAATTTAAACTTTATTCTTTTGACCGCCACAATCATCTAGTCGTGACAACCAATGACAAGGCTCACACGCCAACATGACCAACATTCAACTCGAAATAAAACCTTCTACGATGGAATTTAAAGTTCCTATTTATCTACTAGCTAGATGGTTTGTTCCGTGGCGAACAGAGCATTAGACTTCATTCGTAGGGTGGCGGTAAAGAGGTTACCTAACATAGATTTTTATAGATAATATAGTAGAATCTCAAGGAAATATCAATGTAGTGTGCTTGTTATGTAATACAGCATCATTTAGAAAGGTTTTCTAAAATTTGTCAAATAGCCTATTATCAAAACAACCAAACATCGTGGTCCGCGCTGGGCCTAACTGTCTTATTTTAGGAGGTCATAATTTGCTCACTTGTATAATAAATCGAAGACGGGTGACCAGATTTTTTTGCCTGTGAGTGTATTATTATTTCATATTCTATTTTAATTTTTGGGGCAGTGGTCTAACTGCTCTGTTCAACTGACCAAAATTAGTATCATAAATATGAGGTAGGTTTAGGTCATGTCAGTTCTTCAGCTGGCCTGGAGGGCCAAACCGAACCACCCAGAAATAGTTAATTTTATATTCAAATGGAATTTATTGGTCAGTTGGACAAAGGAGTTGGACCACACTGCCCCGAAAGGCTATTTTATCCGCTTAATTTGGGAAATTTCCTTTGCTTTTACGTTTTTTTACGGTTCCGTATTCGTATCCATCAGAGGCACGTTTTATAAAGCTACAAGTTACAAGTTTACAGGTCTAAACTGGCAACAGTGCTCAAATGGCTGGTCGTCATTGGTCGAGGTTGTGTTAAATGGAAACTTGTAACCTGTAAATTGTAATTTGTAGCTTTATAAAACAGGCCACAGGTAGTCGGTCTGTGAAGACGCCTTTTCTCTCTAAAATGGCTGAAGATATCGGGCTGAAATTTTGGACTAGGTAAATAGTTGTAGTGTAGTGGTCTGCACAAGGTCTTTTTATGTAGGCACCTATATTATGCTGTCCTTTTTACCCGACTGCCGAAGGAGGAGGGTAATGCGCTTCACAGCCTATATATGTATGTTTGTTCCTTTGTGTCACTATAAAAACTAAACCCGTTGTCCGATTTTGATGATTCTTATGTCAATCGATTTGTCTTAATCTGGTGAGTGTCACTGGAGATATGATATTAATCAAAATTCAATATGGCGGCAACCAGACGCCATATTGTGCAAATAAAAAAAAATAGTTGACCAAGGATGACAATTGGGGTATCATTGAATAGGGATTTAAAAATCATCTTTAGGTTTCTTTCATCATTTTTGATTTTGAATGATCATTTAGGATTTATAACGATTTAAAGTTGGTTAGCAACAGTCGGGTTTTGAAAGCTTGCTTTTTGTTAATGTTATTTTGAGAGAAATCATTTAAAAGTTCAAGTTCTGTAGGGGTAATGATATATATAACGCAAATAACTTCGGTTGGAACGCCCGCCCATGAAATGATAATAATTATACTGGCCGTAGCAGTATATAATTTTGACGATATATTTTATATCGTTTTTTTTGAGGATATATTTTATATTTTGACGACGCTGGCTTACTTGGTGGTGGCCCTGCCTACGAAGCTAGCGGTCCTGGGTTCAAATCCCGGCAAGGGCAGATATTTGTGTGTTGAGCGCGAATATTTGTTTCTGAGTCATGGACGTTTTCTATGTATTTAAGTATATATTTCATGTCATGCTCCCTGGACACCCCACTGTTTGTTTTGTAATGTTTTAAAGCATAACACTAATGTATACAATATGTACTGAATTTGTACATACTTAAAAAGAAATGTACTTCAATAGATCGAGAGTACAAATTATTTGAGGTAAGATTAATTTAAGAATTTGTCATTTATTAAAACATAACGCTGGTATACCCAATATGTACTGAATTAGTACGCACTTTTTTTTAAATGTACCTCCAAAGATCGGGAGTACAAATGATCTGAATTTGGAGTTGCTGTGGACAATCTCCCCAGCAACTACAAACATTGACTTTAAGAAAATGTTATTTATTATAACAATACGTTTGTGTACACAATATTTACTGAATTAGTACACACTTTTTTTCAAATGTACCTCCTTAGATCGAGAGTACAAATGAACTGAAACACTTGCGCATTTGATTCTGATTTTCAAGCGTATGCTGTACTTTATAAAGACAAAGCTTTTGCTCAACATGTCGACAATAAAATCGTCTTTCAATGTTTGGGGTTGCTGGCGAGATGCTCTACAGCAACCTCAAATTGAGATCATTTGTACTCTCGATCTATGGAGGTACATTTAAAACAAAATGCGTACCTACTAATTCAGTGCATTTTGCGTAATAAATAACAAATTCTTAAATTAATCTTTGGAGTTGCTGTGGAGCATCTCCCCAGCAATCCCAAACTCAGATAATAATGTACTCTCAATACTTCTTTTTATGTATGTACTAATTCGGTACATATTGTGTACATCGGCGTTATGCTTTAAAACATTACAAAACAGATAGTGGGGTGTCCAGGGAGCATGACATTATATTTCTCTATATAAGTATTCATATCGTTGTCTAGTACCCATAGTACAAGCCTAGAGCTTAGTTTGGAACTAGGTCAAGTGGTGTGACATTTTTTGACTTATCTGTTTTTTACATAAGTGTTAAAGATGGAGACTCTATTTTCTCGTAGAACATATATTTAATTAAACTTACCAAAATCAAAAAAGAATTGTATATTCAAAATTGATAATTTTCGAGAAAAGTCATATTTAATGAATTCAGATATTTTTTTGCGGAGCCACCGCGAATTTTTCAACCAAACATGACAAAACTGCACTGCTACATATCAGTAACTGTACAAAAAAAAACCGGCTCATTATCATAAAAGGGCATTTCCCCTTACCTTATATGCTACGGCCTTATTATCGAATGAGTGCTGATCCGCCGGGGTAAACTCATAAATAATTCAAATCAAATGTGATACGTATGATACGAGGGGCGGCTGAAAAGTTCTAAGCCTAAGGTATTTTGAGGTTGCATATGCGTTAGCGATACTGGCCACTAAAAAGACCATTTAAAAAATTAATAAATAAAAGAAAAAAATGTCGTCTTTTGTTTATTACATCTCGAGATATCCGACGCTAAAGGTCATCATGTGTGAATTATCAACGCATATCACGAAAATTGAGCACCGTGCAGTCATTAAGTTCCTCACAAAAAGTGACAAATCGCCGAAAAGAATTTTTGAAGAAATGTCTAGTATTTACGGTGAATCTGGCCCTTCTCATGCCACTGTTAAAAAATGGAGTCGACTTTTTAAACTTGGACGGGAGTCGATCGAAGACGATCCTCGCTCAGGAAGGCCAATATCGGTTGTGACTGAATAAAATACTGAAAAAGTCAAAAAGTTAGTATTAGAGGATCGGAGAATTAAGGTTTTGGCAAATAGCTGAAGCCTTAGGTATTAGTAAGGAAAGAGTTGGAGAGATTTTGCATCAACATTTGCATATGACAAAAGTAAGTGCTCGTTGGGTGCCGAAAATGCTCACAGCTTTCGATAGAGAACGTCGTGTTCAAACTTCTCAGGCATTTTTAGAATTATGTGAAGAAGGTTTAGATGAAGTTTGTTCCCGCATAGTAACTGTTGATGAAACATGGATCAGACAGTATGATCCAGAGTCGAAGTCTGAATCTATGCAGTGGATCGAAAAGGGTGAAAGGCCGCCAAAGAAATTCAAGGTTCAAAGATCGGCGTCTAAGCTAATGGCCACCGTGTTCTGGGATTGCGATGGCATTCTTTTAATAGACTATTTGGCGAAAGGCTCTACAATAAATGCAGTTTATTATGCTGAGCTATTAAGAAAAGTGCGACAAGCCATAGTCGAGAAACGAAGGGGCAAACTGAGCAAAGGCATTTTGTTTTTGCAAGACAACGCCCCCGTTCACACCGCTCGTGTTGCCAAGCTTGCTCTGAAGGAAACTGGCTTCGAGGAAATTGATCATCCACCTTACAGTCCAGATCTGGCCCCTAGTGATTATTTTGTATTCAGCAATTTGAAGAAAGATTTAAGGGGAAAGCGATTTGGCAGTGATGAAGAGATGAAGGCGGCTGTACAGGAACATTTCGACAGCCAAAATAAAACTTATTTTTTTAACGGTCTAAAAGCATTATTTAAAAAATGTAATAAATGCATTGAATTAGAGGGAGATTATATTGAAAAATAAAAATAGTAAAAAAAATCTGAACATTTTTTTTCTACCTTAGGCTTAGAACTTTTCAGCCGCCCCTCGTACGTGTCAAAACTGTCAAAAAGTGACGGATATTTTATCCACATTTTGTCACGCGATAAACGAAGCTATATTAGGCCCCTTAGACCATAAAATTATTGTACGCGACAGTCGACGGGTTTAGGGACCTATTGTCTGTTGACTTATTATGTTTCACAATCTTTCCCCAATCAACTTTACACCATTTTACAGGTTAATCATTAACTATGTGACAAGTGGAGAGGTTTTAGGTTTAGAATTGGTAGGACCGGATGCCGTGAAGTGGTGGAGGAAGTGCTTGGGTGCCACCGACCCTGCTGAAGCCGAGCCGGGAACCCTGAGGAAGATCTACGGTCAAGATATACTTCATAACGTTGCGCACGGCAGTGACACACTGGAAGAAGCTACCATGGTAGGGCTAGCCAAATAAAAGTGTGACTTAATAACAAATGAAACGCTTTATTAACGAGCACCGAACACGGGAAGAGCACGGGTTCGACCGAAGCATTAATGATGAGATCTGTAATAGAAGTCTAGGGTTACCAAATAACAATAATTATACAAATATATATACATATATAATCTTATATATAATCTAAATCTATATAATCTAAATCGATATAATCTAAATCTATATAATCTGAATCTTGGAAACGGCTCCAACGATTTCGATGAAAGATATAGAGCTTTACGGGGACGAAAAATCGATCTGTCGAGTTGTCATCTTCGCGAAATTTCGTTTTCAGCCCGGGCGACGCTCGGTCTTCTAGGTACTGTGAAATGAAATAAAAAATCCGGCACGATGTCAGTCGGCATTTCCTTAAAACTCTAAAAGGTCAGGTAAGATGACGGCACCAGTGATGGGAACTTGTATCTGACAGGCACTAGTAATGGACATTTCACTCTTAATTCAAAGATCATACGGTCCTAAATTGATTGTTGCAAAACAAATGAATAACCCTTATCTTCTGTTAAATAATAATTACTCGTAAATGTCCATCATTTGGTCCTTGTCCATTACCGGTTCCACCACCCTATATCCATAATTCTTAAAAGGATTGTGAAGATAAAAAAATCATACCATTTATCACGCGATAACGTTTCTCTACAATTCAATCTAGTCCGATTTTTACGATTTTTGAATACGTTGTAAGTAGATTATTATCAAAAACTATAGCTCTGTACGTTTTCCTTTCAAAGAAAATTCTTGGAAAGAAACAAATAATTAAAAATACCGAAATGTACAAACCTATATAGATTTTCATAACAACTACAACACAAGTAGGGGAGATGTGTACAATATGATCCCTCGAGGTAAAATGATTCCCCATCATATCCGAGTTACTGTTAGCGATATCTATCCAAATACTCATTAACCGTATTCCCCGCGACCCAGCCGGTTGTCTCTCCAAGTGTCATGGAGGTGGAAGCAAAGAGCGGGGATTTATTTAAAAAAAATGAAAGAGTGAGTGTCTAATCTATGGTACGCCTATTTTTAAAGTTTCTTTACTTTCTGCATGTTGGTTTTTATTAAAATTTGGTTTTATTGGCATATTCCATTGACGTTCATCTATAATTAAGCGATGTTATGTACAACTTGAAACTCATATTTTGATCGATGCCTTGAAATTTGATGATTGAGGGAAAATGATCCCTTTCCGTGAGTATAAAATGATCCCTGGGATCAAATTACCCCATTAGGATATGTCTATTGGTCACAAGTCCCACTTACCATCAGGTGGCATGTGTGCTCGTTTGCCTTCTCCTTAACATAAATTAAATATTTTTCATTTTTGCAGATCCTGCCGCGAGTTTAGAATCGAAAAATCACTTTAAAACATTTTTTTGAACTATTTAAAGTTTAATTTTGTTTATTATGTATTATTTAATTTAAAAAAATATCTCCTTGTCGCTCACGACTTAAAATTTTATGTGTAACAAAACGCTTACATATTGTCGTAGTCTTGAGCAATCATATGATTAAAGTAAACGCCTGGATGTATTTTTTATTAATGTTAAATATCACGGTATCCAGGGGATCATTTTATACATGCATGTGTTTAAAATGATCCATTAGTAAACTTTTAGAAAACATGACGTAATTTAAAAAAAAAACACATACAAATCATAAAAAATAAGTATGCTGGTCCCTAGATATATAAATTCACTATCCTTTACAATTTAAATCTTGTGATTATGACGTAAAAATTTTCCCTTAGGGGGATCATTATGTACACATCTCCCCTAGGTATTCAAAAGGGTTCGGTTTAGGAGGACTGAGTTGTATTTTGCCCTGGTACGCAAAACGTCTCAGTTGTAAAATGAAAGTAAGCAAAAATTTGACATGCTTAGAAAATGGTCTTAGTTTTATAAAGACTTACTTCTAACTGCCGAACCATATATTCAAACCGCGGATAGATAAGGCTTACTTCGGGTTAAAATGTGACATTTGCCCAAACAAAATGTGTCAAATTTTAATCCGAAGGAAGCCTATCTGTCCGTATTTCACTACATCTGTACTAAGGCCCTGTTGTTTGACCCGTAGTTAAACTAACTAATCGTTAAAAACCGTCACTACTGGTTAATCAGTAGTTAACTCAACTAATTGTTAAAATTTGAAAACGGAATCGACAATTTGACACATTTCCTTGAGATTTAACCATTAGTTAGAGATTTTAACGATTAATTAGTTTAACTACTGATCAAACAACGGGCTTTAGACATTCTACCAGATTGGTTGTTATGATCGTTTGGACCTTTTCCTTAAAAGTCGTAATGATATTAAGACGTTTTACAACCAATCCCTTTCGCCTACTTTGGAATATTGCAATGGGGGCGTTTTGCACAGACAATATACACCTAAGACGTTTTGGTTACCGAGGAAAAATGGTGCAACTAAGTCCTGCTGAACCGAATCCTTCAAAAATCGTAGAAATCTGACTTGATTTAGGGGTGAGGAACACTATCGTCCGAGCTAAGGCACCGGTCCCACCAAGGGCGAGGAACCGATTAGCTATCGGCGCCCAAGAAACGAACAAAAGATAAAGATCCCCTGTCAGTAAAAGAGACACTTATACTATATCAGTAGTTGATCGCTTGCTGTTCAGTTCACATTGCCGGCGAGAAGAACTCTTTCCACTAGGTTTTCGGAACAAAAAATATAGATGCCGTGTCAAGAAAAGAGACACAAATATGAATAGTTGATCGCTGTATGTACTCGCTTCCCGCTCATCGTCGGCGGTGGGACCAGTGCCTTTTAAATTGTCGTGGTTCTTTCCTAAGGAACCCAAAAGATCCATGAATTTATTGTTTTGTACGACTTTTTGTATGGAATTTTTTGACAAATGCCTAAGGTAAAAGCACCTATTATGGACAATCTCCAGTGATGAACATTAACATTTTTTTAAATGAAAACTTATCAATACTGAACATTTTATTGGAATAGTGGTAATCCCGAATAATTTCATATAATCTAATTGTAACACTAAGAGCATATCAATCTCAGAAACTTATATTTATGGGATTGTTCATAACTGGAGCACTGTCCATAATAGAAGCTTTTACCTTACGCGATTGAAGCGTTGCCTCACTATCCTCTTAAGTGGTAATGGCCAGGCACACAGCCCGTAGAACCAGATGGCAGATATGGGACCAAACAGGCAAAAAATTATCTTTGAGATCCAAATTCAGAAAAAGACCACCAAATTAAATTGCCGCTGCTGTAGACCAAATTTAGTAAATAGCTAACAAATCTTAGCGAACAAAATTACGAGGTATGAATATTTTGATTTGTAAAAGTCCTAACTATTTCAGTGATGTCTAGACCCCGGTATCGGAGGTGCAAAATGGTAGCTGTCAATTTCGAGCCATTACTAGGGAAGGGTAAACATTGTTTTGAAATATTAACTTCATGTCGATAAACATAGTTATATGTCGATATTTTATTATATCATAATGATAGCGTTTATTCTATAAAGTAGGACTATATAATTACAAAACCAACATGTATTGAACATTTTTATTATTTACAAAAAAAAAACTTTCATCATTAAGAAGTTTTAGTTATCTTCTTAGCATAAAGCATTCATAAATAAATTTAAAACAAAATATAAACTCTTTTATATTCACCAAAGGTCATACCATGTTCTTGATGAATGATCAGATTCTTTGCAGTAAACTAGTGTAGTTACAATAAATATACACAACAATTATAATATCTTATCAATGATTATCATAGATCAAAAAAAAATAACTGTGTACAACCTAATGTATAGAAAAATCGTGTATCGATATCAACATCAAAAATATGATTACCCATCCCTAAGAACTTGACAGCTACCATTTTGCACCTCCGATACCGGGGTCTAGTGATGTCTCCACTTTTAATTGTATGAGCGGGCCAGCGAACTTAGTAAATATCGTCAAAACGTACAACTTTGCCCTTTGAACATGGCTTTGCCCAAGCCGTCACTTTTGAATATAACCGGAATAAAACAAAAAATATAAAACGCACATATTTTTTTTCAATCTGTGTTAGAAAGTTAATAGTACTTAGATTGTTCAACAAGGGACTAAAACAAGCCATAATGACACGAGATGTTTAGCCACGCGAGCTGAGCGAGGGTGGCTAGGTATAGTACGAGAGTCATTTTCATTTTTTGCTGTTGTTTAGTCTCGCGTTAAACACTTTACTTTTCACTTTGAATGCAAGGAAAAAAACGACGCTTTAAACAAAATGATAATATTTAAGTAATAACAAAGTTTCTTACAAATTTGTTCCGCGGTTGTTTTTATTTTTGTAAAGTGACGTTTTAAATACTTGCATATTTAGCCAACAGATACAAACTTGAAAATTATTTTAAAACTAATTGCACTATGCATAATAAAATGAATATAATTCAATAGATTCATATTCGTAATCATTAATCGTGTTTCACGAAATTAAATAGTTTTTTTAATATTTTTGCACAGTTGTCATTTTGAGGTTATTTCAACGTCCTAAAAAATGTCTATACACAATCACTGAAAATGGCGATAATTCTCCATTCACAAACACCGTGATTGGTTGTTTAGGGGTTTCCAAAGTAAATTGAAAAAAATAATACGGTAATCCCTAGAGACTAATAAGGAGCTTTAGTCCCGATGTGCAAAGACTAAAGTAATATTTTTAGAGCATGAGAAGTGAAAACATAATTGCTGTCGAAACCGAGTAACGGCAGCGGAACCATACCATACTTTAGTCACTCGTCAGTCGTATAACTACGAAGACGGTCGTGTATTTGGTGGGCCAAAAAGATCGAAAAAACTAATGAGCTAGAGGAGATTGCCCATCGGGTTATGTACAAGACCCAATCATACATTAAAATACGCTTAATTTAATTGAGGTTTCGAAAACTCCTTCTAAAATGATTTAAAAACTTGGGATTTTGGTATTATTAAGATTTTTCTTTACAGTGAAAGAGGTTATGTTGACATAAAAAACCTACAATAGATGTATTATGATGGCGAAATAATTCGCAACAGAAACGTCAATATGTCAAAACAGACCTATTTTGTTCGCTAAGACAACCTAATGACAATTGTCATGCATAAATAATACTTTTTGCGTGAGTGACAGCAGAAAATCTTCATTATTTGTTTTGTTAATATAAAGTGGTAACTAGACGTAACGAATGATAAAACCGTGCAGTCAACGGATGTTCCAGTAATAATAAGTATTTGTTTCTCCGGAGTTCAGCAGACTTCTATTTAATCTGTTTAGTTACATTCAATTACGACATTTTTTTAAAAATATTGGACATCTTTGTACATTCCAGTCATTATTTGGGCATTCTCCTTTATCTGCCATGTCCCTACTGCAATGTACTTTTGGGTGTTATAACTTTATAGCATTAATCGATAAAGACAAAAGAATCGACGCTGTATCTCTATTAATTTCTGATTTATGGCGGTGGGCGACATAATTGCCCTATGCGCATTCCGGGAGTAGTGTTCACGACTTTGCCCAGTACAACATTACCGTCAGAGTTATCATTCAAGACGAGATAACGGAATAAAAAAATAATTAAATAATTTCAAAACACGCCTGCCTTAATCATACGAAAATCTGTAGTATTGTTGATTCTGAGTAAAAATAACCCAAAATGTCCAAACTGTGAGGAAAATATATAGTTTACACTTCTCATGCTCTAAAAGTCCGTCTTTATGTCGTGCGTAGACGACATAAAGTCGCTTTTTATGCTCTAGTGCATAAAGTAAAATCTTCGTCGAAGGCCAAGGCAATCGGTCCAACAGCCACACGAACAACTTTAACTTCAAAGAATAACCTCGTTGTTTTATTTCGTTTCGTTAGCATTCTAAGACCAAGGCAAGGATACCAACAGCCAAACTACACAATAAAACTTGATGAAATAAACGTATATTTTTTAGTTTGTCGCATTTATTATTATTATTATATTTGAGTAAATCAATATAATTTTAAAGCATGACAATAAGTTATCATAGATATAATAAACAAAATGTTTTTATAACTGAGCGTCATGCAACGACCTAAGTCAAATGTCACGTACCCAATGAAAAAAAAGAAAATAAAAGTTAATTGGCGGGAACCATACTTATTTTGTCATTGTCAATATTTGTGTTACAATAATTTACATGTTCCTGTTTCATTTCCTCGCAATCGAAGTGAAAATTAGAGTGTACAACTCGTCCATAAAACCCATTTAACACTCGACTTTATATCCATCCTCGCTCGCAAGCTCGCTTGGATGGATAAACGTCTCGTGTAAAATGGTGCGTTTTATGCACTTGTTATACAAGGGTCATACACAGATTTAGGTTACCGTCTTTCCTGTGGACATACCCGAAGTTAACGTTTTTAAGACCTAATTTGCTGGCTGAACTCACAAGCGCCATAAGCGCCATCATGTCTACTTTAGTCCTAGCAAATAAAAACATAACTTATATGCACACAAGCCTTTAACTGTTGACCACAGGAGAGACAACTTTTGTTTTTGCCATTGTGTATGACCCACAATCTACTATTTTTTCCCACATGCTCGGAAATGTTAACCTTACTGTTGTCAAATCAGCCCGCAAAGTTGTAAGTTCCAGGTCCAGGCAAAATAAAAAAAAAGTTATTATTTACCAACAGCAGCTGCCGCGAAAATGTATGAAATTTCATTACGTACCTGGTGTTTTACTTTTTAAAACCATGTTTGGACTAGGATAACCATTGAGTTATATTAACTAGAGAAGCAAATGTCAATCAAAAGCGACGCATAAAACGTGCCAACTACTAATAATCGCGACGTAGCTTTGAAACCAATAATATTTGAACAAAAAACTATATCTGTCTCTTTTACAATAATACCCTAGTGGAACACAGTCATATGTAATAGACAAAGATGGCGAGCTCACCTGATATGAAAAGTTCAGTGTTGCCTAGAACATGAAATTTTCCCCCAAAAAATCGAGTAAATTCTTTTATAATATGAATCGGTACAATTAATACATTGTTTTAATATTTCATTTTGTTTCATTTCTCGCTTACAAGAATGGTAGTAATAAATTTACAGTGACCCTGCCTATGAAGCTAGCGGTCCCGGGTTCGATTCTTGGTTTGCAAATGGTTTCCTTTGCATTTTATATTCTTTCTTCTTTTTTAGTTATTCGACTGATTGTTTCCAAATTCGATATCTGGGGATCTGTGTGGTCTCCGACAAGGAATCCGTTGACAGATTGAGAAAAAGTAGCCGCCATCTTGAACTTTTTAGTTATTCGACTGATTGCTTTCAAAATCGAGATCTGGGGACCTGTGTGGTCTCCGACAACGAATCCGTTGACAGAATTAGAAAAGGTAGCTGCCATCTTGAACTTTTAGGTTATTCGACGGATTGCATTAAAAATCGATATCTGGGGATCTGTGTAGTCTCCAACAAGGAACCCGTTGACAGAATGTGAAAAAGGAGCCGCCATCTTGAACTTTTTGGTTATTCGACTGATTGCTTCCAAAATCGATATGTGGAGATCTGTGTGGTCTCCGACAAAGAATCCGTTGACAGAATTAGAAGAAGTAGCTGCCATCTTGAACTTTTAGGTTATTCGACGGATTGCTTCCAAAATCGATATCTGGAGATCTGTGTGGACTCCAACAACGAATCCGTTGACAGATTGAGAAAAAGTAGCCGCCATCTTGAACTTTTTAGTTATTCGACTGATTGTTTCCAAAATCGAAATCTGGGGATCTGTGTGGTCTCCGATAGGGAATCCGTTGACAAAATGGGAAAAGTTGCTGCCATCTTGAACTTTCCAGTTTTTGGGCCGAGTTCTTTCAAAATCGATATCTGGGGATCTGTGTAGTCTCCAACAAGGAATCCGTTGACAGAATGTGAAAAAGTAGCCGCCATCTTGAACTTTTTAGATATTGGATTGATGGCTTCCAAAATCGATATCTTGGGCACTTTGTGGTCTCCGATAGATAATAAATCCGATATCGATTTTGGAACCGATCAGTCGAATAACTAAAAAGTTCAGGATGGCGGCTACTTTTTTTTTATTCTGTCAGCAGCTTTGTGGTCGGATGTCACACAGACCCCCAGATATCAATTTCGGAAGTAATTCGAGGAAAAAGTAGTAAGTTCAAGATGGCGGCTACTTTTTCTCAATCTGTGAACGGATTCGTTATCGCAGACCACACCAGTGGCCCGTTTCACGAAGCTACAAGTTACAAACTACAAGCGGAAGTCTCTTGCTCGCTAAAGGAGTTAGAAAGAGACTTTCGCTTGTAATTTGTGACTTGTAGCTTCATGAAACGAGCCTCGGATATCGATTTTGCTCTAACTAGCTGAGATACAACAAATAACTTTTTTCAATTTTACAAAAATTTCAAGGACATTCCTTACGCTCATTTGGAGAGTAGGTATTTATCTCGAAAAGTAGGCCTAGCTTCTTTACTGCTTTAAATAGCTATACATATATATATACTGTGGTTTTGAGTTGTTGAGTTTGATTGTTTTCCGTTAAAGTTAAGAACTCCAAATATACAGATATAAGACTACACCTCACCACTATTAAGAACCTACGTAACTTGTTAATGCTCAAGCAGTAAAGTTAAGCGCAAACAAGTGTAAACGTTTAGAAACATTAATTATTACAACTAATTTTATTTATTTCACGGACGACCGAAAATATTGAATTCCCACGAAAACTCGGGGATATGAAACAATGCTTTACTTGCAACACTGGGCCTATAATAATAATATCTGATATTTTATTAAAGTTTTATTGTTAATTACATTAATTTAGATACAGAAACAATATATTAACCTGTGAAAAGTAATTATTTGTGCCTTAGTGTGTCTTTCAGACTTTGATAAGCACTGTTTAACTGCGAATTTCCCCATTTTTCGCAGCTTCTTTTACGGTCAGCGTCCGTTTGACAATTAACTTGACAAATGGCCGCTATGAGCCTGCAGGCTCATCTGAATTGTCACGGGTTATGCGTAGTTACTGCCCCTCTAGTTGTAGTAGTAGAAAAGTGTGTCAAATAGTTTGACTTTTTTTTAAATATAAATTGCGTTTATAAACAAAATAAGTATCAAATTCAAATTCAAATTCAAATAATTTATTGCGTGTCACATTACGTTACAACAGGTGGAACTATAACTACAGGTATACATGTGACGCCCTGCGAGGGCACAGCAACATGAGAGGAGAAGTAAATTGCCTAAATAACATAAACGCGTAATAAATGTTATAGTAGTAATAAATGTAGTAGTAGTAAACTATATTTTATTCAAATTGAATTTATTACGTTTAAATTTGTGATTTTATTTAATGCTTTATTTCAGTGTCATACTAAATCGTACGTTTCTGTTCTTTTTTTCAAGGAAATTTTGGGACTGCGTTTAGTACTTATTATTAACTATTGTTTTAAATTTCCTCCCATTGTTGGAGAAAAGCACTATACGAGCCTCGACCGGGAAGGGCGGTTGCTGGACTCGTATATAGCGGGGCCTCGACTGCGTCTCGGCCACGCTAACTCTACTCGTCCCGCAACGGCCTATTTCCCGGTCTGTGCAGTAATGTACTATTTTAATCTTTTTACCTAATGACCATAGAGCTTCTACTATAATATCTAACACTGTTCAATGTTTCAGATTCTTGATGAGTTTTTCGGTATCGAGAATGGTGTTCCCAAAACTCCCTATTACGCTACTTTAAAAAATTGTACATGTTGTATTGTCATGCCACATGCGGTGATTGATGGAAATTTAGGACTTATTATCGAACATGTAATAATCGAAGGGTTTCGCATTTCTGCGATGGGCATGGTTTCGGTGAACGATACGGCCTCTAAAGAGTTTTTCGAGGTATACAAAGGAGTAGTGCAAAAATTCGACGTAAGCACTTCAATAATTCATTTAAACCTTTTTCTGCTGATCACGGCAATATACATAAGTACTGAACTCATTGTTAACAATAATGATAGATGCGCCCTTTTTACTCCATTTAGTCTTTCCATATTCACAACTGATATTTGCCTTGCTATTTCTCATAAAGAATTGGTGCATTTCTTGATGTAACTAACAGCCGCGTACGATAATGCTGGGGACCTAGTGAAAAACTTCGCTTCGGTTTATGACGATTAATACTAAATTTCAGCGTTATAAGACTTCAGGAAGTACGAGGGCTGCCTTTTAAGTTCTGTCGTTTGCAAAACTCCCGTGATTATTAAAAAAAAAACTAGTATCATCTTAAAATATTTGAATTTAGAATTCAAAAACAAAAGAATGTCTCGAGATCGGCCGATTCGTATTAGTACAGCGTCGGTTCAAAGTTGACAAGTCGGTTGTGAAAATGGAAATTTCGAAGGAAAAGGACAATGGGCAAAAATGTATGGAACGTGGTACCCGCGCCAATGGACATAATGTATATATCATTGGAAAGGTATTTTTATATTGGGCAAAGATAACCATATCGCTTATCTCTATTTCCTGTCGGAACTGAGTTATTTGATTTTGAATATACGATGTTATCAATCAATTTCCTTTAGGGATACCATTATGAAAGAAAAGAAAACATATATTTACTACATAACGAGAAATATCTAACTTCGTATCGGCCGGGCACTATATTTATACTACTTACTATTAGGTGCCTACATTACTAGTCAAGGGTACACTTCAGTGTTTCCGCTTCATAAATAAAATGGATTTTTTTCTCATTTGAAAAGTGACAACAGAGGTGATTTTTGTTACATTAGATTTTTTTACAAATACCTAACTGTCCACGAGACTGAAGATGGAACTCTCTGGTGCAGTAGCAGCCTATTCACTTTTGCTTAAGTTGTATTTTTAAGGAAATAAAGATGCCGGGAGCAGATTTTATTTCGCATAAGGTGTCATGTTCGTATATGAATATCTCCGAATGGACAGGGATTTGAGACAAACCACCATAGTAAACGTTGATCCTGTTGGTATGACCTATTCAATGACACTACCATTATTGCTATTGGAGCGGGTACCAAAATGCCCATTGTCCTTTACGTGCGATAATATTTTACAACTTTAAAAGGGGTTTAACGCGTCTTCAGTGCTTTGAAGAGCTGACTACGGTTTTTAAAAATGAAGCACCATGCATCCGGACTGTGGAACGTTGGTATTTGGAATTTCAACGTGGTTGCTCTAGTCTTAGTGATAGGCATCGTGAAGGCCGACCAAAAACAGCTGTAACCCAGGAAAACATTGATGCTGTACGGCAACTGATCGTCGAAGATCGCCATGCGACATACCGCGAGATAGAAGCTTCATTAAGCATTTCAGGACCAGTGTTCAAAATATATTGCATGATCACTTAGGTGTAAAAAAATTGATCTCACGCTGGATACCACATTTACTTAATGAAGACCAAAAAACGGCTCGCGTTAGATGGTGCCGCAAAACTCTGCGGCAATTCAACCGAGGAGACTCTAAACACGTTTATGACATTATCAGTGGTGACGAATCTTGGATATATGCCTACGATCCGGATTCTAAACAGCAGTCGACTGTTTTGGTGTTTCAAGATGAGCCAAAACCGACCAAAGTAATACGCTCACGGAGCACTTCGAAGAAAATGGTCGCCACGTTTGTAGCGAAAAGTGGCCACGTTGCGACCATCGTGCTCGAAGATCGTAAAACAGTTAATGCTGACTGGTATACCACTGTTTGTTTACCAGAAGTTATCGGCGAGTTCCGAAAAAATAACCCAAGACGTCGTATAGTACTGCACCACGATAATGCTAGCTCGCACACCGCCCGGCAGACAATTGCGTTTTTAAAAGAACAAAACGTCGAAAATTTGGATCACCCGCCGTACAGTCCAGACTTAAGCCCTAATGACTTGTTCACTTTTCCAAAAATCAAGCAACGACTTCGTGGTCAACGGTACCGGACGCCTGAAGAAGCGGTTGAGGCATACAAAACGGCCATTTTGGAGACCCCGACTTCGGAATGGAATAAGTGTTTCGAAAACTGGTTCGATCGAATGAAAAAGTGTATTACATATCACGGTGATTACTTTGAAAAACAATAAATACCATTTAACACTTAAATTGTCTTTAGTTTTTTCAAACGACAGAACTTAAAAGGCACCCCTCGTAGATACCCTAAGAATTTTGATGACCATCAGTGAGTCAGTGACGAAATCGTTTTTTTTTAGATATTAATAAAATCTAAAGTATGTTAGCTAGTATATATTTTAAACTTTATATTTTTAATAAACCTACTATTAACCTGATATCCCGAGAATTTTCTTTATCTGGTGTAATCCAAACCCAAGTTATAAGGGTTCAAAAAACCGACGAAGCGCTTCTAGAAAAGGTAGGTAGTGCCCATGCGCTGTGGTTGACTCGTCTTGGCGGGAGCACTACCCGTGCCCCCGGATACCTACATTAAAACCTTCCTCTTGCATCCCTCTATCAATTGATGAAAACCGCATTAAAATCCGTTTTGTATGTATGTATGTATGTATGCATGTATGTATGTATGTGACGGTGGAAGAATAGGAGTAGGACCTTCCTCCTCGTTGTGAGGGTTCGATGGTACGGTGTCCATGGCGTAGGTACTCAAGTTGAAGATTTCAATAAAGAATAACCTTTTAGTATTTGGTTGTTTATTTTATAATCACTCACTCAGTAAATCACAATTATTATTTAATTAGAATTAATATAATATTGCAATAACAAAGTCGGTGGACGAACCGACAGAATCGTTGGCACGGCGCTCTCAACTTAACGGTCAGAAGTAGAATGATGCTCCCGCCACCGAGCCTGTCCTCGTGCAGCGCAACCGGTAGTTACGTCACACGGCGTTCGCCGCCAACTGGAATCAACTTAGTACTACGGTAGTCAATACAACATCTTCTATCGCTAAACTATCGTTATCCACGACATATGTATGTATGTATGTATGTATGTATGTATTTATGCATGTATGTATATATGTATGTGTGTATGTATGTATGTATGTATGTATGTATGTATGTATATCTATTTCTGGGCACGCTCTGCAGCCTAAACGGCTGGACGGATTTTAACATACTAGGTGTCATTCGATTCGTCTTAATTGCCGAAGTGACATAGGGTATATAATATTTTTTTTATTATAACAATATGGGTATCAAATGAAAGCTATTAAATAGCCCATTCCAAATATATATACATTATAACACTTTGATTTTACTATTTTGACAGGAAAGTCAAAAAAATACGTAAATGTTAAGTAATAAACTCCTTTCGCTAGAAATAGAGTTTCGCTTGTAATTTGTGACTTGTAGCTTCGCGACGTTAAAAAATTTAAGCTCTAGAGCTCATATATAACTTATTATTAATTAATTAAACCACTATTTTTTTAATAAAAACTAAAAAGAGTTAAATAAATTAAATTATTAAAAATAAACAAAAAACCCGACTGCAATGAAAAAAACAACTGAAAAGCGAAAAACAAGCTATATAATGTATAGAAAATTGTAAGAGCATGTACTTATTGATATTTATAAAAAATTAAATTAAATTTGAATATTGGAAAAGGTTTTGCAGGCGGGGACAAGCAATGAATTTCAAAAACTATTTCTTGAAAAAATTTAACATTTGGACTAGCTTGTCCCCGCCTCGAACACCTTTACCAATATTCAAGTTGTATAGATTATATAGCTTGTTTTTCGCTTTTCAGTTGTTTTTTCATTGTAGTCGGGTTTTTTGTTTATTTTTAATAATTTAATTTATGGATTTATTTTTGATGTAAATGTCGAACCCCAACCTGGCTACAAATCTTTTTCATGTTTGTATTTATCCATTTACTTCAGGAAATGTGCATGCATTTAACTCAAGGAAAATGTGTGGTTTTTGAAGTAAAACACAAAGACCCTAATGTGAACCCAGTGTGCGAATTCAGAAAATTATGTGGCCCTAGAGATCCGGTAAGAAGTGTCATGTTTTATTTATTGTGGTACTTACAATGATATTTTATATTAAGATACGTCATCTGCGCGGAAAAGCGTTCCTCGAAAAGGAAGCTAATTGCCTTACTATCGTTCAGTCGCGCCGTGGCCCCTGACACGCACGCGTCAAAAACAGTAAAGTTTTATTACCGAAATGCAACAAATATAAGTCATAAAAGATGCCGTCTTATGTTTTTCGAGGCTGCCGAAATTATACTGTAACTAAAAAAGGAAGAAAGGATGTCTCATTTCATTCGTAAGTACCGTAAATATTTTTTTCTCAAAAATGCTATGTAGTCTTGTCATAACATCATCAAATAGGAGCCGGTAGGTTAAAGTTCCTGGAGCACTCTCAAAAGTGTCCAGTAAGTAGAGTGATTTTGAATTAGGAAACCAAAAAGTGTCCAGTAAGTAAGTATGGAAAATCCATAACATACCATATTATTTGAATTTGGAACTATCGGTACAGACCTGTGGACAGCCTTCAAAAAGACTACAGAGGTAAGCAAGAAAAGGTCACATGTCACATGGCACAAAAAAAAATATGAAAGTGAAAACTATTTTTTGACGACTCTATTAGGATATCTGCAAAGAGCACCATTATTTAAAAAAAAAAACAATTTTAATTTCTTTGTATTTATAACTAAATGAAAAGCTGAATAATCAGCTCTAGTTGGCAGTTTGTTACTAGAAGATAAAGTTAATAAATAAAAAAGTGCGCCTAAAACAATTACCCCAAAAAAGTACCAGGGCATCATAGGCTTTCTGCCAATCCTTCTACGCGTGTGCACTATGGGTTCGGTATACGCAAAGGGCCGTCAGTGCTCTAAGAGTGCAGTATAACAACGCCTTCAGGGTGCTGATGGGACTGCCGCGCTACTGCAGCGCGTCCGGCATGTTCGCGGCGGCGAGCGTGCCGGGATTTCACGCCATCATACGCGCCAGAACGGCCTCGCTTATGCGCCGGGTACGCGGCGGCTCCAACACCATCCTGAGCGCTCTTGTTGAACGGGCAGACTGTCCAATGATGCGACACTGGTCGGAGGCGCATGCACCGGTTTGTGCCCCCGTCCGGCGTTTTTAGTTGTTTATCGTTTGTTGTAATTTTGTGTACCTACTAACACTAGTTTTTTTTAAGATTATTATTTATAACTAACAAAATATGGACCCCAGAGTCCGAAATAAATGATTTTTATTTATTTATTTATTTTATTTTATAAACCCAAAGCAGTTCTCGTTCAGAGCAGACATCGCGCGATTTCTCTTTATTTACAAGAACGTCACACGCACCATGTCCGTTTTATGCGCGCCTAGTACATCGGGACCGGTCTAACATATAGTGAATCAATTAAGTTAATTAAAAAAACGGCTAAGCGCGAGTCGGACTAGCGCCCTGAGGGTTATGTACATGTGGTCATCAATATTTTACAACTTTTTTTTTAATCATTCTACTTGTTTATTTTTGAGAAAAGCACTATACATGCTTCGACCATTAAGAGCCATCCTGGACTCGTACGAGGGGCGGCTGATAAGTAATCTCCTTGGTCAGAAATATATACAAAAATAATGCTGGCTGGTATGGATTTATATTCGTTTGTTATTCTATTTTCAAAATGTATTACATTCATTTGTTTATTGCATCACGTTTATTTGTCTCCTACAATTGTTTCAAACATGTCGGTAGAAAAAGTGAAAATGGATAAAATCGAGCAGCGTGCGGTGATTAAGTTTTTGACTAAAGAAGGGAATACGCCTTCGGAGATCAGACAGCGTATGTTACGTGTGTTTGGCAGTTTGTGTTCTTCCGAATTTGTTATAAAGTTTTGGTCAAAGCAGTTTAAGTTAGGTCGTGAGAGTCTGGAAGATGATCCTCGTAGCGGAAGACCAGTTTCGGCCGTCACCGATGAAAATGTAGCCAGGGTGAAAAAAATTATATTAGAGGACCGACGAGTGAAGCAGTGGGAGATAGCTAGAGATGTGGGCGTCAGTAAAGAGCGAGTCAATGAAATAATTCATGAGCATTTGAACATGTCCAAGGTTAGTGCACGTTGGGTCCCCAGAATGTTGACTGCATTTGACATGGAGAGGCGTGTCAAATGTTGCGAAGAGTTTTTGGAGATGAGTCGAGGGAAAGAGGAAGAAATAATTTCTAGAATTGTAACATGTGATGAGACTTGGATTCGACAATGGGACCCGGAAAGTAAGCAAGAGTCGTTACAGTGGAAATTTAAGGATGAGAAGCCGCCTCGGAAATTCAAGGTCTGTCCATCGGCAGGTAAACTTATGGCTACAATCTTTTGGGACACAGAAGGGATTTTGCTCATAGATTATTTACCGAAGAAAACTACAATGAATGCTGATTATTACTCAAACTTACTATACCAACTAAGAGAGACAATAAAAGAAAAACGGCGAGGTAAACTAAACAAAGGTATTCTGATTTTGCACGATAACGCACCAGTGCATACCGCCCGCACAACGAAGCTAGCAATTAAAGACAATGGCTTCGAAACCATTGACCACCCCCCTTATAGTCCAGATTTAGCCCCCTGTGACTATTTTCTGTTTAGACTTCTCAAGAAAGACCTCAGGGGACGAAGGTTTATGACCGATGACAAAATGAAGGCTGCGGTTACTGACTTTTTTGACGACAAACCGAAAGATTTTTTTTTTAATGGTTTAAATTCAATATTTGAAAAATTTAATAAGTGCATTTTACTAGCAGGGGACTATATAGAAAAATAAAAAAAAATTAGCCACGACAGTCTTTTGTTTCATTGTTAGGTAGATTACTTTTCAGCCGCCCCTCGTATGTATAAAAGGCCTCGCCTGGCGGCTCGGCCTTCTAACTCCTGCTCGTTCAGCATGGCTCACTTACTGGTCTTTGCAGTAATGTACTATTACATTTTGTTTTACATCGCCATACTTTGTACTTTGCACCGGTGGCGTCACTGTCACCTGTGAAACATGAGATACACAATTGGATATCGCATGAGTGCGATAAAGACGGGTAGCTATATGGCAGCCATGAGCGGGCACTCTGCGTCATTCGGGTACGCAATTTGAAACAACTATTTATCTCTTTCTAACAATAGCGTTCGCTACGAATTGCCGTCTTTGTCTGTAGAAATATGGCAACGTAGCAACTGTCAGTAATTAGCGACGGTTTTCGAATGCGTTTAGTATGAACATAACGTATCTAAATATAAAATATCATTGGGTACTTAGAGTTATTGTGACAGACGTAGTTGCTTCTTATCATAATTAGATCAGTTTTGGTAAAAACTTAGAGCACCTTTCGAGTAAGGGTCGTTTGTTCTTGTTCCAACTGCACCGAGTAGAAAAACAGATGTCCCTACCTAGATAGTGTACGGCGCCTTAAAGGCTCAGTTTCATTGGTCGATAGCCCGCATGGTTTTCTTGATACATTGCGTCGCTGCAATAGCACCCGGCTCAATAACGCCAAACATAGTTTAAAAAAAACCCGCATTCAAAAACGCAAGAAATAACTTCATTCAAAATGGTAATAGGTCAGCCAAACTGAAGTCGGCTTTCGGTTAAAAAGAAAGAAAGAAAAAACATTTATTCGTGAGAAACACAAAACACTACTGTGTAAATACTGAAGGATAGTTCTACTACCGTTTGAACCGCTTTCATCAAAATGTCCTACACGGAAATGGTGAATAATGCGACCAGAGGGCCCTGAGGCCCTACTATGAAAATCGAAGTTCGAAGTTACGTTAGCTCTATCTCTATCACTCGTTATTCGAGACTAAATCGAGAGAAAAGGATGGAGCTAACGTATCTTCGAACTTCGATTTTCAAAGTAGGGCCTCTGCAAAGATGCACTACGCTAACTAACGTTTCTATTCGATTCGTTTTTAAACCAATCGCGTCACTGGTAGACCATGTGACTTTTCGTATCACGTCATCTCCCAGTGACGCGATTGGTTTAAAAACGAGTCGAATTGAAACGTTAGTTAGCGTAGTGCATCTTTGCAGGGCCCTCAGGAAAGTAAAAGCGGTTGAACCCCTAGTAGAACTACCCTGATATAGACAAAATACAAGTCACGAAATGGTTCCAACTCAGCGTTATGCTGGCGTTCAACCCAGCGCTGGTCTTCCGTTGGAAACATCCAGTGAAACCATGGAAGATTACACACACATAGCACACACACTAAACCAATGTAAACAAAACAAAAAGAAAGAAAAAGCCGCAATAAAAGTAAACACGTAACAAAATAATTACTTACTATTGAGTGTTGCGTGCGTCTATTGCATTATTATTTATTATGTGATTATGTCAAAGAAACCCTGGATGTGGATGATAAGTAACTTGGCGTTGTGAATAGCTGCGGTTAAGTCAATACGTCGACGAAAACGGAATACCGTAATTGAAACAAGATTAAATTAAAATACATAATTAACAAAACAAATACAAAATACGCACTTTATTTACATCCAACTAAGTACAGAATTCGACATTAATACAATTAAAAATTAAAACTAAACGTATTTAAATTAAAATTAAACTAAGCTACTCAAATATTAAAGATATAAATAATAATCACCATTATAAAAAGAACACCCCCTCTAGCAGGTCCGCTCGCGGCATGGTTCTCATGACACTGGCTGCATTAACTCTCTGGATAGCTAGCCCAATCCTTTGGGAGAGGTAAGCACCAGCTCTAGGATCTCCGGAGGATTCTATGAGCCGGGAGGACAGGGCCTTAATAAAGCTTTTCATATCAGCTGACCAAGGTCCCATGGTTATAATACAAAATGTGATGAAGTGTAAATTATAAGTACCGACTTAGGTACCTGTTTATACCTGCCTAGCCTACCCAACAGTTATGATGGGGAGAAATAGTCAACCTAACGTTTGCATATTCTATAGGCTTCATACTTTCGATAAGTATGTAATTTGTCTATTAAACTAGCAATTGCAATTATTAAAAAAAAACATTTTAAATTATTTTATCATATAAGTACTGGACTGAAATTTTTCACCCTACCTATTCGCCATAATTACATTACATATTTTTGATTTAAAATACTTTTTTAACCGACTTCAAAAAACGGAGGAGGTTCTCAATTCGTCTGTATTTTTTTTTTTTTTTTTTTTTTTTATGTTTGTTACCTCAGAACTTTCGACTGGGTGAACCGATTTTGAAGATTCTTTTTTTATTTGAAAGCTGGTGCTTCCAGATTGGTCCCATTTTTTTTCAAAATGAAGATTTGATGGTGGAATCCATAAGGAATCGACGGAACTCTTCAAAATTTATAGGCACACCCATAGCGATTTTGGTATTTTTCATTGTAACTCGTGTATTTGGTCTTGGAAACCACTATTTGGTGAAGTGGAACTGATGATGAAGACCACAGATGGCCACCGGAACTCCTAAACGGTATATATTTCGAGGGTGGCGACAAGATATTTCGATTAAGATAGTTGAGCGACTATGACGAAGCAAATTTAGGTTTAAATATATGACTATAACTTTCCCACGGCGTTGCTTGCGGCGAGATTGAAATGTTCTATTGTTTCTTGAGAAATGGGAGAATAACAGCATAATTATGATCACTAAAAAGTATAAAATAAAATAAAGTTTAAAAAAACAAAAACCCGCCTTCAAAAAGCAAAAAATAACTTCCAACAATATTTTAACCAAAAGCAGACTTCAGTTGGACTGACCTATTTACCTACCATTTTAAAGAAGTTATTTTTTGCTTTTTGAAGGCGGGTTTTTGTTTTTTTAAACTTTATTTTTTATCGATTACGCCGCCCGGTGATGGTAGGTACTATTCGGTTCTTAGACTATTATTTTTGCGTTTTTGAAGGCGCGTTTTTGTTTTTTTTCAACTTATTTAAATTTAATACTTTTTAGTGACCATAATAATGTTATGCTATTATGTAGTCCCACTTCTCAATTAATAAGAAACTATTGGACATTAATAAGAAACTCGCAGCAAGCAATGCCTTGCTTCGTCATAGTCGCTCAACTATCTTACTAGAGATATCTTATCGCCACCCTCGAAATAGGTACCGTTGAGGAGTTCCGGTGGCTATTTGTGGTCTTTATCATCAGTTCTACTTCACGAAATAGTGCTTTCCAAGAGCAAATGCACGAGTTACTATGAAAAATACCCAAATCTCTATAGGTGTGCCTATGATATTTGAGGATTTCCCTCGATTTCTCCAAGAACCCATCGTCAGATCCTGACATGTTGACAATGGGACTACTTAACTAGAAACAAAAAAATAAATTTTGGTCAGTACGTAAAAACCTTACGTACATAAATGATAGGGTTTTATTTTGATGACGAACATATTTTAATAAAATGGCGGGGACCGCCAGACCGCGTGGATTGGAATTTTGTATCACAATCACAATGTAGGTAATCTGCCGAGAGCGGCCATACGGTGCATGTTTATTCAGTAAAGGGAAGTAATTAAATGGTCAGCCGTTATTACGTACGGCTAGGCTACGGCTTTTGACGTAGACCTCGTCGTGTTGTTCTCCTAGTCATTAGTTTTAGTTTAATGTATTTGACATGGAATATTTTTAATTTTTGAATTTGTACTTTTTTTATTTGTGATAGTTCTAATAATTTATATTTGTTGCTTTATTACCTTGTAATGTAACTTACTTTTAAGTATTATTGTATTTTATGTTTGAAAAAATTACCTTCTGCTGGAGTTTCTTGTGGCGCTTCTTCTCCGCAATGATGGTCTTGTGTTAAGTAAATGTTATTATTTTATTTAACCAAACCTCAATGTCTGAACTGAAATTATTAAAAGAGTACATAGCTTGCCTAATTAAGAATAAAGTGAATTTAGAATTTAAATTCGTAATACGATATTACTCCTTAATGAGGAAGAAGGGATAGCTTCTATAAAACAACCGAACATAAATTAACATTTTATTATTACATTTATCATTTAGTATTCGATAACCAAAGCACAATTTTTAAAATCTGAGGGACCGTTAATAATACTTTATTTGAAATGTAAAACAGTAAAAATACATAACTAGTACTGCAACCACTTACGATTGCTTATAGCCTAGTTTCAAATCAACTAAACAAAATCACAATAAGATAACACATAAAATGATCTGTGATCATTACAAACAATTTAAACAAATCGATAATCTACCTCGTTACGTTCAGCTACAAATATATAACTAAATTCTCAAACCGAACAGTAAGATTAAATCGTTACTAAGGTGCAAATAATACAGCTATCAAAATAAAAAGAAAAGAGAAGTTAAATTATTCCAGCAAAAACACAAGCAATTGGGTAACGAGCAAGTACTTACCTTTTTAGTTTATAATTCACCAAACACTTAACTTAACGTGACCAAAAGTGAAAACGTAATGCCCCGGGACAACGGATACCGGGTAGGCGGGTAAAAATGTGCTTCGATTTCCCACCAATAACCTAGGTTCCTATTGGTCGTTGACACGCAGCCAATCATATCACGACGATCCAGTAGACAAACAGTGCCATTCTGTCCGTTTTGGCGCCGTCACCGCCGCACCATCTGATGATTGCGACGAGAAACAAGCTTATTTGTCACTTGCAACATTAGCGCTGTTCTACCGACGCGAATGCCACGCCATCTTCTGGTTGGTAGCAGGGACTAGTATGCCCATTATTGACACTTGTCCGAAGCGCTAGTGGTTTCACTTTATATTACCGACGTGTAAAAGAGCCCGTATGTGGCCAATTTACTGAATAAATATTTTGGTTTTGATTTTGATTTTGATTAAAATTGATTCGCAATAAAAATAAGCAATCAACTCATTTGGGCAGCATACAAAGATTTGTCTGGCAATAAATAAAAATAGGGCTACAACTCTTGTTCAGCAAACAATTAACAAACGGTAAACATTTTAACCACTATCAATCTACTTTTTTTATCATTTGTCTGCCTAATAAACAGTCGAGCTGCAAAATAATTAAGTACTTGGGCGGCAAGATTTTACAATTGGTCGGCAGAGAAAACATGTCTGTAAGCAGTTTAATTGAGAGGTGTGCATATTAAAATTATGGTTATCTATATAAATAAGTGGATTGCGTGTAGTTTGAAAATCAGCAGTGTTCGTTATTGTGGGCGGAGCGAAATCAGACCACGGGACGCAGCGTTGGTATTTTTGAGGCTAGTAGTAATTACAAGTTAGCGGAGCTCCGTCGACTCTGTTAAATTTATAAATTTGATGGTGGGTTTGGCATATGTGCGTTGCCGGCACGGCAGTAAATTTGCCCCCATTTTTTTGATGGACAAAATGAAATATTATGCTTACCAAAATTTGATTAACTATGGGTCGCTAAATGCAGCTCAAATATTTAATTTGCTGAATAATTTAGAGCAGTTCAGTATATCATTAATTGCAGACAGATTTATAAGTGTTTGCTAACCATAAGGCCGGAGCCCCACTGCTGCGCACGGTCAAGCTACACACGTGGGTACAAAAACGCTTTGTATGAAAATGTAGGTAGATACTTCCACAGTAGTCCACGAGCACGCTGCGCACGAAATGACGTCACTGATACACGCGTGGTCTGTTCCGAAAGCCCCACCGCGACCCACGCTGCCCGTGTGTTGCAGTGGAAAGGTGGCTTCAAGGGCGTCGCACACCCCCGCGCGCGCGTGGATTTGCACGGCCCGCAGTGGGGAATGTAGACACACGCAGCTGACCAACGTAGCCACGTGGCCCACACGTTTTACTTGTGCGTGCATTGGTTGCTGTGAAAATGTTGACACACGTATCCAGACCAGTGGACACACGTGGGCGACGTGTATAGCGTGTCCGTGCGTAGCGTGCGCAGCAGTGGGGCTCCGGCTTAAGTTGCTTACCAACTAGCTATTTTGGCTGACCAAATAAATATTTCTGTTCACCAAAATAAGAATATGTTGCTGATCGATTAAATGAAACCCTTCAGTAAATTGGCCACACGAGGGCTTTTTTATTTGTGTCGGAAATATGGAGTGAATCTACTAGCGCTTCGGACAAGACCATCATTGCAGAGAAGAAGCGCGGCAAGAAACTCCAGCAGAAGGTCATTTTATCAATCCTAAAATACAATAATACTTAATGGTTATTTATGTAACTGGTACATAATGAAGCTTCTTAAGGTGCGAGTGCCGAGGTTAGAGCGCGAGCTGGCGAGCGCTCTAATTACAGGCACGAGTACCTTAAGAGCTAATTATGTAACGTTACATAAATATTTTTTTCTACAAGTTTAAAATGATAATGACAAAAATAAACAATCGCTAACTTTTCTCGTATACCTTCCTCGATTTTGCTGCTAACAAATTACTTGTCAGCAAAGTAATTTTCATTATTCCGATTGGCGTCAATAGTTTGTGAATGTTATTGTTAAATGTTAACAAATTTCATGCAAATTGTAATAGTTACTAAAATCAGTTCTGGCAATTTATCATAAAAGTTAGAATGCCAAACAAAGCTCCATTTTGTTAATATCTGTATTGAAGGTTACCATAGTAAGTAACCAAATAACAAACTGATGGATATTAACCATCAATTTTTTGTAATTTAATAAAAATAATTAGTCTCAAAACAAATAATTAGTCTCAAAATTAATTTTGTTTTTAGTATACGTAATTGTAAAAGGTATTAAAATATTTTTAACGGTTTATTATACCTACAAATTAGGATGTCAAGTGTTCACTAAACGTCAATAATGATATCCGGAATGACCGTAACCATGGTGATAACAATGCTATAATAATTATTATAGAACTGATATTGCCATGGCAACGTTCATTATAGAACTCTAGGTGGTATTCTGATACCGCTAACGATATCAGGGCCCGTATTATGGTCACCTTTATCGCGGTGGATAAAGCTTCCGTCACTCTCGCACTTACATACTGGTCAGAGAGTGACAGATGTTTTATCTACGCTTATCTACGTCGATAAACACGACCAAAATCGGCCCGCAGTATTAGCGGTTTATAGTACGCGAGGAGAAAAAGTAAGTTACATTACAAGTGCAATTAAGTAGGTACCTACAAGTAATAAAATATTAAATAGATGTCATGCTCCCTGGACACCCCACTGTCTGTTTTGTAATGTTTTAAAGCATAACACTAATGTACACGATATATGTACCGAATTTGTACGTACCTACATAAAAAGAAATGTACCTCAATCCCTCACACATCCCTCTTAGCATTCTCATTTCAGCTGCATGCAACTGCCTTTCATTTATCCCTTTCGTGGCCCAACATTCTGATCCATACAAGACAGCAGGCGGGAGTCGCAGATTGTTCCCGTGACCTGCCGCCATTTCATCCATCCGGCGTTAATTCTGTGCTTAACAGCCCGATCTACTTCGCCATCGCTTTGCACAAGTGAACCGAGAGCCGTTTTATTAATAATTAACAAATTCTTAAATTAATCGGGTTTGATCCCGTTGGCCTTACTTGCATTTAGCCTTGGCGAGCAAAACGTCTCAGTAGTACAATGACCAAGTATGCAAAATGACTTGTTTATCTCATGCCATGGTTACAAATTTGTCTTAGTTTCAGTAAGACTTAGTTAGCAAAACGTCTAGGTCGTGAAATGCACAAGTAGGCAGAATGACTCAATTGTGTAAGGTCTTGATTGTATTGTATTGATAAGTGAAGATTATCCAGACCATTTACCTATTAAAACATTATGACATTAAGTCGTTTTACAGCCAATTCATTCCGTCTATACTATGCCTTATAGCAATGAGGGCGTTTTACAAACCAAGGCATTTTGCTACCCGCACAAAATACAACTAAGGTGCTCTGCTCGCCAAGGCTAAATGCAAGTAAGGCCAACGGGACCGAACCCAATTAATCTTAGGGGCCGCTGGCGAGATGCTCCACAGCAACCCCAAATTCAGATCATAATATGTACTCTCGATTTATTGAAGTACATTTCTTTTTAAGTATATACAAATTCGGTACATATTGTGTACATTAGCGTTATGCTTTAAAACATTACAAAACAGACAGTGGGGTGTCCAGGGAGCGTGACATATAAATAGTTATTTTAAATAACTAGCTTGAAAACCGGTCCTTGCAAGCGTGAACGGTTGTTGACAGATGTCACAGCGCTTGAAAATAGAACTAGGTACCTATTTTAGTTTTTAATGATAGTGAATATCTTGCTGTTAATCTAAAAATTAAGGGTTAATGATGATCATCTAGGTAAGTAGCTATATAAAACCCCATTATTTAGCACGTAACATCTTAGCATTCTGAAATTATTTCTACTAAACTTAGCGCGCTTATAAATACTTACCGCCCTTGCCGGATGTTTCGTCTTAAATGTTTGAGTACTACGTATACATAATTACTCAAAGATTTAAGTAGCGTGTAACGTAATAATTCAATGTCTTAAATCTAAAACTTTCAATGTGTTCAGGATATCGGTCGCCAATTATATCCAGATACCATAAGAGCCCGCTTTGGTAAGGACCTCGTGCACAACGCGGTGCATTGCACCGATCTGCCAGAAGACGGCGAAATGGAATCCGAGTATTTCTTCAAATTATTAGTGAACGAATTCTAAAATTACTTATATTTTTTAAGGAATAAACTTCTTTTAAGATTATTTTTATGATTTATTTTTTTATTTTATAACCAAATGAGTGCCTTCTATCGTGGTTCTATCGTACCTAAGTACCTACATGTCATGCCTTTTCTATTATTCCTGAAATAAAAGAAAAACCTTAATATTAATTATACTTAGTTGCGAAAAACAGGTCTCGATGTAAATTAGGTATCCTAGTGTGAGTTACAATAAGCTTAAGCACAGTCAAGTTCATAAATATGTGTATAGTTTAGTACTTTGTCACTTTAATCGCTGTCACAATTCATATATGATAGTTTAAACATGACATTAAATAGACAAGGTAGGTACTAAAGTGTACACATATTTATGAGCTCGACTGTACCAATTTCACCAACCGATGTCAAATTTAATCAATGTTAATCGACTGTTAGTTCATACATTTTGACAGCTGTTAACGCGCTAATCGTCTGTTAAGGTGGTTAACATCGTTTGGTGGAATTGGTACTAAAATTATTATATTCAATAGGTAATCATAGGTAATTAAATACTACACCGAGGATGAACGAGGCCTTACTTTGAAAATCGAAGTTAAGTTACGTTAGCTCTATCGCTGTCACTCGTCATTCAAATCAAAAGAAAGAAAGGGATGGAGCTAACGTAACTTCGATTTTCAAAGTAGGGCTTCAACGGCTAAGGTATTCGCGATAGGGTCGTCCTTTGGATTTTCCTTCGAAAGAACTATTGCGTTTTTTTTTCGCACTACTTCCTTCACATGAGATGAAGGACGTACTGCGACTTTTTCTTCGCTTTTGTTCCTTAACAAGAGCTAAAGGAATAACCGAGACCTTTTATTCGCACTAGTTCCTTCAAATTACCAGAAGGAACTTTCTTGCAAAGGAACTAATGCAAAAAAATGGTCTCAGTTGTTCCTTTAGCTATTGTAAAGGAATAAAAGCGAGAAAAACGTCGCAGTACTTCCTTCATCTCTTGAGAAGGAACTAGTGCGAGAAAAAAAAAACGCAATAGTTCCTTCGAAGGAACATCCAGAGGAACTACCGCGAATAATCCCCTTAGACGACGCTAGATATTTTCTGGACATAACAAAAGGTCGAGGATGATTCACAAGAGCTGGCACGAATGGAATGAGTGAACGAAAGTAAAATAAGAAGAGGTTTTCGGTGAAATTCTTTAATTCTAACATCAGTTCAAAGGACGGCACTCGCACAGTGATCGCACGGAGACATTACTTTTGTTAATTCCATTCGTGCCAGCTTTAGTGAATCTACATGTACATGAGATTGCTACGAGAGATGAGTGTATCATAATTATACATTATATACGATTTGTCAAGCCAAACAAAACGTATATAAATGTATAACTACCTACTTATAGGTAGCTATTTTAAGAAACGCAAGGAAGACCCAACTTCAACGTAAAATTAATATCAAAGAAAAACGTGAAATTCATAGAAAAGAAATAAAAATTGATAACGATCGATCGATACCACATCTACACAATATTCGTATAAGAAATATTCACATCATTAACGATATTATTCACTTGATGGGCGCCACACATTCGCGCGCAGTTCGTGGCGAGAATCGCGCGTAAACTCTTTTTGGCTCCACATTCGCAGTTTTTACAATGGGGAATATACATGTCATTTTTTCATAGATTCAATATAAGCAAATTCATGTAACAAACAGTTAAGAAAAATCATTTTCACTTCTCATGCTCCAAAAGTCCGTCTTTATGTCGTGCGTAGGCGACATAAAGTCGCTTTTTATGCTCTAGTGCATAAAGTAAAATCTTCGTCGAAGGCCAAGGCAATCGGTCCAACAGCCACACGAACAACTTTAACTTCATAGAATAACCTCGTTGTTTTATTTCGTTTCGTTAGTATTCGTGTTAGTTTTGTTAGTAGTTTCGTGTGGTTGCCGAGTTAGAATAGTGCCACTCCATGTCTTCCCGTGGATGTCGTAAGAGACGACTAAGGGAATAAAGGCTTGTAGTACTGTTAGGCGATGGTGCAAGCCCACCTGTCACTAATACGCTGGTAAACATCTTAGCCTAATTGTGCAAATTGTGGTTATAGAATTATCAACAAGTTTTTAGAGATGTTGTAATTCTGTAGCTCTGCCTACCCCACTCTGGGAACGAAGGCGTGAGAGATTATGTTATGTAGTATTCTAAGACCAAGGCAAGGATACCAACAGCCAAAGTACACAGTAAAACTTCATAAAATAAACTTATAATTTTTATTTTGTGGCATTTATTATTATTATTATTCTAGATATTTATTTAATTTTCTGTACATTAGGTTTTTTATAACAAATATTCAAATATAAAAGTAAAATAAAAATACTAATACAAAAAAATAGACATTATAAAAAACCTAACCTACGAGTGCCGCCGGCAGCGGGGCAAGGCTCAAGCTACCGGTGGTTAGGGCTGCAGAGAGAGGAACCTCCTCACAATACGTGCCGTGTCGAGGAGTACTGCCTTCTGTATCTGGCCCTTGATCCAGCCATCTAGCGAGAGTCTCTTGAGGTGTTGGTCGAGACTCTTCGCTATAAGACCGTTTGCCGAAACAACTATCGGGACAATGATCGTTGAGTCAACATCCCACATGGCGGTCACCTCGTGAGCCAAGTCAAGGTACTTGCTGAATTTGTCCTTCTCGGCCTTCACAAGGTTCTCGTCATGCGGGATGGTGATGTCGACGAGCACTGCCCGGCGTTGAGATCGATCTGTCAACACGATATCAGGCTTATTGGCAACAATAGTCCTGTCCGTGATGACAGATCGATCCCAATAGAGCGTAGCACGACCATTTTCGAGAACTGGCGCCGGTGCGTACTTATAGTACGGCACTTCAGACTCTACAAGACCATATTGAAGAGCAAGTTGCTGATGGATGATCCTGGCTACGAGGTTATGTCTGTGCAAGTACTCGCCGTTGGCCAAATGCGAACAACCGGAAATTATATGTCTGAGGGACTCGCCGGGGCAACGGCATGCTCGACAAATGTCAACCGTGCCATCCCTCAGAATATATTTCCGGTAATTGTTCGTCATTATGACCTCGTCAGCAATTGCACAGACAAAACCTTCGGTTTCCCCAAAGAGGTCACCAAATCGTAGCCAGTTCACAGACGCTAAAAAGTCTACGTCGGGCCTTGTTAGGGCCCGGTAGAAGCGTCCGTGTAGCTCCTTGCTCTTCCATACGTTCTTGCGGTCTTCAGTGCTCAACACCGTTGGTTTGCGCCAGTTCTCGTTTGCCAAGGAAAGAGGCGTGAGGCTCTTGTCTACTACAACCACATCACGATGCATCCCACACTCATTGCTAAGGAAATAATCCCTGAGATTGCACACCTCGCGGTTGTGGAGATTCTTAGCATTTAACATGCCTCGTCCTCCACATTTCCTCGGGATGTACAATCTCATAACAGATGAGCGTGGGTGCAACATGCGATGTGATTTAAGCAGTAGACGGACCCTCCTATCCAGGGCGTCCAGCTCAGTCTGAGTCCACCTTAGTATGCCAAAGGAGTATGTGAGCAGCGGCATCACCCAGCCATTGAAGGCGCGCACCTTATTGCCACCCGACAAAAGACTATTAAGAACTTTTGTCAAGCGGCAGAAGAAGCGCTCCTTCACTGACTGCTTGACATCGCCGTCCACAATACCCAAAGACTGTGACATACCAAGATATTTGTAGGTTTCAACTTCGGAGAGAGATCTGAGAGTCATTGTCTCAGAAAGCTGCAAATTCGACGAATTTACAACTTTCCCTCGTTGAACATGCATGACCGCACACTTATCTACACCGAATTCCATCTTGATCGCATTACTGAACTCTTGTGTGATTTTCAATAATGCGATAAGATCTTGGCGCTTCGATGCAAACAGTTTGAGGTCATCCATGAACAATAAGTGGGAAATGACTTCAGCTTCTCTGCGAAGTCGATAGCCAAGCCCAGAATCCGTCAGCATAGAGCTGAGGGGATTCAAGGCTAGGCAAAACCACAAAGGACTCAGACTGTCACCCTGGAAGATGCCTCTTTCAATCTTTATCAAGCTAGGCGAATCAGAGGGGACATCTCGAGCACCTGGTTGACGAAGGACTGTGACCCACTGCCTCATACACACACCTAAAAAGGACCTCAAAGTTGCATCAACTTTATACAACTCTAAGATCCTTTCGAGCCATGAGTGAGGCACCGAATCATAAGCCTTCTTGTAGTCAATCCAAGCAGCCGAAAGGGCCGCCTTGCTTCGTCTGACTTGCTGGCAAATGGCCATGTCTATGAGGAGGAGCTCCTTAGTACCGCGGGACCCAACCTTACATCCATTTTGAGCAGTGGCCAAAACACTATTTGCAATAAAATGTGCATTTAATTTTGTGCTCAAAATGCATGTAAGGAGCTTGTAGATGGTAGGCAAGCATGTAATGGGTCGGTAGTTTTTTGGTTCCGCGGTACTACCAGACTTGTGGAGCAGGAAGGTGACACCAGTTGTTAATAAAGGTGGCAAGGAACCGAGCTCAAGGGAATTTTGGAATTGCGTTGCTAAACATTCATGTGAGGCTTTGAACCATTTAATCCAAAAGTTGTGCAATCCGTCCGGCCCAGGACTTTTCCAGTTCTGAGCCATTCGAATTGCACAACTGACGTCTTCGGGGCATATGGTAATAGGCCCCATTGGTTCAATAGCCTCACACGAGTGTTCAACAGCACGCATCCAGTCTCTTTCTGTGTGCACGACAGGCATCGACCAGATGCTGCGCCAGAAATTAATCATAGCAGCAGGATCCGGTAGGTGTCCGTCACTCACACCTTGATCGGTTCCTTCCCACTTTCGGTACACCTTCCTCTGATCGCTTTGGAAGAGGCGATTTTGCTGGTACCTATCCACACGCTCTCTATAGCGACGAATACGGCTTGCCCACGCATAAACCTTCTGCTTCAGGAAGTCGATACGTTCCGTGACACAAGCCATATAATGCTGGGGCCTTATTCCGGTCCCAGCAAAGGCTTGGTTCACGAAACGCATGACACGGGGGCGTTCATTACCCCCCCTGAAGCAGATTAGCTTTGCTATGAGAGTCCTAAACTTATCGATACGCCGCTCAATTCGCACTTGCCAAGCGGGGACAGACCCGCGAGCGCGCGGAGCTCGGTCGGTGTCCGGAAACTTGACTCGAGCTACGCGGCACGCAGCTATGGCCCCGCAGTACAAAATTGAGTGGGTATCGATAATATCCTCACTGGCTTGTAAATATGACGCCAGCAAGGCATTTAGGGCTCCCATAAGCGCTAAATTTCGTTTACAGGCAGGCAAGCGTGGTAAACGAGGCCTAGAATTGGGTGTGGACCGATACTGCGCGATCGCGTCTTTATTATTATTATTATTTTTGAGTAAATCAATATATTTAAAGCATGACAATTAGTTATCATAGATATAAAAAACAAAATGTTTTTATAACTGAGCGGTATGTAACGACCTAAGGCAGATGTCACGTACCTAATAAAAAAAAATAAAAAAAAAGTTAATTGGCGGGAACCATACTTATTTTTTCATTGTCAATATTTGTGTTACAATCATTTACATGTTGCTGTTTCATTTCCTCGCAATCGAAGTGAAAATTAGAGTGTACAACTCGTCCATAAAACCCATTTAACACTCGACTTTATATACGGATAAACGTCTCGCGTAAAATGGTGCGTTTTATGCACTTGTTGTACAATCTACTATTTATGAATAGCTGTAAAAATAACCAAGATAATTATAAGCCAATAAAGATTGGTTCCTATCTCTTTCCAGCAAAACTGAATTTAACATGGGGTTTATACGGCCGACGTGATATTTGACGTCACCGTGTATATCGGATCTCTCTGTCTAATCGTTCTCTAATAAGCAGTTTAAAATACTCTCCCTTTACGAAATACTTGTATCATCCGTATCCGTGGCCGATTTTAAATTTAATTTCACTCTTGGTGATCTCTTTTACGGTATTTTCATATTTTGTTGAGAAATGCGATTTATTTAGAAATGCATAAGTATTCTAGTTGTGTTCGCGCGCTTGACGATATAAAATTGTCTACATTAAAAATATATATATATAGAAATGGAGGAAACGAAGATGGTGGATGACGAGTATTCATCGTAATAGAACAAGGTTTGTAATATTTTGTTCAGTATTGTATTGGTTGTATTGGGCTATTGTTTAATAAAAGTAACACGCGAATGTAAAGTCTGTCGTGTCTACACAGCTTTCGCGCGTTCACTGGCTCTTTGACGCGGACCAAAAAACCGACTCAAAACTGTCCAGTATTAGTAGTATTGGGGTAATATTTTATAAAAATTGCGCGTGAATGTGTAGCGTTGTTGAGTTCGCGCGTTCACAGGCCCTTTGACGCGGGCGCGAACGCGCGAACACCTTTCACATTCACACTTTCACGCGTTCGCGTATGATCCCACTTTTGGTCGATTTTTTGGCCTGCGTCAAAGAGGCTGCGAACGTTCGAAAGCTGCGTTAAAAAAACAAGGCTCCACAGTCGCGCGAAACTTTTATAAAGCATTAGCCCAATACTGGACAAAATATTACAAACATTGTTCTATTACGATGAATACTCGTCATGCACCATCTTCATTCCCTCTGTTATGCCGTCACCACACCGCTATTCGCTATTCGTTATGCGGCTGCGCCGTATTTGTTAAAATATTTGCTATCGCGCTTCAGCGTTATGCGTGCGAATAAAGAAAACATAGACGAATAAACCCTCCACACTTCGTCGAATGTAGGCGAAGCCGAATAATGAATAGCGAAGTGTGGTGCCGGCATTAGAAACAATACTGAGGCCCTACTTTAAAAATCGAAGTTTGAAGTTACGTTAGCTCCATCTCTGTCACTCGTCCTTCGAGAATAAATCGAGCGAAAGGGATGGAGCTAACGTAACTTCGAACTTCGATTTTTAAAGTAGGGCCTCTGTGAACACAAATGTGAACACAAATGTGAACACTGCGAATATGGAGCAAAGAAGAGTTCACGCGCAATTCGCGCCGTGATTCGCCCACGAATTGCGCGTGAATGTAAAGCGCCCATATGGTAGTTTGCTTATAATCTGTGGTAGTTTGTTTGTTATTGTTTATGGTCATCCTTCAACTCGGTTCATTCGTTTTCTTTTTCTTGTAATTTTCGTCGACGTGATATGTGTTATTTTACTACTTACTAGTCTGATTCTAGTGGTTTGATTTATTGTAAGTCAGTTTTACCTGTAATAAACGGTTATAATTAATTATTCACAATGGCAGATACGTCAAACAAAGAGCAGTCCGTGACTAAAGTGCCTATGATATATGTTTGCGGAGGTTGGTAACCTATATTATGAGTTTTACAATTGTAATGTTATTGTTATTTTAACTACCAGCTTAAAATAATTTTAATTTCAGAATGCCACAGAGAGAATGAGATAAAACCTAGGGATCCTATAAGATGCAGAGAATGTGGTTACCGAATCATGTATAAAAAGAGGACCAAGAGATGTATCCTTTTAAACAAGTGGTGGTTGGTGTTATAGTTAGGTTAGGTGATTGATGAACTATTCTTGTGATTTCATTCGTATCCAACCTCGTATTAGTCAAATCGGTGAGATTATATTAAAGGGGCACTTTGGTCTAACAGTTAGCATTTGGTTGAAAAAATATGGTTGCTACAGTCCAAATCAGCTAACCCTATGTTCTAGTAGTTTAAAACTTTCTTAGGATTTCCTTTTTTGCCTTGCTATTGCTACCATTGTCTATATGAAAAATCTCACACTGTTAGTATTAATCTCGGGTGCTTCAGCATAAATCTGAGCCAAAATGGCCAAATTTTCATACATCTTTCGTCAAATCTAAATATAATTCTGATAACAGACTAAAACAGACAGATGAGTCTATTTGAATTTGAATTTATTCATGGTTTCAAAAACGCTGAATACTTAGTCAACTATTTGTGGCATTGCTGGATATTTATAAAACAAGCTAATTCTATTCCACTTCTTGTAGCTTATCTTGCATCTATATCATAATCCTATTGTTGACTTTGTGCTAACTTTTATTTACTGAGGCTTACTGGATATTGTCCACATGCCTTCCATATTGTCAACAATACAGTTACGAATATGGAACCAAGGTGGGCTAAGTTTCCCTGTTAATCCCATCAAACAAGTTTGCATTCTTGATGAAAGAGGTTGCATCGCCTAATTGAGATGAGTGCGGCTCAGTAGTTAGTAGATATTGACCTTCTCTTTTGGAGTGTGTCTGGAACAAGTCATTTAGAAGATTATGTTTCAAAAAAAGTTACACTGTACATATTGGGTTCCTCAACAACATTTTTGATTTCCCTGTATATGAGGAGGCTTAGATGTTGTATAAGTTAGCAGATTTAGGTTTAGATAAGAGTTAACTTAAGGTATTGAGTTGTATTAGAATAAGCATCATGTTTTTTTTTTTGATTGACCTATAGTCGGCAAAATCCCGCAACAAGTAAAGTGAATATATTATTCCTACTATGTACCTGCTTGATGCACTTTTTGCAAGTACTTATTTTTTAATTAACATACCATTCGTTCTGCATAATTATTTATAAACTGCTAATGGCATTTGGTTATTTTTTATAACGTAACCTCATTTAAAAATACGGAATATGGACACCATATGATAACAGTTTAAAACATCAGTAAGTCACATTTTGATATAATAGATGATTAGAAAAACTTCACTAGTCAAAAAAAAAGTATCAGAGATAAACTATAATGGATGTTAATGGTAAATCCCTGAAACATAAATGTCATGGGATGCTCAGGTGGGACTGGTATTGGCGGTATAGGTACCTATGGTTAAGTAGTGGTAATTTTATCTTTTATACAGCACTTGTCTGTGATCACACTGTGTGCATTCATTTGTGTGTCAATACATAATATCATTAATTTTGTGAAGTGATGATGTAAAAAAAAAAACTTAGTTACTACTTAGCCTTGACTAAAAATGTTTCTTATTAAATTTATTTATTCAGGGTGTTTGGTCGACGGGTACAAGGACTTTCAAGCATGGCAGAAGGTCCCATTTTGAACATTTTTGAGTAAAAAATCTTACGGTTTTCACATAATGCCCATTTTATTTTGAGTTTTCATACTTTATACAAAAATTCTCAAAGATCTGAAATCGAATGTTTTAAGTGATATCTTACGTTTTAGAATCACCAGTAACTGAAGGAGTATTAAAGTATTTTTATTGTTTTTAACCGACTTTAAAAAAAGGAGGAGGTTCTCAATTCGTCTGTTTTTTTTTTAAATGTTTGTTACCTCAGAACTTTTCACTGGGTGAACCTATTTTGAGGATTATTTTTTTATTTGAAAGCTGGTGCTTCCTGATTGGTCCCATTCTTATCAAAATGAAGATCTGATGGTGGAATCCATGAGGAATCGACGGAACTCTTCAAAATTTATAGGCACACCTATAGTGATTTTGGTATTTTTCATTGTAACTCGTGAATTTGGTCTTGGAAAGCACTATTTGGTGAAGTGGAACTGATGATGAAGACCACAGATGGCCAACGGAACTCCTAAACGGTATATATTTCGAGGGTGGCGACAAGATATTTCGATTAAGATAGTTGAGCGACTATGACGAAGCATATTTAGGTTTAAATATATGACTATGACTTTCCCACGGCGTTGCTTGCGGCGAGATTGAAATGTTCTATTGTTTCTAATTAATTGAGAAGTGGGAGCATAACAGCATAATTATGATCACTAAAAAGTATAAAATAAAAATAAAAGTTCAAAAAAACAAAAACACGGTATATAATAGGTCAAAGCAGACTTCAGTTTGACTGACCTATTTACCTACCATTTTAAAGAAGTTATTTTTTGCTTTTTGAAGGCGGGTTTTTGTTTTTTTTAAACTTTTTATTTTATTCTTTTCAGTGATCATAATACGCTGTTCTGCAGTCCCACTTCTCAGTTGATATGAAACTTAGACATTTTAAGCTTGCCGCAAGCAACGCCGCGGGAAAGTCATAGTCATATTTAAACAATTAAATGTTCTTCCTTATAGTCGCTCAACTAGCTTAATCGCGATGTCTTATCGCCACCCTTGAAATAGGTACTGTTGGAGTTCCAGTTGGCCATCTGTCATCATCAGTTCCACTTCACCAAATAATACTTTCTGAATGCAAATGCTGTACTTATTACTAAAAATACTGAAATTGCTATATGTGTGATATAATATTTGAGGAGTTCCCTCAATTCCTCGTGGATCCCCACATCAGATTACAATATGGTGATAATGGGACCAACTCGGAAGTATACTCTATCAAACAAAAGAAGATTTTTTGAAATCTAATATCTAATCTAATATGTGAACATACATAAAAATAATAATAATATTTACCTACGGTGGAACATGGAACCTCTTCCTTTTTTGAAGTCTGTTAAAAAAATGGGCAAGAGCATGTCGGACCAGGTGGTAAGTATCCGTCGCGGTTACTACAACCTTTAAATAAACAAAAAACTATCTCAAACAAAAACAAGTATTAACAAATTTTCCATTTAAAGTTATTTGGTGCTGTCTTGGATGATTTTTAGTAGGAAGGTATAAAATAAACACTTTAGTCGCCTGTATCTCTGACACCAATCAAGTCTACTTATACACTCGGCGTCAAAAATATCGCCCCTCCGCGAAAATTAGATTCAAGCTAATCTAGACCTTAGCGAAATTATGTTACCTAATTCATATTATTATAAATTAAAAGCACGTTTAATGTGTTTTAAATTAACAATGTTTAATTTAAACGAAACATAATGGCTTGTGAATCAGAGCGTTTCGAAAAAAAAGTGCACAAATACTCGTTTGAAGGGTCGCGAATTGTGCCCGTTTCCAGGGGTATAAAATGCCTGTACAAGGTCAAATGTCAATCATGCACTATCCAGACGTCGAAGAGAACACATCTAAGAAACTTAAGCAAGAAAACAACCCTCGAACATGGAGACCACCGCTGCTGAATCAGCTCAAGTGGTTGCACTACTGCAAGCAGTAGTTCGGCAGTGTGATGTCTCGGCAACTCAATTTAAGCCGTTATGCTGTCCACCGAGTATTCCAGCGGTTCCAGGAGACTGGGGGCTACATCAGAAGACATGGGGCTGGTCGGCGACGCTGCACATCCGAAAGAGATGATCACTTCATTGTGACGTCATCTCTACGTAATCGCTTCGCCAGTGCTGTTGAGGTGCAACAACGCCTCAGAGAAGCTCGGACAACATCAGTTAGCGTCTGTACGGTTAGAAGAAGACTGCGGGAGAAGGCTATCGTGGCTCACAGGGCTGCTAATGGCCCAATGTTGACTGCACAGCATCGCAGAGATCGCTTGCAATTTGCCCGTGATCACGTCGAATGGACGTTTGAGCAATGGATGCAGGTTCTCTTTACGGATGAGACGAGAGTCTGTCTTTATTGCAACGACAGGCGGGCCAGAGTCTACAGAAGGTCGGGCGAATGATTTGCTCAAGCCTGTATTGAAGAGACAGTGGGCTAATGAGCTGGCTCTTGCATGTTCTGGGGGGGCATGTCTATAGACGGCAAAACCGACCTTGTCTGCGTCTCCAGGACTGGAGGCACTCGCGGCCAAGGGTCCCTGAATGCTCGCCGATACATTGCCGAGATCCTGGAAGAGCATGTGATGCCCATATGCGGGTTACGTCGGCTCTGGGTTCACATTAATGCACGACAACGCTCGCTCCCACACTGCATTAATTGTTCGGGATTATCTGGAGGAGATCGGGATCCCCGTTTTGCCGTGGCCAGCCCCGTGGAGTCCTGACTTAAACCCGATTGAACACCTTTGGGACGAGCTGAAGCGACGGGTTTGGTCACGAGATGCCCCCCTACCACCCTGCAAGATCTTCAGAACGCAGTCATCGAAGAATAGAGAATGTCAGCCAGTTTAGATATTTGTCTTACCGTATTATTCATTAAAAACTAAAAATAGCTGTAAATAAATCATTTCGATACGTCAAATAGTTTTCGAGATATTAAATTTTAAACTTCGTATGCGGCGCTCGAAACCCGGCGGCTAGCGCTCACGGATGATGACGTCATCGCTTAACAGCGGTACGCGCCCTTACATGAAAAAGTAAGTTTACAGGGCTATAACTTTTTAACCGTTATAAGTAGCCTGTTGAATTTTTCACAGTTTACGTGTTATTATAAAATCTATGGTTTAAAATTGTACAATGAACAATAAATCAGATCCCAAGAGGGGTCCCCATACAAGAAACATGAAAAAAAATTTAAAAAAAAAGTATTTTTATACGGATTGTATTTTTATAATGGCTTCTTATTTTGATGCTATTTTGAGCTTAAATTGTAGTCTAATTTTTGTAGTTTACGACTAAATAGCAATGTCAAGTAAAACTGCTACAAATATGTGACAAAACTGAGTTTATCAACACGATATTTTAAGCGGTCACCCATCCTGTTTTAGACTACGCGTGTAGTTGCTTAACTTTGGAAGGCGAAGTACGGGTTGTTTTTATTTCGGTGTCACATTAAGTTTAGATAATAATCGAAACTCCACACAAACATATACCTATAGTTTACGACCAAATAGTAAACTGTAGTAAAACTCATAGAAATATTAATAAGTTAAAAAGTGCCTAGTTTAAATCAACCAGATCGATGTTTAGGTAAGCGGTGGTTACGTAACTTTGGTGTTAGGCCTTTCTTTACAAATTTCGTGTTAATTTAGAATTAATATCGCTACTCTATAAAAGAGTGAACTATAAAACATGAATTTTTGATTGACCTAGCAGTAGTTCTGATACTTCGTGTATTCATTTCATCGATTTCAAATTTCGCGCGCGGGCGCTACCAAGTCGATAGACGTACCTACCCACATACCTACAACACTCTCGCTTTGCTAGGTCTAGGCATTATTGCCACTATCCCAAAATTTAAAGTGCTTGATTATTATTCTAATTTTATATAACCAACTTATTCGACAAACATTACAAATAGAAAAGCCGGTCAGTGACAGACAGTTAGTTATGTAATACAAAATAATAGATAAACATAGCTGCCATAGTAACATCAAACCGAATTCGTAAAAATATTACGACTTACAAAGTTAAGCAAGTACAAGCGTAGTCTATAACAGGATGGGTGACCGCCTAAAACATCGTGTTGATAAAATCAGTTTTGTCACATATTTGTAGCAATTTTACTTGAGATTGCTATTTAGTCGGAAACTATGAAAATTAGACTACAATTTAAGCTTAAAATAGCATTAAAATAAGAAGCAATTATAAAAATACAATCCGTATAAAAATGCTAAAAAAATGATTTATTTTCATGTTTCTTGTATGGGGACCCTTCTTGGGATTTGATTTATTGTTCATTGTACAATTTTAAACGATAGATTTTATAATAACACGTATTCTGTGAAAAATTCAACTGGCTACTTATAACGGTTAAAAAGTTATAGCCCTGTAAACTTACTTTTTCATATAAGGGCGCGTACCGCTGTTAAGCGATGACGTCACCCCAGCAAGATGGCTCCCGCGCGCTTTAATATTATTGACCCAAATTTTAAACGTTCATAGAATCAAAACTTCCGAGTCTTTTTGAATAAAATAAAAAGTAGTATGTTTGTTTATTTATAAACTTTACTGCTACAAAGTTTCAAGCGATTTGGCGTACCTACTGACATTCTTCATTGGGCAACATTCCACAAGAGGACATCGTGAAGTTGGTGCGATCAATGAAAGTCCGTTTGGAGGGCCAGTGATAAGGGCAAGGGGGGTAACACTAGGTTTCAAGTTAATTTTAGGCACTTTTTGTAAAATTTTGTTATCCATTTATTGTTGTTAAGTTAAACTTGAATAAACATTTTTCAACTGTCCGCAAATCATTTCCTTTAATTTTTTCCATTAAAATACACTTTATTACCTTTCAAATGATACCTAACAATCATATTGTTGTCCTTGATCAAATAGGGTTTAAAGTCGGTTGAAACTATTTTCCGAGGAGGGGCGATATTTTTGACGCCCAGTGTACGTGATACCTAGTTTTCCTTTTAAGTACGTTATATTTGCTTCGCTTGAAACTATTTTTTTTACTATACTAGCACGTTTTAGTTAGAAGTTCTATTAAGCGGTTAATAATATTCTATTCTATTAACACTAAAATAAAACGAACATTCTCCAAAATCAAAAGATTTGTACAAAAGTATATGCCTACCTACGCTCAAAAATTATTGCCATGCCTGAAAGTCGTACTCAACAGACTCAACTACCACAAATCTAACAAAAAGCAAGCTTTAAAAAAATTCAGCTGCTGTTTGGACAATGTCGTCAATATAATGTTAGTTATCATGTGTATATTTTTTTTACCCACATTAGGTAGGTAGGTAATTATGGTCATATAACCTATTTTTTGCATTTAGGGCATTTTGTCATTGGTTTCCGTGTCTTGTCTTTGTTTTATTTGAATGTTTATGTGTGATGCTTTATTTGAATTTGAGCAGGCTTCTTATTAACAGAATTGCATGTACATGTTTTAAAGGTAAGTTTTTTATTTGTGTATTTATTTTATTTTATAATCTAATTGAATTGAAATATAATGCATGAACATGAACTTTTATCTGCATATTTTCTTTTATTATTTTAGTTTTAAGAGTTGTCTGTAATTCTGTAACTCTGCCTACCCCGCTCTGGGAACGATGGCGTGAGTTTATGTATGTATTTCTGATTACTAAACTTTAGGTGTTTTTATTAGTAAGGCTGAGCCAGACGAGCGTATTTTTTGAGTTGTGAGTCGCGTAATTTCTGCTCCTCCATTCATCATACTACTACTACTACTATAAAACTGAATGGAGGAGCAGAAATTACGCGACTCACAACTCAAAAAATACGCTCGTCTGGCTTCAGCCTTAAGCTTTAATAAGCTTAAAACAAAGTATGACTATAAAACTGTCTTACAAAAATCTCGAGATCCTAATATTTGGTGATAAAATCCCCATGTGTGGAAAACGAATATTTTTCCTTAGCAAAGATTTCAGTGGTCGTGTTTGATGCACGGTGAAGAAAGAAGAACTGCTGATGTCATCGTATATGAAGCAAACATACTGTGAACTGTTAATAAATTAAGAACAATGTATAAGTACAATTATATAAAAGTAGTTTCATTCGGTTGTAGAGGATCGTCTCGTCTCAAAATTGATCGCATCTTTTATCTCGACATGTTTCCTATGCAATATGAGGACGGTATTAATGGCCGACCAGGGCCTTCGAAGTAGGTAGTTTGCCAGTGAGTAGCACATAACGCACTAAAATACACCCATAGATAGCCGAGTACCGACTATTAATATCTGCGGGCCTGGTATAGTTGCGTTTATCGCGTGACAAAATGTGGATATACGTATACGTGTCAGAAAGTGACGGATGTTTTATCCACATTTTGTCACACGATAAACGCAGCCATATTAGTTTCCCTGGTTTTACTGTAATGATATATGCTGTTCCTTGTACAGATAAGGTGAAATCATGATACAAGACAGGTACTTTTTGATTTTACTATTTATAGGTGTTTGTCTGATTTAGGTATAACGGGCAAATTATTTTTACTCTGGTGATCAAGATGTATACTCAAAAGTCGGAGCCTTTAGTCGGATTCCAAATATGGGTGTCCGAGCAAGCATTTTATAGTCTTGACGAGTTCATATACTGAAGGAAGACGTAAAGACGTAGTAATACGTAATACGTATAAGTATCCGAGTATCTATGCGTTTTGAACCTTTTTAAAAATGTATTTGTTAACAGAACTATTAGGGCCGGTACAGACGGACTGCATTTGAACTGCAACCCAGCTGCAAAATGGCAGTTTTAGGGCAGTTCTGATGCAGTTACATCAACTGCATCAGAACTGTCCTCGAACTGCCATGTCTGTACCGGCCCTTAACTATTGGTAAAACCCAACATGGCCGGACTCTAATGGTATTATAACTATTAAATAATTATGTAGATAAAAACCGGGTCTAAGTATATTGGAATCCCTCATCGTCATTTGTCCTGATGCATCATTTATCGTAAAGCCATTTCTGCATGAATTTTGAAACTTTAGGGTCTTTATAATAAAACCTTAAAGCGCAATTCACACAGCGGGCGGGAGCGGGTCGGGCGCCGGGCATGTCGTTTTCATCGCGGGACCCGCGACGGACGGACTATTAGCGCGCGGGTGCGGCGGGTACGTCGCGGGCCCGTCGCCGAACCGCGGCGGGCCCCGCGCGGGTGTGCGCGGGTGATCGCAGGCGGGCATTCGGGATCGGATGTTAATGGCGAGTATATAGAGTAGAATTTACAACGCTCTGTGAGAATGCCTATCGGACAATGCGTGTTATTACGACCAAGGACGCCCGTGACCGACGCGCGACGGACCCGCCGCGTGTGTGAATCCTTCCATATAACTCTATGTTAAAACACCCGCCGAACTTCCGGCCCGCTCGGCGCACGACCCGCTCCCGCCCGCTGTGTGAATTGCGCTTAACCTAACCTAACCGCAGGTATTTTTGGAAAAATTAACAGTTAATTGACAGCTGCAACCAGCACGGTTAGCACAAGTTGCCTGCGACATGGTTATACCTCGGATCTCCCTTTCTATCTAGTCAGTAACGATAGAGACGCACTGAGCGACAAGCGAAAAAATACAACTTGAACTACCCGTGCAGTTTATGACGAACAATTATTAGGACAAACGGTGCGTTAGGACTAGTGTTGCCAGACGTCCCGATTTTCAGAGGTCTATGGGTATGGACACATCCCGATTTACCCTTGATCGGGACGCCAATTTTCCCGATTTTAGCACATTCCTAGAGTGATCATGAATGAGATAACAACTGCAGGTCAAAAACGGTACGCCACATTGGTGGGTATTATTTGTACTGTCCCGATTTGAAAACCCAGGTTCCGATTTTTTATTAGCCCAGTCCCGATTTTCGTAGGACTTGACCTGGCAACACTAGTTAGGACAAACGTTATTGTGATTCCGAGGAACTCCCATAAAACCCCGAAATAATAGGTAAGCCTCACTTTCGGAACGCCTAGCCGATTTACACCAAACCTAGCTAAAAACACGCCGATTAAACTAACTTTATATTTGAAAGGAACCACGTTCCAATCGGTTCCCTCGTTTGCGAGCTCCGATGCCACAGTCACGCCGCTGGTGAATCACCTTCTAACCACCGTCATTGTCCTCCGGATATTATTCCAGATAAAGTAAGGAAGTTTATTTTTATTTTTAACCGTCTTCAAAAATAGGAGGAGGTTCGCCATTCGTCGGGTTTTTTTTAATGTGTGTTCCCCGATTTCGCAAAAACAGCTGGACCGATTTGTTTTTTTAAGGGTACTTTCTTATCGGACCCTTTGCAACACCTCAAGATCTGATGATGGGATATTGGAGAAATCGAGGAACCTCAGAAAACACCTATAGCGATTTGGGTATTTTTCATAGTACTTAACTCATGCATTTGCTCTTGGAAAACACTATTTGGGGAAGTGGAACTGATGATGAAGATCACAGATGGCCAACGGAACTCCTCAACGGTATCTTATTTCAAGGGTGGCTATAGGATATCTCGCTTAAGATAGCTAAGCGACTAGACAAAGCGAAATTGGGTTTAAATAAGTGAGCTTCAGATTTTCTAGTTTCTTATTAATTGAGAAGTGGGACTATATAAGAGCATTATATTTTTATGATCACTGAAAAGTATAAAATGTTTGACTGACCTTATTACCTACTATTTTAAAAGTTATAAATGAAACCTAAACCCGGATCTGTTTATGTTTACATCAGATGCAGATTGCTCGCAGATATCATTATTCTCGTCATTATACACAGCAATGACTGTTCACAGATAGGTACCTACACACGTTTAACTTATAACCACCCCTCTGTTTGCGTCGAGGGTTGAAAACATAGCCTGAAGACATAAACCTTTTGAACGCCACGGACGGCTCTGGTCGTCAAATGAAAGTTGTGTCACTGACGCCACGAAGGCTACAGCCGTCACGTCACAAGTTCAAGATTGAAAGAGACTGTTTCGTGTAATTTGCATAGCATAGCAAACACGTTAGATTTGTGAGTAACACATTTTGTATTCGACGTAAGACGTTAAAAAGGTTAACCATTAACCAACTCATTTTGGGAAATCTATAAACTTATACTTTTAACTTTTACTGAAAATTTCCTTTAATTTTTTCTTACGTAGTTTGAACGTCTCTAATAAAATAACATAACACTGCTAAAAAACGGGAAATAATGTCAGTCATGATCATGACTCATGACTACAGTACCTATACAGTAAATAATAAATACACATTAATTTTGATTTCGTTTATTATCATTACCTATCTTGTTGACTGTTTTTCAAAATACCTAAGTGTACAAAAACTAGTGGCACATAGCCACCATAAAGGTGTACCTACCTTAATTGTAAGAATATAACTTATTTACATGCTAGTAGAGTTGACACCAAGGATTGGTAACCACTTTTAACCTTTATATAAGTGAATGCTGCCAAGGCTCAAGGGTTAACCGACTTTATTGAGTTGACGCTATTCTATAATTTCACTGTCTTAACGCAATTTTACTACAAATGACATAAATATACCAAAATTATAGCCTTAACACAAAATGTACAATCATATTAAGCGTTAAATAACTGTAGGGACTGGTTTAATAAAATACATGGTCTACACTACATGGCGTAGCGTTTGGATATTCCGAATTTTTTACCCTCTCCAATCTTCTGTCAGTGACGAAATAAGAGAAATTACAGGGTTTACGTATAAAAATAGCAAGTTGACGACCTTCACATTAATGCTATTAACCATATTTAAAGTAAACAAAACTAGCTACAGTTATTTCACTTAGTAACCGGCAGTGGTTCGTTTTTTGCGATCAACGCGTAGGGTAAAACACCTGGTTATGAGCATCCAAAATACCATTTATTGACAACTAGTGATTGTAGAATTTTCACAAGAAATAGAATTGATGGTGTCAATAATCGGTAGGTAATTGGAGTGGACGAAACGCAACCGGCGCATATCGGTTAAGTAAATACCTGTCGATATTTTGCCACGTCTGGGCCTGCACAATATTATGTTGCGGCGCCTTTTTTTGTGAACTAGTGAAAGAGCCTCATGCTTCTGCTACCGTAGGACTAGGTACTCGGCGGTACCAAATTGTACCCAATGGATGACAGCTAGTTGTGAATAAAATATGAAGAATATAACAGAATACTCTAAACGACCCAAATAACTTTTTTGTTTATCAAAACGTTAGCCACATTTCACAATCAATTTAGGCAAAACTGTCAAAAAACCTACAAGTTGGCCTCGCCACTTTCAAAACAAAATGTACAAAACTTTTTTTTTCGTTACAGTTATGACAGGGGCACCATTAAGTGCACTCTAAGATATGATTCGGTAATACAATAAATATATTATATTTACAAAAGGAATATCGCTAGTAGCTTACATTTGTAGTTGTAAAGTTATAAACGCTCGGCAAATATTCACCCGAGAGAAGAGTATGTAGTAACAAATATCTAGCACAAGTACTATTCTTGATATGGAAGACTCTTCAAGGATTGGTATAATGTATATCTAAATTTCGTTTATGGAAGATGATATGCCAATCGTTTTTAAGATAATCTTTTTTTGGAAGTAGACGTTACTTAGTTACTGTAAATACATAGATGGTATATATTTTATAAAAATACATACGAGACAATTATGGTACTTATTAAGGAAATATTCTCAATATTTTAAAATATGTTTCTTTGATATTTCAATAGTTACTTCAGCTACATTATGGACCTCCAAAAGGTTTATAATTTTAATAATAGGTTTAATCTCAAAGTTTTGTTAAGTTTCGTGGCCATATTTCAAATATCGATTTTGTAGCTATTTTTGGTAATACGAAACCTACTGCTAGAAATACGTAAGCCTTATAAAGGAAGCAATTTTAACAACATTAGAATATTTCAATTTGAGATTTTTACATAACATCGAAACAAAATACAAATATATATGTATTTAAAGCGTATTATCTCGTTTTCATATGTGTCTGAGTTAAACCCCGTAACGAATAATTACATCTTAAATTAACAACAAAATTGCACATTAAATAACCTACTTAATATAATTTTGGCACTAATTATCTGTGGCACTATAATTAAGTCATTTCTCTATCATGTCCGTCACTATTTTCAATAGTCTTTGCGTCACTGTCTCTGTCACTGTGGGCCGCGTCCTCGTCCTCGTCGGAGTGGGGCGCGGGCCCGGGCGCCGGCGCCGGGGTCGCCGCGCCGCTCGGCTCACGGTACTCCAGCTTGGTGGGATCCTTCTCGTGCAGCTTGCGCGCCAGCGACTGCAAGCTAGCCAGCGAGCTCGCACAGTCCGTCGTGTCGATGTCCGTTAAACTAACACCAGCACGCTCTATCTCCGTAAACGTTCCGAAAGGCAGCTTATACAAACATTCTAAACGCATGACATGCATTTTACTCCTCAGGTGCTTGGCTAAATGACCATGTATTCTAAAAGCTATGTTACAATCTGAACAACGGAACGGTCTAGGATTTAAGGAAGTTGCAGCCCCGAATGTAGACGTCATCGACACTTTATTATGGTGAGATCCTGATCGCTCATGTTTCTGTAGATGTCCTCGAGTCCTAAAACTTACAGCGCATGCACTGCATCTGAACGGTCTTTCCATGTAATGGATGTTCAGATGCAACCTGAGTTGTGATGGTTTGGTGAATGATTTGTTGCAGAAATCGCATACTCTACGTCCATCCTCCATAAGTCTCCCTGGCGTATAAGACGAGGATCCTTCAAATTCTTTTCCCTTAGTCACTTTAAAGGCTACTCCACCTGCACCAATCACGACTTTTCTAGCAACAGGGTCATGGTCTATAGACATTTTTAATGTATCTGCATCGCAGTGGTTTATCTCGTCTCTTTCTTCCATATTCATCGGACTGTTGTCACAGGAATTATCTGGTTGGTTTTGCGTGTTATCATCATATGTTTTAATTTGATTTATACGGGCATGCTTAAGGTACTCTGAAACGACGTGTTTTGCGTTTTCAGCATTGGAAGTACTGGCGGTACGATTTCTTTTCGCCTCAATAACTAAATTATTTGATACCGCCACATCAGTACTTACCGCTAAGTTATCATCTTTCGAAGTATTCATTGGTGAAGCGAGACGATCATTCTCGATTAATGTCGGTGTTTTTGAAATACTGACGTTAGGTTGAGATGATGCAATAGGCATAATAACGCGGTTAGCATATTCAATGTTCATGACATTTTCTCCTTCAGCAAGAACATTATTTTCCAATTCAATCTTTTTTAGTTTTATTAAGCTACTTGCTAGCTGGCTTTGTTTTATTTTAGAATCTTGAAGAGCTCTTTCTGTCAAATATGTATGTAACATTGGTTCTCCATTCGACCAATGAGACTGGTTATGGGGAAGTTTGGCTGTGTTTGAAGCTAAAGATGCTAATACACTAGATTCTCCAGCTGTTTGTATTTCAGGAATGTTAGGTGTCGCTTTTAAGTCATTTTTACTAAGGTCCATTGGTTCATTATCGGTATCCGTTCTAGAGTCTACGGAAGTACTTCTAGAAATTGTAAATTTTTCTGGACTTAACTCTGATGTAGTGGTTTCCAAACCAGTGGGTGTATAAGGATATGTGGACGGCCTAGCGCTGGTTATCAGACCCGGCGTCGCAGATGTTGCTGGTCTGCTGCCTCCCAGAGACAGTAAACAGTGAGCGGCTTCGTGTTCTGGTAGACGGGATTTACAAGCTTCCGTGTCTGAAAAAGATGTTTGGATAGCTTAATTTAATTATAATAACCTCTAAAACAATTATGTCATAGATTTAACTTCGGGACGGTAATAGTTATTTGTTATACAAGGGGGGAAAGTTGTATTTTACCTGCGATTGTTCATTTGAAACACGAGCTAGCGAAAGGATTCTATGATTGACCACGAGCGAAGCGAGTGGTTCAAAAATAGAATCCTGAGCGTAGCGAGTGTTTCAACACACGAGACGTAAAATAACTTTTCACCCGTGTATAACACAAATCTTTTCACCTCACTACAGCGAGGAAAATAAGCTCAATTCCGCATTTTGCACGATTTCCCGTAATTCCACAGGTGTTAATACGTCTTTCGTCACTCGAATCACTCATTTATAATAACAAAACAAACTAGAAAAACATGCGAATATTTAACGTTGACGCAAAGATGAAGGAAAACTGAGGCCATACTTTGAAAATCGAAGTTCGAAGTTACGTTAGCTCCATCCCTTTCTCTCGATTTAGTCTCGAAGGACGAGTGACAGAGATGGAGCTAACGTAACTTCGAACTTCGATTTTTAAAGTAGGGCCTCTGCTTTACTACCTCTATGCGTTGACGGCTTAATTAAAAAGTTTTGACTTAAGTTTTTTTATTATTATTTGGGATGCGTTTTGTTCGCACATCGACTTACTTGGACTGTCAGAACATTTTATCCGTTTTACAACAAGAATGAAGGTTAATGTTGAATGCTGATATTTATGAATTAATTATTATTTATGAATTTATTTTCTCGTTGCTGTGCCCGACAGGGTTCATAATGCACATAAAATAACTGTATTCCAACCTGTACACATTATGAATTGCAATAAAGTATTGAGTATTGAGTATTAAAATAAAGTTGTAAGATTGTATTTAGTATTTTTTACTCGATGCAATTCATTAATTGTGATGTTAAAAATTCAGCGGTTTTAGCTGTCAAATATCACTAAAGCTGCCTTCAAATGTCAAAACTCTTTCTTCACATGTGGATAAAAGGCGATTTTCTCAATAGATATCAAATAAACAAAAAGGGCTTTCCGAGCTAGTGAGATGAAAAAACTTTTTTATTTGAAATGTTTAACTTTCAAGAGTGGGAAGTAAGCCGATCTACTGGAATTATTTGCAACTTTAACAGAACTACTATCACTATTTCACACTAATTCATTTAGCTCCCGTAATAGTCGTAATGAATGCCAAATAAACTGCAGTAAATATTTCTACCTGTTTTTGTTGGTGTTTTACATTTTGGTTTTTAGACTGTTTTTATTTATTTGCCAATTGTATTTAAAGATTTTAAATTCAAAATCTCGAGCATGCGGTGATATTTATTTAGCGGTCCCGGGTTCAAATCCCGGTAAGGGCAGATAATTATTTGTGTGATGAGCGCGATATTTTCTATGTATTTAAGTATATATTTCTCTATATAAGTAAGTATATCGTTGTTTAGTACTTATCCATAGTACAAGCCTAGAGCTTAGTTTGGGACTAGTTCAATTTGTGTGAGATTGTCCCCTGATATTTATTATTATTATTAATTATTTACAGAGAGATCTTAGTGAAATGTATTACCACTAGATTCAGTTTCGCCTTCGTTGCCTTCATCTCCGTCGGAATCGGAATCATCGTCCGTCTCTCCCGAGCCGAGCGTCATCTCGCAGCCCTCGCTATCGTTGCCTTCGTTCGGATTGATCCCCAATTCGCAACACTTTTTAAAGTGAGCCTTACTTTTCATATGTTTTGTCAGGTTTCCTTTTGTTTTAAAACTGAAATGATAAGTATAATTAAAATACAACGACAAAATACCTCTGCTGAAAATATGTGTAAAGTAATCTTTTGTTGAATAAGGTATTACGCATTTAAATGACAAGAGGACAAAGTACACGATGGTTACGTCACAAGATAACGATGGAAATATAGTCAATAAACAAAAACTAATAAGAAAATTACCTGAAGGCACAATGCACACAAGTGTAAGGGCGCACATCAGTATGAGTTCTTATATGTTTCTTTAACATTGACGGTTTCTTGCAACGAATACCACATTCTGAGCAAACGTACCGCCCTCTGCCGCGACCACGCACGTATGTATATTCTTCGTTGCTTTCAAATCCTCCTGCCAACTCCTTTTTAGGAGTAATGGCATTCTCTGTTATGTGTTGTTTATTATCTTCTGCTATCGTGGGGTCCATACCTAATATCGACTGAAAACAAAGAAGGAATAAATTACTTCACTGTTTTCTTAAAGAACATCTTACACGTATTAGTCTTAATTTTATCTTAATATCTCAAGCGACATGAAGTGATTATCTTAAAACGCTTAACAAATTGTAAAAAGGAATTACATATTTCGGATGTTATAATTTAGTTACCTGCTTGCCATCATTCGTAATTTGATTCCATTGCGATGAATGCGTCAGTATAAGATCCTGTTTAATCGCAGAACTGGCCACGTTTTGCGGTCGATGACGTGAGTCATAAAGAGACATGGCAGACGAAGCAGAGAGCCCCAGCGGGTCTGGCGTTAACTCTGATAATAACTGTAAACATATTAATACATGTATCGTACAACCATCTACAATGAAACAATGTGTATCATACCATTTGCCTACTAATATTATTATTGTAAACGCGTTAGTTTGTCCTTTTTTACCTCAAAACGAAGCTATTACACGGGACGAGATTTTGTGCAAAGAAATATTGGATTATCTAGTGCGTATTGCTTAGTACATTATGCATGAAAAACTTGGTTTACTTTAGTCCACGCACAAATGTGGAGCCACCCAAACTGAGCCTTTGAAGGTTTACTCGGCGATCGTCGATTACGTTAGTCGAAAAGACGTGTCAAAGTGTCAACATGTCCCTGATTATTAGAAATTAACGGATTTATTTCCCCTGAATTATATATCTTTATTTTACTTATCAATTAAATTCTTAATATAATTTAAAGGGATCCGTAATTTTGATTGTTGAATATACATAAGTAAGAAATGATTGAATTGTACCTTTCTTAAAGAGACAGACAATCTATACTAATCGGTACTAAATATACTAAATATTAAATAATATTATAAAGAGGTAAAGTTTGTGACGCTGTAGGGGGTAAGGTAATCTCTGGATCTTGGTACTGAACCGATTTTGAAACTTTTACCAATAGAAAGCCACATTATTTGTGAGTGTCATAAGCTATTTATTAACCCAAAAAAAAAAAAAAATTGCCCAACAAAGTGGGAACAGGAACAGCTAGTACTTAATATAAAGAAATAATTATTACCTGCCAATTGCTGTACATGGAAAGGAAATGTTGATTAGGAACATAAGTTGGTTGAGGTCGATTTATAGTGCAGTAAAACACTTTAGTCGAACACTTCAGTCCCAAATATGTATAGGCGTTCCCGTTCAAATACAGTTGTCCATAAGCCTTGGCAGGGCGCGGAGTTTCAGGGGAAACTAATGGCATAGTATTTGCATTAGGTGTTATACCGTGATGCCTCTTAGGAGTAAATGTACCAGGTTTTAATGGCAGCGTTGAAGGTCTTAGAAACTTTGGTTTGCGATCCTCTCCAATGGATTTTACGGATATGCTTTTTTGAAAATACGCTGTCTCTGATCTCTCATTATGAATCGCAGCAGCAACCATCTCTTGGGCATTGGTGTTCTTTTGCACTTCAGCTGAACTTGGAATTTGATTATTGAATATTTCTACTTTAGTAATAAGATTCTCAAAATTATAATTTTTTATTTCCATTTGAGCTTTTGAGTCGATGCTTTTGGGTACATTAAGTTTATCGAAATACCTCGCCTTCGCTAATGAAAGATTTGCATTCTCTTTGAATACGGTCATCCTGGGTATACCTTCACAAGTTCTCTTTATTGTGACATCTTGTGTTATCGTAATTGTTTTACTGTTAGTCAATGTTTTTTGTGTGATGTAAGGTTCATCTACGTTCTTCACATTAATTATTGGCGCCGCAGCAACATAGTGCGGCATATCAGGTTTCATTTGTTTTTGAAAATGTTTGTCAGAATCTAAATTTATTGTCCTGCAGTTAGGACTTCTGATACTTCGCATAGTGTCATTTTTATTTATTTCGTATTTCGGAGCTACAATTCCCTTTGCTAATTGGCCATTGACGGTTATATAATTTCCTTGAATGTTGTCGGATGATTCCACTGAGCTAAAATACTCTGTATTCTTAGATAATGTAGGAACATTTGTACCAGGTGTATTGGGCCCTGGTATTCCTGGAACATGAGGAATTAATTTTCCTCCATGTAGGATTGTTGTAGCGCCGTTAGGCGACGATGATGGGCTAAGTGGAGGCAAGGTCAGAGGGTTAAATGCGGTTATAGCACTCAGAGGTGGAAATTGGAAATGGGTTATATCATGAATGTTTGGTAAATTATTAGAAATCCCGGTCACTGTTGATACCGTTATTCTAGGGGTTTGAGGTTTTGGAGTTCCTATTATTTCTTTTGGTGTTGGAGGATTGTGTACAATAGTCCCGCCTGAATGAAGACCAGATCTCACTACAACACTGCTGGCTTCCATATCATTGCCCAATTTTGATGGCGATAAATTAGGCTGAATTGATATTGGTGAGAGTTGATTTTTACTTGGTTCAATGCGTAGGGTAGTAGTGCTGCCAGAATGATGGACTATTTTGACTTCACCTCCAAACATCTGCAACGATGCCGAATTATGCCTTCCAAGTTGGGAAATTTCATCCATTGACCTTAATGTCGTAACATTACCTTCGATACATCTTATTTTAGGTTGACTATACAAATCAGATGATCTTGGAGAAATATTTTCTATCAATCTTGGGCTGTACGGGTCAGAATTGCTGTCAATTTTCCTTTTGGGGCTAGACGACAATGATTTATGTTTCATCAAAGTTTCAGTCCTTCTGTTAAAATCGGTAGATACTCTTGTATCAACAAGTCTCGTATTTCCGAGCAGAGGTCCCGGCGATGGCAATGGGGCAACAACGTCATTTGACTCTGGTTTAACGATGATCAAATTATCCGGTTTAATTTTTAACGGAGGTGATTTGTTAAAAACTTGCAGTTTTGCCATTGAAGATGTTTCAGGAAGTCGAACGTTCACTGAATTGCTTCTTACGTAGACGTTTTCAGGTCTGCCAACTTTAACATCTTTCTGCACATTATTCATTGTGTTATTATTAGAGAAATTACCTTTACAGTAATATAATCTGTGTATTTCCAAGTTCTCAGCGCTTTTATAGACAATCTGACACAGTGGGCAAATATATAGAAGTGCTGACCCGTCAATAAACTCCCCCGTAACAGATGTCAAACCATTGTACTTCGTTTTTAGGAGTAGATCTTTTATAATCGACCCTTCTGGATTCAATGGATGTTTCTGATGATCTGATTGCGAAAAGCTTTCTGAATGAGATCGTTTTCGAAAAACACTATCCGTATCATTGCAGTTTTTTGTTAAGTTAAGTGGCGACGGTTCAGTTTTAATTTCAAGTTCATTCAGAAATTGTTTGCTTTCTGCTATTTGCTTGATTTTACCATATTTTTTCTGCAACGGCGTTTCGATGACATCAACGATTGCTTCATTATTTGATATAATTTTGGAGATGTGCTCTGTTAGAAAATCAGCATTCGAGGAAATTGTCCTTTTTAACTTATTTTTGTCATCTGTTTCTTCATAAAACGCTCCACGAAACTTTGGTTTGTAAATCGTTTTTGATTTAGTGTTTTCACTGAAGTGCGCATCTGCACCCGTTGGCGGAGTAATGCGATCGTTTGTCAACTCAGGTGATGAAAAATCATAAGGCCTTGCATTTTCTAGGCGAATAACAGTCGAATCAGTCCCAGAATCTGACATCACAGTCGGGGGTAAAGATGTATCGCTTTCTGACCCACCTGACATATCTTCTTCATTAATTGTAGCAGAAACGTCAGCTCCTTGTAATCTTAAAGCGTGTGTTCGGGATCTTCTATGTTTATAAAGATTTGATTTGGTTTTGAAGGCAAAGCCACAAGGTACACAGGGGTAAGGTCTCTCGTTAGTATGAGCTCTGATATGTTTTTGAAGAACTGAAGGCTTGGCACAAGATAATTTACAGTATGGGCACACATATCGCCCACCTGTTCCACTCTGAACATCTCTAAAATCATTTTCAAGGTTCTCAGTCTTGTTTGAAAATTCATCATTGAAACTGGTCTTACCAGCTACTTGATCAATAGTATTTACATCACTAAATCTATTATTCTCATCACTAACATTAGTTTGTACATGTATAACACCCAAGTGCTGATTATTTTGCATTCCTTTTATCTTTTCGATTTCTGGATGAGCGGCTTGAATGCTCCCGTTTGAAATATAACGTGTCGTGTCTCCTGCACTAATCTCTTTATGTCTTGTTTCCCCGGCTTTAACAGTGTTAACTGGAAACACTGTAATAGACGATGCCATTTTTTTAAACTTTTTATGCAGGTAACTGTGATCATTGTTGTTGGTAAAGTTATTATCCAAACGTTTTTCCTGAGTGAGAGGCATCGTAACCGCGAATTCCGTACCTGAAAAAGAAATATACCTTTAGTTAACATTTATCTCTAAATTATCACCACGAATAACCTACAAAGTCATAGTAATTGAAACCCTTCCTATAATTATTTTTTATAATCAGAGGTGGCATAATCAATAAGCTATTTCGGTTTCTATGGTATATAAAAAGAATCCCTACCATAAAAAAGTGACACACACAAGGGCCTTATAGTAATTGTGGGCAAGCGATCGTCAACAAAACAGTGTTGCGGTGAGCGGGTTGACGCAACGCGCATGTGCCGGGCTATTTCTATTGGTGTGCGGCGTGACATCATCGTGACGTAGACACATCTTATGCTAACGGATGAGGATATCCCCGCTAAACGTTGCTACTTTCTGCTATCTGTCTTTATCTTTTACATTCGTGCCACTATCAAAACAATAGGTAGGAATGGAAGAAATACCTGCTACACATGTTTTAATTACTATACTTAAATCTCTAGCCCGTATTATTAGCCCAAATAATAATAATACTAACAGTAATTATTGTTGTGTATTGTTCATGTTTTCATTAAGGTAGAAAAAGTAAGTCGGTTAAACTACGTACAGATATTCTAGCGTGTTTTATTCATAATTCATAATATACGCTAAGAAATCAATTACGAGTATTATCTAGATGACATCATGACTGGCTCGGCATTCGTAATGTAGTATTATATTTACTGTACGCAGTTATTGTAAATAATACGACATTTTGTGTTAATAAGGAGAGATATGAATGAATAATTATTAATTATGTACGTATTTAAATTTATAATGCCCTATGTTATGGAGTAGCGGCGGGAAAGGTAGAATGGAAACCGACCTCGCTTTGCGCTTACAGCTCACTCACCGCGTCAAGTAGTTTGTGGACGACTGCGTTTGTGCGTTCCGAGAAGGCGTTACAATTTCTGAGAACCGGAGACAAGCAAGCCGCTCCACTCGTTTAAGAACGAGCTAGCGAATAAACGTTACAGTGCCTACGCACTACACACACAAGCAACGTGTGCTGGTATGATCGGGGTTACTCTCAGTGCCAGTGTGTTTGATGGTTTATACAATACTATACTTTTGCTATTGTGCACTTTTCATCGTGCCATTTTATCAATTTCATGATTTAATGCAACGTCACATTATCACATCACTCTGTTGGTGATCGTTTATTCTGCAGTATGGAGCTAAAACTAGTTGAGTAATGTAATTGTACTTATCAGTTGTTGTATTAATGTATGGCGCATATTGAGTAAGTGCATATTGAGAGTAAATAGAGAGTGGAGAGAAGGCTGGCTCGCCGGTGGCGGTGGGGCGGCGACCCAGCACTGGTGTTGTAATGAGACAAAGGAATCCCGGCGGTCGGCTGCCGCCCGCCGGCCTGGCGCCAAGCCAGGCGGCCCTGGCGACGCTTGTGTCGGCCGTCAGCCTGCATCGCCCCTACCTATCTAATTCGAATCGGCAAGAACTTACGCCGAACCAGCTAAGAAAGCCGTTCTATATAAATATTGAAATTCGAAATAATTTATATATATCACGTTCTATTCTAATCATTTAATATGAACAATTAGACCTCCGGCGAAAGTTTCAGTTTTTGCAATTCGTCGATAGTCGCGGTCTCGGTTCTTATCATTTCTTAAATACGGTAAATTCACCAAACTCAAGCATCAAAAAAAAAGTTATTAGCTATTTAATATGCAGTTCCACCATCTAGATAACCCGAGACTTTTTCCTTTTTCCGTTGAACTAGGTGTTTACCATATTCTGAATAAGTCCCTTCCTAGACTAATGTTTTGCTTGTTTGTTCGGGTGCGGTAATAAAATGTTTTGTGCGGGGATCAAACTTGTTGCTCGTTGTTGTGATATACCAACCACAGGTGACTTTTTTATTTTAGGGATAGCCTTGAATATTTAAGATTAATTACTCCCAAACCCGGAGCCATAGAATAGTACATACCTACCTAGGTTACAAAGGTGCGTTTGCCGTTATTGGGCCATCCATGCGTTTGAAAGAGATGACACAACTCTATTCGCATTCAATCTCTTTCTAACGCAAAAAACAATGGTAGGTACATTGATTTTGTGTGCATAATATGCACTTTTGAGGCGCCGTAAATTAAATATAATTTGAGGTAAATACCAAGTACCAAGTCTAATTAATTATTCTATGCATACATATTATACACCCTTGAAACTACAGTCCTAATAAATAGGTACTATTTATACAATAAATTAATTTAAACACTATTATTGAATACGTACTGAACACTACTATGACACTGTCGAATACTATCGTGATAAAAATAATCAAAGCTTATAGATAACTTAGTAAGCGTAAGAGCTAAGCTTACCGCGGAATTATAAATCAGTCCACCATCATATGTATGCTGATCTGATATCATTTGTTTACGCCTCCAGAACAAATGTCAACAAGTCCGATAGGCTGCATTTCACCCGCGCACAAGTGAATCATCGTTAATAACTGCGCGACGATCCACGCCACGCTCACACACACACCTGTGATAACACTCTCCTCACTTATACTCGGACACAAACGCAACTTTCTTTTTCGCGAATATTTATATTATCGTGTAGGTAATTATTTATATTTGCCTACAAATCGTAATTTGTAGATGGAAGGTTGGTGGATCAGGTCACGAGCGACACACACCGCTCTGACGCGGGCGCGGATGACTGACTGTTCGGGCAACCCGACTGTTTGTCGTTCGCTCCGTCGTGCTCCGCGCCCGCGGTGCCGCACCCCGCCCGCCACCCCGCGCACCGAACGGACTTGCCTGCGCTCGCTCTGGGAGTAGTGATTCATGTCGCGTTTATCTATCTCCCTCCTTCAACATAACCGGATCGGTCGTTCTTCGTAATCTATTTATACGTACATAATAATATATATACTCTGTAAACTACACTATAATGTTGCGTTGCGACTTGCGATTACAGTAGCAACTTGAGCCACTTTTATAAATTACCTACCATGAGCAGTTTTGAGAATAAGCAAATCGTGAGAATCGTTTACGTCATTGAATATGTGAGTTCGTTTGCTATCGGTTGAATTGAGATTGCATATCAGGGTTAGTTTTCAGCGCGACCCGAGTCGTGGCTAAGCTAATAACCTGCGCGCCGGCCCACTCGATTGCGGAACTAATAATGACCATTAGGTGTACGTTGGCATCGGCAGTGCGAGCCCGTGTAATTTTCATGCAGCACTGATTTCGTAACGGTTGCGCTCGACTAGAACGGGTATTGGCTCCGTAGATCGTACGTTCTCCAATTTACGAAAGTAATGACAGCATAGCCTTCCAGTTATTATAAAGGTCAACAAATACAGATTTCACGGCATTCAAACGTCAAATTCAGATAATTAAGCTATTTATTATGATATAAGTATAAACGATGAAAGTGTAATGAAGTTTAATTTACAACGCAATGTGGGTATTTTCCTATATTTAACTACATATCTCTTGAACTTGCTATCAGCGAGACCCCTTTATCGAGTTAAATTAGGTACCTAAAGATAAACAAGCCTGGCTGGCGTCATTTTGAATATGAATCTATATGTGCTCATACATGAACACGATAACATTCAATGGAGAAACTACAGCGCTACCGCGCTCGCGATCGGCCCTGTATAAATAAATTCATTATTTGCAATGATAATTGGTTGGCGCTATCAGCGAGCAGAGGCAATGACGCATGCGCCCCGTCGATAGCAGCGCTTGATTGCGCCGCGCCGCGGATGACTCGCCAGGAAGCAGCGACGTCGACCGCTAACGCCGATATTCATGTACTTACCTACCTACTACTTAACTCTCAACAAACAATAGCAAAGAGCAAGCATTAAAAACCAGACTGTATGTTTTTTTTATTGTCGTCTACATACGTTAATACCCATGTTATATAGGTATCCAGTGACAATTGCGACCCAAGGAAGAGTCTAACGACATCTTGCCGTGGAAATCAGGCCATCCGTTCAGCCTCTACCAGGGAACCATGAACAAACAAGTCTAAAATTTTACCCTCCAAAAAGGAGTTGGCTAAAAATTGAATCTGAGTGTGTTCTAGAATAATTTTATTGAAACTTAATCAGTGTTTACAAACTCAATATTTGTTGTCTCAAACGAGTTTGAGTCAAACCAAACTATATTTTGTTTGTAAAGATAAGCACAAATGATTTACCGTAATTTTGCACACGTATTCGCCTTATACGAAATTGAAATTAGAAATTGAATAAGTATAATATTGTCTTATATAAGTAATTGTGGCATTATCTATGTAAAGGGACCTTATGGCGGATGGCGCTTCCGCCATTATTAAATATGCTCCGATATAAATACAACGTCGCGTGACGTAGTGCGACGTAAGCGCCATCCGCCATAAGGTCTCTTTACATAGATAACGTCACAATTAATAACAAGAATTAGAACAATACAGTATCTTTGTTATTCAAGAAAACGTGTGCGTATTTGACCGTTGTTATTCGAATGTAAAAAACCGGTAAAGTGCGAGTCGGACTCGCGCACCGAGGGTTCCGTATTTAAGATAAGTAATACGATTGGTAACTACAAAAGAAAATACTCATTTTGTTATGAACTTTATTTTCTATGTAATAAGGTCCATTTTGACTAGCCTACATTTTAACCGGTCGTATGTCAGACAGATTTTAATTGCAACATTAAAGTTCGAATTTTTAATCTTTTGTCAGTAAAAATTAAATTCAAAATCTTAATTAGAATGGCTGACGCAATGGTAGGTCAAAGGTAGAGGAGAGGTAAGGATTTTTCCACATTTTTTGATTAATAAAATTCGGAGAGGGCGGGGGGCGGTCATTTTTGTGAGCTCTTTCATATGGCACCCTATTTGCTATAATCAAACCACTTTCATTTTTCAAACAGAACAAATTTACAAGTTTCACCACATCGTGAAGTTCCCATAGCCTCATATCATATCATGTCCAATACCCAGCATATTGGACATAAAATGAGGCTATAGGACCTGTAAATCAGTAACCGTAGGTATAGCCTGACCAGAAAAATAAAACACCTCTAATGGGGTCGCCACTAACACTTTTTTTATCTAAGTTTAGTGAATTGCAATAAAAATGACAGTTTATCCAGGGTGTCCCAGAAACCGACGTCAACCCGCCTAGGGCTGATAGAGCAGCTAAAAAGCTATCGATTTAACCCCTATGTATGTTCTGCGATTTTTACTAGTTTCGGAGATATTGATCATTTTAATCTACTAGTTTCTAGTAACCTAATTTTAATCTGAATTTTAGTAATTTTTAATTTTTTCGTTCAGATACTTACGTTCCGGCGTTCTTACGTGATTGAGGGCCGTATTAATAAACTCATCTTGGCCGAGATGCCGGTCACAAGGTACGTCAAAGTAAACGTCAAACCAAAGAACACTGTCATTTTTGACTCATCTCGAGACGAGCATTAGAGTTGACATTTGTTTATTTATACGGCCTTGAGAGAAATAACACCGAACATCCTTGGATTCTTTATCAGGTTTAAATTATTTGGATAACTTCTTGAAATCACGGAGAAATTGGTTAAAAAATTCCAAACCATTTGATAATCTTTTAGTATGTGCAGGAGCCGCAGGAGAAGTTCGCAGCTGTCTGGCAAGTGGCAACACGAGGCGCGGCGCGGGGGCGCGAGCACTTGTTGCGCTGCGTGATGTTTGGTGGCGAGGCTGGCGTTTGGTGTTTTCGTCTGCTTGCCGAGTGCCGTCGCCGCGTGCCGGCTACGTCACGCCGCGGCCTTGAGCCGCCGCGCATCTGCCGCCCGGCTCGCGGACTTGTCGTCCGCACATGCCCCTTTACCACGAGTACCTATCTATTATTGCTAAACTTGCTTGCGCTTCTTCTGTGTCTAGTGATGCTAAATGCTTTGCTACTTTCATCATAGTACTTATCATATCATAGCACGCACGCGCACACTTTTTGAATTTATTTATTAAGAAAGTTATTTTGTTTCAGAAAAGCTATTTTTATTTTCATTTCTATTTTATTTTGTAATATGTAGGTCCGTAACTACCTGCGCTTATTATGAGAGAGCGAAATCTCTGACTCGTATTCTTTTTTTGCTTAAAAGATGATTTTAAGACAATGTTGAGGCCATAAACCTCAACATTGTCTGTATGTGTAGTTTTTGAATAAGTCTTTAAGTACAATATTAAAAGCTTCCAACGGTATAATATATTCTAAGTTTTATAATACATATATACCTACATATTATCTTTGACAGTAAATAGTTAACACTTGATGACAAATAACAAACGCACCTATTTTAAATTAACTCAAAGATTTAAAAATAACGTATAACCTCTATCAAATGCGTGTTAATTACTCAAATTAACAATGATAAAATTGCACAAGTTGTATCTTACATGTCTACGTTGATACCAACTAGCACTTAACTATTATCCATCTAGGTAATAGTTTTTTAATTGCAATGATTACTAAGTGACCTGGCTGTAATTAACACAAGACTAGAAGGAATACCAAAGTACCTTAAATTATATTAGGTGTCTGTTTTATTCAAGCAAAAGATAATTAAGTAGCGAACTAATATTATAAAGTATAAGTTGGTATGTATACAAATTGGTCCGGACGGGCGCCATCAAGTCGCGTGGGCGGGAAACCCGTCGTTGAGTAGTCAGAAGCTTTATTGAACGAGTACCCCGAGACGCACAAAATAAAATACAACGCTTCGGACAGCATATTAAATTATTCGATGTTTTACAATAACTTCCTATTACTCAAAGGTTGGCCATGCTAAACCGATTGCACAAATATCCAATGACGCGTAGGTGTTGGTAAAAGGCCCGAAGTAAGCAAACTTGGCAAACAGTGCCGTTGCAGCATTGTGGCCGTGTTGCGTCTCGCCGCCCCCTCCCGCCGCCTCCCCTGGCGGGCTTCCCTCGCAACCGGGTCAGCGCGCGCCGCCTCGCCGCCCGCGGCCCCCGCGCCCGCCGTGCCTCGACACTCGACAGCCGATCTCCATCTTAGGCTTTCTAGACCCACTATGTGCCCACTGCCCGTTTGGATACACGCATCTATCCGCTAAATAAGTGAACCGTACGCACTGGAATTTAAAACGTTAGGTATAAATAAGGGCTACACGGAATAATTATACAAACAAGTTAAGGCATTCATGATTATTACCAAACCAATATTAAAATGTAGCAATATATTTTATTACTTACGTATTAGCAATTAAGTAGATTTTTGATCCTCATGTTACACATGCTCGCCCAATATACCTACCTAAGTTTTAATTAACATCCTTGTGGAGAATTCCCGAGCACGAGCGTCTCTAATAGGTGATTCTTGGGAACGACATATCTCGATCTCTACATAACTTAATATGATAAATAAGGATGTTAAGTAGGTCCCGTCCTGTACCATAAAAATTATAATAAAATATCAGGTCGCTGAGACTACTCATTTACCGGCAACAAAGAATACTAAATACTGTTAGTATTTAGGTACTTACTACTAAAATTGTTTCTACAATTGTTTTACAAAAGCCGTGTACAGGTAAGTAGTAGGCATACGTACACATACTATATCTATGTATAACCAATACCTAAGTGCTTATATCTTTTAAGAGAATGGCGTCATTCTCCGCGAATTCTGGCGTTCGCATATCAACGACCAAAATACGCCAGCGGGCGATGTATGAATGTGACAACAATATTCGTGAGTCAGCCATAACCGGGTACCACTTGACCAAACAGATGTTTATTCATTGTTGCGCGATTCGGCGTGAGTCTTTCCTCGATGACGTTCAGTGTTTTGCATTTATTCGCTTCGTAGGTAAAGTCTATACCTACTAACTATATAGGTACCTACACCTAATAAAATCTTACATTCATTTATTTTTCATTGTAGATTGTTTTGCTGTTATCAAGCGCGCATACCTGTGGAAAAAAACTATGTTTTTACAAGGTTTCAGTTTTAATTGCCAATCACATTGCTGTGTTTTATTCATAACTGAAATAGATTTGGCATGCATTCCCTTACCTAACATAATGCTGGCTGATGTGCGGAGCGGCGTCGCAGGCGCACTGGCATGCGCCTGACCGCCTCGTGCTCGGGATCGCGCTTGGACGCTCGCCAGCTCCGAGGTGTTCCCGCTTCCGAGGTGCATTCTCCGCTCCTACGCATTAAACAAGCTAAGACAGATACAATGCCTCTCCCGTGTCATATCATACATAAATCTTCACTCGGCAAATGGATTTATTAAGTTCGCAACTACGTAGATTAATTAGGTATAACTTCTACAATTTTATTAAACAAACATACCTACCTAGATCGGTGTTTAAAAAATACCTAATGCTTCTCCGGCAACTCGATTTTTTTTGCATGCTCATATCAATACAATACCCATACCTACCGAAACATCCTGTTCACTGTGTTGTTTGAAGAACATTTTTCATTTATGAATAACATCGTTGTAGTTGCGCTGATTCGAAATAGGAATACTTACCTGACTTAAGTACCAATTTCACCATACGATGTTAACCATTTAACTAACGATTAGAGCGTTAACAACTGTCAAAATGTATGAACTAACAGTCGATTAACATTGGTTAAATTTAACATCGTTTGGTGAAATTGGTACAGTCGACTACAAAGAGATGTATCCACTTTTTCACAAGTGGATACATCTCTTTATAGTCGACTGTACTTAGGGCCCGTTGTTTGATCAGTAGTTAACTCGACTAATTGTTAAAATTCGAAAAAGGAATCGAAAATTTGACACATTAGTTACGGTTTTTAACGATTAGTTAGATTAACTACTGATCAAACAACAGGCCCTTAAAATTGATACGCCGTTAATGCCCAGGAGCATACAAAATTTACGATTCCGCATATCTATTCCATTACCTGTCTATGGAAGATAACGGATGCCGCGAAGTTATACTTACACAATAAGGCAAACCAGATAAAATAAAATGAAATATAATATTAGAGCGGGATTACGTAATGAATGAGATACAAACCTACCTATGATTTCATTTGCGTGATATTGGAAACTATACAACCACAATGCCAATAGTCATCGCATTGTTTGACAGAGTCGACCCGTCGCGAAACTGACGAATCTCGTCTAACCTGCATACATACCTACTCGATTACATAAGCGATTTCTTACTACAGTTAATGAATTAACTAACCTAAAATATATATTATATAAACTTCTGCATATTGCCAGTGTTTTACGAGTAGTTAGTCACTTGAGCAGGAATATCAAACTAGCAGCGGACTTTGGCATCCTTGATGATAATATTAAGCTACCAAGCCATGGTGACGATATAATAATTAATACCTCCAAAAGTACCTATAACTAGCATTGCATCAATCGATTTCCCGCAACCTTAGCAGCGTCGTCAGTCCACCTTGTTGTACGTCTTCCCACGTTTGTGTCTTCCGGTACGTGGACGCAACTCGAGAACTCTTCGACCCCATCAGCCATCTGTTCTGCGAGTGACGTGCCCCTACTACCACTTAAGTCTGGCTATTCTTGGGGCTATGTCGGTAATTTTGGTTCTCGTGCGGATCCTCATTTCTGGTATATATTGAACCAGAAGATATAGCGCAGCTTTCCAAACCGAGTCGGATTCGACGATTGACCTCTTTCTCGAAGTTGTACACCTAACTGGACAGTATGGTATGTCCCACGTAAACATTTTCAATAACAACTTCAGGCGCCGAACCTCCGATTATCACGGAAGTTGGTACTAAATGGGTGTCCGATATCATCTTTGTCTTGCCCATGTTCATTCTAGAGGTTTCACTTGGTTGTTATTTGTCAAATATTTTCATTGCATTTCTTTCATTTGGTATGTCAAATGTAAGAGATGTTGGTAAGATCAATATTTTGCAAACATGGCCAAGTGAAATGCTACCATCAGACCAACTCACTCGGAGGCGCATCTGACGCCATCGAGCATTGCGACGATAGAAGACCTACAGAAGGCGGGTCTTCTATCATCTCAGTGATGATCATGCACAATGTCATCGGCAAACCGAAGGCGGGTGATGTATTCTTAGTTCGACTGCAAGATCAGAACTCTAAACCTATTCTACTGCAGCGGGAACTCACTCATGGAGATGTTATCTCTCCAAAGCCGTTAACTGCTGCGCGGGTGAACTTGTGAGTCGCGTAATTTCTGCTGCATACAAAAGTCCAGCTGATTTTGCGTCGCCGTCACACGGCATCAAACAGGAGTTTTGTATAAAATGTTTGACGACGCGTTGGACTAGTTGGTAGTGACCCTGCCTACGAAGCTAGCGGTCCTGGGTTCAAATCCCGGTAAGAGCAGATATTTGTGTGGTAAGCGCATAATAAGTATTTAAATCGTTGTCTAGTAGTTAGGGTTACCAGATGAAAAAATTAAAAGTGGAGAAAAGGCGTGGTTTCTATTGAAAAATCCTGAGATTTTGTTGGACTTTGAGAAATTTCTCTCAAACGTAATTACATATTTAAAAACGTCAGTACCAAAGTTAATTACTTCAATTATTTTTTCTATTAGGAAGATTATTTTTAGTTTATTTTACTCTTTATTAAAGAGATCTTTAAAATGTAGGTAGGTACTGTATTTTATTGAAAATTGTAAAAATCCTGAGATTTCTAAGATTTTGCAAAATGCGGCCGCAATCCTGAGATGAGTCAAAAAAATCCTGAAATATCAGGACAAATCCTGAGATATGGTAACCCTACCCACGGTACGCTAGCCTAGAGCTTAGTTTGGGACTAGGTCAATTGATGTGACATTGTCCCTTTAAAAAAAAGCTTCACCAGTGTAGAAATCTGGCAGGTAGGTAATTAGCCCGTGCTATGTGCCCTTAGAAAGTTCCTCCTGGAATTGGCCAGTGTATAGAATTTAAGCTCGTATATTTATATGAAGCAGAAAGCGACTCGCAACTCACAATCGTTAATTAGCGGAGTTTCTGGAGTGTATTGTAGAAAAATTGTTATGTGATTTTTTTTGACTACCTATGTTCCCGAAAGTTAGAGCTCGAGTTGGATTTACGGAGATGGTTAATGATTTCGCTATTTCATTTGAAACTTGGAATATTTTTGACCGCACCTATAATTAGATACATGATACTCAAGCCCAACTCACACCCAACTATTTGACTGGCTATAGTTGTAGACTTAATAGCGACGTAAGGTGGTAAGGCAACAGAGGGTGTTGAAAGGACACCGCACGGAAAGTACGGAAATAAAACTTCGGTGAATTTTGATAAAAAAATATATTTTACATGTCTTGGTAAATATGTAAAAATACTTGGTGGGCAATAAAAACCTATGACTAGTTTTTGAGAAAAAAAATTTTTAGTAAAAAATATATTGATATTGGTCCCATAGAAAAATGTATGAAAGAAAAAAAAAGTGGCCAGTTTTGAACATCAAAAATATATGTTTTTGGGACCATTTAATTAATCAACTTCATCAAACAAAGTATTTAGTTTTTAAGTTGTAGCGTTTCATAAAAATAAGTAAAATAGGTCTGCATTTTTTTTTTATATAATCGTGATATTTCCGTTTTCTGCAATAGTAAAAATAACGATAGAGATACTTTGTGAATATTTCTTATTAATATAAGTTTGGTGTCACAGCCCCCTTTTATTAAGTATTTAGATTAGAAATGAATTATAACGAAAACTACGTGGTACTTCATGGTTTTTTGTTTTTAATTAATCGGTGAAGAGTTGTGGATTTTAAATATTTCATAACTTGTTTTATTATTAGAATAAATGATTCAAATTCAAACTTATTCTATGGACAGTTTAAAAAATATTTTCGTTCAAAACATCCACATAATTTACCACAAATATTTTTTTTTCTCAAAAACTAGTCATTGCGCGCCAAGTATTTTTATATATTGACCAAGACACGTAACATATACTTTTTATCAAAATTCACCTAAGTTTTTTTTTCCGTACTTTCCGTGCGGTGTCCTTTAATAAAAACTAAAATAACTTTTGATCAATAGAACTGACGTTACACTAAAACTAAATGAAATAAATAGGTTGTTGTCACATTTAATACACCCGCTTTGTTTACCCTTATTTTATACAATAGAAGTGTCTGTCTGCGTTTTAAAAATACTTAAATCCCAAAATTTTTGTAAATACCGCTTTTTATAACATAACTAATCGTATATTTTGACCGTTAATATTAAGCGCTTAATTTTTTGAGTTATGACTTGAGTAATTTCTGCTACATTCGGTTTCATTCTAAACTCCTGTTTGGTTCCCGCGGGGCGACGCAAAATGAGTTGGACTTTTGTATGAAGCAGAAATTACGCGACCGAAAATACGCGAATCACAACTCAAATAATTATGCTCTTTTAGCCTCACCTTGGGCTCCAAAACGGCTCAACGGATTTCTATAAAAAATACAGTTTAAAACCGATATTTTAAATTATACTTTGGCGCTTTCTATTTTTTTATATCTTGCAGGGTTTAGAAGACACGAATATAAACATTTGTAAAGCTATATTAGTGAAGCAAGGGCGGCCGCTAGTTGTAAATATAGTACACTAGTTTATTACGCTAGTCTTATGGTGCTGATGGACTAGAGTATTTACTCAATCAATCTAGCTAATGCTCAACATATTAATTCTTAACATAAACTTAAGTACATTGAGAGTGTATAGACGTTACTTGATTTCGTGATACGTCGTACCAAAAATCTACTGAGCAAAGGCTATCAAGACATGGTGGCCCCGCCAAGTGCTGATTCCGGGCTTATCGCGTTTTGTACCTAAAGCCGTTAAAATTCATGACAGTTTTTAAGTTTATATAATTTTCTTAGATACCTATATTTTTTGTTACTACAAAGATTTGGTAGAAACTGTAAGCCGGTCAAGTTTTTCTTTTGTAAGTAAATAAATAAAGCAAGCAGCTGCTTCAGAGGTAATAAATGTTATTCCCTATTCTATTTTATTTTACCAGCTAAACTTATAATTTGATCAAAACATCATTCGGATTAATCACACTTCCAAGTAAGATAAGGTACGCGTGACATGCATGTTCATAACAAAAATAGGATCAAATGGCTCTAATCCAAAAAAGAATATCATGTCAGTCAGGAATGAAGCTGGACTGCTATAAATATTTCACTTACGTTGTTATTCCTACGCAATTTGGCAGTAGCTTCTGAAAATATTTCGCATGTTCAAATTCATGTCTTCATAGTCAGCAATGGAGGTAAGGAAAATCCAGTACCCCGAGCACAAACTTTTGTTAGATAGAGCATCTAACAAGTAACGTTAACATATCGTCAACGAGAAATTATGTATGGCTATTATAGTTAAAAGCTCTGTGTCCGTATTTACTAAAATTTGATAATTATCACGTTGACATTGACGTTGACTTTCGTACCGTCATCGAGTAGGTAGTGGTTCCTCTTGTTTACCTACGCATAATCATAAACTGTCCGAATGTACGATTTTGCATAATTGTTATAGTACTGATACCTTACTTTTTTTAAAGTTTAAAACAAACCTAACCTAACCTACTCTATTCTACCAGGATTACACAAAACATTTTAAAAAATATTTACCGTTTAAGCTGGAGAAAAATTATCCGAAAACAAAATTCGGCGTAACTATACATTCGGCGAAATAGAAGGAACCCGTAGTAGTAAAGGTATACCTTCGTAAAAAATATTACCCCCCTTCTGGGTCAGTCGGGTAAAAATGTATGAAATCTATTTAAGAGCTTTTGCTATGGGTAGGTTGAACACGTTTTTGAATAGTAGGTAGATAAAGGCATTGATGTGACGCATCATTGAAATGTTCGTGCTGGAGCTACTGAATTGTTAAGTATGTTTATCTGTTAAATCCGAATCCGATTGCGTTGCCCAGACGGGGATACCTCGTGGTGGATAACCCGCCTTTTTTAACTCCTTTTCTTGTTCCCAGAAAAAAACCGACTATCCTGTCGCCCAACGCTGCTTTAAAACGTTTATACTTATTACGTGAAATCAGAAATAGATTTTTTTTTAATGAATAAAATCAATGTCATTCCGAGTACCTACCTAGTTGGTATTAATTATTTCCGGATAATCGGCTTCGTAAATAGATGTAGGAATTATTATTAGCTGCGTTGTTGTGTTGGGCTCGGTGGATTCTCGGAATATCCCCGAGCACGCGCCGCCGTCCCGTCGTCGGTCTATAGTTTACTTTTTCACATTTACGATTCTGATATTTCCAAGAATACCCCGCTTCGCTCCCGCTCATTAGAAGTTTTTTTCCTGAGCAAAAAATGAGACTTGTTTTTGTTTACCAAATTTAATTTTAGAAAATAATTATGAAAACTACTTGCCTCGGTGATTACCTTTCTACACTGATGTCAAGCATAAAACAATTTAGGTAGGGTGGCAACACTTTGGTGTTTGTTTACCTTATCAAATTACAAAATTATAGAGAATCACCTTGCATGTAGAATTATGTTATGAACTATGACAATGCGACTATAGAGGATCCCCCTATAAATCCTTAACAAAACCTTAGCGCCGTCGTCGTCGTGTCACAGTAAAAACTAATTGCGACACTCCGGCGCCGCCCAACCGACGCCACACTGTGTTGCCATGGTAACCACTTAGCCATGTTACAGGAGATCAGTGGGTGCGCCCGTATCTTAACTGCTGCCGGCGTCACGAGGATATTTTTATTATAATAACCTATTTCAAAATACGCATAAGCTATTTAGAATGTTTTTATACTTACGGTCACAGAACTCTGGAGGAAGTGTGAGTAAATTCAACCATAAGGGGTAGAGGTAATAAAAGAGTAAATTCAATGAGGGTCAGCCGCCATTGTATTCCCGCTGACCTTTGCGACACTTACATAATTATACACAGCAACAATAGTACGCACCTACATTTGCACGTATCATGACATTATCACGAGCTGCTGAAGTGATGAGTGAATTATTCAAAAGTTTCAAGCATCGAATTAAATCCACAGCGATGTAAATACAGGATTGGTTAGCCGGGCTGGGCACGTATCTATGGGTAGACATGTAAGCTCCTCTTGCGTTGCAAAAGTGACTAAACCAGTAAGTTCGGGCTGCGAGAGGGCGCGGAGTGCACCTGCCGGCCGGCGCGGCCGGCGCCCCGGCGCGGCGCGGCAGCGGCGCGGTCCGTTGCACAAACGTCGGGGAACATAATATTATAACCTTGTTGTTATTTACGGTTGGCGAGTAAATAAACCGCGCTCGCCAAAAGGGATTGCCGATCATTGCACACTTACCTATTCAAATTATCGATCAACTTTTGCCAAGACCTACTTAATCGATTAAGTGGGATATTAAAAAGTCTTTCGGGTTCGGGTTATGAGGCCAAATATGATGCCATACCCACACAAAAATCAAAAGGGATGGCTTTATGTGTTGCCGCGCGAAGATCTAGAGATGGAGATCGTCTGCGTGCGCCTTGATTGCAGCGTCAAATTCAAATAATGGCTGTATATTTTTAAACCACAACATTTATTAAAAAAAATGTTTACCAGTTATAAAAAGTTATAGATACTCAACCATTGAATCAAAAACTTTCCTAAAAATCGTACTTACTACTTGGCTTGGCTTGATTTCCTCCTACGCTGATGTCGGTCGCTGACGTAGGTCGAGCGTACCGTCGGCCGCGTATGACAAAGAAAAGAAAAGTCCTGCAGTGAGAAACCGATCGCTGTACGGAACAGTCGTGTGCAAAATTACGTGGTGAATCTTTTTGACAATTAACGATTTTGTAAATCGTTTAGTTTCTGCAGCATACTTACGCAGACAAAGAAAACGGCGAAAAATATATCACATCCACCCACTTGTTGCTGAGAGAGCGATGGCTTGTGAATATTCCACATTTTTTTCAAACGCTACTTGCGGATAAAGAAAAAATCTTTAACTATTTTAGAATGTCGGTCAAAACTTATTTATTTTAATGGAACAGTAACAAATTACAAAAGACAACAATTTTACAAATTATTACGCAATTATATAAGATAATGTTTGCAATTTAACAACAACTTTACTGTCCACAGCATTAACAAATTACAACATTTTTGCTTTAAAAATAATTATAAAAAAAAACTAATATATTATATCATGAATTGGGTTCTCCTATTGTAGACCAAAAAATGCTTACCTTATTTTCACTACCACTAACTTCATTAGCCCTAAATTCTAGAACCCGAATTTTTATTTTTCCTAATATTTATTAGCCCTAATTTTAGCATGCCGAATTTACGTTATACCTATTTTTTATACCGGATTCTTAATAGCCCCATTTTTAGTTATCCGATTTCTCTGAACACCGAACATTACTATTATTTAATATGTTAAAAACCTAAACCTAAATTAATAAATTAACCTAAATTTATTAAACCTTATTATATACGTTCCTAATGTCGCCCTCTTTATTGAATATTGAATTAAATATACAATAATATTTACCCCATTCGTTCATTCACCTTTCATTCACTCTTAAGCTAGATCCACAATGAGAAATGCACGCAATAAAATATTTTGAGTCTTCCCATTTCCATTTTGAGTCTGATAGGGACCTAAACGACCGTAATATAGGTCGACGGAGCTCCGCTGCGCGGAGCTCCTATTCCGCGTAGGTGAAACGCAACTCTAACCTATATGGGTAAAATTTACCTAACTTTGTATTTGTCTAAAAAAAAAATATCTGAGACATTGTTCTATATTTCGGGAAGTTATATCTACCATCTTATCAGCCTTGATAAGTACGCAGCCCTAGCGCTTTTCTGCTCGCCTGCACCGCGCACACGTGCATACATCCAACCGGCCAGCTTTGCACTGAGCGCGCGCTAAGTGGTGTATAGCGCGTCAGCGCACCGACGTACGCGGCGCTGACGAGTGAGACCGACGCTTGCCATCAGCGGCGCGTAGCAATAAATCTGCCGCGGATGTCAACGTCGCTGTGCGGTGTCTCGTAGAAAATGGTGTATATTCGTACGCTCGACCAACGTCAGCGACCGATGTCAGCGTAGGAGGAAATCAAGCTTTATTGTTTCGAAGATTAAACAAAATGATGCGAAAAGGTGTCGACTTAGAAAAATAAAACTATCAAGGACTTTGTTTATAATCGTGTTTCACGTTTAACAGTTTCAAGGAAATATGATCAAGTTTAATATATCCTAAGAACAGATACATAGGCGTTATGGTTATTGAGATCCAGATCGCGGAACACTGTCGACTTTCTCATAATGTGGCATGTGGCCTCTTGACGCGGTAGACTAGCATAAAAGCGTAAGATAACGTGTGAGAAATAAGTATAAAACCTAAGGACGTTTTTAGAGTTATTGCACTGTGCCTATACTATACTATAAATATACAATTGTCTAGAAATTATACTAATCTCATATATTGGATTCCTATCGAAAGTAGGAAAAAACGTTGAGCTCCAAAATACGAGTATGTTACCTTAACTAAAATGCATAGGTACCAAATAAGGAATCTAGGAATATCGCAATGTTATTTCAAGAATAAACTTTATTCGTGATATTTTTATACCATTTAATCACAGATAAATAATAATGTTGGGGTAAACTGAATCGATTTAGATTTTGCTTAAACCTGCCTAAAAAGCAGTGAAAACATGAAAGTTTCAATTAAACCTTATGTGAGTGTGTAGTGAATAATGATGAATGAGTGGGTGGAATGGCGAGTGCGCGCAGCCGAGCCCGAGACGAGCGCGGAACCTGCGGGACCGGTCGGGCGGCCGGCAACGCTTTTTGCTCCCGACGTTACCAACCGGCCGCCCCGCCCGTCACACTAATGACACATCTCCACTGAATAGGAATTGTTCATTACAATCCAAATTGCTGCAATTATTCTACGTCTGTTCCACATGCAACGCGCGTTACAAACGCAAGGCGAAAATTTATCTCGTTATAGGTGGTCTTTTAGAAACGTTAGTTAAACTTTATATTTTTCTCATACACCCGAAACAGAATAATAGGACAGATAAAAGCTTTAAACTTTTTTTTCTGCTAAAAAGAACTTGCCGAAAGTCAAGTGAGAGAAGTATTAGTATAAGTCATAAAAATAAATTTGTACGCATCGGGCACTGTTACAGCGGTTAATAGGGCATCAGCAGCAACAGGTGATCACGCAGACGCGGCGCAAATATTTACTAACATCAGCTTCTGCTGGCGTAAAATTCTGTTATGACCAATAAGGGACTGGCTCTGAAATTTTCTGGTATAAAACTTTCACAAGTCGTATTTAAAAATAAAACTTGTCGAGATTGCTTATGTTTGGATATAAAAAAAAGTCGGAAATGAATACTTGCCCCGTTTTTGGCGCAAATATTACCTAACAGAAGAGCATCGTTAATAGAAGTAACTTTATCTTAGAGTATCCTGGAATCAATCAGCTTCTATTGTAAATAAAACAAATGAAAGTAAAACTATTGAATAAGACATCCATCATCACACATAAAAATCCTTGGTCTAAACACGAAAATGTTATCCTTATTTGAAGTTAATTATTTTTGTTACCACCTGCATTTTTGAAAGATTTACCAAAAATTTACGATTTCGAATTTAATTGATAAAAAATGAAATTAAAAAAATGCGCTCATACTCTACTCCGTAGTATTTCGAGATAAAATTGTAACTGGGTGTCGGAAGTTGTTAGCAGGAATCGCATCGCAGTCATCAGTTCATCACCCGAAGCTTCGACCAAGAAATAATCAGTGTGTGTAGTTGCTAGCTACATGCTTTTAATTTAATTGACTTACCTACCTCCGTTAAAACTAGGCTAGGTATGTGTCCGGTTTAGGTTTGATGTTAAGAGAACAGAGGAATTCAACTTAAATGAAACCCAAACAACAACATTGATCATTGTCGACTATTGAAGTTCAGTCAAATAAAATTATACTTACTTGCTGGGATATGGTCCCACAAGAAATTACCGGACCTACCGGGCTAAGCACAGGTTAAGAGTTAGTTCTAGTAGGTACCTATTTTAGCTTAAAGAGGAACGTCCGTCGTCGGTCGTTTTCGCGCTACATTACGAGTACCTACATTGCTTGAAAAGCGACGTTATAAGACGTAAGTAGCAAAACAAGATTAACTAATTATTCTAATTAAGTATCCGTTTATTTATGCAAGTCATACATATCTTGTGTTTATTTGTATTTGTACTTATTTATTTACTTATCTATTTATTTGTTTGGTATGCGTATTATTTATCACTTTTTATAGTTTTTCAGTACTCACGTTTAATAACAAACATAGTTTCTTGTTATTGCTCGTGTGAAGGCTGCACCACCTAGGTACTGTGTAAAATAGTCTGAAAGAGATCGCTAATCAACAATAAGACCGCCTGTTTGGTGTACCTACAATAGTGTTTGGTATTGTATAATGTTCCCAGTCATGTATAGGTGCCAATTTTTGTCCGAGTCAACGTAACAATACGATAAAATTTGCCCATGTAAGAAATAGATACCTAAGCATATGTTACTGGTTAGTACTGTGTAATTCATCAATAAGGAAATTAATAATAATTACTCAACAGCTCCGGACTTTTATCGGAGCCAATCGGTACCTACGTAGGTATACAAAATGCCAATCTCGTTACTACAAAAGCTTTAAACTCATGTTTTGGTTATTTGAAAGTTGACCGTATTGTGTGGCAAGGTGCGGCGGCGGCGCGAGCCGAATGAGATGGCTCGGTATGCGGGGCGGCGGGGGCGGACGTGCCAATGTTGCGGCGACCGAGGTAGGCACAGCACAGGCGAGCAACATATTTATTCATATGCCCGAGGCGTAAATCACCGTGCATCTATTTCGAGTGGGGGGTGCGGGCGAGGGGAGCGGGGGCGCGGGCAGACGCCCGATGGCGGTCTGGCGCCAGAAGGATTCCCCAACGCCCCCCGCTCCCTGCGCCGAGGTCACGCGTCGTGCGCCTCGCTGCCGCGAATGGCCGCGATTTAAACGAGCCACTCGCCGAGTGCTGCGCCATCCGTGTCGCCTATTCAATTATATACGCATCTACTAATATAAGAGTCGGTTAATGTACTTACGAGCCGTCGAGTATAGGTATTTAGGCTTACATCATCCTTGATACATTCACGAGCGCTGTGTCATCGATTACTTACATTGCGGTTTTGGCTATAATAATTTAATAATACTTACGTAGGAACCTACTCGTCAATGAAATTTCCGTTTTCACTAAGACCGGGACCAACGAAGCCCGTGACAAAGATTGTTTTAAATAAAAGTGTGTAGGTACTCTTATAACTTAATTGCTTTGGCGTAACCCAAAAGTGCATGTTGAGCGTTGACATTGTACTTAGAATCCCGGCGTCTTAGGGCCGTATTAATAAACTAATATCAACTCTAATGCTCGTCTCGAGATGCGTCAAAAATGACAGTGTTCTATGGTTTGACGTTTACCTTGACGTATCTTGTGACGGGCATCTCACCCAAGATGAGTTTATTAATACGGCCCTTAATATAATAGTCTGCCTCGTTTGCGGAGAAAGCACAAGACGAGTATGAGACACTAACTACCTTGATTTCCGGGGTCTTGATCTTGTTAACAGACTTCAAAAAAACCGGCCAAGTGCGAGTCGGACTCGCGCACCGAGGGTTCCGTATTTAAGATAATATGCTTAGTACCCGCAAAACAAAATATGCCAACATTGCCACCTAGGGTATCATTGCCCATAAGCCATTTACAAACAAATTCGTTAATGTGAAAAAAATCTTCTTCTTTATGCTAACATTATTTACTATGGTAGAAAATAAACTATATTTGTAACAAAACTGCGGTTGGCATTCGTCTCTAAGTTCACTCAGTAGCTTGTTGCGACTCGTTGAAGGTAATGTGTGTTTTTGCGGGCAAAAATTTGGTCAGAAGTACATGTCTACTATTCATCATGGCGAAGACGCAGGTGAGTATATCCAATTATGTTTAATAAAAAACACCTTGCACAGTATTTTACTTTAGGATTTAACATTCCAGATTTTATATAACTAAAGTTATGATCATGGGTATTGTTATCCGTTAATTTTTGAATGTGTTGCCGACAACTTTGCCCGGTGTCGAAAGAGCGTCAGGGTTGTTACATTTCATAATTCTTTTAGTGGGTAGTTAATGCCAAACTGTACAAGTAACCTATAAGAAGTTATTTGGAGTTTGTTAATTCTTTTTTCAATTTTATTATTATAATAAAAGTTAAACTTTAAAAATACAGTGTTTTATTTTGTTAATTTTAATATTGTATATGTCCTAAAACTCGAAAATGAAAAATAAATTCATAAAAATAAATATAAGCCTGATGTGACAACCCTAACATTTTGAAATCGCTTTTGGTGACTTGTATGGAAATGAGCAGAAATGCCTAGAGAACATTGCCCACTCATTTTTAAGCGAAAGTTAAGGTGATATCTACTCAACGATTAAAATAAACGGTACTATTTCCCTAATTCTTTGCCAGTTGCTCATTTCAACTGCGTATGGGCTATATTTGGGTCGAAAATCATCAAGGCAATGTTGGCTGAAAGTCCAGATAACATTGCCCGCTATTAAAATCGATAAAATCAGGTTTTTCCTCGAATTACTTCCGAAATTGATATCTGGGGATCTGTGTGACATCCGACCAAGAATCTGCTGACAGAATAAAATAAAAGTAGCCGCCATCCTGAAGTTTTTAGTTAGTCGTCTGATCGCTTCCAAAATCGATATCTGGGGATCTGTATGGTCTCCGACAACGAATCCGTTGACAGAATCAGAAAAAGTAGCCGCCATCTTGAACTTTTTAGATATAGGACTGATGGTTTCCAAAATCGATATCTAGGGCACTTTGTGGTCTCCGACAATAAATCCGTGGACAGAATGAGAAAAAGTAGCCGCCATCTTGAACTTTTTAGTTATTCGACTGATTGCTTCCGAAATCGACATCTGGGGAACTTTGTGGTCTCCGACAACAAATCCGTGGACATAATGAGAAAAAGTAGCCGCCATCTTGAACTTTTTACGTATTCGACTGATTGCGTTCAAAATCGATATCTCGGGATTTGTGTGGTGCCAACGTTTTAGCAAGTACAGAGCACGTAAATGTTGTTAAAATATTTTACTCCACCTTAAGGGCTCGCGCTATGGGTGTTTCGGTTTCGTGCCTAAATAGATAACTACTATGACTTTACTGGCCCGTTCCGTCCATTTGCAAATTTTGCCTCGAAAGAATCAGATTTGGCAAGCGATGTGAATGACTGATAGGTACCTTAAAAGAAAGAACTTTTTTCTTTTAGGCACTACAATGACTGATTCAAAATCTGAAACATTTTTAATAATTTCGAATGCCTCCATTTTGTTTTTAATACAATAAAGACGCTTAAAACTTGTTTAATTTGGTCCAATAGACATTAAACTATCCAAAATAAATTATTTTGTTTCCAAGGCAACGCTTATTCTTAACACGTAACTATCAAATTCTGGATATTTTCTGTAAAATCCTTAAATTTTCAATTAAAAAAAACTACAAAATTTCGTTTAAGACATATACAGCTAAAAATGTTCATAAATACCTCGTCTATCACCCTCTTAAAGCTATTAAGTTGTTATTCAAGTGTCAATTTCGGGAGTTATAGGAGACAACACAGATCCGATATATCGACTTTGAAAGAATTCCGCCCAAAAACTGGAAAGTTCAAGATGGCGGCAACTTTTCCCATTTTGTCAACGGATTCCCTGTCGGAGTCCACACAGATCCCTAGATATCGATTTTGGAAACAATCAGTCGAATAACTAAAAAGTTCAAGATGGCGGCTACTTTTTCTAATTCTGTCAACGGATTTGTTGTCGGAGACCGCACAGGTCCCCAGATGTCGATTTTGGAAGCAATCAGTCGAATAACTAAAAAGTTCAAGATGGCGGCTACTTTTCACAACCTGTCACCGGATTCGTTGTTGGAGACTACACAGATCCCCAGATATCGATTTTGGAAGCAATCAGTCGAATAACTAAAAAGTTCAAGATGGCGGTTACTTTTCCCATTCTGTCAACGGATTCTCTGTCGGAGACCACACAGATCCCCAGAGGCCCGTTTCACGAAGCTACAAGTTACAAATTACAAGCGGAAGTCTCTTTCTAACTCCTTTTGCTAGAAAGAGAGTTCCGCTTGTAATTTGTAACTTGTAGCTTCGTGAAACGGGCCACTGATATCGATTTTGGAAACAATCAGTCGAATAACTAAAGAAAGAAGAAAAAATATAAAATGCAAAGGAAACCATTTGCAAACCAAGGATCGAACCCGGGACCGCCAGCTTCATAGGCAGGGTCACTACCGATACGCTACGAAGTCGTCAAATAAAATAATTGTAAATTTATTACTACCATTCTCGTGAGCGAGAAATGAAACAAAATGAAATATTAAAACAATGTATTAATTGTAACGATTCATATTATCAAAGAATTTACTCGTTTTTTTTGGGGGAAATTTTCATGTTCTAGGCAACACTGAGCTTTTCATATCAGGTGAGCTCGCCATCTTTGTCTATTCCATATGACTGCTTTCTACTAGTGTATTATTGTAAAAGAGATACATATAGTTTTTTTGTTCAAATATTATTGGTTTCAAAGCTACGTCGCAATTATTAGTAGTAGGCACGTTTTATGCGTCGCTTTTGATTGACATTTGCTTCTCTAGTTAATATACCTCAATGCAATAGGTACATCCAGAACTTTCAGACTTTGAATTGAACATAAATATTGTACGTACCTAAATTGCTGGAAATATGACGTGTACCTACTAGTATGTAACCCCTCAATTGAGTAATAAGAACGAGCGACAAGTCTAGCGTGTTTTATGAGTTTTATGACTGAATAACAAATTAAACGGCAACAGAATGTCTACGGATGGAAAAATATGACCTCATTCGAAAACCCGTGTTACCTACTCAGTGACGTAGAAGATAGGTACTTAATTAGTCATAAAAAAAAATCACTTCGTCTATGGTGCGCACGACGCGTTGGAATAGTTAAATTTACAATAAGAAAATGCAACCAATAAAATAAGGCTACTTACTAAAATCACGAGTGATCATCTGATATCGCTGCTTCTGATTGGTCGAGACGATAAAACATGGTTGTTTTCAATGATATTTTATATTAAGATACGTTATACTCATACTAAACGCATTCAAAACTCGTGACCAATTACTGACAGAGACAAACACGGCAATCCATAGCGATCGCTATTGTTAGAAAGAGATAAACGAAAAAAAGTAAGGCAATTTGCCTTCCTTTTTGCGGAATGTTTTTGCGCGCAGATGACGTATCTTTATATAAAATATCATTGGTTGTTTTGTCAAAAATGGCAAAATTCATTTCATGAAGCGTACCTATCACTTCGCAATTTTTTTATTTCATCGACAGCCTATTCTAGGCTCCTCGGCACGATTTTTAGCCGTAATTTGCCGAGACCGAGATCTTTATATATACAGGTGCCCCAGAACTGGACGCCATAAGAAAGCATTTTCCTTACCGGTCCAGTAAATAGTTTTATCTACATCCATATCATAACTTCCCTACAATATGTTCAGAAGCGATAAGCAAATCTCCTATATTAAGAAACCTGTATCTGTGGTTGCATCTTAATGTTTACATTAAAGTATAGTGCATCGTAATGTTTACATTAAAGTGTCGGTACCTAAACATTAAAGTATCGGTAATACTGTACCACTAACTTGAAAATGCAAGCCATATCTGTACATTATAAATAAAGTTTGTTTTTTATATTATTATTTTTTAAGCTTTGGTACTACAAACAAATTAACAGTAACACTAACTTAATAAAAATACAGGCCATATCTGAACATATTATAGAAAACTTATGATATGCATGTAGATAAAGTTATGTATGTGGCTATACTCGCGTGATCTTATTATGAAACTCGCCTTCGGCTCGTTTCATAAACCACACTCATGCTTTAATGCCTCTTATTATGCACCAGCCACATAAACTACTATTAACTTTCCATTAGGTAGGTATGTTAATTATAGGTCGATTCATAAGAGCTGGCACGAATGGATTGAACGTAAGTAATGTCACAGTCAGGGCCTTATTAATAAACTCACCTTGGTTGAAATGCCAATCACAAGAGACGTCAAAAATGACAGCTTTCTATGGGTTGACGTTTACTTTGACGTCTCTCGAGATGGGCATAGATCTCAGTCAAGACGAGTTTATTAATACGGCTATAAGTGTGTGTGCCTTCCTTATACAGGGTCCTAATATTTTGTAAACCACTAGATGACTAGAACTTCTTAGTTATTCAATAAAATATAAAAATTACATATTATCTGCCCATTATCAGGTAATAATAAAATAATAAATAATCACATTCAATTTTGGGCCGTTAAAACAGGATTGTCTTGTAGGAAGAGATGTTAATAGAGAGATCTCTCTCCAGGCGGGTGTTATGCCTGGGGACCGAAGTCCATTGGGATGAAGTTGGAAGTTGTATATATGTCATCTGACTGGAGAAACTTCGTTTGCGCGTTGTAGAACACTTAAGTTGCGCTGTCTGACGCTGGTGGCGCTAGCGTGGTAGGGAGTTGGTTGATACAAGTTGCCGTTAGATGTCGCTAGGTCGCCACACCAGCCCCCCTTTGAGACCGGAGGTTGATGGTGATGTGATGACGTGCAGTCTGTGCGTTGAATTGCCGCTGGCAAGTGCCAGTAGTGGATGTCTCCAGTAACATCATCAGTCATCGGTTTCTTGGGTGGATGGAACTCTTCATGGTAACTCCGACCACTAGGTGGGTGGATCAATCTTCCAGTAATCCTACGTACCAAGAAGCTGTCCTCAATCCCAAACTCAATCACAGCATCAAGTGCTGTTTTTCTTTTTGTCAATAAGTCATCAAGCTTCTCTGCTTGGGGGACCGTCCTAGGGAAACCATCAAGCAGGAAACCATTTTTGCAATCAGGCTGATCCAAGTTCTTATCAATCATGTCCACGACCATGTCATCCGACACCAGCTTGCCCTCATCCATGACCTTCTTGAGCTTCTGCCCCAACTCCGACCCCGAGGATACCTCCTCCCGCAGCATGTCACCAGTAGACAAGTGGCAAACACAATATTTTTCCTTTAATTTTGGAGCCTGGGTGCCCTTGCCTGACCCCGGAGGGCCTAATAGTACAGCCCGTATGCCACAAGGGTCATTTTCGTGCTTGGGTTTTAGTGCTGTAGCTGCTGGTGCCATAACGCTGAAGTTTTAGACCCTACGGAATTTGTTGAATAATTGGTTTTTCTACGTTAGCGACTACGAAATTCCAAACGAAATCCCGACGCAGGCCTAAGTTAAGATGTAGCTTGACGGTTCCGTACGTTTGAATTGGGGTGCCATTGGCAGCGGTGAGTCGGTACTCAGTCGGTTTACCATTTGGCAGGTGTCGACGTGGCAGCACGCAAAGGTCGGAGCCGGTGTCAATCAAAAACTTCATCTTGGTTTTCCTGTCGGTGATGAAAAGGCGGCTAGTAGCGTGACAGTCGTTCGCCGCATCTAGTGACTGCCGCTGGCTTTCCCCGCCACGTAAGTGCAGGGTGTGGTACACTTCTTAGCTTGTTCACCGAAAATAGAATGGTACCAGCACATACCTGGTGTTTTGCTGCGACTCCGACCCCTGCTGCTCGACCTCCCTTTTGAGCCTCCTCGGCGGAATCTCGAACGTTCCCTGCTTCGGGCCAATGATAATTGATCGATGTGGTTGCTGAGAGCTGATTGAATACGAATGGCAATTAATTCGTCAATGCGTTTTATCAAACCGTCTTGGTCCAAGGCAGTCATCGCTGCCACGTGAGAAGGCCCCTGCGGTGCCGTCGCCTCGTAAATTTTATCAGCGAGGTCGGCTAGCTCCTCCAGCGTGGCAGATGTCTGTGAAATTAAAATAGGTTGAATATGTGCAGGTAACCTCTTCATCCACATCGTTCGCAAAAATTCGTCGGACACACCCCCGTCGGCCAGGCTAACTAACCGTCGCATAAACTGAGAGGGCTTCCGGTCTCCGATGTCCTCATTAGACAGCACCTCGCTTATTTGCTGCTCACGAGAGATTGACAGACATTTCGTTAGCTCAGATTTTAACTTAAGGTATTTATCTGTCTTAGGTGGGTTCTTAATTAAAGATTTAATTTCTTTAGCATACCTGTGATCTAGTTGTGCTACAATAGAATAAAATTTCGTAGTGTCATCTTTAATACCAGAAACCAGGAAATGCGCCTCTGCTTGTCCAAACCAAACCTCCGGATCATCAGGCCAAAATGGTGGTAATCGCAATGCCACGCGATCGACGTTAACGGACGTGGCGCCATCTTGGGCATCCACAAATTCGTTGCCCGCCGGGCCTTGTTTCGCTCCGTCCGCCATCTTGATCCGCGCGTCGTCCGTAATACGCGGCTCCTTGCTATACACGTACAGTACACGTCGCGGTCACCAATGTAGGAAGAGATGTTAATAGAGAGATCTCTCTCCAGGCGGGTGTTATGCCTGGGGACCGAAGTCCATTGGGATGAAGTTGGAAGTTGTATATATGTCATCTGACTGGAGAAACTTCGTTTGCGCGTTGTAGAACACTTAAGTTGCGCTGTCTGACGCTGGTGGCGCTAGCGTGGTAGGGAGTTGGTTGATACAAGTTGCCGTTAGATGTCGCTAGGTCGCCACAGTCTAAAAACGATATTACTTATTGAATCAACCTGTATGTAGCCATTTTGTGATGCACACATAGATATTTTCATTCGCTCATTCGATCCATTCGTGCCAGCTCTTGCTTGTGGCTCTTGTTTATGTAATGGTTTATTCTTATAGCTTGATAAACTTTAAGTTCTGGGACTTCCCGTAAATCTTCTTGGCCCAAGTTTGCCTAATTTTCTTAAACTTAAAATTATGTTTACCTACCAATTTTAAGTGGAAAATTAATGTCATAAGGTACTACGTTTCACTTTTTTTTTACTAGTAACTCCAAAAAGTTCTTGATATTTAACCGTCAGTCAGTAATGACTAATGATTGAATTTGTAACGTGCTTTGTTAAATTTATCATTGTGACTACGACAAAAACTAATTATTAATTATTATTTATTATCTACCTACCTATGTCAACTTGCTCTAATTTGTAAAATAGCACATTCTTTAAGGAAAACAAAGTTTTAAATGTGCAAGGCAATGTTTTAGGAAACTGAACTACCTGTTTTGGCTAGAGTTGTCTCCAAATTTTGACCGACTTTACATGACTCAAGTACGGTTATGGAATTGATTCATGTTTTTTTAATATACTATCAATTTATTATATTTACTTGCTTTTTTATGTACTTACGCGTCATAAGAATGTATGATGCAGGTACGTGGATAAAAAAACCGGCCAAGTTCAAGTTGAACTCGCGTGGAGAGCGTTCCGTACATACGTATTTTTTTCAATTTTTTTTGGTAGAATTCTTGTAGGTTTCCTGCAATCTACAAGCAATGAACTATATTTTGTAACATTTTCAAAATTTTAGGCTCAGTAGTTTCGGAGTTCAGGGTGGAATGGTAAATTTTCGTCTTCTTTCATGAACAAAATCAAAACTATTTATAATAAAATAATAACAAAAATATATTTGAGATCCTCATAACGAGCCCTTCCATTTGATATATGACACAGTAAGGTCTGCAAAACTTTTTTTTTAATTTCTTAAGTTGTTCCCAGAAAATGAAACTTATTTAAAAAAAAAACTTTGAACATTTGTGTTTCGGTCATCAATTTACTAATGTGTACTAAATTTCAACTCAATCAGTCGAGTAGTTTCGGAGAAAATTGGCGACGGACGGACAGACGCACGAGTGATCCTATAAGGGTTCCGTTTTTTCATTTTTTGTACGGAACCCTAAAAATATCTTTTTTAGAGAAAATTTGAAATGTCGTAACATGGGATAAAAGCGATTACAGCGCCTCATTTTTTTTTCATTTGTGGGTCAGTTTAACTAAATTTTAAAACTGTTAGTTGCCTGTTTAAAAAATAAATAAATTACAATTGTACGATTTTTTGCTACTAGTACCTACAGTAGAAGTCATTTGTATACAAATAACCAAGATGTCAAACATCTACACGCCTCTACCTAATGCCACACTGAAATAGCGCCCCCACATATTTTGTGCGATGGCCGTATAGATATTAGTATGTACCTACTTTTGTCTGTACACTACTACACATATAATACGAGTATTATGTAATTCTGGATACCCAATTTAAACCTCTTTCAGAAACGACTTATTGAGTGACAATGAAATATCCCGCTAGGCAAAGTTGTAGCTCGACTATACATCTTTGCCTATGACTGTTAGAGCCGCATTAATAAATTGATCTCTGCTGTAATGCTCGTCTCAAGATGTGTCAAAAATTAGTTTTGTATAGCTAAGGTGGTTATGTGGGACTCACCAACCGAGAGTGGCCAGAATATCCACTAAAACCCAGCCAGTCTCCCTCCACGCCGGTGTTGGTGAGGGGCCACACGTTCCGCTTCCGCATCCGACTACGACCCGCTTGGCGGCGGGCACCGACAGACAGAGCGTCCCGTGCGAATTCAGGACAGTCCAGTGGACCAAAGAATGCGACAGACCCCAGCCCCTGATATATCCCCCTCAGGTCCACAAGTTTCGTCCGCAGAGGATAGGGAGAACGGCGCACCTTAATACCGGCATCCCTTATCATCTGCGGCCCCACCACGCCATAAACAACGATGCGGCCCCGTTATAGGTAGGGAGAGTGGGAGATCTCAATACTAACGCCTCTGTCCCGCTGTAATCCCGGCCACAGAGGGTAGGGACAACGGCAACCGTGATACCGGCATTCCTCCTCCTCTGCGGCCCCGTCGCCGGGACGACGGAAAGAAGTTTCCCCGCAAAAGTGGATACGTCTCTTTGTAGTCGACTGTACAAGCTAAGTAATCTCTATGTAGTACCAGCCTAACTTGACCCCCCAGACTCGCAACCAGCTCCGTTAAAATGTTCTTGGTAATGCTATTAAAGCTTGACGATTAGCAGTAAATAGAATTGTTAAACATACAAAATAGCCAAAATAGGTAACCTCTTTAGTAATTTAAAGTAACTAAGTATCGCGATATGCCCACGTTTGTGACAATAATGTTATGAAACAATTTCAGTACCTACAGAATTCATGCCGACACAAACTTATCAAATTTATTGCGGGCGTCTTATCTACTTGACAATTTTGGCGAATCATGTCTTGCCACAGCGGACCAAACAATCATCACCAGAGTATTGTATGTAAGGTGGATCGTTATCAATTTAAAATGTCGGCACTTCGCTCCCCATTCTGCTATCAAATTAGATACGAAAGATGTTTCACTGTCATTAGATCTGCGCCTCTATTCAACCCGGTAAAAACAATATCGTATTAGATCTGTTATCGTATTATCAACGTTTTGATAGCTCTTACTCGTATTTTCTTGACAGTAATGGCGGCTGACGTCATAACTAACAATACCATAACGGGTAAACTACGATATCGTTTTTAACGCCTAGAATACCGATCCAGAATGGAATATCGTCAAGCTCGAATTATAGGTAAGTGACCAGCGACCCGTCCTCGCTTCGCTTCGTTTTATGCGAGCTTTCTGTAATATTCGTACATAAACCAGAATTTATTGATCAAAACCGCATTATCATTGCGTAGTTTGAAACATTAAGCGTACAATAGTAGCTTATGCAACTGATGCATAATGAGAGGTCATAAAACATGAGTGTGGATTTATGAAACGAGCGTCAGCCAGTTTCATAATAGGATCACGAGTATTTTAAGGCCTAATTATGTACAGTTGCATACACTACTTTATCTACACACATATCATAAGTACTCCTAGACGCTACAAATATAGCCGTGCGGCTTTTATGCAGCAAGGCGTACTGACGTTGTCCACGAAGCGTTGCGTAAGCGCGTAGCATACATTTTCTTTCATACGTGATGATGTCGTCTTTTTCTTTTATACGTGCTACTCCTTGCGATGTAGCCCGGCGTATGACATGCAGTACGGCCGGCGGCGTAAAGCTTGCATGCAGCGTCGCGTTTAGCCGTTGCCGCTCCGTCAACAGAGTTGTGCGGTTTTGTATGTAGGCTGCAAGCAAGCGTGCAATGACGAATACGCGTCTATGTAGCTACGCTTCCGTGGACAGTAGGCCTTTGATGGGTTCAGAATCCGACGACTTGACGACAAAAATGCCGTGCGGTTTATATCAAAAAGAAACGTCAATTCATGACGTTTCGTATCGATAACTGTTTTAATATCTATGGATACTAGAATAGAGACCCTCTTGAGTTTTGACAGCTGTTCCAAATTTAAACCACATAACCTTAAAAAAATCAATACTGTTATAACATTTATGTGACGGTTGCGTAATGCTAATTACGCAGAGTCTCGTACAATACTTTATATACACACATATTATAAGTACTCTAAGATGGGTTCAGAAGCCGAAAGGCAAATGACCAGCATTACCTCCTTACCTGTGGTAGTAGGTGATAGCGGTGACAGCTGTAACGTAATATTGAAATTACGTTATCGAATATTGTAAGGTAATGAGATCCAAATTTGGAACATCTTCCAAAATTAACAGCTGTCATCGCTGTCACCTACTACCACAGGTACTTAATGCTGGTCATTGCCTACGGGTTTTGAACGCATAAAGAGGACTTATGATATGAGTGTAGATAATAGTAGTTTACAGTACAGATTTTACCTCCTACCACAGACAAGAAAGTTCTCATAATAAAAATTGGTTGTAATTATGCTGGTCATTTCCTATGGTTTCTGAACGCATTTTAGAGCACTAATGATATGTGCGTGGATAAACTTTGTTATATTGCTATGTAGGGATAACTAGGTAACCTACATCGAAAGGAAACATGTTCAATCTGAATAATTCTCTTAATTTGAATATTTAATTACCGGAATCAGAAGTAGGTATGTGTACCATAGAAAAACGTCGAGAATTAAGCTGGAAGTCTACCATGGCGTACCTACGCTATGCACGCACAAGCTACATACGGGACCAGGTGGATAAATTTGTTTTAAGTCTGTGTCAGTGGCGTTATTTCGCGCGTATACCGATGTACACACTTTTTTTCCTCCATACATTTTTCTATGGAACCAATCCACATAATTTTTCATTAAATATTTTTTCTCACAAAACCTAGTCCTAGGATTTTATTGCCCTCCAAGTATTTTTATAATATATTGATCAAAAGACGTACTTAAACATATTTTTTCAATCAAAATTTACCGACGTTTTAATTCCATAAGTACTTTCCTTTATACCTACGAATAGCCAGACGAATTGGGAATTGGAATTGGAGTGGTGATGAAATTTTACCATGTTATTTTATACCAGTGATATGGTATTATCTTTAAAAAAAGCATGCATGGCCATGGTATATGGTAGGTACATATTTGTACCTATGTGCGTATTATATATTTAGTATCTATTTAGTTCCCGAAGATGAAAATTTAACAGATTAATTTTTCGCCCCCGTATACCTTCTTTGAGAATTGGACGGACAGTCACGAAGCATTATTTTATATGTATACCTACAAAGTTACCTACTCTCATTTTTAGAACCCTTATAGTTTCGCCATGTCCGTCCGTCCGCAGCCTAGCTCAGAGACCTAGTACTAAAAAGCTGTAGTTTGGCATAGTCGTTCGAAGGGAATATACATATTATTCACGCCGACAAAGTGGTAAAATAAAATGTTGAAAAACATTTATTTTTTTTCTCCTCCCCTACACGTAACGTGGGGATGTATTTTATTTTCTCTTCTACCCCATAGTATGGGGTGTCATTGGTTAAGTCTATCAAAAATATTGCGGGTTTTTACAAACAATTTTTTGATTAAGGGATCCGTTTATGAAATACTAAGATTTAAAGCGCTTGTTAGAGTCCCCCCCCTACAACCAAAACTACAAATACAAAAAAATTGAAAAATATCTTCAATGAAGCGCATATAACGAATTTAAAAGAAAAAATATCAAGACTAAGTAGAGTTTATTGGTTCCTGAGATACAAGCGACTTAAGTGTTTATACCCGGGTACTAAAATTATCTAAGACAGCACCAAATGACTTTAAATAGAGAATTACTTCATACTTGTTGTTTTTTGAGTTAGTTTTTGTGAATAACGGCTTCGGAACCCTACACTGAGCATGGTCAGACATGCTCTTGCCTTTTACAAGACTTCAAATTAAAGGAGGAGGCTTCTCAGTTCATCGGAATCTTTGTTTTCATTGTCTCCACTCCACATTCTCAATTGACGTGATGATCAACTCGTTGATTTTACGCGTTCGTAAAAGTTGATAAGTTTATTACTAATAATATCACACTGACTAATGAAAAAGTTACGTCAGCAGCGGCTCCACCACAACTGGTGTTCCCAAACCAGAGAAGTAAGTACACGGACAAAAGGCGCTTCTCCTAACAAAACAGCGTTTGGTAGGTTGAACGTGCCCACTCTGCGGCTCTATGCCTCCCTTTCTATCGGCTAACCGTACGCGTGTTTGTATTCATTCGCAGGCAAGCCAGATAATACCAAATGGTGTCCTTGTAGATTGGCGCCTACTTGACCAATAACCCTTAACCCTAAAATCCAAACGAATCGTCTAACAATTGGTTTAAAGGTAAGCGGAATATGCTTTCAACTTTTCAGATAGTTGTATACTCTTCAATCTAATCTTACGATAAAAACCTAACGATAAGCTTCCGAGATATCAGAGTATTAAAAGTCACGTCATCAATGGATAATCTAAATACGGGTTTCCCTATCTTCTGTATTTTCGATTCAAAGAATTAAAATTCGTTGTGAATTCTGAAAAATAAATTAGCTATATAAAATCAGTCAACGAAAAAGCTTCAAGAAACAAACATACTTACATAAAACTGCATGATATTTTTGCATGGAAGCATACTTTAGGTACAAATGTTGAAATAATAACACTACTTATTTGTTAAGTTATATTTTTAAAAGCGATAAGTGAAGGTCAAAATATTGCGAGTACTTACTATTGAACTAAACTCACAAAATATAATTTGGTTCAACTACCACAACACAAAATTAATCAAGTGACATTCCGGCGTCGCCATCTTTCTTATCATCCTCTTTCGGTTTTTCTTCTCCTTTCTTGTCCTCATCCTTGTTCTTGGCTTCGGAGGTGTTGGAGGAGTTAGAGGTGTTTTCTAGGGCTTTGAAGAAAGCCTGCATGTCGCCGGTATTGGCAGCAGACGCGACCTCCGGGGGCAGTCCGAACTGGGTCATCACCGGGCCCATCTGCCCTGAGGTCAGCGCCGAAGAGAACTGGTTCGCAGCCTGTAATCACGTTCCATATTCAATTAAAAAAATGACTTGCATAGTGAAAAAATAAACAACATAAATGGAGAGATCTCATTTTTACACTTTACTGGTAATTATCGCTTAAACGCAGAATCGACAGTCTCGTGGAGAGTCACGTTGAGTCATATTTATTTTAAGTCTATCTCAATGATTTAAAGCTAATAAAGCGGGTTGCATATCTTTAGACCAAATTTTAATTTCCAAACTAATTAATTTGGAAAACTTCATAACTTTCTCTTTAGAAACCGTTTAATTTTTGAAGATCTATAGGTTCTGTGATCGCTTTATTTAACCCTGAAAACGGACAGGTATGTAAGCCACCAGCAATAATAATAGTATCCAACATTAGACAGCTGGACAGACATGACGAAATTATAAAGGTTTCGTTGACATTTATATTATGGAATGAAAAATATTACGCTTGAAGCTTTAACCTTTCAACGTCATGTTAAATACAAACTTCGTCACACACCAATGACCAAAGGTCTCGCAAATTCAAACCTTACGACTATACACGAAGGTCTTGATTGTTCTGCTAACCGAGACGGGTTTATCCGTCGTTGGCGTTTAACTTGTGTATACCTATACATTAAAAGTTGTAATGTATAGTTATTGTTAGTAATCTTACTTATAAAGCGAATCTTATGATGTTAACATTTAATTATTAATCAGCATCATACCTCCAACCCAACCATCATGCTTTGTAACAAATACAAGGGTCAAAAATAATGAAAAATGATTTGAATGGATGATAAAAATACTTACCTTTAGTTAACGAACTCTTATTATTACAGTGCCCCAAAAGGATTTAATATAGTAACGGGTTGGCTTAAAGTAATGAGAATTTATTCATTTGATAATAGCGGGCAATAAAAAAATACAAAAAGGATTTTGACGGTTATAATAAATAAAAAATACGTCAATATTGTTGAAAAGGCAAAAAAAGATTAGCTGGTTTAATAAAAAATGTCTAAGTTATGTGTAGTAAGTGTCTATCGCCTACTTGGACAGCGTGAAAAATCTGAAGTGGTCTCTCACTTCAAAGCTGAAAATGTACCTCAATCTATAATTTAATGTTTGATCCAGCGGTGGGAACTTGGTATTCTTAATGATCGAGACCAGAGGAAAGTGGCAAAGTTTGCACAAAACAAAGTGGGTGTGTCCCAGAATAAGTTAGCTGTAAAATATGTTTCCCGAGGGTGTATAAGGATTTAATTTAAAGAAATACAATGTTCAACACTTCAAGTATCAAAAGCACCCAAATATGCCGTCAAACAGCTTGAAGAAATTCCAAAGAAGTCCAGGAAGTTGCGAGGAAACTATCACTATACAAGGAGCACTCAGAATTGGCTAACAGAGCATGACGTTCATTTCGTACCGAAGGATTCAAACCGTCCGAACGTCCCTATAGCTCGTCCAATTGAGGATTTTTGGGCAATTCTCAGTAGACTAGTTTACGGTAGTTGAAATTTAAATAATTTATTTCAGACCATAATAACATCGATCCATAATTGTGTTAGTTAAACAAAATACTAGTGATGGGTGGGAAGCGAAATTACAGACTCAGTTAAAGAACAGGGTACAAAAACCACTAACTAACTAAAAAAAGTAAAGATAGATGTTTTCTTTCCAACGTATGATGAAAATGGTAAGAAGAAAGCTACGAAATATTGAAGATCCGGCACCTTTTGCTTTATTGTAATAAATGCGTATCATACTGGTTTTAGTTTATTAATACATAATAAAAAAACTATATAGCCCTAACAAGCGATTTAAAGAAAAAAAAAGATAATTGCAATTCTCATTACTTTAAGCCAACCCGTTACTTATTAATTTATGATTATGCCAGATATGCAGAAATACAACTGTCGGCGAGTCGTTTTGTTATCAGGACTTTGAATATTAAGAAACTGGGACAGGTTTTATCGTCGTTCAGCACAGTTAGGGTTAGGCAATAAAACATGCTAAGTAGGTATTATCATCAAAACGTAAGAAACTTTAATAGGTGAGTAAAAAAATATAGTAAATCGCAAGCACGGAAAAGGCAAACATAAGAACGAAACGCCGAACCGACCCCATCGCGAGAAACGGCAGCTAGGCAGGGCGGTACGTTAAACGGTGCAAGCCTACGCGTCCGGCGCACTAGGGAGGGTTTCACCTGAGCGAATTGCGGAGAGAGCAGGGTGGTCCTTACATCGTCCTGGGCTTGGGCGGGCGCGGGCGGCAGGTGCGGCGCGAGGCGCTGCGCGTTGCCGGGCGCGGCGGCGGCCGCCAGCACGCCGGGCTCGGCCAGCGCCGCCGCCAGGTCCACGCGCCCCGCCGCGCCCTCCGCCGGCGCGCCGCCCGCACCAGAAAAGTAACGTTGCAAGTCGGACAGAACTATTTGACCACCTGCAATTGTAAACGCGAGCGTTAGCCGAGCGAGTCGATCGATCGCGGATCTCGGCTCGGTCGACCCCGCTCGAGGCGGCACATCGACGGCGCCCGCTCGGGGTCAATAGAAATGGCAAAAGATGTAAACAAAACCGAACGGATTAATAATTCATTGTTTCTCCAAAATCAGAGCGTGAGGTATTTAAAATGATTTACACGCATTAGTTTCATATTCCTTTTAAAATTAAATAACTATTATATTCATTATGGTCTAAAAACTCATTCACTGAAAATTGAAGGTTGAAGGTTGGTCGGTTGGGGTTGTTGGACACGTACAGTCGACGTCATAAATAAGTGATCATTTATGTACCTTGTCGCTTTAACGTCGTGTTTGAAATGTCATACAAAATTGTGAAATGATCGAAAGCGACAAGGTACATAAATGATCACTTATTTATGCTGTTGACTGTACTTACTAATTTGTTTATATTTTTGCCATTTTAATTGACTCCGCGACTTTACATTTAATGATTTTGACATAACGGTGGCGCCCGTTCGGGGCTAAAGCGGCCGGACCGTTTTTACATTACACGGTCGCTCAAACCGTCTCTTCAGAACCGGATTTATTTCCATGAAATCATTCTTGAATATAGGATCATCTGCATCGTACATGAAGCTAATACTAATAATACATTAACATTGCTGTCGAAAGATAAAATAAATGCTATTTAACTGTACAAAATGTTAAAGTAAGCGTGTCGATGTGAGCGCGAGGCTCTACTTACTTTTCGGCTGCGCGGCGGCGGCGGCGGCGACGGCGGCGGCGGCGGGCGGCGCGGCGGCGGGCGCGGGCGACTCGCGCGGGCGGGCGGGCGCGCGCGCGGCCGGCTCGGCGCGCGGCGCGCTGCCGGCGCGGGAGCCGCCCGACGCGCGCGAGCCCGTCGTGCCGCTCCCGCTGTTGTTGCTGCAACCACCTCGTCATTGCAACACACCCTTATACTATCGACCGGGGACCGGCCCGCTATCCCGTTCGAATGGGTTTTTATAAGGATTCATTTAGAAAAACCGTACGATCAGCTTTTTAAAGCGCCATTTATAAGGGTCACCCTTCCCGAGGGTTCGGAATGAGTATTTCAAAAGGATTAACTATTCGAATCCGTTTCGTATAAGTCTTGTTCGATTTTGATTTTAAAACGCTATATTTTTAGTGATACCGATATCCCTTTAACTTAAAAAAGCCGTTCGATTGGCTTTTTAAGCGTTATTTATAAGGGTTACCCTTACAAAAAGCCGTTCGATTGGCTCTTTAAGCGCTATTTATAAAGGTTACCCTTATATTTGGTTATGCAATAAGAGAGGGATAACAATTTACCTACTGCTGACGATCTGAGCTTTAGGTCTTTAGGTTTCCCTTATGTGAATGGTTAGTTTAACAAATAACTAAGTCATATATTTCTTCCGAAGGGGTTATTCTTTTAGTGGGTTATATTTCGAGAGGTAAGTCTTTTATCGGGGAACGGGTGGTCGGGTTTCCGCTATCAACTATCTATTAACGAGAATATATCTTCGACGTGAAATTTAAAAAAGAAAGAAAGATAGTTTTATTGACCAAACATGTTTATAACTGTGTTCTTAATTAAAAAGTTACTCTAAGCGTTTAGCTGTGGCAAAAGGGTCGGACTCAACGTGAGCCGACTCCTGCTGGTGCAGAAGACACAGCGCTGGTTTTCAGTGTGACCGTTTTGTTTCAACTGTTTGCTATTTGTTAAAGAGATAGTTTATAGCCCGGCGACAGTCATTGGATACTTTTTCAATGGAAAAGTTTCTGGGAGAAATTACCTAGTCATGAACGACTTCTACGCAGAAGAAGTCGCAGGCAAAATCTAGTGCTAGGTAGATATAGGAATTGACTGCCTAGTGCCTAAATGCACATAGGTACGAGTACGATTGTTGCGTGTGACGACGAATGTTGGTGAGCGCGGCCGGCGATCGTAACCAGAGGGCTTATTGCCATAAGCAGTCGCAATCGCAATTGTTTTCATTTTGACGGCGCGAAGGCGAGTCTGCATACAAAATGAAAACAATTGTTCCACTTTGAAGCCGATTGCGATTGCGAGGGCGTTAGGCAATAGCGACGCAGGTCACGCGACCCACTGTAGTATGAATTAATTACGACTGGGTCGCTTGAGGTAGTATTTCTTGCGCTTTTGTAAGCATCTCTGCATTACCATTCAGGAATTTCGGATAGCCTTGCTTGCTTTGCGCCTTTAGTGTTTGTTATCAGATTTTTGTTTTTGGATATAGTTAAAAATCCCTTTCACACATCATCTAACTAATAGAAGACAGAAATGAAATGTCTCAGTAGATAAAAAGATACTAGACGCATAAAAAAATACTCCTACGGTCCTATCTAAAAGACACAATTCAATCATCACTACATTATAGAAGTCCCCTGCCGCCTCTGTCTGTCTGTATGTTAGAGATAATCTCAAAAACTACTGAACGGATATTCATGCGATTTTCACCATCAGTTACATAAATTTTCACGGAAGGTTTTCATGTATAATAATTAATAAATTATGATTTATGTACGGGTTTTACAGAAAATTAATTTATTTACAATTAAATTCATCAAGAAATTATTCGGAGATGAACATTACTTTAGTATTTTGGTATATGAAGGCAACTGGTATTTTGTTAGGAAAATATTTTTATTATAGCTCCTTGCTTTTTTTAAAATTGAAACAGGGAAGTTGAAGTAACTAAATTATAATTTTTTTACAAACTATTTAAGATATTGTGTCAAATTTAACTCATTTCTTAAATTTAATAAAAGGAGGACAGTTAAACAATTGTTACCATTAAAAAAACAAGGGAACTCACTAATTTTGAAGCCATAGCAAGCAGAATTTGGTGTTAGTCTTGGCGGAAAGTTCACATAAAGCGGGTATCTGAAACTGTATTCAGAGATCATTCATATTTGTGTTTGTTTGTGTACATAATTGGTCATAAACAGTGCAAATATAATACAATTTGTAATATGATTTACTACAAAGTAGATAGGTTAAAATGGTAAATCTGGGTCAAAATGAATAAAAGAGAAAAAAAAAAGCATTGTATATAAGGGTTTTTAACAGACACTTCCTATATTTTCATATAGGTTCTAAACATGTTAAACTTTTCTTGTTTACTGCACATTATTCTATGGCTGTTCAACTCTTTTAGTTGCTGATATACCTAAGGCCTCATTTAGTATCCCTAACTATCAATTGCTACCCCAATGCTATTAGAATTATTTTAATTGTAGCAATTTGCTTTAATATCTGGCTTTATTACTAAAGCAGTAATGGGAAATAAACTTATGCAAGGTTTGATGACTTTAACCCCTAATACGTAAAAATATAGAAAGAAACCAAATTCTACTAATATTTGATCCACCTTTCCATACTAAATCCTAATTTACGTATATTCGTAGGATCGTCCAAGAATAATAATCACCCCCAGTAATTAAAGAATTAACACCTACCTTATAAGTTATAAACTATAGTTCTAGTACCTTTATTTTAACCTTTTCAACGCCACAATCGGCTCTGGCCGTCAACTAAAAGTCGTGCCACTGACGCCACGTCGGCTACAGCCGACGAGAGTTCAAGATTAAAAGAGACTTTGTTTGGTAGCAATAAGGTGTAATTTGCATAGCATAGCGAACATGTTTGGCGTGTGGGTGGCACATTTTGTATTCGACGTATGGCGTTCAAAAGGTTAAACCCATTTTTTTTACTAAACACCTCATCAAAGGCACATACATAGTTCGTCAATAACACCATGTACAGTATTCCCAGCTTCTTAATAGCTTTCGGCTGGCTATCGCTATCACACTCGCACTCGTAACTGACGGTATATTTGTCACTGTGTGTCATAGAAAATCGATGATTGCCGATCGTTATTAAGAAAATGGTACCTAGTTTTATGTGCATGTGGTGTCAACCAGTAAGTAGCTGTGCAATTAGTTTATTATTTATTTATATCAAGACCAGCATAAACTGTAACTTTGTAATAGCTGTTGGTGGACCATTTTTTCTTTTTTTTATATCCTGCATGCGTGGTGATCTGTTTTGATGAAACAATAATCCAATTTGTTGTCAGATGATAGTCATCAGAAGATTTCGTTTTTGCCATTTAGTCTTTGTCTGCTAATCTTGTCGCCAGGTCTGAATAATTAAATAAATAAATAAATAAAATTACTAAATGGTTGGATTAACCATTAACAATGCCAGACATAAACACCAAATTGCAATCCTTTCTACTTTGGTTACCAATAGTTTTATAATTATTTCATTTTTTCACAAGAGGTTAAGGAATATATTTATTGCATAGAACAAGGGCACAATGTACAATATGGTTATAGGGGCAATTGTGCCCTTGTCCTGCTGTGTTATATTTAAAGGTATACCACCATATTAACCTGTCCTTTGTCATTGACGCACCATTGACCAGGCTTTCTAATTAAGATTTTGAATTAAAATTTTAGTGACAAAAGATTAAAAATTCGAATTTAAATTCTTCAATTAAAATCTGTCAGGTACAGGTCAGGTTAAAGGTTAAAAACTAAAGTCTATTTTTGTAAGGAAACAAAGGAGGAGTAGCATGGCACTGAATCATGCAAAAGCTAGAAGGTAACATGATAGTAATATCCTGACCCCATGGTCCCCAGAAGGGAAGACAATCCACCGATTTGTCCCACTCCTCCAAACAGCTGCATGAGCTGCTGCTGGGACATGTTGTTGAGCAGATTCTGCAGCTCACCATCCTGCGCGCCACCGCTGCTGCCCCCACGCCCGCCCGATGTCGGTGGGTTGTTCAGAGCCTCATTAATGCGACGGCAAAGATCATCATCTTTTTCCGTCTTGGGCTCCTGAAATTATGACGTATTCTATAAGACTCTAGCCATATGTAACACTCAACGGCGCGAATGCGTCAATACACACCTGCATCCAGAAGAAGTATTTCTTGGAGAATGACTTGAATTTCAAGACATACACTCGACCAGTAGTGCATTCGTTGACTCGCACGAATTCACAATCGTCGGGAAATATAAGAAGATCATCCTCTACTTCGCCAGTAGTACGATCCTTCCAACAAAAATGCATCAGAGAGTCTTCACCTTGGTACACATACAGCAGGCCCTTCCTCTTGTCAGGGTGGACCATGCGTCCCTTAAGCGTCATTCTACCAGCACGAAACTCAACTAAATGCTTATTACCCCCTGAGCTCCCTCCGAGTGCTGATGTGTTACCAAACAACGCAGTTGCAGACATGTTGCTGTTGATTAAGAGAAAATTTGGTTTAAAGTGTTTGCTCATACTATATTTCCTGCATTTGTATTTTAAGAAATAATACTTACGTTAATTTTGCACTTAAAAAATCCGAAACAGAATTGTAAGAATGATACGACAAAATCCCGATTCACACAGACTGACAGATAGAGTCGCCCACAGACTGTAAGCTGTCAATCTGTCGATAGTATTTTTTTTGGATATCCATAGAAGTTGTGCTCACATCCGTGTTTGGATTGGTTTGATTCGTAACGCATGGTAACACTTTCATAGTCGTGCAAAACCACTTATTATGCTGGATAACATGTCGGCCAATGTAAATGATACCATCTCAAAATCATGAGTGAAACGTCAATGAAGTGTCAAGTGAATGCTGTACCATCGCCATCTTGTGAATTTTATCGTTATCACATCACTGAAAATTTTACGTGGTCGGTTCGGTCGCATGAAGACTAAATTGTGTTGCAAGTTCAGCTCGTGCGGCTTGTGTGAAATTTATTAAAGCAGAGTTCAGCTGTGTGTCGGCAGGCCGAGACAAGAGATTGTGTATAATTTTAACTTGGACACCTGTTTCATGTTTTCTTTTTACTATTTCAACACTGCCGTCATATTTTTGAACTCACTATTGTGAATAATTCTACATTGAAGACTGAAAAGATCATAGTATTTTGCAATCATGAGCGGTGTACAGACAGGTATGAAACAATCGCCTTATTATATTATACTTACCTAGGTACTCAAAAACGTACAAACCAAACTCATCGTCAGTGCAATTTTAACCGCTTGACATCATTACTATTGTTTGTGCTTATAAAGACTAGAATAACATTTGAAAAATATATATTTTACCATGTTTTTCCTGTTCAAAATAATTTGTAGTATATCATAATGCTAGAATGATCTCAGAGACTGTTTTTACTACTGAAATATACGTAACTGTTCTAATTAGATTACTCATCACGAACCGCAAAACGGAAAGCATTTCCTGTAGAAAAAGAGGCATGGAACAAATCTTCAAATTTAATACTGTTATTAGTGTTATTGCATGACTATCTCATACCATTTGGGACATACAGGGGTAATTTTAGGTTGATAAAAAAATAAGCTGTATAACTTGCCAAATAAAGAGCTTGTAGAAAATTATATTGCTGCTAGTAGTGTAATTGTTAGTACACTCAAATTGTTACTGCTAAACTTCTACTGCTTTATTTGTTGGTTTCCACTTGAGAATATTGTTGCTTCACCTTGGGGTCGCCACACCAAACTGTTTTTTACCAAGCTATAACATACTAATTGAGTGAGCAAAAGTTAGCATTGCAACTGCAACAATTTATCCCTTTTAAGTTTTAGCTAATTATGTTAAATGCCTCAAGTATTAAAAAGTGAAAGAAAAAAGTTTCCATGTTAATATATTAATGATTTTTTTATTACTACAAAAATGACTTTTTAGCAAATATTAGTTTGCTGTACTTTTATTTACATTGATGCATTTTTTTTTACCTATGGCACATTAGTTTTAGTGGCGAGTTGCCTTCATAAATTAAAATAATTAGGTAAATAAAAATGTCAGACTACACTCTCACATTAATTACTTGGTCCCAAACTAAGCTTGTACTAGAGACAATCATCTATGACTCAGACACAAATATGGATGCTTACCATCACCAAGCAATTATTTGCCCTTAGCAGAATTCGAACCCAGGACTGCGACTTTTGTAAATGTTTTGTCAAAACATCAATTTTGTTAACATGGCTGATTCACAAATTCACAACACATGACCAAATATTATAATTCGTGGCCTACCTGTCAAGCACCCCATATACACTTGGTGGACATAACAATATTTGTCCTACATCACCCTACATACACACCAAGCAAAAAAAAGGCAAAAATACTGGGATGCTCCGAGTTGATTGTCATTTTACATGCCAATGGACAACTCATATTGCAACAAATGTATTACATTTATTTAAACTTATTTGTACTAAACAATAAAGTACAAATTTAATGGTGGACTTTGTCAAATGGCGTTATCTACCAGTCAACCATCACTTAGTCCTATGTAATTTGGGATATGTGTGAAATTAAAAGTAAGTCAGGTCATTATACTAAAATGAGTAAAATGGGTTCTTACTACGGTGAGGATATTTACCAAGTTCCCACAATCATCATAGTCATGTTTTTTTATTAGATTTTAGTGCTCTGTAACCAACCTCAGAGTATCTCAGCGAATTTTTTCTTTGACGTATTGAAGAGATGTTTAATGATTAATTTCAATAATGAATACACAATTATTATTTTTACTAGATAGTTGGGACATTTGTATTCGACATCATAGGTGTGAGAATTTTATGTACTGGTGAGATTCAAAAATTATAACTCAAAAAACAAAAACTGCCATTTTGGTGAGTTTTAGTTACCAGATGAAATTCACCCGACTAGCTGGAAATGCATACAATTTGTATGAGATCCAAACTGTCCAAATCAAAAGAACCCAGAAATTGGAGCACTGCACTCCATCAGCACTATCAAATCTCGGTATCAAATCGATTTGTGGAATGTGGAAAGGGGCGAAAGGAAAAACGCGACTTAAAATTAAGCTACAAAATTAATATTTTGTTAAATTAATCCTAACAAATCGAATCAGACTAATTGATTTTAGCCTCAATGAAAGAAGAACATAAAAGTTTAATAGATAGGTAGGTAAGTACTTGTTTTAATTTCATCCGTCTATTCAGACCGTTTATGTTAATTAAATGTATCCTCTCGTAAAGTTTACTTATCTAGAAGAATTGCGTTTTTATGTCACTGTTCAAGTCCTCGCATAGAAATGGCTTACTTTCTACAGTTAATTGTTTGCACGAGTATAGTAACAGAAGTTTTTCTTACCTTATAATGTTGCCCTGATGAAAACGGATACAAATAAAAACGACTTATTATTTACTTACTGGCCCCCCATATAATGGTGACCCCTTCTTTCAGAGCTTACTTTTGAAAGATGGGTTTCATCCGTTTGGGAGATACGATGCCACAGAGAGATACACAGACACACCCGATAAACTTTTAACAATCCTCTTTTGTATTGAGGGCTTAACTAGGATCATGTACAGAGTATAGATACTAGACTTGTACCGTTATTCACTTGAACCTCGGAAGACTTGTATCCTTTTTCACTAGAGATAATGTAGCTTTTTACCCACCCTTACCGTCACCTAATTTAAATTCACATCGGTCTTATCAACCAATGACTTCAAAAAAGAACATCACCATACCTAATTCCAGTAGTAATTCTTTGTCTCGTTGCGACAAGGTTCTAAATTGACCTAGGAATGTAATTTGCCTGATATAGGTACCATTCAAAACTGAAATGTACTTAGACTTAAAATGACTGGCATTCCTTTTCTTCTCTGAATTACCTTGAACCGTACATTAAGCAATGTACCTAGCTAAAGCTAAAAATGTGCAATTACGTTTTGTTGCACGCCGCAACACGAACGACGAATTTGGAAAGGTAACTTGCTTAATATTTCAACCGAGATTTTCCTACTTCGTGTACTTGGATTTTTATTTGATTTTAAAGACGGGGAGGGGTATAATCGTGTTAAAAAACCTATAAATCTATGTAGTAGGTAAGTATGTAGGTTCAAGATTTTATTGCTAGATATAAGTAACGTGTGCCAAAAACTATTTAATTGGGTGCATTGAACTCTACAAAATTGTATGTATAAGTTAAGTTATGTTACAACTATAGATCTATCCACGAGCAGATAGATGTTGGTGTAATTAGATGCTTGGCTTCAAAGCTATTATAGATCTCAGAGCATGACTCATCAAACGAGTCGTGTAATAAGGTATTCAGTTTTTTATTCTCAAATCATGTAGCAAATCTGACGTAATAACAAAGATGGTCCAGCGAAGTGGTCGGCGCGCTGCCGCGCTCCGGGCGCTGTCAATAAACTTTGGCCGCGCAAGGTGAGCTCGGCTCGTGCTTGTTGTTTTGTTCAGTCGCAACGGCGGTCAGAAACCTGTATCGTGTTAACTGCCACGTGACATTTACAACGTAACCCATGGAATAAGTTAAAAATCTAATTCGCGCGAGGTCAAGACCATTGTTTATTAAATTTCCTAGTTTGGAGCTCGTGCGGCCGCCGGTGAAAGTGGCGAATACGAGCACTCGTTCAGCGGCGCGAGACGGGCGCGGGCGTGCGGGGCCCGACGTGGCGGAAGAGAATCGAAAAATATCTTACGCGCTGGCTGCATTACGGGTCGCATATGTTGCGATCGCGCGTCGAATGTAGCGAGAGTCGGATAATGCGATAGTGACACTAACTTATCGTAATGAACGCGTTCTGTTTTTGAAGTGTGTTTGAAACTGTGTGTGTGTTTTTAAACATGTTATATCGTGAGGATAGAGGAGATAGATAGGAATCTGCGGCATGGCTACCGGTGGAGGGGTGGAGCCGGCGAGCCTGGAGTACATGGAGGACCCTTACTTCGTGCCGCCGGATGACGACTCGACGCCAAGCTTCGACGTGGCTGTAGACGAGCTGGACGAGCTCGAGGAGCCTGCCTGGCCCAGGGACGACCTCGACGCCAGCTGGCGCGCACTTCCCGACCTCACCGACGCCGCTCTATGCATCGAAACAGAGTTTTATATGGACAATCGACGCCGAAGACTACGCATATTCAAAAAGAAAATGCGCGAAGTTAGAGTCACCTTCCAAGATTTATCTAAGCCATACCTTGCCAAAGTCTCCAGCCACACCAACTATAAAAAGTTTTTAGGTATCACACCCGGAGGTTAGTAGTTAGATTTCAACACACGAAGTTTTATTTGCACATATCGGTGGTTAAAATGGCAATTGGCGTAAAGGACATCTAATTTTTACTGTACAATTGTCCTATACGCCAATTGCCATTTTAACCACCGATATGTTTATGATGTCGGAAAATCTTTTGTTACTTAAACGATAAGTAAATGAAGTGGTACTTGAGTCCAATGCGTAATATTGATAGCTATACGTAAAATGTACCTATACCTATTATTACAATGAAATAAAATATCAAATCGGCTTATTTATGTTTTCTTCGTTAACTGATATTATAACTGATTTGTTGTTTAGGTATAAACAAAGTGTGTTAGGCAACAGAGCAATCTAATATTATAATAGGTAAGAACCTATATTATGATTCGCTCCTTTCCGAAATACATTAATATTAAAATACCGGATTCTTAATATACTGGACTACCAAAACTCACAAACAATAAAACAATATTTCGAATACGGCATTTCGGGAATCTGGTAAAGATATTATTTGTTGTGTAATGTTTAAAAATTCTGGTATTTTGCGATTTAAAGCTAGTTTTATCAAAAAGTCGCACAATGTATTGAACTCGGTAAAACCATATTGCTTTTGGCTTGTTATCGTGTTGTCAACGTTACCACAGCTCTTATTTACTTGACAGTGATGGCGGCCGAGTTAAGAACCATACAATAACGTCGTTCAAAAGCAAGATAGGTTTACCGCGTAAAATAGAGTCCCTGCTTCGTGTTGACTTAACATAATAAGTTTTTGGCAACAAAAAATAATGGATCCAATTTTATTGCCGATGTTTTTTTAGGGTTCCGTACGCAAAGTGTAAAAACGAGACCCTATTACTAAGAATCCACTGTCCGTCTGTCCGTCGGTCACCAGGCTGTATCTTATGAACCGTGATAGCTAGACAGTTGAAATTTTCACAGATGATGTATTTCTGTTACCGCTATTAAAACACATACTAAAAACAGAATAAAATTAGTATTTAAGTGGGGCAAACAACAAACGTGTTTTATTTGCCGTTTTTTGCTCGATAATGGTACGGAACCCTTCGTGCGCGAGTCCGACTCGCACTTGGCCGGTTCTCTTGTATAGCCAGTAACTAATGTGATCAGTTCAAACGTTTTGGGTCTAGGTTAATTACGGTGAAGAACATAATAATTATCATTAGACACCATTGTTATTGCATTGGCGCGATGGCGTCGAATATTCTTTTGATACATGTAAAGTCCCCAGCCATAATATACGAGTGGCCTTGTATCATCCAACACACGCTCTTATGCCTCCAGTAATAAAGACGCGTCAGATATTTTGAACCTAATATGGAATAATATATTATTGCTGGTGACTGTAGGTATTAACGATATTTCAGGCACTCCTGAGTATGGGGATCGCTTCAAAATGTTTTTGAAGGAGTTAATATGCTAAAGTATATGTCTTTGTTCTTTGGATTATTTAAACTTGATAATGTTCCCTTGAAACAGTTAACGTGAAAAAATTAAGATTGTTAGGTCCTCATAGCAAAACGTCCTCGGTGAAAAAAAAGTCAGTAACGTAATACGTCATGGGAGCAAAACGTCCGCAAATTAAAAAGGTCCTGTGTCAATAAATCAAAATGTCATATTGATCAAACAACCGCAATTTAAATAACCACGGGAGCAAAACATCCGCATTTGAAATTGTACTCTACACAACAAGCAAAAAATATAATTTTAAAGGAAATGAGTAATTACATTAAATAAAATGAATAATGATGTTAGCTAGAAAGTTCTACACAAAGGTTTCATTTTCAATTCATTTATTGGTTTATTGCGTCCCGAGGTGTCTTGGCCCGAGCTGCAAGCGAGGGAGAAGACTCGGGACTAATAAAAATGATAGTTCCGCACGTGTATCAAACGACGTTTCATAGATTTACGAGAAAATGTCAATGAAAGGGAAATAAAACAGTAATTAAAAGAGCTCACATTAATACACACATACACACAGTGGGACACATCAAGTCAAGCTCTTAATAATAATAACTCATGGCTCTAAAGGATCTTGGAGATGTATAAAGGATGCAACTTTGAGTAACGATATATACAGCTATAAAAAGTATCACTTTTTGAGCAAAAAATAACTTCTATTAAAATGATAGGTTAGTCCAACAGAAGTCGGCTTTTAGTTGAAAACATTGTGAGTCGCCAACTTCAGTTGGACTAGCCTAGATAATAAGCTATCATTTTAGAAGTTATTTTTTGCGTTTTTGAAGGCGGTTTTTGTTTTTTAAATAATTATTTTATTTTACACTTTTTAGTGATCATAATGAGCTTATGTAGTCCCGCTTCCTAGTTGATATATGAAACTTTAAGACATTTCAAGCTCGCCGCAAGCAACGCCGCGGGAAAATCATAGTCATTTTTAAACAATTAAATGTTCTTCGTTGTAGTAAGTAGCTCAACTGTCTTAATCAAGATATCATATACCGTTGAGGAGCTCCGGTGGCCATCTGTGGTCTTCATCATCAGTTCCGCTTCAGCAAATGATAATCCCCTCATCAGATCCTGGTTTCCTTATTATGGTACCACCGATGGGATATGTCCTTTCCAACAAAAAATAATCATCAAAATCGGTTCATAAACGACGAAGTTATAAGGGAACACACAAAAAAAATGGTATACTACATATAAGGTCGAATTGAGAAATCTCCTCCTGTTTGAAGTCGGTTAAAAATAGGGTATTTAGGGTAGTTATGCGTTAGGCCGGCTTTACACTGCAACTTACGACTTACGTAAGTAGGGACGCAGCTATCTGTTAGAATGAGAAAAAAATATTTCTATCTACTTCTAACCAATAGCTGCGTCCCTACTTACGTAAGTCGTAAGTTTCAGTGTAAAGGCCGCCTTAGGGAAGTTTTGTTTTTTTGTCATTTTTCCTTGGTGATGACTTGCTTCATGGGCATTTTCACTTGCGGACGCTTGCTCCCTGGGCTTTCTTCCCTGTGGTCCTTCGCAATGATTATACTATGGCAATGAACAGACATTATACCTAGCAGACCAAACGCATCACAGGACGTTTTGCTATCAGTACGACCCGAACTTTATCGCGTGAAAACACGATGAGGAACAAAAACCTCGTTTGTTTTATATTTGGAACATGACACCTATTTCGCATGATTTTGGTTGAATCTTTGAGACTCTACTATCTTTAAACGATCTCATCACATAAAGATAAAGATAAGTTTATTGATTAACTAAGCACAAGAACATACAAGAAAATATCCAGTGGACTCCGAACTATGCTGAGCCTGTATCTTGGGGCCCAGTGAGCCGGTTTACAGACATAATGCCATCCCTTTTGATGCTTGTGTGGGCATGGCAGAATATCGGCCCCTTACTTTCTTAACCTCGTATCTGATCGAATAGTTAGACAGGAAAAGCACTCATGTTATCTATAGAATAAAGACTACTTTCATATCTAACTATTCGATCAGATACGAGGTTGAGAATGTAAAGCCAAGGGACGATATGTAGCCTCTTTAGACATACAAACAAAACCTGTTGAATAAAAGCTAGTAAAGTTTTTTTTAGTAATATGTACTATATTAAAGACAAGTCAAACTAGTTCAAATTCAACGAACGTGCCCCATGATTAACTAGCTCGATGGTTGTCATAGGAATTGCATAGGTATGCAAAGTTTTAAGTCAATCCGGCGACCAGCCCCCTATTTCACCGTCTTGACAATGACATGTGACAGGTGACAATTCGGTATGTATACCTACATTGCAAAGTTAACACGGTGATACATCACTCGGTTTCATGTAAGCTGCGCCATATACACTAAAGTGTCACCTGTCACTGTCGATTTGGTTTTAGGGGGCAGGAACAATGATATTTTATATAAAGATACGTCATCTGCGCGCAAAAACGTTCCGCAAAGAGGAAGGCAAATTGCCTTACTTTCTATCTATTTATCTCTTTCTAACAATAGCGTTCGCTATGGATTGCCGTGTTTGTCTCTGTCAGTAATTGGTCACGGGTTTTGAATGCGTTTAGTATGAGCATAACGTATCTTAATATAAAATATCATTGGGCAGGAAGAGATTTAAATCGACTTCCTTTAATAGTTAAATAGTTATTTAAATAAAAGTGAAGGCTTTAAACTCAGGTCATATTACGCAAATATTTTGCGGCTTACTGTTGGCCCACCCGTGCTGTACAGTTTGCCGAACATAAATTGGGGAAACTGTACATTATGGGATGGCAGAAAGTCATAAAAGTCACACAAATCGACGATCAAACTAACACATTTTTGTAAAATCAATGTTAGTTATGACGAATATGTTCCTTTCTTGGTAGTGACTTTCGTCACATTAGATGAGTTGTGAAAATACTAGCTAGTCTTCTAATCGATGCTTACTCCTTGGTTCCAGCTGAGGAAGCGATCCCGGGCGCGGGCGCCGGCGACGTGCATACTCCTGAAGAGTTGGTGGGGTTGACGCCGGAACAAGCCGAGCAGCTGCGCGCAGAGTGGAGCCGAGAGCTAGCACGCGTCGAAGATGAAATCGCTACGCTGCGAACCGTGCTGCAGAGCAAGGTAAGAGAGACTGACGCCGGAGCAAGCTGTGCGCTAAGTGTAGCCGCGTGCCAGTGCGCGTCCATGATGAAATCCTCACATTGCGGACTTCGATGACGCCAGTCTTCAATGACCACCCTGAGCTAGGGGTTGAGCAGGCCAAGCATTTCCATTAGATTATATCGCCACACTACAGGTCATGCTGCAAGCCAACACGCTGACAGATTTGGCCAAATTAGCGTGGTGACCAGGCTGAAGTGATTGACAATTTGTTTTATTACTTTTATCATCATCATAACAGCGGAAAGACGTCCACTGTTAAACAGGCCTCCCGTTCTCCACAGCGTACGAGCGCGGCATACATACAGTGTGGAATAACGCATCCTTTACAAGATGCTAAATGGATTTGCGATCCCGTGGTCTTGAAGATAAATATTTATCTTTTGCTTTTAGTCCTGACATATGAAACCAAACATTTTTGACACATTCTCATTAAAATTACGTAACAGTGTTGTATACGTACGTAATGTCGTTAGGCCTGTTCATTACATTGCGGCTTTCGCATTAGCATTTAACGACCTAACTGAATCTAGCTAAGTCTCGTACTTTTAATGCAGGTACTTAAAATGCAAAAGGAATCGTACTGTGGTTGTCTACAGATCGTCAGGTAAAATAAAAACTTGTTTTTGTTTTAGATTCGCCAAAGCTCCGAACTTAAAAGAAAGCTTGGTATTACCGTGTGGAAGGAGATAACCGAAGACGTCAATCAGGGTTTGAAAAATGTGAAGGAAAGCCACGTGTAAGTATAGCATATACTTAATCTGCTTATTGTTGGCATAGTACTTATATAGAGCGCAACATGTCTCTTAATCGTTGGCTTTTATGGTAGGTATAAGTATATGTACATATTTAAAGATTTGTAAGCTCTTTAGGGTTAGAACAAAAAAAACGTGCTTACGGTTAAAGGTATGTGCGCATTCATTGCTTTTGGTTTCTGTGTCGCTTCGCTTGGATGTTGTATTGAATAATTATTTATTAGGCATGGTGGCGGTTTAATTTAAATATGATTTTATTCATTTCACATTTGGTTTGTTGCACAACAGCTATCAGTCGATAGAGACTCGGGTGGCAGCGCTTACACAAGCTGTGACAGCTGCGCCGCTGTAAGTACATCATGTCTTGCAATAATTTAATTTTGCATTCGTACTTCTTTTCTTTGGTTTATGGTATAGCGCACCTTTAATCGCTTAACGCGTAGATAAAAATTAAATGATAGTTAAGCATGGTTTTGGAGTATGAAAAATGTGTTCTAACCCAAAAGACTTTAAATTCTGGCCTAATCTAGAAAAAAATCGTGTTTTGTACACAATGTTTGTATTAAATTCATATTTTTATTGTTTAACATCAGTCAACCTAACTTCCTCATCGCATTTAAAGTTTAAGAAGTACAAAATTCACTCTAGAAGTAGTTTTTTACTATGATGACATTAATTATCATTGTCTTTTATTATCAGTACCTATTGAATTAGTTGACATGAAAAACCGTACAGTCGGCCTTGTAAGTAGCTGGACACTTTTGTACTTTGTCGCTTTAACGCCTTTGTAAGATGAGTGCAACAGTTCATGCATGACGTTAAAGTGACAAAGCACTCAAGTGTGCAGCTACTTATAAGGTCGACCGTACCTGTAAGCCTCGAATGGAAAATAAAACAAAAAGTATCTTTTAAACTATCTACTAAATTAGTGTCTTAATTAGTATCTTTTGTTGGAAATAAAAAACAACCTCCTAATCGTAAATAAATTAAATAATACCTGGTAATGAAAACTTTTCTATTACTAAATGTAATCACAGTTACATCCTAGGTTTACATTTAGGTTCTAGACACAGAACGAACGAGAATGAAAGAAAGTGCCTCGGAATTTTATTAGTTTATTACCTAATAATTACCCGTCCTATTTTATTTATATTTGTGAATTATAAAAATATCAGAAGAATACTAATTCCTTATCAAAACATTTTATTAAACGATAGGTATATCAACTAAAAGCGGCTTTTGCCGTTAATCACGGACGGTTATTAAATAAATTTCGCCAATCGTCATTCTTGTCGGAGCATATATTCGTCAAAAATGCTGAATATTTATTTGTAACTCATACAAACAAGAAACATTTTCCCATCATACTCGGTTATCAGAGAAAGGCAATCAAGCACTCGAGTTAAATTTGACTGATTATGAGTCATGGCAAATTCGATTCAATCATTCTATATTTGTGGTTTGATATGAGTAAGAGCAATTGATAAGTATTTCTTTATCTCAAATTTTTGTATCAAAGGAACTTATGATTAAGGCAGTAGTATGACACATAGTTTTGCTTATCAATATGTGTCAAATTAAGAGAATCCCGAATGATCATAGTTTTCCAAGAACTACCTGCGCCTTAGTTATAAAATGAGTTTAGAATACGCGTAATTCGCGATAGCTTATGTACCACGTTGTGGAAAATTTTGGTCGGTTTCTGCTTAACTATGATCAATTAACTAAGTAATTAAAATTAACCTTCAACGGCCTTTAATTTTAATTAGTATTTTCATTAAAGTTTCATAATGCAGTGTGAGATGTACCGTTGTCATAAGTCATTACTAATATTGTAACTGGAAAATTGTGTTTCTTTGCTCTAAAAAAAACAAAAAACCGCCTTCAAAAACGCAAACAAATAACTTCTTTAAAATTATAGGCACCTAATAGGTTAGTCTAACTGATATCGGCTTTTTGTTGAAAATATTGTGGTCGCCGACTTCAGTTAGACTAACCTATTAGGTGCCTACAATTTTTTGCGTTCTTGATGGCGGTTTTTTGTTTTTTAAACATTTATTTTATTTCATACTTTTTATTTAGTGATCATAATACGCTGTTACGTAGTCCCACTTCTTAGTTGATATGAAACTTTAAGTTATTTCAAGCGCGCCGCAAGCAACGCCGTGGGAATGTCATAGTCATATTTAAACAAGTAAATATTCTTCGTTGTAGTCGCTAAACTATCTTAATCGAGATATCTTATCGCAACCCTTGAAATCGGTACCGTTGAGGAGTTCCGTTGGCCATCTGTGGTCTTCATCATCAGTTCCACTTCACCAAATGATACTTTCTGAATGCAAATGCTGGACTTGTTACTAAAAATACGAAAACCACAACAGTTATTAAAAAACTGGTAGGAGTAAGAAAGTTATTTATGGCGTGCCTCAAGGGAGCATATTAATGATCTCCCATCGGCAATTGACCATCCTATGATTCTCTGTTTAGATGACAGCACTGTTATATTTACAAACTAGCTTTCGCCCGCGACTCCGTCCGCGTAGACGTCGTTTATCGCTGCTCCCTCGGGAACGGTCTAATTTTCCGGGATAAAAACTGTGTCCTATTCCAGGGCCTAACCTATATGTGTGCCAAGTTTCATCTCGATCCGTTCAGTGGTTGAAGCTTGAAAGACGGACAAACATACACACTTTCACATTTATAATATTAGTATGGATAGACATTATAATACACATGAAAGTCACATTAACAGAACATTGAACTTGATAATTGAATGGCTGAACCACAAAAAACTTAAGTTATTATTAAAAAAACTAATGTAATGACGTTTCAACAAACATATTATGTTTCATCAAAATAAATGTAAGTTACAAAAGACAAGAAATAGTTGAAAGTTATAAAACAACGTTACCATTTCCATTATTTTTTCCATTCCATCAAATTTCACATGCATGTATAAAATTAAACCAATTCTCATACGCGCTGTTGCTAAGCAGTCAATCGTCAAGTCTCACAGCCTATCACGCATCACGCTTATGCTTCATCGGCACTGAGGTATGGCATACTGTTTTGGAGTAATTCGTCAGATAGGGAACTGGCCTTCTTGGCGCAGATGAAATGTATTAAAGCAATATATAACTTGCGACCCACTGATTCGTGTAATCCGCATTTCGTAAAGTTAAACATTCTGACACTTGCAAGCTTGTACATACAAGAAATGGATTTTTTTTCGGGTCAACACGTGGCATATTTAAGAAGTTCGTTAATGTTCGACTGCCTAGTACGTCCCTGGTCATCGAAATCTGCTCGGTTTTCTAAAAGCATACCTACTAAGAATGGCACCAAAATATTTACTAAGTTACGAAAAACTATGTTAAAACAAAGAAGGTACCTATTACAAAATTCAAAAGCGCATTGAAATATTTTTTATCTATGAATTTATGTTAGAAAATATTAATTAATCATGATAGGATTATTATTATAAGGAAATGTAGTAATTATACAGGGTGGTACTCGATAAACTGTACATATTGAAAGGGTTGAAATTTTAGGTTAATTTATAGGTAAAACAATATTCTTTTAAATTTTTTTAGTCACTGTTTTTTTTTACAGATTGTCAAACTTTTTAATAAAACTAAACTTTAAACTTTTTACTTGTGACGGTGTAACTTTTCATCTAATAGCCCAAAAAAGAGAAAACAAAATGCATAGTATTGACATTAGTTAGGTTTATAATAATTGATAACAATATTAGACCAATTTAAAAAAAATACTGAGTAAGTGCTTTTTTTGTGGAAAATTACTGTAAAAATATCATTTTGTTTTCATTTAAACACGATTTTCTCAAAATTTTGCAGATATTTTACAATTTTTTTTAACGTTTTTAGATCTAAAATTAAACGAGGAATAATAGTGAAATATCTACAAAATTTTGAGAAAATCGTGTTTTTATGAAAACAAAATGACATTCTTGCTGTAACTCAAAAAAAATTTTTTTATTAATTTATTTAAATATTGTTATGCTGGGAAATGTAGGGAAATATAAAATTGGAAAGACTCATTGTTCATATAATGTCACCAACTGTGTAAGTAGGTATAGTTGGTTCAAAATAAACTGTCGTGTCTCCACTTGAACTTTAACAATAGAGATCATAAACTTAAACAATTGTATTTTGAACTGAGGTGTTTCGGCGTTATCTTGTTTTGCCCTACGCTACAACAACCACCATATCTTAATCCTTTCAATTATTATGGATACATTTATTTGAGATTGTTTGTTATCCAAGTTGCAAGATAAAAAGCAATTTTATGTTACATTATTTATTAATAAAATCATAAAATATATACTGATATAGGCAGAGACATTACTTAAAGATTAACATTTTATTCAGAATCAGAAGCAGTCTCCGTGTGATGATTGCTCACACGGACGAAAAATTTCGATTATACTGAACTGAACACCTCGAAGTTTAAAAAACAACTGACTAATATTTTTTGCAAATATTATCGGGCTAAAGATAAGAAAAGAGAAAGTATCAGAATCGTTTGAAGTACTGCCCATTGCAAGTGTTTACAAAAAAAATACCCGGGTGCACATAATCCTATTGTTGTTGCTAATGACGGTCTCAAGTGGAGTCAAGCCAGCTTATTTTGAACCAACTATACCTGTGTTCAACAAATAAATATTTTGAATAGAAGAGGACGATTAGTGCGTTTTTTTCTGAGAAATTACACAGTTGCTGCAGGAGTAGCGATAAATTTACTTCTACGCGAATTCGGTCCCGGGTTGAACGTAGTTAGATATTGATAAACGATTGTAGCTTAACGACTGCCATAAGTTTGGCCTGAGTAATGCGGGAGGTCTACCTACATGTCTAGGATACATGGTCTGAGTGATGGTGTGAGTGATGCGGGAGGGAATCGCGCGCAACCTCAGCGTGACAAAATTACCACAGACTCAGGCAACAGTTAATATTCAGCGTGTGCTCCTCAGATACCAAAAAACGGAATCTGTGATAAAATCGACGGCGGAGAAGACGACGTCGATCCTGGGCGGCATCACGGCTGGCGTGTCCACCAAGCTTGGCCAGATGCGAAACTCAGAGTCCTTCCGCTCCATCGAGGAGCGCGTCGGCTCCGCCTACGAAAACGTCAAGGTATGTTTTTTTTATGGCATCGAGAAGTAGACGAAGAGTATGAAGGCATCAAATGGTACGTGAGTTCCGAGGCCCATAGACCATTCTGAATTCTGCATAAACGTTGGCAAACCTAGCGACAGAGATGGATTTAACCCTTATGCTGGTTTTTCACCAGCATCATTGTCGCTTCACGGAAAGGCTATCGGGAATTATTGTAGTAGTAGTTACTACATGGCCAGTGAATTTTTTTTTTGTTTGAAATTAGGTATCATCCCGTATTTTTTTTCACGAGCTAGTTATATTAGTCTCTGAGTGGGATAAAGTTTATTCTAGTGGCGTACCTATAGGGTGGCAGAGCGGGCAAAATGCCACAGGCCGCCTGTCTGTGAGTCCGTGAACACAGAAGGTAATTGAATATTTGTTACATTTTTTCATATAAATGGGGCCCATTTGATGAATTTGCCACGGGCCTCAGATGGTATAGTTATTCCACTGGTTTATTTAACCCGTTATTTGAATTATGCATCACATTCTCACTAAAATTCTTTTGTTTACGGGCTTAACTTACATACTGTGAATCGTAATGGATTAAAAACGCGTACGGTGTGATTAAGCGATTACTAGTGATCGAGAAATGCTCACCGACCATAGGTTATCAGGCATTTGCAAATATTTATACTTGACGATTAAATCGTGCGACACAAGAAATGTTTACAAGCGCAACGTAAATTTTAAATGCCATTTAGCCAAAAATTTAATTACTAAGTTGTGTATTATGTATGTAAAAATGTGTGTCTCTTTGTAGGCTGTAATGGATGTAGATAAACTGTCTGTGTGCATCTCACTGCTGTTAATGTCACTTTAGGAATAAAAGACTCGAAAGCATACTTTTATTTTGTAATATAAGTATGCTTTGAACGAACTCCAATACAACACCACCATTGCTGGCGCTTTCGAGTGACGTTTTTGAAAGGCCAATGCCCTGCAGCGGTTTTGCAATAGAAACTGAGTTAAGGCTACCGATTGCAGGGTAAGGTGGCGTCCCGGTCTAACTCGACGCAGAGCTTCGACGAGGCGCTGCGCGACGCATCGCGCGCGGCCAGCGGCGCCGCGTCGCCCACCATCCCCGAGCACAAGCCGCTGCCCTAGGCCGCCGGCCCGAGTACCCTCACTCACATGCGTAACCCGACTCTCGCCGCAACGGTATAAGGCAAACGAGAAGCCTCAGTTCAACTTCTGATCCGATATTCGTCTGTTTCTTTTCTATTGGCTGTAAAGAATTTAAGGAAACAAATATGTATGTGTAAGCGTCTTCTAATGAAAGCTATTGTTTAATTTATTTTATTGATATCTTTAATTATGTTATATGGTGTCGCTGTGTTGCCGGTGATATGTCATTTGTGAAAAAGTGGTCCGGGAGCCAGGCAATTCGAATAATAATTTTTCATTAAGTATCCCATTTAAGATTCTTCTTGAAAGATGTTTTAATTAAGTTTATTACTAGTTAAAACTAGAATAAAGCAAAGCAAACTTGGTAAAACAAGTAGACTTGCATTTTGTTAAGTAGGGCTTTGAAATTGTTTCCTTGATTTTACACCATCTAATTTGAACTAGCTTAAAAAGGACCGAACAAAGATGGTTGATTAGTATAATGAGGTAGAGTTACTTTACATTTGTATTTTCACAATTTTTATTTGTTTCTCTTAAAAATACGATATGCTGTGAGCTCCCATGCCCATTGATTCATGAGAATTGCGCATACGCTTGACATCGTTTAAATTGCTCGCCCTCATTTATGATTTAGTTAAGTCATAGGTCTCCTAAGGAGCTTTCTATTTACGATAGTATTTCGTCAGAAGTTTGTTTTTGACATGTATTGTTAAGGTAAGGTTCATCTTTTCGCATTGGACGAGGCGTATTTAACGAAATTTGTATTCTCTGTATAACTTGGTCATACAGTTGCGTCCACTGATCCGCATTATGCCTAATTAATGATATAATTCCCAATAAAATATGTAGGTGCATTACTTTTAAACTACTATCAATGTTCAAAATAATTATAATATCTTCGAACACCAGTGGTATAGTTTTTTTAATCCACAAATCCAAGCGGTTGGTCAAGCGTCTTCGCGTATTGATGCAACCGCGAAGCGTCAGTTTGAGTACCCTCGACCCGGTACCTACATAACTACAAATCCCTTATGTACTAATATAGTGTGGCTTTCAAGTCAAACCGATGAACGATGGGCCTTACGGTAACCCCATTTGTCAATTTATGTAATGATTAAATGTACTTAATGGGGTGTCTATTTATACATTGTAATATTATGATGAAAATGTTTTTCGACTATGTTTTAATTTTGTGTTAATGTTCAATTAGACCATGACCATTAAGATGATTATTTAATAGTTAAATGTACGATGAGTGGCTACGCCTGTATCTTGTTCGATATCTTATTTGAGAGCGGCGGGGTTCACGTGGAGACAGCCGGAACAAGGCTTCTTGCGAACGAAAGGGTATTTTCATCACTTATACTTTAATCGCGTCTATTAAAATGCATTCCAATATTACTCAGTTATAACGAATGTGTCTATTTCATGTTAAAGTTTTGGGATGTTTTCGTATTACTTCAAATATCCTACGTAAATGGATAACTAGACTTTTGTAAGCCTGTTAAAAACCCACATCGCTTGATATCGTGCGTACAAGCAAGACAACCTTGTCGATATGCCTTTACGGTCCAGTTAAAAATGATAAATATTTTTGTAAAATGCTTAGCTTTCCTTTACTTAGAAAATATTTTCACTATTTACACCAATACCTAAAAGATGGTAAATAAAATTTATGTATTAAACTTAGTTTATTATAGTTTTATTTTATCCACTACCTCTACCCTAATTATAATGAAAGAATAAGTGAAAAACACATCGTAAGTTTCCTACTAACGTAACGTGGTCAATACGATAACATGTCGAAAGCAATATGGTTTGACTCAGTGGAACAGAGGCCCACCAGTGACAACTATACGCATCTACTAGTAAGCGTCGGTGACGGTGTAGGCTCATGACGCTAATTAGGCAGGCTTTACAGACAGATGGACAGGGAATGTTTAGTAAATAATCTTTGAACCTAAAAATGCTGTAATTTAGTTTTGCGGCGCTTCTGCTGCGCAATGATGGTCTTCCGCAGCGCTAGTAGATTCACTCGATGTTACCGAAGTGTAAACGCGCGCTCATGTGGGGAATTTACGGAATAAATATTTCCAATTTTTTGGAATTTTGTCACCCAGATTTAATTTAATTTAAACTATTCACTCCCAATATGTTTTTGCTGGATGTAGTATTTCCTAAGTTATGACAAGTTAACGAAATATATTTTAGATTGCAAATAAAATAACTTAAGTTTTGATCTTTCAGTGCCGAAATTAAAATCCAATGGTCATGTTTTTTATTACTAAAACTCCACTGTCCGTCTGTCTGTCTGCCACCAGGCTGTATATTTCATGAACCGTGATAGCTAGACAGTTGAAATTTTCACAGATGATGTTATTCTGTTGCCGTTATAACAACCAAATACTTAAAACAGAATAAAATAAATATTTAAGTCTTCCATACAACAAACGTGATTTTTGCCGTTTTTTGCTCGATAATGGTACGGAACCCTTCGTGCGCGCGTCCGACTCGCACTTGGCTGGTTTTTTGTTTGCGTGAGCTTGCGACACAAGTAGAAGCTTAAAACAGACTTTCGTGTCATATAAATTAAGTTGAAATTTGCATAACATGTATTTGACGTAAAGCGTTCAAAAGATTAACACTGCCATTTCCTTATATAGGTCAGTTGTTGGGAATAATCGTGGGTTCGTCGGCATCACCTCCAGTCTCCAGTTCAGATTCAATTCTTGAGCTCTCTCTAGAATGATCAGGTACGAGCTTGAGGCGCCGCCCCAGACAGATATGCAATAATTTGTACCTACCTACTGTAATAATTTATTCACATATAGCCACATCTCCATAAGTTTAAGCTTTCACTACAAAATTGAATTGAAACAGTAAATATCAAAGGTTTTGGCCAAATCCAAAAACACTCCAAAGCTAGGTAATCCCTTGTCATGCTGTGATGAAATCAGTAGAGAGTAAATAAAATTATCGCATCTTCGGTGGACTTGCCTAGTCGGAACCCAAATTTCTTCTTAGACAGCATTCAGATTATAAAAACAAACCAGTCAATAAAAGATAAAAGAAATTTATTCAGTAAGTAGGCCGCACGGGCACTTTTACACGTCAAGAATCTACCAGCGCTTCCCAAGAAGAAACGCCGCAAGAAACTCAGCAGTCAGTCATTTCACGATCGACACGCATTCGCAATTAATGTTCCTAATTTCAGAACGATAACAATTTCAGCGAGAAAGGGTTTTGACAGACGGACGACCAATACACTCATCATAAAATGTATTTGGTACGGTACCCTAAAAAAACCGGTCAAGTGCGAGTCGCACTCGCACACCGAGGTTTGCGTATTTAAGATAATATGCTTGGTAACCGCAAAAGAAAATGCTCATTTGGTTATGAACTTTATTTTCTATGCAATAAGGTTCGTTTTGATTAGCCTAAATTTTAATACAGATTTGCAGTTTTTTGGTTATTTCTCAAAAACTGCAAAATATGAACACTTTATTTTTCCCATAAAATTTATAGTAATTATCGTTACATCAGGATTTTTTCAGATTTTTTGAATAATAAATTTCGGAGATAAGGGGGGAACGATCATTTTTTGTACATTTTTGGCTATGAATCAATAAGTAAATCACAGAAAAAATAGATTTGAAATGTGCAGAATAAGCCCTTTCATATGACACCCCTTTGCTATAATCAAACCACTTTCATTTTTCAACCCCTTATTCTAGACCCCTTTTCAACTATTTATAAATTTAATATTATTTTTTACTAATAACAGATGCGGGCAAGCAATCTTTATAACTATGCCAAATTTAAAGTTGATAGCATTTGTAGTTGCTGAGAAAACCTGCTGTAACATACAGTCAGACCGACAACGAAGTCTCACCGTAAGGGTTTCTTTATTCACACACACACACACACGCACGCACACGCACACACACACCCCTATTTTACTTTTAACTTTTTAATTTTAAACAAAGTTCTTGAGCACCTATGGAGGAGCGGGATCTCCTGACACAGGTTTCCTTGTAAACTTAATAGGAGATCTCACACTGTTGTCATGTTGTTGTGATTTATAAGAATAATCAATTTTTAATTTAATTTTTTAAGTTATTTACCATTTTGGTAAGCGAGTTATGATTATAAGTGTAACGTGTGCATGTGTCCATGGCATCATAACTTCCAAACGGATGAACCGATATTGATTCATTTTTATTTCAATAGAAAGCTAGAATGAGTGGTTCTTAGCCATAATTTAATGAAAATCAGTTCAGCCGTTTAAGAGATATCAGCTCTGAGCATGGGGTTCGCGATTATCTATTGAGTAGTTATTTGTCAGGGTTCGAAAATAAAACTTCAGTTTAAATAAACAGATTGTATTACAACCCATACACGTAGCTCGCAATTCATTAACTGTATTACTAATGTTATAATATAATTACAAACATGGGGAAATAACCATTCATGACATGACACAAATATAATCATTGTTACATCGTTTAATTTATTGCAGTGTCGGAAGTTGCAAGCGTTTTATTTTGGGTTTGTTTATAAAAGGCATTAGTTCAACAAGAACATTAGTCGTATCCTTAATCTTACGGTGTCTAATTATTAATGTGTTTGATTCATTATTTGCGTACAATAAAACTACTCTACTGTAATTCTTACCATATTATTTGATTTTTGCTTTTAAGACACTTATTTAATGATGATATATAGTAAAAATATAATTAAACCTATTCAATAACGCGACCTAACTTGTTTGTTTACACCTTTAAGCTTTAACGAATACCTAGTCCTTGGTAATGCTCTTTGTAGATGCTCGTCACTCGTTTCTTGCCTCATATTTTTCGTAAGAAATACTTATTAACTAACAGTAAATAAAAGAGTTTAATGTCAGTATAGTCCGACAAGGCCATTTATTTGTGCGGGTGACAAAGCGCGAGGGCGCTTTGGCAGCTTAGTGTTGCCAGCTCAACCAAGTTCCTTACTGCGGGCAGGCACGATGCTACAAGTACATTGGCTTGTATCAACGGATGTCACTTTTGAATGGGTTGGGTGGCGTGCGAATGAATACGAATTATGCAATAGAAAGGGAGGCACAGAGTACGCTCCTGTGGTGGAGCATGACCTAAATTTCGAGTGGGCAACCCAGACCCACCGAAGAACTGTGTCACAATTACGTAATGATTCAAGTAGTGTCAATAAAAAATATAACGTCACTGTGACACAGTTCTATGGTGGCTCAGGGTTTCATTGGGCTGGTAGTACATCCTGCGAGGCACACTGGTGGCGCAGACGGATTTAATAAAATAAAACAGTCGCGTTCACGGAGACCGATGCGACCTGGCCCACGCCACCCACGCCTTACGCCAGTACTGAGCACTCGCAACCTACCTAAACAGTGTATTGTTACGAAGAACGCCTTCTGCTCTTGTACTAGTAATACTTATTATATACAATGAGCTTCAGGGGTAAATACCGTTATAATAAAGGCTATTAGGTACTACACGTACGGAAGACTTTAAATAACATTCGGACTTATTTTCTATTTTGTATCAATTAGGTATTTGAAAAGCCTCCAAATTTCAATATAGCGGTCGGAGTTCCGATATTGGCCACGTTCACGAATATCCTTGTCGTACTTATACATACTTATAATAAATCGTACGAAAAAAAATGTTGCATTTTAAATACGTCATTTCACAAGAGCTGCCACGAATGGATCGAATGTGTAAAATAAAGTAAAAAATACCTATTACACGTTAAACATGAGTTGTGGATATCATATATATTTGTGAATCCTGTTGTTGAGCAAATATTATTAAGTTTAAGTACAAATGTTTGGTTTATAAAATAGACCAGGTGCCGTTGATAACGTTCGTCCCATTCATCGCCGCTCTTTTAAAACGACTTTTACTTGTATTCACCGAGATTGTTATTACTGTTATTAACAGAGATCGGACAAGTGGGCGTCATTATTCGCAATAATGTGGACATGACTCCAAAGATTTTAATTAAACAAATTAAATTACATTAATTGATTTCTTACCTGAACTTTAGTCTTGATCCTTTGCAGGACAGTAACAAATAAATAATACAAAGACGTGAGGAGTGGCCATTAATATTAATCTACTTAAGTTTGTTCCATTAATATCCGTGGATTGCGAAAGGGGTTTTTCAGTAAACTGGAATAAACTAACCACGGAAAAAAAATTAAAAATACTGCTTATGTACTTTAATAAATCTACACAATAACTTCTTTGTATTATTTATTTATGGCTACCTTGCAAAGGATCAAAATTATTTTTAGGGTAAGTAATCAATTAATGTAATTTAATTTGTTTAATTAAAATCTTTAGAGTCATGTCAACATTATTGCGAGTAATGACGCCCATTTGTCCGATTTCTGGTAATTAGTTAAGTGAAATATTGCGTTTTGTAAATAATCTTTATACAGTTAAACATCTAATACAGATTTCGATGACACAATCTCAGGCAATAATATATAATATTGGGTGCAAAAATCCTCCAAATATTGGAGAACCCATTATCGCTGGTGACTGTACTTACATTCGCTATTACAATTAAAGGTACTGAAATAAGATTATTTAAAAGCTCGACTATTGTTAACGGCGTTAGAGCATGTTCAGATATTATTGAGCACCTTGTATGATCCAATATATTTGATGGCGACTGTACCGTTTAACGTTATCTAATGTTTCAATTAAAATAATACGTAGGACAAGGTAATCGTATATACATGAATACAGATTTACCTTTTTACAAACTTTTGACTTTACACCGACACAGTCATCATCAGTTACTGTTAACCTCTTGAACTCCACATACGGTTCTGGCCGTCAACTGAAACTCGTGCCACTGACGCCACGACGGCTACAGCCGTCTCAAGTTCAAGATTAAGAGACTTCGTTTCAATAAGGTGTATTTGCATAACATAGCGAACAGTTTGGCGTGTGAGTGACACATTTTGTATTCGACCCTTACGACGAAATTCTGTCTGTTTTCTCGAACTCCGTACGAAAACGCTCTAATACCGCCTACGGCCTCTATTCTTCACTCGATTTAAACGACGGACCGAGGCCATGGTTTATCTATGAACATTGGCCATTGAATTGGATTTGAGCAGTGTTGTAGGTTCGTTGAATTATAGAAGTCGGAAACGACTCTTAAATGGGTTTGCACGATCATTCATTCAATATTTAAGTGTGTACGTGTTTTTAAGAACAGTACCAGTGTCCCTCGGGTTGAAACTAAGTCTTTTCGAAAATGACAATTTAACAGATCGGATTTCTTAGCCTCAAAAACCCTATGCCATTTTTTCGTCAAAACCGTTACGAGCCGTTTCCAACAAACCAATGCATATATAATATATTCTTATTTAGCTCACTTTAAAAATAGAATTCAAATTTTAAAGACGTTCAAGATTAAATATTAAACAAACAAGTATATCAACCCTTTTTTAGTTATTACTACATTCATACATTTCTACTGACATGAGTATAAATAAGATCTAATACGACATTTTGATTGTATAATAATAAACACGCTTTAGAAATACTCCAGCAGATTACTTGCTCTAATATTCATATATAGGCACACATTTACTTATTCTTTGCTTTACCATCACAAATAAAAACATCTTAAAAGTTATGTAAAGTTATTAATGGGTATATTATTGCAGTAATATAAGACAAGGTCTGTCCGGTGCTAAAGCTGACTGACTCTCATAACATTTACTCCTATAAAGTGGATTCTCCACTGTCATTCATTTGGATTGGATTTACAATCAGGCGGAAGTCCTATTGAAGTTATTTTAATCTATATGTAAAAATACTTATAAACTAGTTATATTACGAACCGATATTACAATTTGCCTTTTGCTATACGTGTAATGTACTAAAATCTACACTTACTCTAATATGTCCGCAAATACCGAAATGTAACGCGTTGCCATAAATTGACTATCTTATGCCGGAGATGCGGGACAGGACGCTATCGCGATAAAATAGTACAATGTTATTAACACACGGACTGATCACTACCGTTATAATATCAACAGATTTCGGTTGTAGGCATACTCCATGATTACCCTGCACGAAGAAATTTGAAACTATTCTATACCAAACACTTGACTGACTCCACACCAAAAGCGTTAGCGTCACACTCATTACACCAAGCTATGCGTCTGTTATAATGTCTTTCGTCAAATAGATACAACATATAAACTTAGTATCTAATACACCGAATTAAATTGTTCCTGATTACATAACTATCATGCGATGAGAGTCGTGAGCGCTCAGTGTCGAGATTGGCCATTATAATAATTAACATGTTATACGGCAACCGTATCTGGATAATGCCTTAAGTTTTATCTTAAAACATTGAAAGCTCGCGACTTAGCTATACACATAGTCTACGTCACCTTTACCGGTTTATAAAAATAAAACAAAATTATATATAATATCAAATATGAACAATATTCTGTTACTTTTAAAGTTGGGAGGTTCGTTATTGCAACATATGTGGTCACATAATTACAGTAGGAAAACTAGCGTTTTTCCATACAATTGCCTACGAATTTGACCGCCAATTAAAAAGGTCTTGACCAATTTTATTGCTAGTTACAATTTACTTTAGATCATTAACTTGGGTCTCAACTGATTAACAAGGTAACTGTAAAAAAGGGACCTTATATTTTATAGGGATTTAAAAACTAAGTTGCTTTAACTTCCATCCAAGGTTTTACAACTTTGTATGGATGCCATTTTTTTTTCGAATCGTTATTAAATGAAAGCTTCGATTTCAACAGTGATAAACTGTACATAATTTTATACCTTATGTGACCACCTATTAAACCTATTAAAACATAATTATAAATGGCCATTGTGAAAAGTATGCGTATAAAAGGAAACAAGGGGAAATAACCAATTTCCAGATCTAACGCGATCATTGAGATCAATTACACTTTACTTGTTTACATTTAATTAAGTAGGTTCACTCTAAGTTAACACTATGATAACATTTCCCAAAGCCTTCCACACAGAACTAAATAGGTAGTCAATATACACGCTGCGATTGATATTACATATCGAAAATATAAAATATATCCAGAAAAAACTTAAATCTAAAAAGGCGGTATAACAACCTTATTTTTTGGCCTCGAGGGGGATTGCGGTGTTGGAGACATCTTAATAGAACTAAAATATGTTTTTCTTATAATAAAACCAGGTGTTCGAGACCCCAGCAAGTAATAAAACAAGTTACTTAAATATAATCATTCCCGGCGGTCTGATCTGAGTTCACAGAACGAGTCCAACTTTATGCCCGGCCGGGCCTGAGGCGTAACCATACAATATCTGTATGTGGTAGGCCGCTCCACTTGACTAGAACAACATTATTGTGTTTAAACAGAACCACTGTGTTCCCCACGCACCGATACTTCGCAAAAAAAAGGTCAGGTGCGAGTCGGACTCGCATCCGTATTTAAGATTGGTTAGACAATGCAAAAGAAAAAACTCATTTTGTTATGAACTTTATTTTCTATACCATAAGGTCCATTTAGACTAGCCTAAATTTAAATACAGATTTTAAAGATTTTTGATGATTCTTCAAAACTGTATAATTTGACTTCATTTTCTCAGGAATTTCCAGATTTTTGGTCCATTAACTTCGGAGATAGAGAGAGAGAGAGAGAGGGGTTGTCATTTTACAAGCTTTTATTTAACTGGCAATGTATGTACGTATGTATGTATGTACGGATCAAATCTTGCAAGTTAAAGGAGATAGGCGAAAGTGTGCCTAGCCGTTACAGGAATCTAACTAAAACAATAATAAATGATGTATTTTTGAACCACTCTTTTTTGACCCACTTCAAATAACTTCCAAAGTACGTTCGGCGCGTGCGCCACACGACAGCTTTGTTTAAACACAATACGAGTTTACCCTCTTAAGGCCTGGTGTGCAATAGGATGTAGGTACATAATCAAGGCAATTTAATTTAAACCATTTTGCAATGGGAATAAAATTCATAGTTTTGTGTTAAAAAATTAAAAACGTTATAAGGGAACAATAGTAATTGAACTTTTATGTCCTTGCTGGTAGATGCAAATTCCCATTCACTCAAATCTTCCTATTTGTAGTATGGTGGGCTTTACGAGGATACATATATATATTGTTCTCATAGGTGCGGCCAACGCAAATAGAAATACTATAATACCTAGTACAGGACATAAAGTTAAACGTGGCCCGTATTTCAAGTAAGTACCTAACTTTATAGTCTGTGTCAATTGAAATTGCCAAAGATGTATCTGTTTGACACATAACCTCAAATATTCATCAAGCGTGTTTTTACTAAAAATATCGTATAAGTAAGTAACTAATAGTTATTTAATCTTAAACTTAATGTGAAAGTAAAGATCGAGTGTTCATTGCTAAAACCTCACTTGATCTTGAAAAGGACGTGATTATCGAGTATTAATGGTAAATTAGTTCGTTTGGTTGTGTTTACATCTTTGCCGATGTCAACCGGCACAGACTAAAGGTAAATACCTAAAATACCCACAACAAGTTAAACGTTAAATAACGTTATCTAGATAAAAGTAGATTTCATAAAATAATTAATAATATTGCTTAAAAAAGGGTATCTCTAGCCGGATACACGCGGTATGATTGAGATGATAAATTGACACTAACTAATAATCGATTCGATAAGTCACCTGTGTATTAAAACGGATATGTTAAATTAAAGCATATTACTTTAGTCATTGACATAATAAAAATAGTACTTTATAGTTAGTTTTTTAATCCAGCTAATGACCCGCTTCTGACTGCTAACAATGATTTAATAAAGTTAATATTAAAATATTTCTATTTAGATTTATATTATACTTAGAAGAGTTGTTATTTCCAAGTAATACACCAAATCCTATAGTGATAAGACAGTGATTTTATTCAACCTTAAAGTGCACTTACGTCTAGTTCACCTCTATTATCCCTTGTTTAGATTCATAATTGTATTTATAATAACTTATTCAACTATTCATAGATTTAACGTGGAGCGAAATTGCACTCGTACACTAGACATTTGGCAGGCATCAGTAAGAAGAGTAGAGAGTTCTACAAAAACATAAATAAATTACATTAAGCTTTCCTATGACTAATATACTTCGACAGGGATCACTTATATTATATCCTAAACACCAGTTAAAGGATTTGGCTGATTCCTAAAATATCAAACACCCAGATTATCTATTAACCGAGCTCCCGTTGATATCGATCCTCAAAATATCAGATCTAAATAATGTTACTTGCCGTAGTGGCCAGCTCTGGGACGGCTTATATTATAAGCCGTGGCTGACGATTAGGGTTAGGATTTTGGTGGCATACCGTTGTTCTAGAATCCATGGAGTCCCTTTTTTCTAATTAATATAACACACTACTTTGGTTTTGCCCTTCAGTATTGTCATACATATTTCATAATAAATTAAATATTTACATTTATAGCTCTGTGTATCCACGCCTACTAATATTTGTTTGTTTGTAACGCTTCCACAGCAGAGATATCCTCCGTCTCGAAATTCATTTAAACTGGTTTAGCGTTTTAACGAAATAATTAATTTTGAAATATGACAATACTGTCAATAAGGTCAAATCAAGGTGATATGTATAGCGACTCCATGGATTATAGAACCATAGTATGCCACCAGAAGTCCTACCCCTAGTTAGCTCATATCTGGTACAGTCAAGGGCATAAATAAATATACACTCCAAGTCTCAAAAATATGTACACAGACCTCATTACTGTGGCAATAAGATCAATTGTAGCGTTATCGCTACAGACCGCTAAAAAATCGCCTACCTGTTCCGCCTCTTTTAACTTTACGGATACTCAACCCTTTTACTATGTCGGACTCTTTGGCCGGTAGAATCATTGGTTAAAATTTCTATTTTAAAATTTGAATGTTCTTGTGACAATTCGGTGGTCGGATGTGAAAAAATAGCCATTGTTTGAAGAGCCTTCTGTTATGATATATTGAATTGTCAGCGTGATATTGCAATAATTTCTTTTAAAGACTATAATTGTAGTAGTATTGTTTTTTTCTTCTATTTTCTGTTGAAGTTTTACATATTTTGATGTTATTGGTGGTGTATAATAACCTCAGTTTCGTGCTAGTTTTTCTGCTGAACAAACTTAAGTTGAGCGGTCGCCGGAAAATTCCGGGTGAGTATCTCTCGATTGTGTTCCCGTAACGTGATATTGTGTTCTCGTTACGTTTTGCCTTCTTTTCGTTAGTTGTTTTTCTCCTCTCATAGGTGTCCCTTTTTCAGTAAACCCCCCTCCCCGCGGCGAATTTTGAACGTGTGTTTGCGGTTCGTGTCGTAGGCGGAAGTCTACCCGTGGGACGAGAACTCGTCGTGTGGCCGTGATCACCTCTTCATGTTAAGCTAAGATTACGCTCCTATCTAGAGATTTTTAAATTCTACTATGACTGTGGTTTTCACATTCTTAGTCGTAGCCGCGGTGACCACGAGTTCTTGTCATATACCGTATTGAAGCGATTTATTTTTAACAATTTTCCATAATTTTCAGGAATAGTTTTATGCAAAATTTTACTTATTTGTATTTGAGTACTCAATATATTTAAGTATTACTCTAGGGTTATTAGTGTATTTCAATTTATACGTTAGTAGCCTTAGGTTTCTTTGTATTTGACAATATTAAGTCCTTTTTGACCTTAAATCACCGTTAACTTTCCTAAATTCTAAAATGGGTCCGCGAGCCCGATGAGCTGTATTAACGTTCTAATTTGGTTTTATTTTGGTCACTTGTTCTTTGTTCCGTCCTGCAAAACATATATCGTTGAGTCACCACGACGACTGACGACTCGGTAGCTTAATTCTAAAATTTGTTTTTAAAATCTTTAATTACGCCTTTTATAAAAGTCATACAAATTCATGTTTAATTTAACATAATTATTGATCCAAAAATGTTTTCTATAATTTTACGACAGCCTTTTAATTAGTCGCTTGTGTGTGCGAAAATATCCGCGATGAGCGCAAAAAACGCCTCAAATTTTCAAACGTAAGTAATCATATTTTATAATGAGTATTAACTTCTGTTCTGTTTTTTATATATCAATAAATATATTGGTTCATTACCTAAGTATAGCCATTGTCATAGGGATGATGCCGCAAGCGGTCCTGCTAGAGGGGGTGTTCTTTTTATAGTGGTAATTATTATTTATATCTTTAATATTTGAGTAGCTTGGTTTTATTTTAATTTAAATACGTTTAGTTTTAATTGCATTATTGTTGAATTCTGTAAATACATACAACTAAGTATTAATTATAGCTGTTTTGTATTTAGTTAAGATAAAAAATAAAAAGGCGCCTATCCATATCAAAAAGGATAGTCGCCCGATTTACTTGGGGTATACGTGCCCTTGGGGCATCTATCCCCCCATAATCCTACATAAATAACCTCAGCATATGTGTTTATGTTCTGTTATATTTTTTATTGCATTTTTCAATCGATTTCTATTTATAAATTTCTATCTTCTTATAAGAATCTATACTTCCCCCTATATTGTTAGCGTAAGTATGTTTTTTTTATTACTTTTCGCCAATATTATACATATTTTATTTACATTACATACAAAGGGCATATATCCTACACCACAAGCATCTATCCTTCTTAGATTTTTCATGGTGGGGCATGTATCCATATAGATAGGCATCTATCCTAATAAAAGGGTCCTGCAAAAACTCAATTTCTACACAATCAGTAATTATTAGGACAACAAAGACGTAGCTGTAATGTAAGATTAAAGACTAAACTAGCTATATCGAAAGAAAATATTCATGGGAAATTGATAGTTTTGAAATTAGGAGGCCTTTTCAAAAAGCGTGGCATCTATCCCGGATTTACCCTGCGGTTACGCTCAGACGTTAACCCCGGTATTGCTTCTATTTAGGGTGATGCGCTACACTGTGTGTACATATTTTTGCACCTTTGTGCGGATATTTATTTTTACCCTTGACTACGTGGGACTGTATCTTTCTTTAACAATAACCTGGTGTATTAGAATTTTAGGGATATAAAAATAAAAAAACAAGAACCTGTTTTTTGGTGATTCTGGGGTTCAGGAAATAAGAGATATTAATCAATCATAGTCTGTGTAAGCGATCACTGTGGTCATCGTCGAGGTGCTCTAACGAACAGGCCTCGCGGCGGTACAGAAATTATTAAAAGCAGATGCCATTTTCACAATAATTGAAGCTTTCTATCTAAAACTAATGTGAAACTACTAAAATAAGGCAAACTAGGTGAAAGTGCGGTACGCCCATCTGTACCACGTCAAAAAATCGAGATCTAACATGAATCAAGAAGTAGTCAAATTTATCTGCAGTATGAGGTGTAGTGTTTTCAACCCATGACGGCGCGCCCCGTCAACGTACGTAAAATTAAGTAGTAAGGGCGGGACATCGTGGATAGAAACCACTATACGTATCTAATACAGTTGTCATGGAAACAATTGATGACAACACAATAGAAAAATGTTTCACTAAGTTATTCAATTCATTATGAATAACTTAAGCGGTAAATTATGATTTGTGACCGATAATCGAAAAATAAAACTCCAATTCATACAGACGAGGGCAGACTAACGATAAAATTGTCAACTAATTATACTCGTATCTGATCTATGTAAATTACTAAATTGATAAGCTTAATTGAATAATATTCATAATAAATACACTTTCACCAACCAGTCGCAATTTACCTAAGAAGCGCGCGTGCCTAAAAAATAAAATTTAGCAACCAAGTGCCAGACCCCAAACTTGATAAAAAAATGCATATTAAATTCGAGCACAACCGAAATGTATATAACGAATCGAATCCGAACTTAATCGAGTCATAGGTCTTACACACCGATAAATCTGTTAAGGGCATCGTTTATATTTTAGCACAGTAACACACCTACATTAAACGCGAATAACATTTAAAAAAAATAGCTGACACAGGCTCCAGCCAGTTTCGAGATCGGGGCTGCCTAAACGTCGGGTCCGACTAGTTACGAGAGTGCACTGCCAAATGGTCGCGGTCACTGAACTGTCTCGGCGCGACCGCTCGCAGGGTCGGCGCGGCTACTAGGCGAAGTACATGACCTTCTTGGTGACGGCGTGCACCGTGATGGCGCGCGCCATGGCGCCGGGCGTGCGGTCCTCGCTGCAGGCGGACTGGTGGCTGCCCTCGCCCGAGTCGTGCTCCTTCTCCACCAGGTGGTAGCGCGCGCGGAACGCCACCAGGTGCGCGTAGTACGCCGGCGCCGGGATCGACACGGAGCGCGTGCAGCGCACGTACGTGTGGCACAGCTGGTACGTCAGGCACTGCAGCTCGTCCGACCCGAAGTGGTTGTCGTCCCACAGCACGTGGTAGTGCGACGGCCGGGACGTGCCCTGTCCGGACAATCATAACTCAACATCTGCTCACCGCTCGCCCGACCTTCCCGACTCACAACCATTACATATTCAAACCTATTTGATGCAGATACAAAAACTTGGATCCCCTTGAATCACCGAAACTCATTTGATCGAATGTATCATTTCATCGAAAGCTAATTTCGGCTCAGGACGACTTTGTCCACAATCCTATTTCGTCACCTTCTTAACTCGTCCACAATGCCATACGGCCCACTATTCCAATTCTTCACCATTCCTATATTGTCACCTTCCAAACTCGCCCACTTTCCTATATTGTCACCTTCCTAACTCGTCCACATTCCTATATGGTCCATAGTGCTAACTGATCCATATTCCTATTTCGTCCACAGTGGTAACTGGTTCACATTCCAATATAGTCCACCGTGCCAACTTGTCCACAATTCTATTGTGTGCAACTTTTATACTCGTTTACTACTCTTCACAAATCCCATGATGCGATGCCGCAGTTGTTACAATTTATACATTTTGGATATGTTACAAAGTCATCCTTTAATAAATACGTCATTATCGCGGGAGCAAAAACAAATTTATCAAAGAACACATATAACAAAATGTCTGTTTAGTATTAACAGAATATTCTGCCTATATAGTCTAGCCTTTAAAAAATCTCTTTAAAATTGAACATCACATGCCACGTTTGAGTCATGTGGACGAGTTCACATTGTGGACCAGTTAGCATTGTGGACGATGTAGGAATGTGGACGAGTTAGCACTATGGACAATATAGGAATGTGGATGAGATAGGAAATTGACGAAATAAAAATGTGGACGTATTAGGAAGGTGACAATTTAGGAATTACATGCTGACGACATGGCATTGTGGACGAGTTAAGAAGGTGACGAAATAGGACTGTGGACAAAGTCGCCCTGAGCCCTAATTTCTGCTGAAACCTTATAGATTATCTTAAGCATGGGTTACATAGGTTACCAGATGAAAAAATGCAAAGTCCGGAGAAAAGGTGTGATTTCTATTGAAAAATCCTGAGATTTTGTTGGAGTTTGAGAATTTTCTCTCAAACATAATTACAAATTTAAAAATGTCAGTACCAAAGTTGATTACTTCAATTATTTCCTCTATTAGGAAGATAATTTTTAGTCTGTTTTACTTTTTATTAGAGATCTTTAAAATGTACTGTATTTTATTAAAAATTCTAAAAATCCTGAGATTTCTATGATTTGCAAAATCCGGCCGCAGAATTCCTGAGAAGAGTCCAAAAATCCTGAAATCTCAGGCCAAATCCTGAGATATGGTAACCCTATGTGGGCCTAGTATGGTTGCGTCTAAATCGCGTGTCAAATGTGGATAAAGTATCCGTCACTGTCGTACTTATTTACGTGTCAAAAGGTGACGGATGCCTTATCTAAACTTTTTCACTCGATAAATGCAACCATGTTAGGGCCCCTGTTCGTACAAATGCCTGTCGATAAAAGGAAAATTAGGCGAAGTAAAAAATTCTATGTTTTTTTTTGGTGATTCAAGGGTAAACCACAAAAACTACCAATTCCTACTGTTACGCGGTTTTACCGTGATCAAAATCCTAGATACACAGACAGGGTACTTTTTCATTCGGAAAATACTATGTTCCCGAGAGATAGTATAACTTCTATGTATAACTTCCGTACATACGGAGTCGCGGGCAAACGAGAGTCTTTCAACTGTTTAAGTAAATAATGAATTGCTCGCTCCGTTACAGCAGTGTTTAGCCTGCCACACAATTGCTCAATTCGTTTAGCCCCGCAGCTTTGCAACTTTGTAATCGATGCCTTGAGTGTTGATGAATTAAGTTATACCAAAGCAAACGCGGCCATCAAATAGTGACAATAGTGTAGTAGTGACAATCATACCTGTATGCCCTGGTGGCTGCACAGGTAGAAGTCGAACTCCGTGGGATGCGTGATGCCCAGGTCGACGGTGGTCCCGGCGGGGATGTTCCCGCTCTTGCCCGACTGCTCCTTCTTGTCGGCGCAGAACAGCCGCGTGTGGTGCCGCTTCTGCACCACGATGAACGTGATGCCCGGCTTATATTCCGCCTCCAACTAATAAACATCGTTTTATTTAAGCATTAGGATATTTATTAAAATACATATAGTAATACAAACAGGAGGTATTATTTAAATCGGCGTAGGTCAAAGTTATGCTTAGAAATCTGAACTGTCCCTCAGGAAATGCAGTCGCGGCACATGCCGATGCTACAGTATAGTGCCTCGGGGCTGTGCCAATGATAGTCACCTTGATGCAGGCCTCGCGCGCGGCGGTGAGCTCGTGCTGCAACATGTGGATGAACTGTCCCTCGGAGATGCCATCACGGCACATGATAATACTACGGTATACAGTGGCTCGGGGCTGTGTCAACGATAATCACTATGATGCAGGCCTCGCGCACAGCGGTGAGCTCATGCTGCGGCATGTGGATGAACTGTCCCTCGGACATGCCGTCGCGGCACATGATAATTCTACAGTATACAGTGGCTCGGGGCTGTGCCAATGATAGTCACCTTGATGCAGGCCTCACGCACGGCGGTGAGCTCGTGCTGCAGCACGTGGATGAACTGTCCCTCGGAGATGCCGTCGCGGTACATAATGATGCGGTGTGGTTTGAATCCACCCGTGCTCTTGTAGAACATAATTAGCAGCTCCTGTACCATGCTGCTCATTTCGTGCACTATCTCTTGTCTGTAATTGGTCACTTGGAATTGCATAAGGGACGACGACGCGAACAATTTCAACAGCGTATTATAAGCGGTACTTCAATATGATGTTTGTATGATAAATAAAATGATAGAACTTTCAGTAATTGAAATATTTACAAGTTAATTCCAATTTGTTCGCGTCAGTATTCGTTGCTATGTTATTGAAAATGCTGTAGTTTACGACGACGACAGCTAGCGTCAAATATATCTTAACGGACGGGCCGTTCGAAACTACGCGAACACTCCTCGATCGTCAAAATACCCAGGAGCGATGGCTCAGGGCCTCTATTCAACACGGTAAAAACCAAATCGTTTACTTGACAGTCATGGCGGCCGAGTTAAAAACAATACCATAACAGGTCAAATACGATTTGGATTTTACCGCCTGGAATAGAGGCGCAGTTCGCGCGACCCGTACGCTACGCTTCTATATTTGAAACCGACTGTAAACAAATGAAAGCGAAATTTTGAAAAGCGATAAGCGTTCCGCGTCGCGTTTTTGCGAAACGGAGCACGAAATACTGAAAGTGTAACTAGAGTCCCATCAAAAGCCATAAGCGAAAAAGCCCGGGCTTGGCGGGTTAACGCCGGCGGCCGCGTTAGCCCGCCAGGCCCGGGATCCAAGCTTACGATTCCCGATCTTCGTAATTGAATGACCTGTGTTGCTGCACGCGCACCGTGGCGGCGTAGCGCGACGGGTGCGCGTCCATGGAGCCCACCACGGCGGCGATGGACGGCTTCTTGTTGTCGCCCGCCGGCGGGTGCGTCACGTCCACGCCCAGGAATATCACGGGCTCGTTGAACACCTGCGCAACCCGACTGTTAGCCTTCCCCAACGACACCGGCAGACGTTATCGTGACCGACTTGTTCTAAGCCATACGTATTGCCTGATTGATATGCAGGGCCGGAATAGGTAGTGCTTATTGACCTAAACTTGACTCACGTTCATTCATGTGTAAGTGAGATGGGAATACGTCATTGAATGAAGATGCAATGTTAATGAGCACTACCTATTCCGACCTCTGGTGATATGGTAATTAAAAATGACGAAAAATTAGGCGAGCTACATCTGCAGCAATATAGGACCTGTTTTTTTTGTGAACAATAGTTACAGTGCAAGAGGTTTTAAAAAGTTGACTTTGGGTTTAGTCGATTATATTAGCATAAGAGCGTAAAAGAGCGATTGAGAGAAGTACAAACCCGAAGGTCGTTGAGCTATTGCACTGAATAAAGGTGTCATAGTTATTATGCCTTTATGAGAAATATTTGTGTATAAATTATCCTATTATAATTCGTTCTCAATACGAGCGACGCTCGGTCTTCCGGGTTTTGTTTTTTTAATATAATATAAACATATTACTAATTCTGAGATGAAAATTATTCGAAAAAACTGTTACATTGAGCTAGACCCAGGTTTTTTATATTTTGTCGCATACCTAATTAATATTTTCTGCAGAATTCGTTTCAAATTAATTTTCTTATCTGTAAGTTTAAATGAGGAAATAAAACATATTTACCTTTGGGCGCAGTGACGGCACGAGAATAGAGTTTATCCCGCCCAGTTTTACGTTAATTTTTAGGCATAGATTGCTTAGCGTCTGTGGCGAGGTCTTGTTCACGTTTTTAGCTTGTACACATTGCGTCGCCATGCCGAGAACAGTGTCTCCAACTCGTTTTACTTCCGCTGTTGAGATAAAAACACAGTGAAAAAATTAATTAATAAACCTTCCCTAAAATATAACATAACATTTGTTTCAACCCCTATCGTCCGGGCCGGTAGATTAATTGGTAAAGTATTATCTAAGTTCATAGGGTTAATTATTAAAGAAAAAATATCATCTTAACCACACGACAGTCCTTTGTATGTCAAAGTAATAATATTATTGGTACAAAAAAAAAATACATTCGAGTCATAGACGTATATCGAGGCCGGGAGATAAGGGGGTAATACTATAAGAATAAACAATAACTACACGTAGAAGCGAATCTCCTTTACCAAGGCCCCAAATGCCGCGTTTTAAATACCTACTTCCCCCTTCACCCCGCTACGCCCCTCTGCCTTCCGCGCCCAAAGTTAGGGCTGTCACTTGCGAAATATTTTAATCAGTTTATGGATGTGTTATTCAAAGTAATGGGCCCCCATTACTTTGAATATTTTTGCATATTAATATATATTCCGTCTGTGACACCCCTGACTGACTAGACACCTCAGCCAGGCGGTAGGTATCTAACGCGCGGAGGGGGCGTTGGAAGCCGTGAGTTTCGCTTCTACGTGTAGTTATTGTTTATTCTTATGGTAATACCAAACAGGCAGAATCTAAACAACACCTGTGTACCCAAATAACGATGAAAAAAAACCAAGTTACCATAGACAGGGGTCTTTCCCGGTAGCACGACCACAACTAGCTGCAACTGCACGAACGTGGACTTGAGGTACTTGAACATGGGCTCCACCTGGTCGGGCCCCGTCGCGTACTTGCAGAAGCACGGCTGCCCAATGATCGGCATGCCCGCGTCGTTTGAGATCTTTTGAAGCTGCTGCGTGAAATTTCTGGGGAGATTTATATTGTGTTAAATTATCATTCCACTTGATAATTATCTAATACTTGACACGATTAAATGTTTCGATAAGGACATGTAACATATGCTGTAGAAGAGTGAAGTCTATGGTGAAGGCTGTGGATGTAATATAGATCGAACGTGTACGGACTACAGACACACTGCCGTGTGTCTTGATTAGTGGTGCAAATCAAATTTTTAAAGCATTTTGAGGCCATATTTTTCAGATTTCATTGATTTAAAACAAGGTCCAATTTCCGACCTACATTAGGTTTATCTCTTTACATTAGTATAAAACTATAAATTAAGTCTTATCCAACAAGTTGTTTGAAATTTAAAACTTCCTTAGATCACCCAAGTACGAGTACAATAAATCATGAAATTCATAATTAATAGGGATGCGACCTTATTGATACGCGTAGCTAGCCTACTTCCACGTTCGTTTGAAGTCATTAACTGAAACGGCATTACTCTCGAGTTTAAGGATTTTTGCTTTACACGAGCCCAATATTTTTCAATGGTTCGTAGCTCAGGGCAGTTGGGATGATTTTGGTATTTTTCGACAAATTCGATGAAATCTGAATTATACCAATCTATCGGGTTTTCCGTGTAATGGCATGTTGCCAAATCAGGCCAAAATAAATTGCTTGCCACACGAACCTTCTTGGAAAATTTATCTATTTAATCACCTTAAACTCGTCACTGCCTGTTTTTCTATCTGTTCCGGAATAATAATGATGACTAGCCAGTGACTTAAGTGGAGTTTGCAGTATATTTCGTCATCAATTACTATATAATAATTTGATTTAGTAGTTTTTTAATAAGGTTTCCAGACCGAGATTTAACCGCAGTTTGTTGTTTAGCGTTTCTGCTAGAGATTCTTCTGTAAAACTTCCACGCTGTCGTCGTATGCTGCTGCTTTCCGTAAACAGTTAGAGTACCCTTTGAACGGTTCTTGTAGAAGTTTTCAGCTCCAATACAATTTTTTTCGTAAAAATGCCTCCATATTGGACATATTTGTACAATGTTTTTTCGTGCAATTTTTCTTGTGTCGAAGACATTTTTCACAGTCTAAACTTGACAGTTTCAGGGTTTTCAAATGAATTTATAAACAGTCTGGATCTTACTAAGTGACATTAAAAAGTATTTTTATCCTCATCTACGATTAAAATAAAATATAAGCGTCATTTTTTTCTGGGACTAGCTTCATACTCGAGCTCATCACACAAACATTTGCTCATGCCGGGAATCAAACCCAGTACCGCTAGCTTGGTAGGCAGGTTCACACCAACTAGGCTACACGCGCTAGGCTAGGCTAAACGAGTCAAGTAACAAATAGACATATGGACTGACTTGAGTGCGTCTTCGCGCACGGTCCGCTGCGGCGCGAAGCAGGCGATGGCCCACACGCGGATCTCCACGCCCATGAAGAACTGCTTGCCGCGCATGTCCCACACGCCCTGGTTTGGTAGCGCCTGAGAAAACATAATAATATGGAATATTCCTGACTTTTTTAAAGCTTCAATAAAAGTTGATTCACGTAACAAACAGTTGAGAAAAATCATTTTTTGAATAGCTATAAACATAACCAAGATATAAGCCAACAAAGATTTGTTCCTATATCTTTCTAGCAAAACAGAATTTAACATGGAGTTTTTATGGCCGACCTGTTACATGACGTCACGGTGCATATCGGATCTCTCTGTCTAATCGCTGTCTAATTACCAGTTTAAAATCCTTGTATCATCCGTATTTCTTGACCGATTTTCATTTTAATTTCACTTTTGGTAATCTCTTTCACGATATTTTCATATTTCGTTGAGAAATGCGACTTGAAAAATCCATGCATATTCCCATAATTATTAAAATAAAAATACATGGAAGTGCTAAATTTGATCGCCGCAATGATCGGTCTCGTGCCGCCCGCGTCCGATCTATGGAGCGATCCTTGGGGTACGCCTATGACTAAGTCCTGTGTTGGATAACTTTCGATTGACATTACGATGATGACGATGATAACTACGAAAATTATAAAGCCGTCTGCTCAAACACAGCCTTAATACGGTCATAATATAGTCGGCACTTGTCGATTATTACTTCTTTTAACTTCCGAATGTGACCATTTAAATGAATATTGACTAACATGTTAACATTATGGTTATTTGATAATATAACACATAATATTTGTCAAAGCAACAAACAGTACTTAAGATTGTGTCAAGTGCTAGATAGTAAGTTATAGTTATTTCAAATATAAATCTCCATGTTTATTGGTTTTCCTTTTGTCACGCAGCAACATATTCATTTGCAACGACTTGATATTTTAAACAGAGAGCAAGAACAAAATAACATGCCCAGAATTTTTATCTTTAGTAATAAATAACACAGTTTATGCAAGAATAGCGATAAACAGAAAAAAAAGTAGACTTGTATAAAAAAATCTTTGATCCTAATACTAGTTGTGATCGCAAGGTTAAAGGTTAAATCTCTGGAGACTGCTATATACCAATGAGTTTTTAAATAAGCTACCAGTGGTAACCCATGCTCTTACTTACGGTGACGTAAAAAAATCGTAAAAGCGGCTCATTCCGCCTACTGAATCTTTGATCCTAATACTAGTTGTGATCGCAAGGTTAAAGGTTAAATCTCTGGAGACTGCTGTATACCAATGAGTTTTTAAATAAGCTACCAGTGGTAACCCATGCTCTTACTTACGGTGACGTAAAAAAATCGTAAAAGCGGCTCATTCCGCCTACTGAATGTGTAAGATAGGTAAATGCACAAGAAATCCTACAGGGTGTGCATAATATTACCAACGATAAAGTGCGAGTACTGACCTGCCCGCCCAACGAGGACACGCGACCGCCATACTGCAGCTTGGGCGGCGGCAACACGCGCCCGCGCACCTCCATCATGTTGTTGGAAATGGTGAGCCCGAACTCCTTCACGTACAGGTCCGTGTTGAAGTTGGCGCGCCGCACCAAATTGTTGATCTCGCGCTCTCTGCGAAACACGACTAATTGTAGCTACATATTTAAAACACGACTAATTGTAGCTAATGCAGCAGAGTGGCCTAGCGCACTTTGCAAATGTATTGTAACGTTTCATGTGTATTGGTCAAATAGCATCAAGAAGTGTCTGTTTATATCGATCAGAACTGTATAATTCAAACTCGCTTGGAAGAAAAGCAGATGAAACTTTATTTTTACCCATATTAAGTAGTACTTGTTGTATGATTTCGTAATCTTGTTTAAATGCGCCATCTTTTGAGACAAGATGCCGTCCCAGTCTAGAACATTTTTTTTTCAGAACAAAGAGACAAAGCTGTTGAATGAAAAACGAGAAATACTATAATATGAATAATATAGCTTAGAAAGTATGGATTTGTTTTAAATGCGTTGACATTATGGAATGGCGAAGCAATTGCTATATTATTAAGGATAAGAAATCAAGTTTTGGAATTAGAAATTAATTTTAGGCAACTGAACCATAGTTGTGTTCTTTATCAGTATCATCAAAATCTGAATAACTAACTCTTAGACGAAAGCTAAAACCATATTCTGGACCGGCAAGGAAAAGTTTTTCTTAGGACGTAATATTAACTTCAAGTTCTGGGATACCTTTTAACCACACACAGAAGTGAAATTATCGAGTTAAAGCATCTTTACAGTAGAGTATATTTTAGACTTATTTAAAAACTCTATCAAACTCTTTTGCAAGCAATACAAATCAATTGCAAACAACAAATTCAGCAAATCAGTCAACAGACTAATAAACAGAGATCGGAATAGGTAGAGCCAATTTGTCTAAACTTGACGCATATTCATTCATGCGTGAGAGAGATGGGAATACATTATTGAATGAACATTCATCAAGTTTAGGCAAATTAGCTCTACCTATTCCGATCTCTGCTAATAAACGACAGAGTTCAAAGAGTTTAATTTTTAACTGACACATGTAAAAACCTAATTTAGGATGGAGATGTTGTCTCATCATTTTTGAAATATTGTAAACAGTCATTTGTAAATTAAATATAAGCGACTATAATTAATTTTCGACTTTAGCCCAACATCAGTGTTATCTACAGTTAAATATTAAGTTTTATTTTCCTTCTAAAAAAACATACCTATCAGGAGCGGACCGCGCCGTAGCTTTGATCATGGTTGATGTCTGCATGTCTGTTAACTTCTTGATACATCGCTGTCCAGGGACAATGTTGCAAACCTCGAGAGGCAGATATGTGTGCTTGTGCTCCTGACCCACTTGTAGACACGGCAAGTGAGGATACCGTAACTTCATCTTATACTTATCCAGAAAATATTTCGCAACAGTGCATTCCACTGTTTGACCGTTCTCCAGTTGTAAGGGGAATCTGTTTAAAATTACCAAGAATTATTATTTAATGCCAATACTGACAAGACAAGATGAAACAAGGAAAAAAAACAGATACCAAATAAGGTGGAGGACAATTCAATTCTGATGCTTATGTTTATATTTAACTAGAGCACGCCCGCGACTTTGTACGCGTAGAATTAGTTTCCCGCTAATCCCCCTATTTCTTCCCGTTGCGGGTCGATATTCGGAAAATCCTTTCTTAGTGCTCACTTACATCATGAAAGGAACCCCTGTACTAAATTTCAAGTTTCTAGGTACCTACAGTAGTTTCGGCTGTGTGTTGATATGTCAGTCAGTTAGGTTTGCCTTTTATATATATAGATAACACTAGATGTAATTGTAATAAAACGTGGGAGAGGCCTTTGCCTAGCAGTAGACCACATCAGGCTCTTAATAATAATAATAGACCTAATTGTAATTGTAAATTAAGTAATAATGATTAGTGAATAAAGGTTATTTTATCTTAGTATAAAGACACTAGAGCAAGGGCTGTATCATTAAGAAGATTGTGTCAAGATGCAATAAAGTAAACTAAACATCAAGCCATAGAAAACTGTAGCCAAGATTAGTTCAATATAGCACTTGATTAATGTGACGTAAGGACAAAATGCAAAAAAAAATTAGTTATAAAAACCTGCTGTTAATAAACTATTAATGTATATCCTTAAACATTTGATACAAGAAAAATTCAACATGAATGCAATTTTTCTATTCAACATCATGTTAGTAATAATCTTAATGAAACCAAAAGAGTACATATATCACAACACTAATAATAAACAGAAGTGTTATTTTATTACAAAGATATATCATGTTACATATATCAGATATCAGCCCAATCAGTCATTTAAACTACAAGCTTTCCTTATAACAAGTAACTTACCTATTTATCACATTTGTTAAAAACCACATTCACACTAAAATTAAAGGCGGCGCGTTCTGGCACGTTTCCATAGTAAACAGAGTTTCCAAAGCGCAGCAGAGGAATTTTTGAATGAAAAAAAAAACTGGCTAGGTGCGAGTTGGACTCGCGTATGGAGGGTTCCGAACAAAATATACGCTAAAAACGGCCTTGACTATGAAAGTTCACTATTAGCAGAGCTCTGCTCCTAAGCAAAAGTACGCAGTGTGGGGTGAAGTTAGTTGTAAAATCATCAAATCAAATCATTTTTTTAGATTTTTTTAGAAGTTTGATTTTTTAACAGCTTCAAGGGACTGTGGACCTGAGTAGGTATATGGTTTTAATTTCAACTAGATATCTCCACGCATTCCCGAGACAAAGGGTCTTGGCAGACAGATGGACAGACAATAAAGTGATCAAATAGGAGTACCATTTTTTTCCTTTTGATGTACGGAACCCTAAACCACCACTCCGCTCTCAGTGCGCTTGTGGCTAAATAAAACCAAAAAACGTTTATAAAGTTAACATTTTCAGGTGGCATTAGTTCTTATCAGAGAACCCATAATATCCTAGCCCAATCAGATATATTTTTGCTTATCTCCCCTGCATTATAACAAATACTTTACTGTAATAAGTATAACATTGTTGTTTGTTATAGTCATGTCATGATTATACAAGGAAATTTTAACTGTCTAAACTCACGATTGCATCTGTGCTGGCCTACGAGTGACATTGCACACTCTATATTTCCTCTTCATAGTGCCACAATGGGTGATTTCAATTTTAAGGCCCTTTATTTCCTTAGTGAATTTAACCCTTTGCGAATCAGTTAATGGTTTTCTTTGGTCATTAATGTCTCGTATATCTAATACCTCACACATGAATTCTATTACTGGTTGAGCCTTGTAAAATGCAGTTGCAGACACTGAAATAAAGGAGAAATGACTTGGATATAATAAAATTCTATTTTCTAATTCAACTATTGTAAGAAGTATTGCAGTTACCATCAATATTAAGCATCATTTTCCACTGGCTGGGCCTAACCGATTGATGGAAACCAAACCAGACTTCTCTGCCGCCCCCTAGAGGATGATAGTACCCTTCAGGTGAGGAGAAGAATGAGCGCCCAACAGGAGTATACATCATAGACGGCAAGTGCCTCATCACCACATCCAAGGCCAAAATAGCATCATAAGGAATCTGCCTTGTACGACCTTCAAGAGCTTCTTCTAATGCAAAAAGTGACACCTGAAATATTATTTATAATTATTTATTTATGCATGAACTTGTTTAATGGTTTCTCATTAGGATGCATATACTAATTACCTTCAAGGGATTATCAGGAAACTTAAACCAAATTAAATTAAACTCAGTAAAAAATTGTATAATAGTAGGTATGAGTGGGTTTCATTAATTCAGTAGATAAAAAATATATATAACAAATTATATTAGTATATAAAGTCTGAATTAAACCTGTTGCAAGTACAATCGACAATCTGTTGAGTTAATGATTTAGTGGGAAACATAAAATTAAAGAAACAATTCAGAGTTAGAACTTCAACTGCATATTTTCACTTTGCTGGGCAGTTCGCTGGCCTGGACAAACTAAAGATGCATAGGTTATAATTCAAGTGTTTTTATCTCAGGCCTTTAGTTTTGTTTAAAATTGAATATTCAAAATTTGTTGTTGCAATATATTAGCTGATAATTCTGAGCAATCGTCATAAAAAACATAAATGTGGTCATGTTTACCTGGGCAACCCATTTGATAGTCACGCGAAAGACTCTATCCTTGCCTTCCCCTGGCAAGATAACTTCCAGCTCAACCCTGTCATTGCCAATGGGCAAGGGATCTCGAGTGTACAAATTATTCCTGCCATCAAACACTGGCTTAAGGGCACCAAATATCTTATTGTAACAATGTACCATAGTCTCTACAATTTCTCTATTCACCTAAAACCATCACAAAACAATTCCATTAGGTCAATAATCACTATAATTTCATAATGAATTTCAAAGATTGTAGTTGTTGATATTACAAATCACACTACAGTATTACCTTTCGTGGACATTTATCAGGCTGTATATTAACATCATAATGATGGACATATCCTCTGGGCATAGATATTTGGAAGTGGTTGGCGCGAAGCATGATGGGTCTGCCCTCGTGGCCCAGGTTGGGGCGCCGAGGGCACGTGAGCACGGGCAGGTCGGGCGGCGGCGCCGCGGCCGGCGACACCAGGGCCATGGTGCCCGCGCCGGGCGCCACGGCGGCCCCCGGCGTGCCCGTGGTCGGCGCGGCGCCCGCCACCCCGCTGCCCGTCCCCGTGCTCCCCGCTGCACTACTCACTCCTCCCGACACACCCACCGCACCAGCACTCGTTTCCCCCGCTGGAGCTATACCATATAAACCAAACTAAATCACAATACTCGACAAAATTACACGAATGCTATAGAATGAGCAACTTTATGCTACATAATGGTAATATTTAGGGCAATCAAACAAAGGACGTGCTTCTCTACTTCTTGAAATAACAATCACTTAAACGGGACGATACTAACGTTGACCAACGGGGTACATCTTGTTTTCTGGTTAAATTAACGAAAAGTGTAAACTTAACAAATGTACACGCTCCTCGTGCTGAATTGCTATAGTGTGATCAATTAACGATGTGGATAATGGTCTGCTGCGAATTGACGTCTCTTCTTTTGGTTTGACAATTGCCTCTACCATAGACATTTTTGATTCTTTTGTCGTAGATAAAGTAACTATTATACGAAATGGCTCAAACGATAAACGATTATGATAAAAATTGCGGAATTGGGCTTTCGGACTTTCACCGATCATCGCTGAATTTATGGGACTTCCTTTTGGGGCTTATAACATCTACTTTACTTTAAATATTAGTGTATAACATATTTAGGTTCATAGGACGGTTATTGAATATATCATGAAATACGAAATTCGAAACTTTGAATATCCCGTCTCTTTCACTCTTCTTATTCTTCTTGTCCGTTGGCTGTCATCCCAGTACAATCCCCAGCATCTTGTGCCAGCATCTAGCTCAAATTTTCACCATTGATTTTGATTGTATTCAAGCATTTTTTTGTTTAATTTTGTTTACATCGCATGAGTTGCACGCCAAAAAATCGATTGTCTAATCCACAGTTTAGCGTAATATTCGTTTAAGAAATGGATAGCAGCACAAGTTCACCAGAAAGCAACATTTATAGCGGGACTCTGCATACTCCCCATCCCCACGAGATTTTGGCATACTAACCACGACACTCGGTCAGACTTATTCCATACTATATTGAACCTTAAAATTATATGCGGTAAAAACCATAATTGATACCTTGTTTGCGTGCGTCGAAAAGTGTTGTGATTGGTACATTTAAAGGGGGTGATAGACGGTCGAGAGCGCTCTACGCATTATCCATCCGTGCTGTCCGTCCGGGCACGATGCACGACGCAAAACGATAGTGCGTAGGCTTGCTGGACTTCAAGAATTATTATTATTACCGTGATGAACTGCACGACCGAATTTTTGTCCAACGAGCCGTCCACTACTTCTCGCATGACGTGCGGCTGGATGGTGCGTAGTCCTGGGGCACGTTTTATAAAGCTAAAAGTAACAATTTTACAGGTGTAAACTGGCAACACTGCTCAAATGGCTGGTCCCTGTTTTATAAAGCTACAAATTACAATTTACAGGTTACAAGTTTCCATTTGACACAACCTCGACCAATGAGGACCAGCCATTTGAGCAGTGTTGCCAGTTTAGACCTGTAAAATTGTAACTTGTAGCTTTATACGTGCCCCTGTGGCCCGTTTCACGAAGCTACAAGTTAAGCTCGTAATTTGTAACTTGTAGCTTCGTGAAACGGGCCTCTGGTCGTCATTGGTCGAGGTTGTGTCAAATGGAAACTTGTATTGTAACCTGTAAATAGTAATTTGTAGCTTTATAAAACAAGCCCCTGACGTACATCAGTTCAATCGTGCATCGTGCGTGCTTGGTAATACATAAGAATTAACGTCCGTCAATATTCGTTTTTAATATTTTTTCTTGACCATGGATGCTATTTAGGTCCTTCAGTCGACATCCGTCAAATCTTCGCAATGTTGCAAGATCTCCTGTTATTAAAAGAGAGCTACTGGTTTTGGGGTGTGTCTACTGCACTACTGTTTTCCCAAAAAATCTACTGGATTTTAAACTTTCGCTTGTGTATTCAAAAAAAAACATATTATACACAAGGTTCTTGAAGCGAGTGTAGGAGCCACAATTTCTGAAGGAAATGAAATGAGCTAGTAAAATCTGTGGCACAGTCTAGCATGATGGATATTGGATACTTTGCACGATAGTGCGTACAGCACCAACGGGCCTGACGGTCGTGTGCAAAGAGAATATAATCACTACGTTTTAAGAGACGGCACTTCATACATCGCACGTAGCTAAGATTTGTCTCGAAATTTTCACCAACCTTACAGAAAAAATACTAGTGATGCTAGTTGTAATGTTCTATCGATATAGTTTTGGAGATAGTGATGTAAAAAGTCGATACATTTTGTCGATACTCACGTTTGTATGCTCTGTGGAATTGCATGGCATGCAGTTTTATACAAGGGAAAAAAAACTATTGATTTTCAAGTCATTTATTTTTAAAATAAAGAAACCTTACAGTAAAGGGAATTCATCAGAAAAATGTACAATACTAACAAAAACAAGGCATAAATGTATATGCGTATGCTTACGACTATTAATGAGCAAGGTCCCATAAATGTTGGTGATTTAAAAATACTTATAATATAGTAATCTGGTGACATCAAATATAATAATTTTAGTGTTGTTCCCACGTTATTCTAATATTTTACTTTTATTAAGGCACAATTCTTCACGCAAAATCGAGATAAGAGTTGCTTGCTAAAGACATCATATTTTTGGGCCCAAATATAAAAATGCCAGCCAAAAAGAAATAATGATATATTTTGTAAAAACTTGTCCGCCTGAGCATTTATAATTTTGACACCAAAGCTGTAGGACCAATTTCCATGGTGTTATGAGGACCTTGTGCCGAGTGTATTTAGGGATTTATTACAAATAAATAAATAAATAAAATATATTATATGCAGGCGTATCTTCGCTTAACCCTTTCGTTCCGGCAAAGTGGTACTTACACAAAATCTACCCAGTATGTCAGGGTCAGTGAAATAATATCGGCTCCTGTCCAGTAGACGAGTTAACTCGTTAACATAAATGATTAAGATGATTAAGTCCCGTTTTGCAAGTGACTGTCGATTGCCCTAATCCAGTATGTAATGGCATTTTTTTTTAAATCCAGTATACTCGTCTACCGGATCTGAGCTCATCGCACAAAACGAGTTAACTCGTCATCCGGACAGAAAGGGTTGATTCAATAATATAGAATCAGTATCGTCTGGCACAACAATAATGTTCTCTATCCGAGCCAAAAGCTGGGAGTGTTATTCCTGGAAAATCTCGTGCATGGCTCGTAAACTATACTATGCACATGATATGAGAGCAACAGCCAATTCTTAGTCTGCCTGATAACGACATATTATTTTAACAAAACGGGACTTAATCGCATCATCATCATTTCAGCTGAAAGACGTCCACTGCTGGCTGGACTCTCGATACAATCCAAAATTCTCGTGTCAAAAATAGGTTTGGAACCATCGTATATTATATTCAAATGTCACTGGTAGACCAATTCATTTGTTTATGTAAGTTAAATACACCGACATATAGAATTTTCAATTTAAAATAAAAACAAGGACAATTTGTCCAGCTTTGGTGCCCAATAAATGCTCAGGTTGACAAGTTCTAACATAATAATAATAAGAATATGCATAATTTCTTTTTGGCCGGCATATGGACCAAAAATGTATGAAATCCCGATATCTTCTAAATCTATTAAACTTTTGAAAAAATACCAACATAAAGTCTACCTAACCTACTTTCTTTTTTTATTGTGACAATAACTTACTAAAAGTATATTTAGACGATATCGGAGCATATTTATATGGATATGTGTACACTATATGCATATAATATCCTCTCACATTTGTATGATATTCCAGATTTATACAAAATCATTCTAAAATAATTTTCACAATGGAGGTGATTTACATTGGTAAAGTAGCATGGCATATCGTTTAGTACAAGCAAATGAAAGAAATTATAACTGTTTCGCAGTAGTTAATCCAGTCTACGTCAAAGTTAAATATGCCACACATGCATGCTATGCTGTGGTATCCGTGTAAAAGATTATAACGTTAGTCATCACTCATCATCAGCAGTGTAATTCTCCAAGAAACATTCGTGAAAATTAGTGACTGTGACAATTCTTTAATTATTATGCGAGTACATTAAACCGTTATCATAACAAGCACAAAAGGAACAAAAAATTAATAAATAATATATAGGTTTTAGAGACTTTTTTAGAATTATATATTATAGGCCTGCACAGCTCCACGAATGTCAATCCAACCAGTGCACATTTTTGACTGCTGCCATTAAATCTTAGTATCAGGTATAATTAGAGCACACGAGGTTTTAATTGTGAGGAAAACGGTGATCTATGATTATAATTGCGTAACACGAAAATTGTTACAAATTGACCGTACTGTCGGGCAATCGGCCCACATCTCGATGTGTATCCTGTTCCATCACTGCATTAAGATATTTTTGAGAAGTATAAAACATGCTTATTTGACAACAACTTATCAGTGTTTACATTGATAAAGTTCTTAACAAAAATATACATGTACTCGTAAAGTTTGTCAGAAATATTTTAATAAGTGCAGAAAATAGCTTTTATAAATTAGTATCTCTGGGAGAATGTTGGTATGACTGACATAAAATCTTTCACGAAATATTCCAACAAATAAAACCTGAACCATTCTGCGATAGCGCATTTTGAATATGTGGTTAATTACAATATAAAATGCTTTGTGTATTGTTTTGAACACATATTCATTACATAATTTGGAACAACAGTCTGTTGAGGTTTTATCACTACAGTATTATATTTATGGTATGTATGGATTGTCATTGTCATTAGGAAAAACATTGTCCAAAAAAACGTCGTCGTTTTTCTTTCTTCTATCAGAATTAAAAATGGTGAACTAACATATTCCCTGTGTACTCGTATTATTTATGTTATTTATTACATCTTTAAAAGGTTATCGGAAAAAAATATGTAATGTAAGTGAAATAAAGAAAGGAATTACACAATTTTAACAATTGGTAGAGCGAATCCACGAGGTCGATCGCGAGGCAGATACCAGCGGAACAATCATAATCACTATGGACACGTAACAATAGATGAACCAAGTCAAGATCACTTCGGCTTCGTCACAACAGACAGCGAAAACTCAACTCACTTAGATGGAAGCAGAATCGAATGGGTCATCGACTCAGGGTGCACGGAACATCTGATAAACGAAAATTTATCGAAATACATGACGAACATCGTTAACTTAGAAACCCCGATTAAAATCTACATCGCTAACGGAAACTACATTATCGCAAATAAAAAAGGGTTCCATAGAAATGAAGTGCCAGAATATTAAAATAAACTTACTGGCACTCATTGTCAAAAATCTGTCTTTCAACCTTATGTCAGTCAAAAAAATGGTACATAACAATTTCAGTGTAATTTTTACCAAAGAAAACATTTTTTATAGACAAAATTCAAACTCTAAACGGGTATATGGAGTAAGCGTAGGAAAACTATTTTTACTTAAGGCTGAGGAGTGTTTCAGTGTTGCATGTAACGCCAACACTAATTCAAATAGCGACAATTTATGGCACCAACGACTAAGCCATCTCAATCGTCGAAATCTGAACTGGATGCGTTTACTTACCGACGAGTGTAAAACCGTGCGGTCCATGCATGATGGGTAAAGCGAGCCGGCTACCATTTGTTCCTGTCACCAGACCACGATCTTCATACAAAGGTGAGTTAATTCATACTGATATTGCAGGGCCAATACGTACACCTGGTATAAATGGTGAATGGAACTATCACGTAATAATAGACGATTTCTCGCATTTTTGCAATACATACTTATTAAAAACAAAGAGTGAAGCAACCACCAACATAATCAATTACATTAGACGATAGTCGAAACCGAACACGGAGTAAAAGTAAACAATGTAAGATGTGATAACGTGGAGAATTTAAAAACTCACAATTCGAACATTTTTGCAGAGAACGAGGAAAAAGAATTCAGTTTACACAACCGTATTCGCCGCAGCAAAACGGAGTATCCGAGCGTATGAACAGAACTTTATACAGCAGAACCAGAACGCTTTTACTAGAATCGAACTTACTCGTACCCAAATACTTATGGGGTGAAGCTATTGCGTGCGCTACTTACCAACTAAACAGAGGGCTCAGACAAGATGCACTACGCTAACTAACGTTTAAAAAAAACTATATATTCTATATACCAATCGTTTTTAAACCAATCGCGTCACTGGAAGATGACGTGATACGAAAAGTCACGTGGTCTATCAGTGACGCGATTGGTTTAAAAACGAATCGAATAGAAACGTTAGTTAGCGTAGTGCATCTTGTCTGAGGCCTCTGATGTCCATCCGCAGCTATCAACTTCAAGACTCCAGAGGCCATAATAAGAGGTAAAACAGACTTATCGAAACTAAGAGTATTCGGAAGCAAATCTTGGGTAGTAACAATGCTTAGAGGAGACAAACTAGAGCCAAGGGCGAAAGAAATGCGTATGGTAGGATATTCTGCAAATGGATACAGACTGTGGGATCCTGAAACAAACAAAACTATAATGTCACGTGATGTACGTTTCGATGAGAACGACATTAAATTCGAACCGAAGATAAGAGAACAGAACGAAGCATTTATATACAAAAACGAAGAAGATGAAGTCAGAAAATATAGAGAAACAAATGTCAAATGAACGAGGAAAAGAGAACGAAACAGAGAAATCTGATCAAAGAAACGAACAGACTGAAATAAGTCAAGAGAGAGAAACACAAGTCGAGGAAAATGTAGAAAAAGAGCATTCAGATAGTAGACCACAAAGAACAAGAAAAATGCCGACTTATTTAGAAGATTATTATTTGGAAGAACAGTTTCATTACGCAAACATAGCATTTTGTTTAATGTCAGATACTAATCCTCGTACATATAGCGAAGCTATTAATAAAGGTGAAGATTGGGAGAAAGCTATTAATAGCGAAATTCAATCACTACAAGAATTGAATACGTGGACAGAAACAGAGTTACCTAATGGAAAGAAAGCCATTGATACCAAATGGATATTTAAAACCAAGCAAGATGGAAGAAAAAAAGCGAGACTAGTAGCAAAAGGATTTCAAACATATACAATGTTTATTCACCAGTCGCAAGAGTATCAACAATTAGAATGATGTTTAATCAAGCAGTACAAGAAAATTTTCCTATGAAACAATTAGATGTACAAACTGCGTTTTTAAATGGATACAGAAGTGTATATGAAACTCCCAGAAGGCGTAAAAGCAACACAGGGTAAAGTTTTAAAGCTCAAAAGATCTCTTTATGGGTTAAGAGAAGCACCTAAGGTCGGATTTTTATTCCCACAGAAAAAATGTAAACAAAGTTACGTCACTGTCAAAGTGACATTTCAGGGAATCTCAAAGTCTGGGCCAGCAAGAAATATAATATTAAGTTATCATTTCGCTTGTATCGTGATATAAAAATAAATTTAAGATATAATTGAAATTAAAATCGCACAAATGAGACACTGGAAACCGATTACGACGGGAGCACGAATTGTGAAGCGAAGCGAGTGCAGTTACGCCTCACATCAATCAAGCGGCCCTTAACTTGTTGACACAGGTGTATCGAGTCAATGATACCAGTGCAATAAATAAATTATGCATACAAAAACAGTTTTCTCGTTTTAAATTAATACAACAAAGAATTTATATCAAAATTAAGTTTGCCATCAACAAATTAAATTCTTCTATCTTGATTAGAATATATAGTTTTTTTTATAGAAAGTCGATTTCTTATACATGTGGAAAGTTTAAATATTTTGAAAATTGCAAATGTTTTTCATTAACGGCAACACCTTTATTTACATATTTTCTGTGGGAATAAAAATCAGACCTTAAGTGTTGGAACGAGAGGTTCCATAATTACATTACAACAAAAGTATTTGAACAATCCAAACATGATTTTTGCTTATATGTTAGAGAAAATGTATGGCTATTAATTTGGGTTGACGATATATTACTGACAGGAAAACAAACAGGAATAATCAAAACGATGGATCAACTTAAAGAAGAATTTAAAGTACGAGATTTAGGGGAAGTTAAAGAATATTTAGGCATGGAAATATCGAGAGAAGGTGAAAAATTAAAGATAAGTCAAAGAAAATTGATAGAACAAGTTTTAGAAAAAATTGGAATGGAAGAATGCAAGGGAGCACAGACCCCTATGGAACAGGGAGTATCAACTTCAGAAGGAAAAGTAGATGATGTGCCTTACCGAGAGCTTATTGGATGTCTTATATACATTTCTACAATCTCACGTCCAGATATCACTTATGTAACATCATATTTACACAACATCATATTTGGACAAGCCCACAAATAATCTGTGGACTTCAGCAAAAAGGGTTTTTAAGATATTTGAAACTTACATCCAACAAATGCTTAACATACACGAAGTCACAAGAAAAACAGTTGCTGTGCTACACCGATGCAGATTGGGCCAGCGACAAGGAGGACCGAAAAAGCGTGAGTGGATGTGCTATTTTTCACAATAATAACTTAGTATCATGGTTCACGAAGAAGCAGCAGACAGTTGCTTTATCTTCAGCAGAGGCGGAGTACGTAGCAGCCGCGATGGCTACAACAGAACTCGTCTACTTGAAAGGCATAATCTCAAATTTTGGTATTACTAACATTAAAACACGCCTACTTGTAGACAATCAAAGTGCCATATGTATGATTGAGTACAACGAAAATAGTAAACGCACCAAATATATAGACATAAAGTTTCACTTTATAAAATACTGTTTTTATAAGAAAATGTTCGACATTTCATATGTGCCTTCAAACGAAAATGTTGCTGACATATTCACGAAACCCCTGGGTGCTATTAAACATTTTTTTTTTTGTAAGTAAGCTTAAAGTTTTGTAATTCTATTACTATCTGTATATTCTTCTATGTTGTTTTGTTTATTAGTAGTAATTAATAACGTAATATGTCCTTTCGTGATAATGCTAAGTTAATGCTTAGGCAAGTTATACTTGAGGGGTGGTGTTGAGGTTTTATCACTACAGTATTATATTTATGAAATGTATGGATTGTCATTGTCATTAGGAAAAACATTGTCCAAAAAAAAGTCGTCGTTTTTCTTTCTTCTATCAGAATTAAAAATGGTGAACTAACATTATTGCCTGTGTATTATTAATGTTATTTATTACATATTTAAAACAGTCTAGCTTAAATAAATGAATTCTGATCGGCAACTATTGAGCCTTGACAAAAAACTGATAATTACTATTGATTAAATACATTATTTTTGTGATTCTGTTATTTACTTATTTTTTCATTTTAGGTATATTATCCCCAAGAGAAAATAAATTGTTGAAGAGACTTGGACATGCCAAATGTTCATTGAAAACATTAGCAAATACAACTATAAACGTGGACAAGTTGGAAACGCAGGTTTTGAAAAACATCATATTGAATGCTGTTAAAAATTATTTAAAAAATCCAAGTGGAAAAGGGTGGGACATGGAAGATAAAATTTCAGCACTAGCAATTTATAAGAAATCTCCCAGAACATACAGACATCTGCACAAAATTCTACCACTGCCTAGTGAAAAAAACCCTGCAAAGGCTTTTAAAAAGAATTCCCATGGAGCAAGGCATAAATATGAAAATTATGAATAATCTTTTATACAAGTCTTCCACAATGGATTCCAAGGACAGATTGTGTGCATTGCTCTTTAACATTCTTATTATTTCAACATTTATTCCAGGTTCCATTGGTATACTTCTCAAAACCCTATGTAGGGTTTTCTCACTTGGAAGTGGCATAACTTTTTCCAAGAACCTGTAGGTCCTTGGTGACCTTTTGAATATAGCCAAATATTATTGATATTATTGACTGATATTTTATTTTTTAGGTCCCATCGCTTGCCTCTTGCCTTTTTGGACTGATTTCTTAATACGCCTTCAATGATTGATTTTAAGACGTCTGATTTAATCCTATCTAAATTTGTTTTTGTCAAAACGTGCAATGCATTTTTTGCTTCCTTGAGCCGCTTAATAAGCTTTTCTTCCCTGTCGTCCATTGGTTTTTCCATTTCACTTCTCTTCCTCTTCCTGGTGTGCCTTGTAACGGCGACAGGCGCGCAACCTGTAATTAATAAATATTATGTTTCAAACGCGCTCTTGTTGAAGGGGGGCTAGCGAACTTTTGCGAATGTGTTATTTCATAACACTAATCCTATTAATATTATAAAATGCGAAAGTTTGTATGTGTGCGTTACTTCGTCACGCTGAAACTGGTGGACGGATTTGGGTAAAATTTGAAATAGAGATAGCTTATACCCGGGATTAACACAGGTTATTTTTATTCCAGAAAGATAAACAGTTCCCAAAGGAATACATATTAGCAACGAAGACAAATCAGTGGAAAAAATTCGTGTAACTATAAGCGAATTTTGGCATAGTTGTAGGGAATGGTGTTTTAAACCACATACTAAAAGTACTGATGGGTGGGGGTGGAGCTAACGGGTGGAGGGGGGTGTAAAGGTCCCTTTTTTTAGTTTTTCTTAAATAACTCGTAAACGGTGGCCCATAGCAAAAAATGTTCAATTAAATAATTAATTTACCTACATAAAATTCTCTACAAAAAAGATTCAGTACACTTTTTTGCTGGGATCAATATTTAATGAGATATGGAGGGAAAAATGATTCCCTTAACTTATATGTATAAACCATTTTTATATGTTTCGGTCCTTTTGCATGAGACAGTACTCCTTGCTTGCCCATATTACAGAGTTTAAATGATTTGCAGCACACTTTACAATAGCCCGATAAGGGCTCTTCAGGGACCTCGCTAAGCCAATCCACAAATTCAGGATAAAGTTTTGGATCTAACCACGATTTATTAAATGTACAATGTTTTCAACTCATTTTGCTTTCAAACTTCACTATTAATAAATATAGGTACACTTAAATCACATCTATTTCACTTTACTGTAACAGACAGAACACTGTTTTTGTTTGACGTTTTTAAACCTTTCAGGGATGATTCCACGGGCGTTTCAACCGCCGTCATTCATGAATATTGAAAGAATGAGCTATACCAAGCAGCTAACGTTCACACAGAGCTATACTGTTATCGTAATTCTTGCCAGAATTGATCGAATTTTGAGTATATTATCGCCTATTTCTTAAATACTTAGGACAGCGGACTGACGGCGGTTGAAACGCCCGTGGAATCACCCTCAGGTGCCTACTTACTAAAAAGTAGAAATCTATTATGATAATAAATCATACTATAGGTCCCTCCAATGCTGAAAATAAAATGCATCTAGCTACCATAGGAAATGTCCTTCCATTTAACAATTCCTGGGACAGAATTAATGTTGGTTGGAATGTTGCAATTGATATGAATGAAAAGTATTTTTCTTTTGAAACTATATTTTTCCCCTGACCTCCCCAGAGCTTCCCTGACTTTCCCTGACAACCCATAGCTTTCCTGACTTTCCCTGACTATCCAAAAAGTGGACACCGTGCTTTGAAAGGGCTAGTCGAGTAAATAAAATGGGATAGTAGTTGAATCAGTAAACACCATAAGTTGCTTGACCCAAATATAGCTAGAAAAATTAAGTCCTGAATAATGTTCACCTGCAGAACTGGACTCTTCCACAGGGACAGCCACTGCAGCTGGCTCGATTGCAACTGCATCCTCCCGTCCTTTGACTGCAACATCTGCTGTTTACAAATGAAATAGGTAAATGTTAAAGGTTAGAACCATTTTTTTTAAATTAGCTTTTATATTGATATAAAATTAACTAAACAGTTCAAAAGAATTTTATTCCGATTGGAAACAAGCAATTTTCTAAATTTTCGAGCCCAAACACGAAGGGTTTACCAAGAGTAGTTTAGGAGTTCGTGTGGCCAACCTTCCGGCACCATCAGACCCTGGACACGACCTATGTCTATAGTACTTGTCGAGACAAATCCAACGAAACCAAATACGACGAGTTTATCATGAGTAGTTTAGGAGTTCCTGTGGCCACCGTCCGTCTCCATCATCAGATCAGTTCTATGGTACCATATTATTGAATTGTCACCAAAATTACATAGGTATACTTAATATCAGCTCAATTCACCGGGAAGTGGGTCTAATTTAACTAGTAAGATTTGGTAAATGCGGTGTCTGTAACAGGTAAAACTAAATAAAAGCTTGTAAAAAAATAAAATCTTCTTAAAAAACAATAAACTGCCTTCAAAAAAAACATAAAATAACTTCTTTCCTAGGTCAGTCAAACTGAAGTCGGCGTCCCTCAATATTTTTAACCAAAAGCAGACTTCAGTTTGACTGACCTAGGGCATGATAAAAGCGATAATCATTTGAAAAGAAGTTATTTTATAGTTTTTTTTGAAAGCGGTTTATTGTTTTTTTTTAAACATTTTATTTTTATTTTCTACAGGTTGGTACTCGATAAACTGTACATATTGAAAAGAAATGAAATTGAAAAAATGAAATATCAGCAAAATTTTGAGAAAATCGTGTTTCTATGAAAACAAAATGATATTTTTGCAGTTATTTTCCACAAAAAAAGCAGTTACTCAGTAATTTTTTTTAATTGGTCCATTAAAAAGTTTGACAATCTGTAAAAAAAAAACCAGTGGCCAAAAAATGTTACAAAAAATTGTTATACATATAAATTAACCTAAAATTTCATCCCTTTCAATATGTACAGTTTATCGAGTACCACCCTGTAGTTTTTTTGTGGTATATGGTAACATGCTGTTGTGAAGTCCCACTTCTTATTGAATAATAAACTATAGGATATTTCAAGCTCGCCGCAAGCAACGCCGCGGGAACGTGTTAGTGTTTTATGTATTTAAACTATTTAAATGTGCTTCATTGCCAAGGTCTCTGATTTTCATACAAAATGGACGCGCCTAGCGGGTCGGCGGCAATGAAAGTGTTAACTGTCTTCATTGAGATGTCTTATCCCCACCCTTGAATTGGGTACCACTGAGGAGTTCCGGTGGCCATATATGGTCTTCATCGTCAGTTCCACTTCACCAAATGGTACTTTCTGAATGCAAATACTGGCCATGTCACTGAAAATACTAAAATCGCTATAAGTGTACCTATAATATTTGAAGAGCTCCCTCAATTTCTCCATGAGCCCATCATCAGATCCTGATTTGGTGACAATGGAATCACCTCGAGAGTATAGCCTATCAAATTAAAAAAGAATTTTCAAAATCGGTCCACAATTGACGGAGTAATCGGTGAAAATACATAAAAAATACGGGACAAACTGAAAACCTTTTTTTTGAAGTCGGTTAATATACCAAAACCTTCTCTTATGTGTGACAAATACTTTTCCGAAAAACGGGATCAAAATCGGTTCAGCCAAACGCGAGATAATCGCGGACAAACATACATACAGTATTCCCAGCTTCTTAATAGCTTTCACACTTGCACTCGCAACTGACAGTATATTTGTCACGCATGTGTCATAGAAAAACGATGATTGCCATTAAGAAAATAGTTGGACTGTACATACTGGTCAAACTGAGATCCTCTTTTTTTTTGAAGTCGGTTAAAAAAGATTTAAATATATAAGTGTATTATACAAGTGTCACTCTTAGAATTGTAAAATTTTAGATGTGGAAGCTCCCACAGGTTCCAAATGATGGGCTCCAACATCAATGTTTGTTATGTCTCTCACAATGGCACCTAGGAACAATACAAAGAAAAAAGATTATTTATTCTTTTCACATGTGTGAATGCATCAGAGCATTAATCTATGCTAGCTAGATAGCTAGCATGGTACGGTACCTCATTTCTACTTCATTAGTACAATCTGTGTTAGAATTGTTGCACTGTTCTTTTCCATTTCACTTTAAAGTTCAGATGTTTGCTTTTGCTTCGGGTTAAACGTATATATAATCAATTAGCTAATGTTCATCTCGAATAATGACCCTTTCAAACAGTGAAATATTTTTTGAAATCGGATGACTAAGTCTGGAGATTACCCCCTACATACAAACAAACAAAATTACAAACTTTACAGTATAGATAGATCATAGATGAACATAATGATATACCCTTGTTCTTACTTTATAACAGTATAGTTTGTTTCGTAAATGTGTGCAGTGTCATACTTTTTAATGATCATACTAATTATGCTGTTATGTAGGCCCACATCTCAATAAGAAACTATAAAATACTAGCTTTTGCCACCACTCTGTCTGCGTAGAAGTCGTTTATCGCTGCTCCCTCGGGAACTGACCAATTTTCCGGGATAAAAAGTAGCCTTTTTTCTTTTCCAGGTTATACTCTATCTCTGTGCTAAATTTCTCCCAGGTCCGTTCAGCCGTTCAGGCGTGATTGAGTAACAAACATACATCCATACATCCAAACATTCGCATTTATAATATTAGTAGGATAGTAGGATAGGATTTCAAGCTCGCTGCAAGCAACGCCGCGGGAACGTCATAGTGTTTTATATATTTAATCTATTTAAATGTGTTTCATCATAATCGCTTAACCGTCTTGAGATGACTTATCGCCACCCTTGAAATAGGTACTATTGAGGAGTTCCGGTGGGCAACTATGGTCTTCATCATCAGTTCCACTTCACCAATTAATGATACATTCTGAATGCAAATACTGGCCATGTTACTGAAAATACTGAAATTGCTGTGAATGCCTATAATATTTCAGACCTCACGGTTCCCGTCATCAGATACAGACTTAGTGACAATAGGACGAACTCGGGAGTATCCCTATTAACCAAAAAAATCGTTTCAAAATCAATCCAAAATTGGACGGAGTAATCGATAAACATATACACAACAAAAAACATACATACAGCTGAACATAGAAACTCTGCCTTTTTTTTTCGTTATCAAATTTGGTAAAAAGAATAGCTTCAGGTTTCTGACGCTAGAGATTATCAAAAACCCAACCCAATAAGAAGACAAAGTGATTGCCATCAGCAATAACACATTCTTAATGGAACTATGTTCTCCCTCAAACTTAAAACTTGAAATACTGATGAAGAATGGATTCTAAGCAGAACCAAACATAAATTTCTGTTTCTTATTATTATAGTTTTATGATACTTACCTCTATGTTCTATCTGCTGACCAACATGGAGAGGAAACTACTTCCTCCGGCAAAGGTGGAAAATATAAATGGAGTTTTGGCACTGCATGCTTCAGCAACCGATTTCCTTGTTCATTGAAGTCTTCTCCGGAAAAGTGAATACCTCTCACAAACTTCAGTTTATGCAATGTTTCAATGGGTAAATAAAGTAAATCTTCCGGTCCTATTGCAGCACCCGTAGCTGCAAAGTGCAAATTGTGATAATTATGTTATTAGTTAAACAAAACTATAACTGTTTAATTTTCCAGGATAAAAAGTATCCTATGGCCTTATGAATATTCCAAAATTTTTGGCCTTTGCCAAATTTCATTAAAATTGGTTCAACAGTTTAGCTCTGAAGTTTTACAGACAAACAGACAGACTTACTTTTGCATTTATAATACTACTTGCTTTTCTGCCGTAACACCAATGAAGGCGGCTAACTGTATAGTATAAGCATTTTAAATTTAATGTGGTTACGAATAGAGTATAGCATGCTTCGTCTACTACATTGCAGTTCGCAGCCTTCTTTGGTATAACGGCAGTTTGGCCCGCATAGAAGTCGTTTATCCCTACTCCCTCGGGAAGTGTCCAATTTTCCGGGATAAACAGTACCCATGTCCTTCTCCAGGACTTAAGCTATCTTCATGGATGGATGGAGCAGCTTCGATGGATGCAGCCCTAACGGCATACCATGGGTACGTGTCGTCCGTGCTTAGTTACGGCCTAATACTATGGGGAAACTCTGTTGAGCTGGACAGAATTTTCAAGATACAGAAAAAGTGTGTTCGAGTTATATGCAATGCATGGTTTGATGACAGTTGCTCGCCGTTATTTAAAAAACTAAGAATTCTTCCATTACCATGTATGTATATCAAAGAAATTTGTATATTTGTTAACTCCCGTCCTCAGTTGTTTAAAACACGCGGTGAGGTCACGCAAAGGCAGCTAAGAGCGCGTGTGAAGTCCCAACTGTATGTACCCCCCTGTCATAAATACATATATAAAAAAAACGTTTTTAATATGTGTATAACGCTATACAACAGCTTACCTCATGACCTAAAGTTATTATCGGGAAATATTTTTAAATCCAAATTAACAAAATGGCTTTTGCAAAAATGTTTTTATAATATAAATGAATTTATGAATTATAGTGACCTAAATGGATACTAAGGAAATATGACATTTTACTTTTAATAATTAATGATTGTGTTTTTTACGGAATGTTATTTATGAATGCTATTATTTATTGAATTATAATTTGTATGTTTTTATTTGTAATTGATAATTGTATTTTAGATTTATATAAACATTTTAGACTAACTATTAATATTTGCACGCTTGCATGCAAGCTGAACGCAATGGATTTTTAATTATTGAACATCTGCTCTATGTTATACTGTGTTCTGGCAAATAAATATGATTTGATTTGATTTGATTTGATTTCATACCATCGAATTTGTTCAGCGGTTTAGCCGTGAAAGCGTAGCTATCATACACATAATTGATTGACAATAAAAATGGAATTAATAGAAGCAATACATTATTAAGAAATAGGATAAGATAATTTTACTTACCGGGGTCTAGGGAAACGCAGCCAAAAATACATCTGAACCTGAGACACGTCGTATTCCGCGGACAAGACATTTCTTATAAAAACGATTGACATGGTTTTTAACTAAATTATAACACAAACGAGTCAGTATCTCACTAATTATCACTATCAAAAAGAACTTTAAAGAGTCAATAAACAATCACAAACTAAAATAGGGGTCAGTTGCTCGGAAAACCAGTCACTAAATCGTGAACAACGAAAACAAAACTTACATAAAAGAGTCACTGTCTCATATGATAATGCTTAGAGTAAATTTCTCGTAAAAATACCACTAAAACATTAAAAATACTACAATCACCATCAAAACGAACAAGTTTTACAAGTTTCGATAAAAATGGCGGTTGTGAAAATTTTTGACGTAACAAAACCACAGATAACTTACTTTTTAAACATTTGTAATGTTGGTGAAAATTTCGAGACAAACTATTATAACTTGAGCCCTTTCCTTACGTATTTATCAAAAGGTTAGAGACCAGTACATATGGACAGTAAACGTTGTATGAGAGTGTCCACCCACTGGTCGTGTGCTGCCGTCCTTCGAAGATGGATATTGCGAAGAGGGCTTGGAGTGAAGATGACTATGGAGATCGCTATGGTTTTATCGTTTTTTTATTTGATAAATCTTCTATGCTAGTTGTTATTCTGTGATTTTAATTTCCCTTTTTTGTCATGTGATATTGGTAGACCTAAAGCTACTACAATTCCAGTTATTACCGATCGCGCGAAACGGCGATAAGATTTATAGCGATTTGTAAATAGATTTAGAGTCTAGAGCATTATAAATTCATTTTAAGATTTAACGTAAAAAGTGGAAAATGATAAGGCTCATCACCAAGGACCTTTTACTCTAAAGTAAATCCTTGCTGGAAATATATATGCTTGCTTTCACTTAACCTGTGTGTGAGGAGATTCTCGGTCGCGATTAAGATGAAATTCCTATTCAAGATAGAAGCGAACGCGTGAAAGTGTGAATGTAGAGGCCGTTCGCGGATTCGCGCCTTGTTGTAGGTATTTTGGCCTGCGTCAAAGGGCCTGCGAACGCGCGAACGCAACAAGGCCCGCATTCGCGCGCAAGCGTCGAGCGCGCGAACTATACTGTGAACACAAATGTGAACACTGCGAATGTGGAGCCTTGGAGAGATATAGTTCATTCGCTTACATAGTGTCATTACACTCACACATACTTGTGGTTATTGTAAAAAAATACGAATATAATTTCGGATTTTTTGGAAGACAACTAATAAATTGAATAGCAAATCTAGTCTTCCAGTGAGCGTCAACGGTGTTAATGATCACTACAGTATAGCGGAGTTGTTTAGAGATCACTTCACTATAAAATCGCCTCTGGGTCCGTCACAACCACAACGCGGTGATGGGCTGCCGGATCAGAGGCCCTACTTTGAAATTCGAAGTTCGAAGTTACGATAGCTTCATCCCTTTCTCTCGATTTAGTCTCGAATGACGAGTGACAGGGATGGAGCTAACGTAACTTCGAACTTCGACTTTCAAAGTAGGGCCTCTGGAGATTGCAGCCAGGTTCACAGCCAAAGACGTAGAGAATGTGGTCAGACAAATGTCGTGTGTAGAGTGCTCGCTTTGTTTTTCACACTGTGCACGGGACATTCCTATCTACCCAAGGCACTAATGAAAACTGTGGTGGTGCCTATCGTGAAAAACAAAACGGGTGACATCTGTGACAAAGCCAATTATAGACCAATCTCATTAGCAACAATTGTGGCAAAGGTTCTTGATTCTTTGCTTAATAGTCAACTAGATAAATACATCGATCTACACGATAATCAATTTGGTTTTAGATGTGGACTGTCGACGGAAACGGCTATCTTGTGTGTTAAGCAAACTATCAAGTACTACGCTAATCGGCGAACCCCTGTCTATGCTTGCTTCCTTGACCTTTCCAAAGCGTTCGACTTGGTGAACTACGATATCCTGTGGCGTAAATTAAAGAAAATAATTGTGCCTGCGAAGCTAAACAAAACACTCCAGTTTTAGTATTTTAACCTCGTCAACGTCGTGAGATGGTCGGGAGCATATTCAGAGCCACACAGTTTGGAGTGCGGAGTGAGGCAAGGGGGACTTACGTCTCCCAAGCTCTTCAATCTGTATGTCAACGGTCTAATAGAGGAGCTCAGTTGCATGCATGTCGGCTGTAATATTGATGGTGTTTGTCTTAATAATATTAGCTACGCAGATGACATGGTGCTGCTGAGCGCGTCTCCGTGTGGTCTTTGCCAAGTTGTTGCGCGTGTGTGAGAGGTATGCAGTCAGCCACGGCTTGTCATATAATGTCAAGAAGAGTGAGTGCATGGTTTTTTGGGTCAGAGGTAAACGTCCGTACTCTGTTCCAGCTATTAAGCTTAGCGGCGCTCCGTTGAATATTGTTAAAGAGTTTAAGTACCTTGGGCATGTACTGTCCTCTGACCTAAGCGACGATGCAGACATAGAGCGGGAGCGTAGGGCGTTGTCTGTCAGAGCGAACATGGTGGCCCGCCGGTTTGCTCGTTGTTCCGCTGAGGTTAAGCTGACGCTCTTTAGAGCATGCTGTTCTAACTTTTAAACGAGCAGCCTGTCGATAAACTATACGCAAAGACAGTATAGCGCCCTACGCGTGCAGTTCAACGACGCATTTAGGGTGCTGATGGGGCTGCCTCGATTCTGCAGCGCCTCAGGTATGTTCGCGGATGCAAGAGTGGACTGCTTTTATGCCACCATGCGAAAACGCTGCACATCCCTGGTGCGCAGGGCGCGGGCCAGCTCCAACAGCATCTTGGCGATGTTCGCCCAGAGGTTCGATTGCCAGTATGTTAATCATTGTTGTCTGATTCACGTACTGGCACATCAATCCAAGTAGGTTAGCGATTGATGTAAACTGCCAAATTCACTTGCGGGTGTTACGCCGCAATTGAATTTGGCAGTTTACTAAAAATTATGTTCGTATTTTATTACAATAACAATAAGTACATGCGAGTGTAGCGACACTTTCTAAGCGAATGGACTATAACTCGCAATTCGCGCCGCGAATATACGAATGTAGAGTGCCTAATGCACGATCGAGATTAATCTCGAACGTCCCGAGAATTGGTACCCTGTCGTAGTGTATAGAGATAGTTATAATCGAGGAAATGTGTTTTTAAACCTTCTATTTATGTAACTTTACTACTTTTATTAGGATAGTACTAATTATTAATTTTATCATTCCTTTTTCCAGACAAATTGTAGCATTTGAGTAAGAACATCTTTTATTTTGACATATAAGTATTTCTATTAGCTATCTTTATGAACGTCATTCTGTTGTATTTATAGCTAGGGTTCATTATAAATATATACTTTCTTCCTGAAAATTCGAAGATCTTTATTATGTCGATACCTTTCAGTGGAACTTTACGGAGGTCTGGAGGAGTAGTTTCCGCAATTGGGAAACAGCTAAAAGCTGTGAATCTAAAAGCTGCGAAAAGAATAACTGTTAAATTTGATCCTTTTAGTGGCAACGTTTCTGAAACACGGTGAGAATAAAATTAATGTATATAATTTAGTTGAGACTACTGAGTTTACTTGATAAAAACGTAAAAGCGACACATTAGTTTTAGGTGATGTTTAACTGCATTATATTGGCGAAGATTTAACTCTAACCTATTGCAGTGGTGTTCCACCAATCAAAATTATATTGGTATTATCGAGACTGTGTTTAAATAACGCTAATTCTGCCCATTAATTACCAAGAACCTCTGATTAGGTACGCAATATTAATGCCAAAAATCCAGGCCAGACCATGTGTGCAGTCAAGTTCATAAATATGTGTACACTTTAGTACCTTGTCACAGCAATTTAAGTGACAAGGTGCTAGAGTGTACACATATTTATAAACTCTACTGTACCTACAGTAGCCCTCAAAGGACAGCCATTGGTATTTGCTCGCCTAGTTTGTTGCCTTCACTGTTCAAAATGTTGTATTTGTAATATAACAAAATTACATTTTGTATCTGCCTTTTTAACTAAGAAATCTGTCCAAGCAGTGCTGCAAATAAGACAGCCCTAGGCATAAGTTATGTATGAATTTTAAATTTACTCATGTTCTTTTATTTTCAGAAATTTTCTGCACTATATAAGTTCACCAAAGATAGCCCTAACTAATCCTAACTGTTCCCTAAAAACAGAGATAGTGTGTGATCGCAGTGAACCTATTGTTGATATCACTATTGCACCTTCTGTTGCTGGTAAGATTTCAAAAGTTATTAATATAAAAACATGTATAGGTTTAATAATTGATAGATTAATATATTGTTATTCTTTTTTTTGCAGAAATTGAAAACCTTAAGAAAGTTACTTTTAAAAGTGGTAATCTTACTTGCTTAGAACTTCTTCAGCTGCTAAACAAACACGTGTCAGCTCTAGCACCTGTCGAGCAACCTGTATCAGCAGTACAAACTAAATTAGAAAAGAAAAAGACCAAGAAGAAGTAATCCAAACATGGGCCGCACCACAAAAGGATTCCTTCATATAGTGGAGGAGTTCTATAGTCACATACCAGCATTCACTGATGTGTTTTCTGAGGATACATTCTATATGTTTGTTGTTATATTTGTCATGTCAACAATTTTAGTTGCTTTTATTCTGTCTAGATTTATTACTATTAAGCCTGCCGGTTAGTTGCTTATTTACCAAATGAAAAAATAAAATATTTATGATGTACTGTGTTGTATGTTTATGAATCCTTTACTTGGTACAGTTTCCACACAGATTATGGCATCATGATACGACAAGATATTATAGAAGTATGCTTATACAGTAGGTATGCAGATATCAGTTTATATATGACTTAGTTGGCACAACTGCTATGGCCGCACTATGTCCGAGCCGACAAGTCCCTTCGTTCTGAGAAGTACAGAAAGAAAGAGTGAAGACAAATTTATAAATTGTGTGTTTCATAGGTGCATACAGATAATAGGGCAGATTTATCCCATCTTTCAATTTAAATAAAAACGACATTCTGAACATAACTTGTTTCTTCCTGCATGTAGTCCTTTTGAACGCCAAAGACGGCAATTCACGTCGGCAGATTTTTGTGCCGCGGACGCCAGACTGTCAGCGAGTTGTTCTACCTTCATATATTTTGTGACGGCATACGACGTCCGTGGCGTCACGGGCACGTAAAATAGCAATCTACCGTGGCGTTTAAAAGGTTAACAAAATAACTAGAAGTCCTTGTCATGGCTCCTATAACACAAACCTAACATGACACAATAACCATTAAAATGATCCCCAGTGATCTAATAACTCTTATAAAAATAGCAAACAAACACTGAATGCCACCTGCGCTGTTACTGCTGTTAGGATATTGTAATACCATAGGCCTAATTCTGAAACTTAACATTCAAATTAACGCGACGGTAAGTATTGATTTTTATTTGTTCCTAATACTTGTGATGATTTGGGAATCTGGTATTTTTAAATTCTGATATATGCCATTGTGAGCGGATTAGCGGATGCCACAGCCACGCTATGTACTAATACAATAATAAGGTAGAAGGTCCAGAGTTTGTTAAAACACGTTGACATACAAAGGTCAAGGAGTAAGGACGTTGGCGGGGATATGACCGTAAAGTTCACACGTAACACGGTAACCGACCGCGCGTTTGATACAGTACAGTCGGACAATAAAGCGATCTTTCAATTATGTCGCAACTTATTGCCTAATGAAATATAAATAAAGATGACCCTTTAAATTGACAGGCTCATATTACCTATCGAGCTTATTGCTTTTTGACGTGACGTGAAATTTAAGCTGAGGGTAGCCGGCCACATGGCCGAATGTACATTATATTGCGTTGCAAACATTAGGAATCTCCAAATGGGTAAAGTGTGGTTGTAGCGCATTGAAGGGAGCCTTTATGATGACGCTTTAACGTGCGGGCCGCGCGCGAATCGAATGCAGTCGGGGCCTGGGGTGAAGGGCGCCACGCCTCTCATCTCCCACCTGCAGCGTGAACTGCCGTCCCGTACTAGCACATTCCTAACCTAGCTTTCAGTTTAGCTTTTCTTTGGCATTCAATTCGCGCGCGTACTGTACCGGTAACGAGTTCAATTTTATTTTACCTGTGTATGAGTACCTACAAATAGTTCCTATTCTACTAAAATGACATAGTTACCGATGGATAAAAAAAAAATCAATTTACCTGCACCTAATGGTTTTTGTCCCTAGAAACGTTTTAGATTAAAACACTTTAGTTGTAGTTTGTAATATGTATATTTAATACAAATCGCCTCAGCCGAAACATTTAACTTGGAATATATTCCCCTTCTGTGACCAATATCCGTAAATCGTGACGAAACTGTTAGATGTGCAGGCTAAAATTCTTGGGCACCCCAACGGATCTGAAACGAAAACAAGATAATTAATCATCTACTTAAACTAAAACACTACCCCTTTCACCATTCCAAGAGCCTGCTGGAAATACCATGATTTTTCCAGATAAAATTGATCTGATATCACGTGTACGCGGCCAAACGGTTTTTGTATGCCTTTGACGGCACACATCATGGCAATAAAACGTTATTGCAATATATACTATATAACACAGTACCTACACTGCAAAATATAAAAATAACGTAGGGATATTTTAAATCCTTGAACTGACGTTGCGTACATTAAGCGTCGGTTCGGTACTTAAGGCAAAAAGTACTTTCGTGTTCTATAAAATCGGCCAAACATTAATTGAAAGTAACAAATCTTTGTAGTGAAGGCAAACGGTTGGGCTTACATCTTGATTACGGGCTTTATGTTTGCGTTCGACGACGGAGGTGAGGGCTTCGGAGCGTACGGCGAGCGAGTCGATCCGCTCCACGAGCTGCTGGTAGGGCGAGAGTGGCTGCGCGCCCATCACCACGTGGCCCAGCTTCGAGTCGATCTTGGCATCCAGCCGGGCGTTACGGATGAGGTTTACTATCCAACACTCAGCCTCATCAGGCTGCATGTTCAGGTTCTCCGCTAACATTCTACGGAAGTCATCACACATCACGTTATTGCAAACTGAACACGTTATATGGACAGTTGCCATTAAATATATCGAAGCAGAGAAGGCGCTGAATATTATCTGACGTCAGCCGTGCTCGGTTTTTGATCTTACTTGTCTGCTCCAATACATTTAATAGCGACTAAAACAAAATGTAAATTTAAAAAATACTTATAATTTTTCAAATATTTAAAATTTCAACACATTCACCCCGTATGTCCCATTTGTTTCGTGAAACTAAATTTTTCGTATAGAGTTAGTTGTGCCATGAAACAAATAAGACATACCTACCTATTTCCGCTAAACGCAATGCCGAGACAAAAATATAGAAATATCGACGGACTCCCAAATCGTCGATGAGAAATATTGCACAAACTCGCGATATTATAGGCGTGATTATTTTATTTACCGGTGAGCTTAAAAAATACAAATCAGTAAAAATCCACGAGCCCCACCCCAGACCAGATATCAAAAATCGACCCCGTGGTCGCGACCGTGCTTACCCTGTCGTCACTTACCCAATGCTAATGACTTGGTGAATGCGGCAGAACGTCTCGAAGATCATGAGCCGAGCGTTCTCGACGAACTCCTCCAAGCAGGCGATGAGGAAGAAGTCGGTTAACAGGACCGCTTGGCATTGATTTAATTTCCGGCGCGCCGCTTCGAAGTCAAAGTTCACGTACAGATGCTCAATGAACTCTGTTATTGGGTCCCTAAAAACCAATACAACAAATGAGAACTTCGTATTTTGTTTTAAATTCATAACTAGCTGTTCCCGTTCCCACTTCGTTGGGCAATAACCATTTTTGGGTTAATATATAGCCTATGACACTCACAAATAACGTGTCTTTCTATTTGTATTTTTTTTTAACCGGACCAGACGATCCTGGGATTACCCGCTACAACGTCACAAACTTTACCTCCTTATAATATTAGTATAATATTAATAAAAAAAGATCCCTAATAGAGAGTAGGGATATTTTTTTGTAACATATTATTCGTTTATGACCGACAACATTTTTTCTTGACTCCACTTACAAGCGCTTAGGTCGCTTTTAACTAGAAACACGTGAGAATAACGTGAAAGTTTAAGAAAATGTATAAGTTACATTTTTTTTTTCAGTGTTTTAGATTTAAATGGAAAAAAACACCATTAGAGCACCTGCCTTCTTTCCTACGTAGGAATACTCGGCAGTAAAACTAATACACAAAATTACAAACATAATTTCAAGTCCGTCACACGATTTGAAAAGTTACCTGTACGTATACGCTTCCTGTTGAATTACTTTTACCAGGTCCTTCAGAGCGTTTCTTCGCGATCGGTTGATGATGACAGCAGTAGCCAAGTAGCGCAGTATGTGTGGGCACATAGTTTGAATGGCGTTCAAGTACCTATAACAAAATGTTTATATGTTAGTTGACAACTTGATGAACTAGACACTGAGCCAGTCGCGGCTGTGACGTTGCCGTGTACGGTTGCTTAACACGTTCGGCGCCGGAAGTGATTCACTGAGCCCTAAGCTATGCCAGGTGAAATTATCGTGGTCACGTATTTGTGTCACTGGCATAGGAGTACGAATTACATGGACACAAATACGTGTCAACTGGCATAGTTTATAGGTAAAATATTAAAATGCGTGTATTATTATTTTGCGGCTTAAGTCGTCCTTCTAATGTGTATTCGAAAGGTGCTAGTGATGGAAAAAATACTGCAAAATATTTGAAAACCGCCGATTTGTGTCGAAAAATGACACAGATTTGTGTCATCGGCATTGTATAAGGGTAACTTTTATGAAATCTAAAAACCTTTTTTCTGATTTTTAAACCAAAGCGGAATTCGATTAATATTTCAATAACATAACTGTACATTTAATTTAAAAAAAATATGAAAATTTGTCGAGAAAAACGCTTGAAAATAAAAACACAACATATGTGTCACCGGCATAGGAGTCAAAATTTTTTGATCACAGACGTGTCATCGGCGCCGAACGTGTTAAACAAAATAACAAGTTTCGGCAACCCTACGTGCCTGAGCGCGCTTAGGTAAAAATAACTTCTAGAGGGCCGGAGGGAGACGAACTACCTCTCTGTATTTACTTTATCTATAGTGGCAGCATTTGGCCTATACTTACAGCGGTTTGTACAGGAACATCTCAATAATGAGGTCCCGTCCCTTGACGTGGTTGAAAAAGACGAAGAGCGACCAGTGCACGAGCCAAGTGCGCTGCTGAAGCGCCTGCATATTAGTCGCAGCGGCGCCGCCCGCGCCATTGTCGATAAACTCCCTCAATTTCCCCAAGTCGTCGAGAGCGCCGTCCCAGTTCTGCACCAGGATTTCGCTGGCAAGCTTGCCCCATAGTACTGATAAGTAGTTCTAAAAACAAAAGAATAAAATGCAGAAACTCTGTTTATTGAGATTGCCAAAATTCAATGAAAACTTTTTCAGCACATTTTGCCATTTACTTATTTCGTTTTCATACATATTTTTTACTATATTCTGCCCGCGAATTCGTCCGCGTAGATTTCGATTATAGTTATCCCCTCGGGAACTTTTAAATTTTGCGGGATGAAAAGCCTATTTGTTAATCCAGGGTATAAGCTATCTCTATTTCAAATTTCATCCAAATCTATCCAGCCGTTGCAGCGTGAAGGAGTAACAAACTAACACACACACACACTTTCGCATTTATAATATAGTGGGGTTCTACACTAATTCGTAAGTTTGTGGTTGTTTGTAGAAAAGACAAGCTTCCTTTTACATAGATCAGTGTAATATTGGCTATCCCACAACCTTGGACCGTTCCCGTAGGAACAGTGATAACCTAGTTATCTATAGCTGAAGCTGGTAATTAAATCGTGGAGTGCGGCGGTCCCATAAAAGATGCGAGGAACCTTCGTAAAGACCTTAAGGAGGTCAAATAGAATTTGCGACAACCTCTTTTGCAGCCATTTGTTTTTTAAAAGAAATAAACGACTGTCAAACAGTCGTCACAAAAATGTCAGCAAAATTGGTAGTTCAGAAATTTGAGACAGATATTAGCTTTAAATTTTTGAATGTAACGATTGAAGGTGATGATGAAACGAAATTCGGCGAATGGTTGGATGGTAAAAACCAAAATTCGAAAAAAGGGAATGAGAAATCGTCGCATTTGGTAGTGAAAATAGTATCAGGTCAAGAGTATGGTCATTTTAATCTCGACTCTTGTGCAAAAGAAGTAAACGGTTCGCAGATAAATAATTATGAAGAATTATGTTCCATTGAATCGGACAAGAATTTGCCAACCATTGACGATAGTAGGTTTGTGGATACATTTTTTCAATCACAGCAAAATTTGTATAACTTTAGTGACGAAAGTGACTCTATTCAGTCGGCCCAAATTCAACTAAGTCACTTACAAGATAACAGTACTAATCACAATATTTATCGCAATAAAAACCCGTATATGGAAAATGCCTTTCCTGGCAGCTTGCAACATGCTGTCAGCCCACTAGAATACAGTCTCGAGAGAGTGAAAGAAACTAACGCGCGTATAATGGAAAATATTCGTATGTTAAACAGAACTTTGAACTACACTAAAAAGAAGGAAATACTTGATATTTCTTGTCCAAAGTCTATGAGATCTTATCCTTGTAATACATGCGGTAAATGTTTTGTGTATGAGACTGGATTGAGAAGGCACTATTCTACGCGACATGCAATAGTTGATGCTCAACCAAGGTGGCAGGTGGTATGGACTTGCATAGAATGCTTCCAGGTGTGGCCCCGCCAAGACGTGGCTATTCAACATGCGACCCAGTGTTGTCAAGCGGACAATGTGGACGGCGTCAGAGAAATTAAAACTTCATCATTACTACAGTGTGAATTCTGTGAGAAAGTTTTTACAAGCATTCCTCGTTTACTGAGACATGCAAAGACACATACCACTTCCAACAATTACGAGTGTAATGCTTGTGAAATGGCATTTCTGTCTTACAAGACAGCAGAACAGCATTGGCTTTCTTGTCCATGGCTAAAAGCATGTTACACATTCTATCTACCTAAGCTACTCTTGTGCAATGCTTGTGACAGGAAGTTTAGGAGTTATGAGCAGTTATATAATCACAGGTAAAAAACTACTAAATCTCTCTTATTAATACTAGGTACCTATAGTATAATAATAATAACAATAATTTATTCGACATAGTACTATAGTATAACATAATACTTAAATGACAATTTTTTCAGGTATAAAGTGAGTCATTTTATGGCTAAAATATTCCGCAATCAAAGCCATATCAGGACCCTTGGTATTTTAGTGTACCAGTGTGAAGTATGTGGCCAGTGGTTTCCTGCAGTAGCTCAGCTTCAGGCCCACATGATGCAATTTCACCCACGTTACGATAGTGCCATGCAAACTCAGAGTGTATGTACTTAAATACCATTTTTATCGTTATAGAAAGAGGGTTTTGCATTTACATATTTATCAAACAACATATCTAATATTATTTTTTTCTTATCAGGATGTGAACTACAAAGAAAATCAAACCTACAACATGCCAGTTGAAAATGAAAGTATGCATGAATTTGAAGATATTACAGATCAACAGTATTAGGTAGACTGGAATGATTTTTTTATAGTAAGATTACTGTTTCTTTTAGTTATTATTGAATAGTGAGCATTTAAGTTTTATCTAATTATTTTATTTGTTTCATTACTTAACTCTGTTAAGTGGACTACCAAATGTAAACAAAATAGTCATGATCAGAGGGCGGAAGTTTCATGGGAAAAATCAAACATCAATAGAGTTGGAATGTTGAATATTATCGATTATTGACAATTTATATATACGAAGAGTAGCCTTATTTATTCATTAACAAAAATACACCTCAAATCCACATTTAATCAAAAAATTAATAATGATACGATATATTGTAATGGCCTGTTGTTTGATCGATAGTTAAACTAACTAATGGTTAAAATCTCAAGGAAATGTGTCAAATTTTCCATTCCTTTTTCGAAGTTTAACAATTAGTTTAACTACTAATCAAACAACAGGGCCTAAGGAAACAAAATTTGCAAACAAAATTAGTTAATTTCTTTATCCATTAGTTTATTGTTTTTCGTTTTGGATTAACCATTTTTCACATACGTGAATTGGTAGCAAAAAGACTAGTGGCCGAAATACCAGTTAACTGCCATGCGATTTACTTTTAATGGCCATGCAACTAGCTAATCAAAGAGGTCAAATGGTCAACTCGCTAATGAAAGAGGTTAATGTTAAAAGTCAGTAATATGGAAGGGGATTTAAGTTATTGATGGCTGGGAAATGGAAAAGTCGATTAAATTTAACATTCCAACTCCATTGACATTTGATTTTCGCCATGAAAATTCTACCCTCTGGTCATGATATTTTCATTTTATTTTATTTTATTTTATTTATGTTCGGAAAACTAACAGCCTTCGTGTCACTAAATAAATTTTACAGTGTATAATAAACTAGGCCATTTACAAGTCTTCACAGATATGTTTGGATGGTAAAAATAACGGGTGGTTTTCAATCCACAAAGACATGCTTTACCACTTAACACATTCAGCGCCAACCACCCAATATTCAGGTACACTGTTTGTAGCAATTTTTTTGATTAATGTCAGAAAAATACTGCTACATGCTACAGAGAAGGTTATCAAAGAACTGCATCATTTTATTTAAATTAAGCAGTGGGGTGCATATTAGTGGATTGAAAATACAGCATTGAGATAATGCTATGATGATAATGGCTAGTAAACAAAATCCATGTTTGTACCCTACTGTTTTCTACTTCTTTATCTTCTTCTTCTATATGAGATTCCAGTGAAGAATCATACATACGGGTGTATCCCACTATTTCTATTATGAATTTCTCTTGATAGAAATACTGGGACATATTCTCCAACTATTTATATAGCTGGCGGCTGTGACAAAAAAACGCTGCATCACCTCTTATGACCAATCATTGGAGACACACTGTTTCTTTCGGGTACTAGCGGTTTTTTGGCATAATAGAAATAATGGGATATAATTTGGAAAAAACGCTTGTACCCCTTTTTTGAATTCAGTTCTATGCAGATGATATGGCTGGGATATAATATAATAAATAAATTACCTTATCAGTAGGGGACATGACTAGCTGGCAGAAGTACAGGTAGGATGCAGACTCTACGTAGTTACCACACTCGTAGCGGTATTTAGCCAGGCGGTACATACTGTCTATCATCTCTATTTTAAACTGAAACAATAATGATAATAATTAATGAAATGATACAGATGATAATGATGACATGATAGTAGGGTAGTGCAGATCGGCTCTCTAGGAGTTTGCATATATGGAGCAGATCTGCTACCAAGCATACGAGGGGTTAAGAAATTACAGCCCAGTTTTAACACTTTTAGTACCAGTAATCCGCTAGATGGGTTCTTTGTTCATAGTTTGGTTACTAAGCAGAAAAATGCTGGATTAGGCTACAAGCATCAATGTGTTAACTGCTGTTTTATACAAACCTCAAATTCTTTATTAGTTGTCAAATAATTTATAAGAGTTTTGGGATCCCTCATGGTTTCCACTGTCTTCATGACATCATCACGTTGCATCAACCTGAGAACTGGCTCCACTGCATCCTGCAGCTCTTGTAGTTGTGATAGAACTACACCTCTGCGAGACTTAATTTCCTAAAATATGAATATGCATGCATCTTTAGCAAAACTCAGTAACAATTTAAAATACAGCAGTATTATTGATGTATTAAAAAAAGTGCCATATACATACTTCTGGTGTTTCTTCTTCAGGATAAAGCATTCTTCTAATATCAATGACATAGTCAATCATATTAGTTTTGCTCAATATTTCCAACTTGGCTTGTAGAAGCTCGGATTGGCCATATGTCTGAAATGTTAAAAGGTACACAAATGATACAGCCTGAAGCATAGGGGGGGATTACAAAATTGAAGGTTTAAAGATCCTCTACATCTGACATTTTTGCTTACGCAGCAGTAAATTTAGTGGGATTTTTAAAAATTATTCCGAAATTGAATAATCTTGATTAGCATTCCTTAATACTATATTGTATTCACTCTAAACAATTTCTTCAAACACTAGCCGACAATACCTTGTGCAAAGCCTGGTTTGATCTCATGTAAAAGTAATTTATACTGCGACATAATATAACTATAACATTTCATTGTGTGGAAAATACTTTTTTGGTAATTAGATTTGATTCTAATCATGAATCATTTAATGTTTTGGTGACGGAACCAACCTCTTTAGCAGCCAAGAACTCCAGTAAAGGAAACACAAGGTGGCGGTCTAAATATTGACCTATTTTGAAAGTCAAGTCAAACTTTGAGTAACTCATGATGAACGTTTTCACTTTCACACAATTTTATCATTTACTGGTTGTAAAAGTAATTCCAACAACACTCCTCACAACCCCTCGCAACAAGAGGTCATTTATAACCTCAAATTACTTAGATGACGAACGAAATGTCGCGTTCACAATTTAAATTTTAAGGTTGCTAGTAATGGACTTGTCACATTAGCTGTACGCTGTACGTCGGGTGGTGTGTTTAAGTCTTTTCCAGAGACAATACTCAGACAAAAATTAAGCTTTATTTCTAATCTGTGGTACGTCAAAAAAATTGGTGATTGAGTATGAGCGAGGTTATAAATTAATTTGTTTTTCTTATTGCATGTACTGTGACAGTATCTACGGTTTTCAAAAGTGATTACTTTTTAATAATTTTCATTAGCAGTACGATTTTAAGCATCGTTTCAATAATAAAGCGTTAGAAACTTTGTGCCCCACAACCCTTACAGTGGATTGATTTCAAAATGGCGTCAAGCGCGTTGCTTGCAAGAATGCGTCATTTATAGAAGCGGTGCATGTGTATTTCTACAATGGTTTAAAAATAGAGGACTTGCATAAGGCAGTTGAATGGATTACAATGAAAAATGTCGAATACCGTAATAACCAACTATACGGACCTCAATGGGCCTTCAACTAAGGCTGATAGTTCTGTTGTTGTTATTGTAAACAAGGATGGATCTCTTTCCGTTGATCAAAACTTGCTCGGGACTTTAATGGGTAAGTTCTTGGCATAATAGTCAGTTCTAATTATCCATTGGCTACGTGTAAATCATTTACAAACAATCAATTTAATCCTAAATGTAGATAAACCCAAGAAATAAGCGATGCTGCGTCGCTCCCTGTTTATGCGGAGTTTTTCAATATTGCAGCTAACTACCGTATTAAAAGCCAATTTCGAGATACATTGTTTTATTTTATGCTACGAAACACTTCCATAAAAGTATTTTGATTAGTTGATTCCCTATCTCATTGGAAAATCCGATACATTGTCCTCAACTCCTAGTAATAAAGCTGTGTTTTAGGTAGAAAATAGCAGCATTATGATTGATAACGTTAATATTGTGCTTGATATAAATAAAACCTAAAACAATATCAACGTAATAGGTGTATTACTTGTTTAAAGATGCCTAATTCGTTTTGGCGCCAAAAATGCGTAATAATTATTAATTGATTTTTATGAAAAAAATATTATTTCAGAAGCAAGATAAGTATTTTGGATGACTTTCTGACGAAATTATTGTGAATTTCAGGTACTGATGGTGCCCAAGCCGCTGGTATAAGCGTTGTGAGAGTTGGGCACGAGGGACGCCCTGATGACGCCACAGACTCTGAAGGAGAGGATGACAAAGTGCCCCATGTCACACTGTCAGTTGACAGTTACTACAATGAACCTAATAGCATTATAAAGTATGGTAAGTTTGGGGGTTTGTTTCATTACATTACCTACTTCAACACCTCAAGGGATATCAGAATCCTCGCATATATGTTCTGCATTATTTTCCAAAGTTATGTGGAACTTAATGAAATTCAGAGTCAAAAAAAAATTGAAAGTATGTATGTCTTTCTTAATAATCCACTCAGTGATTTAAAAATAAATTAATGTAAACTCGTTTAAATTTTGTAAAGAAATGCAACCATGCTAAAAGAATTATTAACTCTACAAATATCTATATTTATTAATTTTCTTTCATATATATCAAATCCTCTTATTTTGGTTAATGTAACACAATTATATCCAACGCAATTAATCACTTATTCTCAGATAAATACAAGACTATATACCATACTAGCTGTTCCTGTGCCCACTTCTTTGGCCAATTAACTTTTTTTTGGGTTAATATATAGCCACATATACACTCACAAATAATGTGGCTTTCTATTGGTAAAAGAATTTTCAAAATCCATTCAGTAGATCCAGAGATTACCCCTACAACGTCACAAACTTTACCTCTTTATAATATTAGTATAGATTCCTAAAACAGCAGCGATTTAAATCTTAAGTTTTGGGATTCCAGTTTATTGAGAATCTGGTATTTTTAATTTCTGGTAATTGGTAATGAGCTCAATGAATTGTGCAATGACAAATGATAGAAAGGATATCGCTTCAGTTTTGGCATGCTAATGTTTTATTTTCATGCTTCTTATATTGTTTTAAATCCAACAAAAAAAATATATTTACAAAAATGTTTTAACTGAACAAATCTACTACTGTTTTGGTCCTATTATAGGTATTTCTATTGAATTTCATGTCCATAAATACATTTTCACCATATGATAGTTCATTGGATTCAAAAATATAGTGTATTAATAACACTCGATGACTGTTGACAATCTTTTTTCCTAGTATAGAATATTTTTGTAAGGGGCCTTGGCTAATGGGTGTGATTTGGATACCCTTTAAAGTGCTCTTTCTCCGAACTTCGGCTTGACACAATTTTCTGTGATTCAACCAGCGATCCCCACTGTAAGGGTGCGTACACATAGAACTTCCGTTTTTACAGGATAGTTTTTAATGGATCTTTTCACCTTGTTATCTTATTTTTTACTGGATCCAGGATACTGTTTGGGTGTGAACTCGCTCATACAACCTTACACATATGTGCCTTTAGTTAATTAACTATTTTATCTTTTTGGCTGTGTTTGTATGTAAAATTAATGTCGTTGTATTTTTATTTCAGATAGTGGAGCAGAAATGTTGCAGTCATTAAGAATTGAAACAAGAGAAAATAGTCTGATTGGATTTCACAATGATCATTGTTACACTCCACTTACATCTCCAAGCCAGTCGTTGCCTCAGAGAAGTGACAGTTTTGCTGGCTATGATGAACCAGTTATTGAAATCACACACACCCCTCCACCAAAACCTGTTCCAAATGCAAAGAAAATCACAATATTGGAACAGCAAATAATACCTAAAGGCAAGAAGATTGCTATTAACCCCCAGGAAGGCATAATTTTTAAGGGAAATGATGTTTTAACGAAACCCTTGCCAGTCTTCACAAAATCCAAATATGCTACTGAACCTGATAAGAGCTCAGAAAGCATCCAAAGAAATGACGACGATGAGGATTCATCATCTGCCAGCTCCTCTGCAGGTGGAGTTTCTGACAGAGACTCTGATTCAGACTATAAAGACACAAAAGACAGGTCAGGTTCACTGAAAGTAAATAAAAAGACAAAACTGAAGCCCCGTATTCTGAAGAATGCACAAGGTTCTAAGTCAAAAGTTGATCCAAAGGTAGCATCCAGATTAAAGTCGAATAAAAGCATAATCAGGCGAGAAATTAAGGAAAAAATTATCCAGAAGAATATTTCAGAAAGGAAGCGACCTAGTGTGGATAGTGCACTATCAAAGGAGAGTTTCTTGGGTACACCAGAAGCAAACCTTATGGGTGCAGTTAACAATGAACTTGGCAAAGTGGTCACAAAATCAGCATCAAAACCTATTAAGAAAGAAAAGAAAACTCCAGCGCATGTCTCAGTTTTACTGTCTGACATGACATCATTATTTTCAACTCCTGATGTGATTAGAAGGGTTTCAACTGATGGTAAAACGCCCTTGAAACCTGATAAGGAACCAGTGGGTTTGAGGAAAATAACTGATTCTCTCAGATCCCAAGAACCAGATGAAAATTTATTGGACAGCCCTAAACTTACTGGGAATACAGAAAAAGCTAAGAATGTCCTACCGCAAAAAACTTACATGAAACAAAAAGACAAGACTGTTAATCCGTCTGATAAAGTTTCTAAAGGTTTTGATCTCATTCCACAAATTGATGATGCAAGTTTAGCCCAGATATTCCAAGACACTCCTGGCATTACCAAACCGAACATCGCAACGTCCCACACTATGAACAGCCCGAGTCTGGCTGGCCCACTATCTCCCACTTTAGATTTATTAGGTGGTTTGCCATCTGAAGAAGAAGGTCTAAGCGAAGACTTCTTGATGCATGTAGCGCAGCTCGTCGAGAGCTCCGAGAATTTACAAGAGGTTCTAGACAAACAAGTTCTAGGAAAGGTGGATGCGGTTCCCGCTAATAGTATCGGTCCCGCGACTGTAACTCAAGCACCGACGCCGCAAACGCCCGCGTCGAGGAGTCTTCTTTACCAACAGACCCCGGCGAAATCCGCTAAGACAATCTTGCCACAGAAAACACCGATAGAGATAGTGAGACGTGACGGTCGCGTTATTACATTACCACCTATCGAGGCACCCGCAACGAGGTCATCGAAGAGGAAGAGTCAGGTCGAGAACCCCGGCGCGGCGCGCGCGCCCGAGGAGCCGCCGCCCGCGCCCGCGCCGCCCGCGCCCGCGCCGCCCCCGCCCGCGCCCGAGGCGCCGCTGCCGCACTCCTCCAGGCAGTACGTCAACAAGAAGTTACCTGCTCCCAAACCGGAGCCGGTCGCTCCGACGCCGGAACCCGATAAAATATTTCAAGATTCTCAAGAAAGCTGGAACTCTGAGGATGATCCTTATAGGTGAGAACTTTAGAAGCATTTTATTATTTCTATTTTTACTACGACGCGATCCCGTTTTTCGCAGAAGTGAGGAGAAATGTACTTAATGGTAAGTTGTTTAGTTCAAAAGTAATCAATACAACAAAACCATAATGGTTTTGCACTTTGATAACCCTATTAAATTTACTTTTACTTTTTATTGAATGATCGAGTTATTTATGGTCTTATTTACATTCAGTATGTTCCAGTAGTCCTTGCGCTTTCTTTGGACATATTTTTTTGTGTCACCTACAAATAGATCCAGGAGAACTACAGATAATTTCACACGCAAAAGTACTAAACACCGGTTTTTTAGGGTTCCGTATTCAACAAGGAACCCTTACATTTCCGCCATGTCTGTCCGCGGTTTAACTTAGAGCGTAGCTTGTGCCTCGGACACGGCCACTCAAACGCTCAGTTTGCGCCGATGCTATACAAAATTTTTGAAAAAACTCGTCCACCTTTGCTGTTACTAGTTACTAGTGGCCAAATGTGCTCTTAATTACTCTTGGTACTACAAAGCTGTAATTTGGCATAGTTATAAATTTAAATTACGCCGACAAAGTAGTAAAATAAAATCGTGGAAAAAAGTTTTACATGTAAAGCAAAGGTTACAGGCATAACTATAAATAATAAAAAACTGAAAAAAAACCTTCATTGAAAGCACATATAATGAACTTTAAGGGAACACTATTACAACTAAGTAGGCTTGATTGGTTCCTAAATCATCTAAGACAGCACCAAATAAGTTTAAATAGACAATTCGTTTATACATGTTTTTTTTTCAGATAGTTTTTTGTGTGTGAAGTAACAGCTTGCTTTTGCCCGGTTTTTAATTTTGAATGCTACTTCATCTTCACCGTTCCTATTAATTGAGATAGAGATGCAATACATACATGTAAATCAAATCAGACTTATTTTGGTATCAATGGATAGCTCTTAAAAAAGCTAGTGTGTGCCTATTATCTTTTTTTTTTGGTCACTGTTTAGGAAAAATTGAAACTTTAAAAGTGTCATTTTCGCTAGATCCCATACAGCTAAATCTGCAAATATACTAAAAACCGTGAAATATCTTAAATGAAATCACATATAAGTAACGAATTTAAAATAAAATAACACAACTAAGCTGTTTTGTTTCACGAGTTACAGGCTAATAAAATATATATACCTGTGGAAAATCATCAAGATAACACTAAATCTTTCTGAAGAAAATCTATTTCAAATGCAAGTAGGTCAATACTGTAGATTATGGCAGTAAAAGTGTTTTCAGTATCGGGTAGGGCTCAATCAAATTTTATAGTATTGCACTTTTTGTTTTGCTGTATCCTTTTTAAGAGAACAATAGGTATATGGTTCTTAATCAAAGCCGTATTGCTTAGCCACAAAACAAAACTTAAACCACGCACTATAAAGGGATTACAATCACTATAAAGCTTCAATAGAATATCGGGTATGCCTCCTTAGACATTCGATTAGAAATACTTTAAAGAAAATTGCGTTCGCAACGCATTCAGCATCATGCCCCTCATAACGCCATTTTTCCAATTTAGTATTTGTAATCTACTCGTTAAGGTAATAGAGTTGATTTACCCAGTACGCTCCTTTTGTTGTCTTGTGCGCTATCTCAATTGCTTCGTTAAAGAGCAATATATTGTTTTAGTTAAAAAAACCGGCAAAGTGCGAGTCGGACTCGCGCACGAAGGGTTCCGTATAAAAAATCACGTTTGTTGTATGGGAGCCCCATTTAAATATTTATTTTATTCGGTTTTTAGTATTTGTTGTTATAGCGGCAACATGAATGCATCATCTGTGAAAATTTCAACCGTCTAGCTATCACGGTTCTTGAGATACAGCCTGGTGACAGACAGACAGACAGGACAATAGGGTCTCGCCTTTACCCTTTGGGTACGGAACCCTAAAACAGTGCGCAGACAGATGGACAAAAATGCTAAAAAAACATTGATTCTGATATAGCGTCACACAAATAGTCCCGTGCCCTTACTTTATCTTGAAAATATAGAAAATTCAAAAACGTTTATATTTATATGTTATTTTATTAGTTTAGGTAACTTGGGACTCGAAAAAAGAAAACAAAGGGTTAGAAAAAGCATTTATAGTAGACATCCGCTGTCTTATGGTATTAGTAATAATAGCCCTTAAAAACATAAAACCTTTGACTGTCAATTAGTATACGTTGCTATAAGACGTGGGATTTCATGGCATTCAGTAAGGCTAGCAGATAAGCTAAAACATTGAAGTACTCATTTCTCTATATTAAGCCTGTATGTTTTCATTAAAAGTGAATTTTAAGCATATTTCCCCATCCATATTCAAAGGAATGTGAAATCCTCGGTTATTAGAACTCTTTTATTGCTTAATTTAGTTTGGATCATGCCGCGGACCACTTTTTAGCTGGCCTCTTGCTTTTTAATTACGTCATGTTTGGACATATTAAATGACAAGATCAAAAACACCGAACTGCGCTCCAAAACTGGTATTGCGGATGTGGGTGCCGATACCGCTAAGCTTAAGTGGGACTGGGCTGGACACGTCTGCCGAATGCATCCGGAACGATGGGCCAAGGCTGCCACCGAATGGACTCCGCAAGATGGCCACCGGAGCAGAGGCAGACCAAAAAGGAGATGGCGGGATGACTTAGACGCGTTTCAAAGCGAATGGCGGGAGCATGCACTCAACCGGGACGAATGGCGGAAAAGAGGGGAGGCCTTTGCCCAGCAGTGGGACACACAAATAGGCTTAAAAAAAAACCATTTTAATTTTGGGTTCACCGTACCTATTCTACATAAAAATACCATAACATTAGAACAAAACGTATGTTGATAGCTAAAGTGAAACTTCCCAAAAATTTAAAACCAAGCTCGAGACGCCCGCATCGTTTATTTTTATTGAAATCCGGATTTCCGGTATTTTTAATGCTAAATATACATAATATTTACTTGGGTACGGGATATTTTATGTTAGAGTGTGATAAAAGGGGCCTGTAACTCATTTCTTTTAAATATCTAATTAATAGGTGGAACATATTTACCTAAACTTCGTAGAACAGAGATATAAACTGGAGTCTTCCTTGCGACTTCATTTACTAGTACCAGAAAAATACCGGAAATCCGGAATTCAATAAAATAAATTAATATTTCACCCGGTTGTAACCACTCTTGTGTCCTTTTGCCAACTTTAGATAAATATACATACTCTACCTATTCCGATCACTGCTTCATATACTAATCGCGAGTGAGCGACTAGCGCACGCGCGTGAAATTAAAAGCGATGAAATGAATACACGAAATATCGGAACTACTAGATCAATCAAATTCATATTTTATATAGTTTAATCTTTTATAGGGTAGCGATATTAATTCTACATTAACACGAAATTTGTAAAGAAAGGCCTACCACTGAAGTTAAGCACCGCTTAAACATCGTCTATGTAACTATTTTTTACCCGACTGCGGCAGAAGGAGGTCGTAAACTATGAAGTTTAGATTATTATTTAAGATTAATGTGACATCGAAATAAAAAGCTATCATAAAAATACAACCCGTACTTCGGCTTCCAAAGTTGAGCACCTACAAGCAGCGTAGTCTAAAACAATGGTTGACCGCTTTAAACATCGTGTTGATAAAATCAGTTTTTCCACATTTTGTAGCAGTTTTCCTTGAGATTGCTATTTAGCCGTAAACTATGAAAGTATATGTCCCCAGAACTTCATACTGTATCGCAATCTCGATTCCACCAGTGCATAGTATACCATTTCGATTTGGGAAATGTTTACCCCTCTCTAAGGCTTCTTAGTGCGTAGCAGGCAGAACTCACGGAATTGGCAATCGCTGACCGTTCGGTTTTCCAGTTTAAGCTGGAGTCAATACGAACAACGAGGAATGTTAGTGAAGTCAGATATTGTTTTTACTGTTTGATTTCCATTTGCCTAGTAACCATGTTCCTTAGAACTTTCGTCATATCCAGGAGAGCTAGCAAATTTTGTCTGCGACTTGTTTGTCGCTCGGATCTCCCTTTCTATCTTACGTTAGCCGTACAGTTGTTCCATTTTTTTCTTCAGTTGTTTAGGAGGTTTGACCTTAAGCGCCGAAAAGGGTCGATGGTAACCCTCAGACTATTATTAGATACAACAGTCACCATCAATAATATCAACGCCTACAACTTTTAATATCAAATGAAAAAGCAATACTATACTATAACACCTACAACTTCAAATATTTAATCAAAAAACTATGCTGTACAACTTTAAATATAGTCAAAAAGTTGGGTTTAAATCCGCCTGCCTGTGTTTATCGTAATACGTATTCATTTTTAACTGGTGTGTTGAGAACTTTCATTGTATAACAATGGTATGGTAATTACGATTGATGTAATAGTGATAACATGCAGTCGATTATATTTGTATGATTACATTTTAATCAATAAACGCCAACATTGGTCGTGTGTTAGCCGCTTTACTTACCTCTTTGGTAAATTTTATTTTTTTATGGATTGACACTTAAGCAGACATTGACAGTTAATAAAAACAGTTTCATTTGTGATAGTTGGAGTTCGCGTAATTTCTATATTATTTGCGTTTATACCCATGTTGCTAACTCAGTTGTAAGTATTTTGGTGTTGGATCTTAAAATAAGTCGCCTTGTTTGAGGATAACTGACGCTGTTTGGGGATTTTTTGGGTTGTTTTTAAATGATTTAAGGCAATTTTAGCCGTCGGAGATAATTTTTTATTTTTATTAAATTTCATTAAATATTACGTAACGTAACGCACTCACTCTTGTCACAGAACCGAACTTGTCAACCCCGACTCCACGTGGTCTTTGTGGTCCCTACCCCTAGAGTGTATATAAAAGCCCGGAGGCGCGGAGAGAGGGCCACTGCTATAAGCATCTCCGCGGGGGGAAAGTTGGAGGGGGGGAGATCACCCCCTCCTCCTTCCCCCTCCCCCTTCCCACCTTTCTTTTAAAGCGACTTATTTTAAGATTTTACCCGGTAACCCCTTCAAGGGGTTTTTGAAAGAGTTTAACCCTTTCAAAACCCCTTGAAGGGGTTACCGGACCGGACCGTTGCTTTAACCTGCTTTGAACTGTCGGATTGACTTGAAATTTTGTTTATTTAGGTATGTTATTCCGTTGACAATACAATAATATAATAACATTGGGCGCAAAAATACTGAAATACTAAATGTCTTGCGCCCAATGTTGGATAATATAATTATTGCTGGTGACTGTACAATGATGGGGATTGTAGGTGACCATAGAAACAATTCAGCAAGCAAATGGCTCTTATGCATCTGTTTCGGGCTGTGGCAGAATCCTTATTCGGCATAATTTGTACATACTCACGCCTTCATTCCCAGAGTGGGGTAGGCAGAGCTACAGAATTACCAACAACTCTAAAAAAGTTGTTGATAAGATGTTTACCAGCGTAGTATTGACAGGTTGCAAGCCCATCGCCTAACAGTACTACTAACAAGCCTTGATTCCCTAATGGTGCGTTCCTATATTCAAAACCGTTGGTAGAGTTGTGACGTCTCGTTAAAATGTGACACATTTTGTACGTAGCAAATGTCATAACGCTACTGCCCGTAAGGAAAACAATTCGTTGCTTGAATATAAGAACCGGGCATTAGTCGCCTCTTACGACATCCACGGGGATGGAGTGGCACTATTCTAACCCGGCAACCACACGAAGCATTTGTAAAATCCCGAAAATGAGTTAGTCCGAAATTAAGTTCGCATACTATAGTATTTTTTTTAATTTAACACAAACGTCTGTTACGAAATTCTAAACTAGCTAGCCAGAGGAGATGTATACTCGAAAATGTAATTAAAGACCAACGTGGGTTGCCACTAAAAAAATATATATTTGCCTTAGTATATTTCCACTTATTAAAAGACCGCACTAAGAATATTTATTTGTAGGTAGTTTTAAACCTTCGATTTAAATAAACAAGTTAATTCAAGTTACTTACACAAATACAAGATGGCCTATTAATATTTAACCATAGAAGATTTTTGGTAGCAAAACTGTTATTGGACTTGTAATACTTCAGGTATTAATAACATTTGGTACGATAAATAAACAATAGTTGTAAACAACGTTAGATGCAATTTAAATATTACATACGCTTAGCTATTCGACAAAATAACAGGCCAAAAGTGTGTAGCTCACTTTATAATGACAATCATCGGGCATTTTACCAGCCATGACACCATGGGGTCCATGGGTAACTGTCCAGTTTAAATCAAGCATAAGTGTAAGGCATCCGAATTTAGCTTGTCATTTTGTTTTAGCTGATAAAAAAATCGCCATTGAACACACACACCCGCCAATTAATGACTTATGAGAAAATATTTGTTTTGGGATATTTTAATGTTTTGAATATCGGGTAGAAAAAACATTGAATGCATATTCCCTATTGTTAAATATAACTTTTGATATTGAAAATGTTAGAATTATCTACAAATATTTACAACAATTTGATTATCAATGCAGAAAGGTTCAAGTTCAATTCTTTGATATATGGGCAGAAAGGTTGGCTAACTCTGAAATGTTCGATTGACACTGACATAAGTGACTTTGACACTTATGACAGTGACGTATCTGTCGTAGTTTTTTTGGTCTTAAATTAGATTTTCGAGTATAGGTTCGAAATCGAATCTTACCTAAGACCGACGATTTTTTTTGCTTTAATATAGTTTTGCATACTATTATTATGACCGATTATTTTTACGCATAATTCTATTTAGCATAATTTAATTCTGCATTTTATCGATTACCAGTCAGCGGGCCTTTGTTATCATCACGCAAATAGATTTTTTTTTGAGATGTTTTTTGTTAGTTATTATGATTAAAACGATGAACGCTAGAGTGCGAACGCGAAGAACCGAGCAAATGTCAAAAGTGCCATCACTCGATGCCGCTACTTTAACTAAAAAATACCTCGGCGACAGGTATTTGAAATACGAATTACAAATTACATTGTAAGCAAATAATTGAAATACAAATACCAAATACGTATTTGTATTTCAATTACGTATTTTAATCACAAGTAATTCAAATACTGCCCAACCCTGCCCCTTTTTTATATCAAACATAATACAAATGTCCAGCTGTAGACTTCTTAATAATATTAGAGTATAAATGCAAACCAACTTATTGATATTTCAGATTGTGGTGTATTTGCAAGCAGCCGCACAACAATCGCTTCATGATATGTTGCGATAGCTGTGAGGATTGGTTCCATGGTAAATGTGTTAACATTACCAAAGCAATGGGTCAGCAGATGGAAGAACAGGGTATCGAGTGGCGCTGCCCTAACTGCGTTAAAAAAACTAAACCTACAACCAAGACTATAACTAACAAAGTAAGTTTGTATACAATATTTTTTTACGAAAACCTCATTACCAGGATTATCTCCCATGTATTTAAGAAAAAAGATTAGCAGGATTCGCAGTTTAATTTTTTCTTATATTTTTAGATGACGATACAAAAAAAGCAAGAAATCGTTCCTGAACAAGCGTCACCTCCGCTAGCACCTCAACCTGCAGCTAAAACACCAGCATCATCAAAAACTAATTGCATCGTGTGTAAAAAGGCTGCTCGTGCAAGCAGTATTTACTGCAGTGACGCTTGTATCCTTAAGCATGCCCAGGACTCCTTAGGAAATCAAAGCACTGGAGGAAAAACAGATGGTGAAAAATCAGACCCTCAAGACAAACATAAATCTGAGTCGAGGGTAAGTTTAACCATTATTATGATGAACCCATTTTATTTACACTTACTGTGCACATATTGCCTTATTTAATGCTCATTCCAGGTCATTGTTTATGAAAGAAAGTCAGGAAGATTACTTGCTGGTCCAAATGCCCCAACAGCTGAGAATCTAAAAATATGGCTTCAGAAAAATCCGACTTTCGAAGTGGTACGACCTGGAACTCTCACTTCTATTAAACCGAACATTAATAAGAAGAAAGCTGCTATAAAAGAACCGAACAAAGTTCAGACAACACTTAACTTTGAGAGGATTCCAAGAAAGCCTGGATTGCAACCTGTTAAAAGTCAGTTAGAAGTCAAAGAGCCCACTATTAAACCTGTGGTATCCACAAAAGATGAAACTAAATCAGTACCATCGCCAAGAACTCCAATTACGCCAAAATCTCAGCAACAACAATTACCTGATACACCAAAAGCCAGTACATCAGGAATAAAGATGTCCAATGAGCCTCGAAAACTTGTTCGCGCTACAAACCGATCTCAGTCAGGACACGAAAAAGTAAATACGTTTTATTTTTGGATTATATATATACTATATGCTGTATGTGTAACCTACAGTACATTTTTGGTCTATTACCTCAATTGTTTCTGGAAAATATTGTTTCGTTGACATAATGTCCAGATCATAAATATTTGATTTCCTTCGTTAAAATGGCGTTACACGTAATACATAGAAGAGTCATGATGGTAGCTTGTATGTGTTACCTTAAACTTACGCGTCAATGTATTAGCAAGCAGGAAAGGAATACGGATGTATTTGGTTCGAGCCTTATGCGTAATGGCAATAACCTTGAAGATGTTTGCACTTTGATTATAAATGGTTTGGCATATTTATGATAAACATTACGTTACAGGCACCATCAGTCTCGCCGGCGACGCCGCGTAGGAAAGACACTCCGGACAACAAGAGCAAAATGAAGTCTGCGGAACCGATACGGGAAAATGTTCGGAAAGCTTTGCAGGAGCAACTTACTGTAAGAATGGCAGAAAACACGGGGTCGAAATTCACAGAAGACGAAATACAAGACTTTGCGTATGATACTGAACATGAACTACACGAGCTATTCCGGGATGTCGGCATGAAATACAAAGCCAAATACAGATCGCTGATGTTTAATATTAAAGATAGAAAAAATCTATCTTTGTGGCAGAAAATTTGTGATAAAACCATAACACCTAAGCAGTTGGTAAGTTCTTATAATATACATCATTTGCTTTGTACAACGATCTATTTGGTTTTAATTCATTTTTCTTTTAAAGGTTCGGCTTTCTCCTGAAGAATTAGCTAGCCAAGAGTTGGCGCAGTGGAGGGACAAAGAAGCAAAGTATCAACTAGAGTTGATAAAAAAATCGGAATTAGATCTATTAGCGGCTAGTAAAACATACGTTCTTAAGACACATAAGGGAGAAGAGGTAACTATTTAATAATTATTGTATATAAACATTAAATTAACAAGTTAGCCTATTTTGTATTGACCCTGCCTATGAAGCTAGTGGTCCCGGGTTCAAATCCCGGTAAGGGCAGCGTCTTGGATTTTTTCTATGTATTTAAGTATTTCTCTATATAATATAAGTAAGTTTATCGTAATCTGGTACTAGTTCAAGCCTAGAGATTCGTTTTGGACTAGGTCAATTTGGGTGACTTGTCCCCTGATATTTATTTTATTTTTATTAAATTTTTATTGACCATGTGTATGTTTAGGTGATGGAAACTAAAGAGTCGATATCTACGGAATTAGACCCAAATGTGCCAGTAGAAGATTTAGTAACAGCACTAAACGACTCTACTGTTACTGAAGAAGCAAGCAAAGAAGAATCTTCAGAAAAGTAACTATACATCTGAATATAACATTTATTTGTTTTATTTAAGTATCATATAATTGTCATACTTGTATTTTACAGCCTAGCAACTCCGATTAAAGTAGAGAGCAAGAAGCACGGCAACAATAGAAAAAAAGACAAGGATTCAGGGCACTCCAAAAAAAGTAGTCGAGAATCAAGACGAGACTTGGAGAGCAGAAAATCGCGATCGTCAAGAAGAAAGTCAGAGTTAAAAAATAAAGAGGAACGGTATACTAGAAGATCAGAAAAAAAAGCAAAAACTGCATCAAAGGAGAAATCCAAGACCGAGAAAGCAGACTCGTCGGAGCGCTCCAAGCGGAGATCACGCTCTAAAGCTAAGCAGAGGAAGAGGTCCAAATCCAGAGAACATTCCAGATCTGTTTCACGTGGTCGAGAGCGGTCACAGTCTAGGGGCCGCTCGCGGCCATCTAAATCTAAGGAAATTTCTCGAAGGAAAAATAGATCGAGTTCCAAACCCAGAAGCAGCATTGAAGAAAAGGCCAAACACCGCTCTAGATCTCAAGAAGTAGTTTACACAAAGAGCAAAAATGAGTAAGACTTTATTTATCTGTTTTAGTTCAATAAATCTTTTCGTTCTTTCCATAGTTCATTAGACTTTTTGGAATCAAAGCTAACATTTTTTTTTGTAGATCCACAGATTCTGATTCATTGGAGAGGCCTAAATCTGCGATGTTAAAAGAAGTACACCCGGAATATGATCCTCATGAGCCAATGATTACATCTGCATTTTCTGAGGAAGACCTAAGAAAGTCGAGGGAGGATGTTTATGAAGACAGTTACAAAAACGAAATTGGATCTTATTCTCATACTGGGTTTGACCCTGCTAAAGCATTCGGGGTTACTCCTAATTTAGATGAACCCGAAACAACTTTTGTGTCTCCGAAACCAAGTTCCGAAAAAACGGAAAAACTATCAGGTATACTCGGTTTTTCCCGTATTGGTATTTCTTTATATTACTGTATATCCTAACATTCCTACTCTATCCATACATACATTATCTTCTAAGTTAAAATTGGAGGTCAGCTGATGAAATTAACCCCCCCCCATGAATGTATGTGTTTAAACAAGTATATTGTTTTTGTAGAAGCAGAGAGTGATCAAGAACCTAGCAGTACAGTGGAGAACGCAGCCGCCACCGTCTGGAACGGCTGTATAAATATGGTCGACGTGGCGCGGTTCTATGTCGCCGCCCACGAGGTAAACATATGATATTTGTATACATTGAGTTGTAAATACATTAATTATACTGTTTGGCGATTGAATTAACGTGATTGTTTTTGGTCAGGTTTCGGGAACAGCCGCAGATATAGAAGAGGATCTCAGCACGGAGTTGGACGTCGTAGGAAGAATCAACCCGGACACCGTCTGGGACTACATCAGCAAAATGAAGAGAGCTAGCAATAAAGATATCATTATTTTAAAACTGCAAGCTGCAAATGACGAGGAAAAAATGCAGTATATCGCGCTATACAGCTACCTCAGTAGTCGCAATAGGTATGTTTCCATTACAATATAAGAGTTCCCTTAAGTGGCAATAACATTTAGATTTGATTATTTAATACTTTAAATTTAACAATATAAGCACAGGAGTAAAGAAACGGAACAGAGACAAGGCTTCTTAAGAACGTGCAAAATTGTTACCTATTTTGGTAGGGTTGTCACAATAGGTTAAGACAAATTAAACAAAACATTTGATAAATAGTTTAGTTATTTTTCAGTATGATAGAATACTTTACAAATTACTTATTATCCTAATAATTTTCTTTTTATCATTTTTTCCTCACATATTCTGTATTGTTGCCTCGTTTCATCATCAACGAGTTTTAGAGGGAGCTTTTCGCACCCGACAGCTTTGAGCCAATAATTTCCCCTAAAACCAAAATAAAATGACAATGCAACCCGAACAAGATAATACAAAAGACAGGTATATTTTAGAGATTATACACCTATTTCTTAAATATTTATTTTATTTATAGAAAGACGGACTAGTAACGAGAAAATAAGAACAATGTGATAAGTTTATGATAAGTATAGGCATTAATGATAAGTTTTCATTAAAATGATTTTAAAACGCGTATTCGAACTTTCATGATCATCGTTCCTTCGTGAGGAGACTATCCTATCTGCAGCAGAAGATTTTGGTGAAGATCATGTTTAGCAAACAAAATTAAATTTAAATACAAAGTTTCGAGTCCATGCTACTAACCGTTAAAGAGTTCCCTCGTAAGGAGACAATGCTGGCTGCAGCAGCAGTTCATGATTAAAATCTTGTTGAACTATCAAAATTGAACTAATATACAACATTTCGTGACCGTACTACTAACCGTTAAAGAGTTCCCTGGTGAGGAGACAATCCTGGCTGCAGTGTCATGTTTTATCTATCATATTATTGCAATGTCACCGAAGTTATGCAGGAGTCTGCATCGCAGGTATACAAACGAGAATGCCCTAATATTGCCTGGAATGTACAAAGATGTCCAATATTTCAAAAAAGTTGTCGTAATTGAATATAGGTAACTAAACAGATTAAATAGAAGTCTACTGAACTCCGGAGAAACAAACACTAATTAATTAGTATATGACTGGAACATCCGTTGCCTGCACGGTTTTATCATTCGTTACGTCAAGTTGCCACTTTATATTATTAACAAAAAAAAATGAAGATTTTCTGCTATCACTCACGCAGAAAGTATTATTAATGCATGACAATAATTGTCATTAGTTTGTCTTAGCGAAAAAAATAGGTCAAGTTAAATAGTTTTTAACCGACTTCAAAAAAGGAGGAGGTTATACGTTCCACTGTATGTATTTTTTTTTATGTATGTTCACCGATTACTCCGTCAATTGTCGACCGATTTCAAAATTATTTTTTGGTTTGATAGAGTATACTTTCGAGGTGGTCCCATTGTCACCAAATCTGAATCTGATGAGAGGATCCGTGAGGAATTGAGGGAACTCCTCAAATATTGTAGGCAAACATATAGCGATTTTAGTATTTTTAGTAACGAGTCCAGCATTTGCATTCAGAAAGTATCATTTGGTGAAGTGGAACTGATGATGAAGACCACAGATGGCCACCGAAACTCCTCAATGGTACCGATTTCAAGGGTGGCGATAAGATATCTCGATTAAGATAGTTGAGCGACTACATACAATGAATAATATTTACTTGTTGAAATATGACTATGACTTTCCCGCGGCGTTGCTTGCGGCGCGCTTGATATAAGTTAAAGTTTCATTTCAACTAAGAAGTGGGACTACGTAGCAGCGTATTATGATCACTAAAAAGTATAAAATAAAATAAATGTTTTAAAAAACAAAAAACCGCCTTCAAAAACGCAAAAAATAACTTCTTTAAAATTGTAGGCACCTAATAGGTTAGTCCAACTGAAGTCGGCGACCACAACATTTTCAACAAAAAGCCGACATCAGTTGGACTAACCTATTAGGTGCCTACAATTTTAAAGAAGTTATTTTTTGCGTTTTTGAAGGCGGTTTTTTGTTTTTTAAAACATTTATTTTTTATGTCACATTTTAATATTCCAATAGATCTTAGCGACATCTATTGTAGTTTTTTTATGTCAACATAACCTCTTTCACTGTAAAGAAAAATCTTAATAATAGCAAAATCCCAAGGTTTTAAATATTTTTTTAAGGAGTTTCGAAACCAATATTTTTTAACGTATTTTAATGTATGATTGGGTCGTTAGGCCTTGTATGGCTGGTGGGCATTCCCATTTCAGCTCAATCAGACATCGGGAAGTGGTTCAAATCTTGCTTGAAATATTTGAACTTAACACATACCTGCTACATACCAACCCACCCAAATACCTACAAACGTTTAGTAATAGTAGTTTACGTGACTGTTGCGTAATGACAGGAATTACAACATGAGTGTGGTTTATGAAACGAGCCGTAAGGTAAGTTTCATAATAGATCACACGAGTGTTGTAATGCTAATTACGCAGAGTCGCGTACAATACTTTTTCTACACACATATTATAAGTACTCTAAAAGATGGTTTCAGAAGCCGAAAGGTGACAGCGATGACAGCTGTAACGTAATTTTGAAATTACTTTATCGAATATTGTAAGGTATAGTCCATTCGCTTAGATAGTGTCGCTACACTCACAACGTACTTGCGGTTATTGTCATAAAATACGAATATAATTCCATGTAAACTACCAAATTCTCTTGCGGGTGTTACGCCGCAAGTGAATTTGGCAGTTTACTTCGAATTATATTCGTATTTTACAGGTAATGCTGGTCATTGCCTACGGGTTTTGAACGCATAATAGAGGACTTATGATATGAGTGTAGATAAAAGCTTTTAATAACAATATAAAGGTAAAAACACACCGTGTAGTACCCTGTTCTTATAGAAAAAAGGATCATACAATAAAATACAGGTACATACTTGAATAAGTAAAGCCGCATTTTCACTTAGTGTTCTGAACAGTTCTGAGCAATCGTTCGGTCTAGCGTAAATGAAAACACTTGAGCGAGCGAACGTGTTTGTTCAGTGGTTATCGGCTGGACACGGCGAACGATTGCTCGCTCACTCATTCATTCAGTGAAAACGACGTCTGTTGCGAGCGAGCTGTTGCTCTGTTCTATTTTGAGCGAACTTTGGCAGAACCGTTATCTTTTGCTCTAAACAAATGTTTATACAGACACTAAGTGAAAACGCGGCTTAATAATCAAACACTTACCTACCTTACCTGCTATAGCACGCCTCGGTATAGTTAGTCTGACATATTTTTATTTTATTTTATTTTATTTATATTTGGAAAACTAACAGCCTTGTCACTAAATAAATTTTACAGTGTATAATAAACTAGGCCACTTACAAGTTTTCACCTAATCAAGTTTTTATAGAATAGAAACAGAAATGGTTTATTCGGTGCTAAAATAAAATAAAAATGCACATAAACAACAGCAAAACATAAAAAAGTAGAGTAACACAAACTTAGAGTATTTAATCTAAAATTAACACCGAAAAGGTTGCCACTCAGAATGGTGTCAGGCTTACTAGCCTTGACGCTGGTTTTCAGGGCCGCCGGATTGAAGAGAGGAGGGCACTCCCAATCCATCTCACTAAGAACTAACTATTTATTAAAAGTCATTTTTCTAGTATTATTCATACAAACAGTAAAATAAACCATTATTAATAATAAAATAACACGTGTTTTTACATTAAAATATTCAAACTTGCAACTAACAAAACAAACAACGTGCGTTGCACTGACCCTGAGATTGTCAAATCAACTGGCTGTGCCAGCGTAAACCGGTTTTTTCCATTCTCGCCGCGTACACGACAAGCGGCCAGTGGTCACGCACACATGCCCCGCGTGCTTGTAGTAGTGCAACCGATTCGCGCGGTTGTATGAAGCTTCGTCTCTGTTCCGTTTCTTTACTCCTGTGCTATAAGACCATACCTTTACATATAAAATCCTGATAACGTAAAATCATAGTATCAGTAGTTGTTCTAGGGCTATTCAGTCCGCTTATTCTCAAAATACCAGCTTAAGAAAATCAGTTAAGGTTAAGGATACTCAACGATACCTTAAATTAAATTTATAGTTTTGGGATTTCAGTATACTGTCAATCAGGTGTTTTAAAAGTTGTTTATTTCGGTAATGAGCGATTCAATCGATTTCTGTCAAATCTACTGAACTGAACAAAATTAGATATCATGGTTTTTATTTTTATGGATTAATGTTTTGTGGACAAACTAGTTGAAGGCATAATAAAGTACAGTCTCCACCAAATTGTTCTTTGAAAAGGGATACTCTACATAATTCCGAATTGATCTAAATTCCAAATGTAGCTAATGTTTTGATGGGTTCTTCCAGTGCGATCAACTAATAAATGGACCGACCAATTGTACACAATGGAATCATAACATAAATATGAGTTAGGTTTAGCTTATGTTAGTTCAACGACCCGAAAAAGGGCCAAAACACCGAGCTCCGTCGACCGATAAAGTTGAGCCGTTGTGAAAGAAAAATAGTTGACCTGTTTCAGTGGGTCAGTTTAGACTTTAGGTGATCGGAGTGGAAGAGCAGGTTTTGACAGAAGATTTTATTTTTTAATGTCGCTTATAAAATTGAACCTAACCTAACCTAATTTAATTATGCGTTTAATCTTAAATAGCTCCGGCATAGCATAGGTTTCGGAAAAATTAAAATTCGCACAAATGAATATTTGAAAAAAATAACGGAATTTAAGGGATTCCCTTTTTGAGATCGTATATTTTTAAATCGAACTGTTTTCAGAGGTACTTTATGTGACGGTATCCTGACTTTTTACCAAATCATAATTTGAGAAACTTTCATTTCGCAAAAATGTAATTGTGCTTAAACCATTACATATTACATAAGTTACATGGGCTTATTAAATAAATTAGATAAGGTTAGATTAATGACAACAAAAAAATAAAAAAATAGTAAACGTCTAAATCACCAAACATAGGTAGGCACGGGATGAAAATGAAAATGAAAATTGAATGAAAATGAAATTTTATTGGTAATATTAAACAGATGCGGGGAAAGAGGAAGCGATGACGTGATTGGTTATTTAAAGGTCGTCCGATCTTTCACCGACCGAGTAGGGATGGGACATACTTATTGTGATGATATTTCTTATCGATAAAGATTCACCCTCTTATTATTATTAAGTACCTATATTTCAGTCGTGGTATATTTTGGCATTGTAAAACATCTGGATCGGAATGTAAAAAAAGATAATCACGACCAATATCGTTAGTTAAGTCTTATGTAACTAACCCAGAATCATTAAAAACTCTTGATAAAACGTGCCTAATATACGTATTGGCCCATTAAATTACACTTACACTATACTTTACAATCATTACATAAAAGTGTAATTTAATGGGCGAATTTTAATAAATAAGTGTAATATCACCATCAGTATCCTATTATTAGTATCATGGACCATTTTAATATCACATTGATACGTTATTATAGTCTCAGATTGGGATTTGGTAGTTAAATTGTATAACTATTATATCTGAATAGGCTCCATAAATTAAAGTATAATTAAAAATCTAGTTACATGTTATTTAGTGTAATTTATTTAAGTAATAACTAATAATCAAACAATGAAATCGACAAGATTCAGTCAACAAAACATAAAACGTCTCGAACCCAGTGGGAGTAAGTGAGTATTTTACCATAAGTACTATCATTACAGGAGGTCATGACCATGACAAATCTGGTAATGATCTCCAAAATGGATTATTCTAGGCTGTCGGTCTACCTGCACACAGTGGTTGTGTTCTCTTTATATGGCGGCTGAAAAACGTGATACCGTTCCCAAAAAAAAATGATAAGGGAAATGGCTGAATGCTGTGCATCTTATCTTCTTATCTTCTTGGTGGGGTCCTTACGGATACACTTCGACCCCATGGGATCTTTTGTGTAGTTACCTCTCTTTATGTTTAGCGCTTAATCCAATAATGCAGCCTCCACCTCTTCCAGAAAGCGAATAGTGGAGTGCAATCGCAATGGCAGTGGCTTGAAATCGTTGGGTTCTGGGTAGCCACACAATAAGTGTTTCATTGTTTTCACCTCTTTGCCGCATATTTTACAATCTGCTTTGTCATAAAGGCGCATCTTTGCTAGGAAACGTTTAACCCCAAAGTGCCCAGTAAAAACTCCGATAATGTATCGGAGTTGGCTTCTGCTGAGTTTCCAAAGTTTTTTGGTCCAGCTCTGTTCAACTCTTTCTATGAAGAGCTTTACATACCCTAAGCCTACCGATGGTTTTCGTTACTTCTCATTATTGCTTTAAATATCGATATCTGGAGATATGTGTGATTTCCAGTTTCTGTTTCTGTATTCGCTGTCGGAAACCACTAAACACAACCAGTCTATTTTGAAAAAATTCGGCCCAATGGTGGCGGCTATTTTTCCTCATTTAGCAATCGCTTACAGAACTAAAAAGGATCGCGGCAAAACAGTGAAACTTCTAACCTAAAATATCACCATGGTGACTGTTGTTTAAACGTTACTGTAATAACCAATAAAATATTACTATCCATCCATATCCATATACTTCACAAATATCTTCGAAATCTGAAAAATTATCGACCAAATATTGTATTTAGAAACAACGCCGGACATCACTACGAAATCAGAAAAGGACAATATATTGGGATTGACCTAATGAGTAAAAGAGACGTTACGAAAAAGGCCATTATAACTTGACCATTGTTGGACAAATATAAAATGTGCTTACCGGTGAATGTTATACCATATTTTTTAAAGTTTTATGTTCTTGATTTCACGGAACATGAAGGCATTTTGAGTAATTTCTCGAATTCTGTATATTTTTTACATGTTTCTGACTCAAACGGGAGGCGTGGGTGAATAATTGAGCATTTATTATTTTGTTAGAAACGGTTGTCTTTGTAAAAAATGTCGTGCTATTGCAACTCAAGTGGTCTTATTCCCTAGTTTAGACGATACTAAACCTCGTCCTATATGAGGCACGGCTCACAGAAGCATAGTTTCGGAGAAATCATTTTTTTTGTATTTGTGTGTCGACCATAATGACGCCAATAGACGGTTAATGACGTTTATTGAGATTATAATGATGCTTTGATTCGGATAATGACGTTGATATGGAAATTGATGAGAAAAACTAAAAAATGTTATATAAATGTTTTTATTTGCACTTTCAGTATTTTTTCATGATATCCACCTCTATTATCCTTTGCCTGTGCCTTTTTTATTTATTTCGTTTATATTGTTTTAAAGTAACTAGGAAATTAAAAGGTCACATTAAAACACATATACTTTTAAGTATGAAACACCGTAATAGGTACTAAAAATATAATAAATTTAAAATAATTTTTGCACATTATATATATATATATATATAGGTACATATATATATATGTATATATAAATAAAAATATCAGGGGACAATGTCACACCAATTGACCTAGTCCCAAACTAAGCTCTAGGCTTGTACTATGGGTACTAGACAACGATATAAATACTTATATAGAGAAATATATACTTAAATATATAGAAAACATCCATGACTCAGAAACAAATATTCGCGCTCATCACACAAATATCTGCCCTTACCGGGATTTGAACCCAGGACCGCTAGCTTCGTAGGCAGGGTCACCACCAACTAGGCCAGCGCGTCGTCATATATATAAATATTTATTTATTTATTTTATTTATTTATTCGAGGAGAACCAACAGCTTTACAAAACAATATAAAAACATAAGATAGCATCAACTAAGCCAGTAACAGGATCTCGCTTATGGAAACAAAATTAACCACCAAACAAGGTGCCACACAGACACCACGACTCATGCAAGAGATTGAGTTAAATTGATAAAGTAGTTACATTTAAAGTACTTACAAATTAATAATTTATAAATTAATATTTTAGTTGCGACTTGACAGAATACAAGTGAAAATATATATATATATATCTTAAACGCAGGTTGATCTCGTAATATTTTTTATATCTTAGGCTTAGGTTATCTGCTAACTCTCCTGTGTTACTAAACTAAGTCAAAAGAAAAAATAAGGAAATATATACATATAATATATATATATATATGTGTGTGTGTATTTATATATGTCTTTTTTTCTTTTGAGTTAGTTTAGTATCAAATTAAAAAAGTAATTTTAATCAAGGACAGTGAAATATATACACCTTTTTACATTTTTCCTTTTTTTGGTTTTCAGTAGGTAGCATAAAGAAATACAAAAGATCATATATTCTCCTGTGTTACTAAACTAACTCAAAAGAAAAAAAGGAAATATATAGATATAGATATATATATAGTATAGTATCATAAATTGTACATAATTGTTGCACATTTTTTTATATTTTTCGCTTTGTTTTATTAAAAAAAAATGCAATATTCGTAAGTAAAAAAGAGCCCCCTCATGACAAGTTTCACAAAGTAGTGGTTACAATCTCAATAGAGTACCCTTCTTTTGATTTTTAGGTGTTAAAAAATTATTATTGTCTTCAAAAATCCTTATTGAACACCATAGTTGATTACCACAATGATGTCAACACCAATGACTATTAGTAAAAAACATGTATAAAACTCGCTCAAATTCTTGCTAACTGACACTAACCTAAAACTTAAGCAAATAGTACCAAATTTGTCTACAAAATGAAAATACATTTATAATAATTTTAATACGTACTTACGAAGTTATTTCGCAAAACACAAATGACGCTATTCGTGACACGATGGAGAGGCTGGGCACAATTACTTTTTTAACTACGCGGCGCGACGTTGTAGCTTCCCGATAGTTCACAGACGAATGAAGAGAGGTGTGCGGGTGGTATGCAAGGCATCCTTCTCACTCTTACACACAGTCCTTAGCCAGGGCACTCGAAGTAAGCAACGTGGCGTCATTATTGTAAAGAGTCGTACCAATTTTTAACTCATGGTTTTGAGTTATTTTTGTAATTCTAATATTTGCATTTTCATTACCCCTTTAAAGCTTACTTAATTATGTATAATCGTGACCATACCGTGATTTTTTCATGTCATTGTTTTATATAATAATTTCTGAAATCTAAACGTAAGTCGTGTTGGGACACAAAGAATGATAGCGTTCAGCTCAATATAAGGAGTTTATTTTTTTATAGTAATAGAAAGGCAATTTTAAGTGACTGCGCCACTTGCAACAGTTAACAAGAAATCTAAAGGCATCAAATACTCAAGTGATTTCATCTTTACATAAACATACATGACGCGGACACCTTTTTTCATACTGTTGATTATTCACCCGCGTGCGCATAGGTCTCAAACATGGTTGACACTGACAGCGGTCATCGGCGCTATACCGTACATATAATAAATTTTGCATATGAGTGGTGAACATCGGCTGCCTTGTAAGCGGTATCTATTGAGGGCGATCTGTGGGCGGCAAGTACGTCTTTGCGAATTGAAAGTTTGTAAAGAGTCAAATGATGATTTGGTAAAACATTAGTGAAGCTTATGTGACAGATCTAGTTTAGAATAATGAATGTGAATTTAAAGATGTATGTGTTGGTAGGTTGGGCGTGGTGAAGGTGGTGAACACGTCGAGCGTGAAGGACTTGTACATCGTGCCGCTGGCGGGCGGCGCGGCGCTGCCGGCGGCGCTGCGGCCGCTGCGCGCGCCGGGCGCGGCGGGCGGGCTGGGCGAGGCGCGCACGCACGCGCTGCTCGCCATCGTCATCCGCGCGCGCCGCAAGCGCCCGGCGCCCGCGCCGCAGGCGCAGCCCGACCTGCTGCCCGCTAAGGTAGGCCGGGCGTGGTGAAGGTGGTGAACACGTCGAGCGTGAAGGACCTGTACATCGTGCCGCTGGCGGGCGGGCTGGGCGAGGCGCGCACGCACGCGCTGCTCGCCATCGTCATCCGCGCGCGCCGCAAGCGCCCGGCGCCCGCGCCGCACGCGCAGCCCGACCTGCTGCCCGCTAAGGTAGGCCGGGCGTGGTGAAGGTGGTGAACACGTCGAGCGTGAAGGACCTGTACATCGTGCCGCTGGCGGGCGGGCTGGGCGAGGGGCGCACGCACGCGCTGCTCGCCATCGTCATCCGCGCGCGCCGCAAGCGCCCGGCGCCCGCGCCGCACGCGCAGCCCGACCTGCTGCCCGCTAAGGTAGGCCGGGCGTGGTGAAGGTGGTGAACACGTCGAGCGTGAAGGACCTGTACATCGTGCCGCTGGCGGGCGGGCTGGGCGAGGCGCGCACGCACGCGCTGCTCGCCATCGTCATCCGCGCGCGCCGCAAGCGCCCGGCGCCCGCGCCGCACGCGCAGCCCGACCTGCTGCCCGCTAAGGTAGGCCGGGCGTGGTGAAGGTGGTGAACACGTCGAGCGTGAAGGACCTGTACATCGTGCCGCTGGCGGGCGGGCTGGGCGAGGCGCGCACGCACGCGCTGCTCGCCATCGTCATCCGCGCGCGCCGCAAGCGCCCGGCGCCCGCGCCGCAAGCGCCCGGCGCCCGCGCCGCACGCGCAGCCCGACCTGCTGCCCGCTAAGGTAGGCCGGGCGTGGTGAAGGTGGTGAACACGTCGAGCGTGAAGGACCTGTACATCGTGCCGCTGGCGGGCGGGCTGGGCGAGGCGCGCACGCACGCGCTGCTCGCCATCGTCATCCGCGCGCGCCGCAAGCGCCCGGCGCCCGCGCCGCACGCGCAGCCCGACCTGCTGCCCGCTAAGGTAGGCCGGGCGTGGTGAAGGTGGTGAACACGTCGAGCGTGAAGGACCTGTACATCGTGCCGCTGGCGGGCGGGCTGGGCGAGGCGCGCACGCACGCGCTGCTCGCCATCGTCATCCGCGCGCGCCGCAAGCGCCCGGCGCCCGCGCCGCACGCGCAGCCCGACCTGCTGCCCGCTAAGGTAGGCCGGGCGTGGTGAAGGTGGTGAACACGTCGAGCGTGAAGGACCTGTACATCGTGCCGCTGGCGGGCGGGCTGGGCGAGGCGCGCACGCACGCGCTGCTCGCCATCGTCATCCGCGCGCGCCGCAAGCGCCCGGCGCCCGCGCCGCACGCGCAGCCCGACCTGCTGCCCGCTAAGGTAGGCCGGGCGTGGTGAAGGTGGTGAACACGTCGAGCGTGAAGGACCTGTACATCGTGCCGCTGGCGGGCGGGCTGGGCGAGGCGCGCACGCACGCGCTGCTCGCCATCGTCATCCGCGCGCGCCGCAAGCGCCCGGCGCCCGCGCCGCACGCGCAGCCCGACCTGCTGCCCGCTAAGGTAGGCCGGGCGTGGTGAAGGTGGTGAACACGTCGAGCGTGAAGGACCTGTACATCGTGCCGCTGGCGGGCGGGCTGGGCGAGGCGCGCACGCACGCGCTGCTCGCCATCGTCATCCGCGCGCGCCGCAAGCGCCCGGCGCCCGCGCCGCACGCGTAGCCCGACCTGCTGCCCGCTAAGGTAGGCCGGGCGTGGTGAAGGTGGTGAACACGTCGAGCGTGAAGGACCTGTACATCGTGCCGCTGGCGGGCGGGCTGGGCGAGGCGCGCACGCACGCGCTGCTCGCCATCGTCATCCGCGCGCGCCGCAAGCGCCCGGCGCCCGCGCCGCACGCGCAGCCCGACCTGCTGCCCGCTAAGGTAGGCCGGGCGTGGTGAAGGTGGTGAACACGTCGAGCGTGAAGGACCTGTACATCGTGCCGCTGGCGGGCGGGCTGGGCGAGGCGCGCACGCACGCGCTGCTCGCCATCGTCATCCGCGCGCGCCGCAAGCGCCCGGCGCCCGCGCCGCACGCGCAGCCCGACCTGCTGCCCGCTAAGGTAGGCCGGGCGTGGTGAAGGTGGTGAACACGTCGAGCGTGAAGGACCTGTACATCGTGCCGCTGGCGGGCGGGCTGGGCGAGGCGCGCACGCACGCGCTGCTCGCCATCGTCATCCGCGCGCGCCGCAAGCGCCCGGCGCCCGCGCCGCACGCGCAGCCCGACCTGCTGCCCGCTAAGGTAGGCCGGGCGTGGTGAAGGTGGTGAACACGTCGAGCGTGAAGGACCTGTACATCGTGCCGCTGGCGGGCGGGCTGGGCGAGGCGCGCACGCACGCGCTGCTCGCCATCGTCATCCGCGCGCGCCGCAAGCGCCCGGCGCCCGCGCCGCACGCGCAGCCCGACCTGCTGCCCGCTAAGGTAGGCCGGGCGTGGTGAAGGTGGTGAACACGTCGAGCGTGAAGGACCTGTACATCGTGCCGCTGGCGGGCGGGCTGGGCGAGGCGCGCACGCACGCGCTGCTCGCCATCGTCATCCGCGCGCGCCGCAAGCGCCCGGCGCCCGCGCCGCACGCGCAGCCCGACCTGCTGCCCGCTAAGGTAGGCCGGGCGTGGTGAAGGTGGTGAACACGTCGAGCGTGAAGGACCTGTACATCGTGCCGCTGGCGGGCGGGCTGGGCGAGGCGCGCACGCACGCGCTGCTCGCCATCGTCATCCGCGCGCGCCGCAAGCGCCCGGCGCCCGCGCCGCACGCGCAGCCCGACCTGCTGCCCGCTAAGGTAGGCCGGGCGTGGTGAAGGTGGTGAACACGTCGAGCGTGAAGGACCTGTACATCGTGCCGCTGGCGGGCGGGCTGGGCGAGGCGCGCACGCACGCGCTGCTCGCCATCGTCATCCGCGCGCGCCGCAAGCGCCCGGCGCCCGCGCCGCACGCGCAGCCCGACCTGCTGCCCGCTAAGGTAGGCCGGGCGTGGTGAAGGTGGTGAACACGTCGAGCGTGAAGGACCTGTACATCGTGCCGCTGGCGGGCGGGCTGGGCGAGGCGCGCACGCACGCGCTGCTCGCCATCGTCATCCGCGCGCGCCGCAAGCGCCCGGCGCCCGCGCCGCACGCGCAGCCCGACCTGCTGCCCGCTAAGGTAGGCCGGGCGTGGTGAAGGTGGTGAACACGTCGAGCGTGAAGGACCTGTACATCGTGCCGCTGGCGGGCGGGCTGGGCGAGGCGCGCACGCACGCGCTGCTCGCCATCGTCATCCGCGCGCGCCGCAAGCGCCCGGCGCCCGCGCCGCACGCGCAGCCCGACCTGCTGCCCGCTAAGGTAGGCCGGGCGTGGTGAAGGTGGTGAACACGTCGAGCGTGAAGGACCTGTACATCGTGCCGCTGGCGGGCGGGCTGGGCGAGGCGCGCACGCACGCGCTGCTCGCCATCGTCATCCGCGCGCGCCGCAAGCGCCCGGCGCCCGCGCCGCACGCGCAGCCCGACCTGCTGCCCGCTAAGGTAGGCCGGGCGTGGTGAAGGTGGTGAACACGTCGAGCGTGAAGGACCTGTACATCGTGCCGCTGGCGGGCGGGCTGGGCGAGGCGCGCACGCACGCGCTGCTCGCCATCGTCATCCGCGCGCGCCGCAAGCGCCCGGCGCCCGCGCCGCACGCGCAGCCCGACCTGCTGCCCGCTAAGGTAGGCCGGGCGTGGTGAAGGTGGTGAACACGTCGAGCGTGAAGGACCTGTACATCGTGCCGCTGGCGGGCGGGCTGGGCGAGGCGCGCACGCACGCGCTGCTCGCCATCGTCATCCGCGCGCGCCGCAAGCGCCCGGCGCCCGCGCCGCACGCGCAGCCCGACCTGCTGCCCGCTAAGGTAGGCTGGGCGCGGTGAAGGTGGTGAACACGTCGAGCGTGAAGGATCGTGCCGCTGGCGCCGCCGGTAAAGGCCGATCAAAAAGCGCGCAAGTGATATTGGTTTCAAAAACCAAATTAAAACATTCTTTACCGTGGAGTTGAAAAATTACAGTTTTCACGTTAAATCTTACGGCTAGACTCTACTGAGCACATAATTATGATGATTTCGGTGTACGTTTTAAAATTACGTGACCTGTGTTTGAGTGATGAGTTTGTATTGTGCAGGTGGCCCGCGCTTCGCGTAAGCGCTCGTACACGCCGCCGGCGCCGGCCGGGCGCGCGCCCACGCCGCCCGCGTCGCCGCGCCGCCGCGCCATGCCGCTGCCCGGCACCTACACCTCGCCCAAGCTATCTACCTCCGTTAAGGACAAGATCGCCGCTACATTAGGTGAGTGCTTTTACAACGCACATTTCGAATTGCTAAATCATACAAACCCCCTAGTTCTAGAAGCCTAACCGGTAAATTCAAGACGACCCTGACTTCGGTTTACTCTATCATCGTGGCCAAATTGGGAGAAAATATAAAGCTATAGTAGCCCTCAACCAAACTGACGACTGGGGGCATAAAACCCTTGAGCTCGCGTTATCAGTTTCCCACTGTCTTGCATTGTCCTTGTCATTGTCCCTTGTATTGCACCTCACCCGAGTTTTATGGCCCCGGTCGTCAGTTTGATTGAGGGCTACAATAATGTAAAGCGACCGAGAACTATGTAAGGATAAGGATACAATGAATATTGTCACTATGAAACGATGCATCCTTGATGAACTGACTGTCATGTTCACACTCTTGGACTCGCCCTGCTAACACTTACTTACATCTTAGAATAAATTCGCCATTACCCGGGGCAGAGTCCAAAATAAAGCAGTGTAATTAACCGGAATACCGAAAAAGGAAGGTTAGTATGTGACCTCTTGCACGCTAAACGTTTTGACGGATTTTAAAGTGCAGTTTATCGTTGGATTAGTGTGCGGGTTTTCAAAGCTCGCTTTTTGTTAGACTTAGTGTTTTTTTTTTAAATACGTATTGTCAGACATACCTAAACGCTTTTCAATTATAAACTTAGGAAAGACCTCTAATCCTCGTGAGACCCGGTGTGCAATATGGTGTACAAATAATCCTTTCCCATCGTTTTTTGTTGGATAAGTTTGTTTTTATCTTGTTTTCTCAATTACCTTCAGTATTGCTTGACCAGAAAAATTAAAATACTCGCCATATTGCGGAAATTATATTAACTGTCATTTCTATTGCAATTCATGAAACACAGATAAAAAAAGTATTAGTGGAGACCCCATTAGAGATTTTTTAATTTTCTGGTCAGCCTTTACGCATCAATAAGCCAACTGAGAAAGCAAGATAAATACGAACTTATCCGACAGAAAACGATGGGAAAGGATTATTCACTACATCTGTACTTAGTCAAGGCCATTTAATTTAAACTATAGTGTATATTTTAGAGCAAAGGCAATTGAACTGTATTTCCTTGCTGGTAGATTCAAAGTCCCACCTACAAAAATGTCCCTGGTTTGTAGTATAGTGGGTCTCACCAGGACTAACTGTTCTATTATACATTTTATGGTATTGTTTTATTCCTGAGTCAATGTACGATGATCCCTGTGACAGCTCATATAAACACGTATTACACACTAGTTATTTAAGGTTTTCATAAATACTATATTTATACAAACCTTGCAATGAATTACTTCTTCCTATATGCCTCGCATGCGAGTATAGTGAGATTTTAACCTCGAAAGTCCTATGGTTTATCTACAGCGGTACTATAGCTTGGCAAATTCGTTGGTGACACTCCCATGGTCCCCGAGGGGGGCGGAAGACGATAGTAGTCAAATCATGAGTTTTCACTATGTTTATATACTCTTTAATTAGGTAATTGATGGATAACTGTCATTGGCCTTCTCTTATGTAACTAATACTATGTACCTAATAAAAATAAATGTTAAAAAAACAAAAACCCGCCTTCAAAGAGCAAAAAATAACTTTTAAAATAGTAGGTAAATAATAGGTCAGTCCAACTGAAGTATGCTTTTGGTTCAAAATATTGTAGGACGCCGACTTCAGTTGAACTGACCTATTACCTACCATTTTAAATGAAGTTATTTTTTGCTTTTTGAAGGTGAGTTCTTTTTTTAAACATTTATTTTATTTTATACTTTTTAGTGATCATAATTATGTTGTAGGACTACATGTCCCACTTCTCAATTAATAAGAAACTACATAGTCCGGCCATAAGTTCTGTTACTAAGGTTGAGTCAAATAAAACTAACTAATGTTATTTTTTTATTTCAATACATATAAAAATTAAAAGCTCAATTAATGTACATTTTGAAGAACAAATAATCATTTTAAATAGTCGCCGCAATTTCCGAGACGATTTTTTAACATTCACAGCCGGCAACGATGAAATTACTCATGACTTTTCTGTAAATTTCACTTTTTGAAAACGCTTAAAAGTTAATTTTTGTTTTCCAAAGAACTGTTTTGTTTAATATTATAAAACTTCCTATCTTTGTGTTTGTTTAGAGACCAAAATTATATTTTTCAACAAGACTCAATTCCAACCTATGAAGCACGAGATTTGGTGTGTTTTCGTATTGCTGCGAATTCATGTGAAATCTTAAAGTCGATTTAATGAGACATCAAGATTGACCGGTGTACAAGCGGCTCTTAAAAGTTGCTTGAAATACATTTGTATCAGAATTTAAAGCGAAAAGTCTGATCAATATTTCACGCAAATTTGAACTCTACAAGAACTCTTACAAAAATTGTGGCCATTATCAGTATAATCGTCGTGCGTAAATTGAACTATGATTTTCTAGTCCGAAATGGGAATACTTCAAGCTCGTACATCAAATAATTGCAATAGGTTAGAATACATTATTTTTATTTTTATTCTACACAAATCAATACATACATACATACATAAACTCACGCCTTCGTTCCCAGAGTGGGGTAGGCAGAGCTACAGAATTACCAACAACTCTAAAAACTTGTTGATAATTCTGTAACCACATTTTGCACAAACAGGCTAAGATTTTTACCAGCGTATTAGTGACAGGTTGCAAGCCCATCGCCTAACAGTACTACAAGCCTTTATTCCCTTAGTCGTCTCTTACGACATCCACGGGAAGACATGGAGTGGCACTATTCTAATCCGGCAACCACACAAATCAATGTTTTGATTAATATACAGATTTATAAAAAACTCCTTTAATTTATTTTTTAAATTGTAATAAATCTCAGTAACAATTTATGGCCCTGTCTAGGTAGAACATTTCAATCTCGCCGCAAGCAACGCCGTGGGAAAGTCATAGTCATATATTTAAACCTAAATAAATGTGGTTCGTCATAGTCACTCAACTATCTAAATCGAAATATCATGTCGCCATCTTTGAAATATATACCGTTTAGGAGTTCCGGTGGCCATCTGTGGTCTTCATCATCAGTTCCACTTCACCAAATAGTGCTTTCCAAAAGCAACTACACGAGTTACAATGAAAAATACCGAAATCGCTATAGGTGTGTTTGAAGAGTTCCTTGGATTCCTCATGGACTCCATCATCAGATCTTCATTTTGATAAGAATGGGACCAAACGGGAAGCACCAGCTATCAAATAAAATAAGAATCATCAAAATCGGTTCACTCAGTCGAGTAACAAACATTTTAAAAAAAAACAGGCGAATTGAGAACCTCCTCCTTTTTTGAAGTCGGTTAAAAATAAGTATATTTACGGCTGTTATTGTCCTGAATATTAATAAATAAATAAAACCAATGAATTAATGGAAGGTAATGGACCAAAGTTGGAGAAATTAATGTTTGTATTATATTTATTTATTAGCATACTAAATATAATCTTTACATAGTATAAAACAAAGCCGCATTCCGTCGTCCGTCCCTGTGTATGTAAGTACGCTTAAATCTTTCAAACTACGCAACGGATATGCGACCGCGCTTATGTCCACAAATTACCGCCAGTGTTGGGCGTAATTAATGACTTTTATAATTTAATTACTAATTGAATTACATGTAATTGAATTACTTGTAATTGAATTACTTGTGATTGAATTACATGTAATTGCAATTACATTAATTTGTAATTGACTTAGGTACCTACTCATTTTTTTTCATACACACATACTTTGAATTATTTATTTATTTATTATATTTTATTTATTTTATTTAACCAATCGTAAACAACACCATAGCTACAGTATATCAAAGATATAAAACCTCACTGATCTAATAATACAGGAAATACATACACTAGATGTGTCTCAGTTAAAACTCTAACATTTTTTTTCATTAGAAAAGTCAAACATTAACACACAGCTGATTTGGGAAATAAAATGATCAAAAATATTTTATAAAATAAAAGTAATTTGTAATTGAAAAAGGTAATTCATTAAAAATTTAAATTAAAAATTCGTAATTGAATTACTAATTACATTTCGAAATTGTAATTGGTAATTGAAAGGTTCAATTACTTTTTTTTTGTAACTGCAATTATTAATTTGTAATTCAATTAATTACTAACACTGGTTACCGCCAACAGCGACGGCGGCCGACTGACGATCCTGTCAGACGGCCCCCGCCGCGCGCACGCTTCATACCGTTCCCGCTGTCTTTTGTCCCCCGTCGACCATGGGAGTGTGACGAACGAATTTGCCAAGGTGTACATACTAAGAAAAAAGCTTTAATCATCATGCAATCAGCCTGAGACGGAAAGTTTAAAATTTTGGGAAACATTTGAATGGTTTCTGTTTTTATAGCGTCTATATAGCGTCGGCTCATTAAGATCGAAATTATTACAAATATTTTGTACTAAGTTGGTTACGTCAGGTTTGAACTACTATCATCACGCGGGCAATTACGAGGTTAAAATGACTAAATACGGCTTTCACAGAGATCATCCTACATTAACCCAATTATAATTTCAGTAACATGACTATAAACCTTTCCTTATATTAACACGGTCGGAATGCTAAAGCTAAAGCAGCGTCTGTGTGTAGCGTCCGCCGACGACGAGGAGGCGTACAGCCCCGGCTCGTCGACCAGCAGCGGCGGCGCGGCGCCCGCCTCCTCGCTGCGCTGCAAGATGGAGGAGCTCAACCGGCAGATCGAGGAGCAGAAGCAGCAGATACGCAAGATGACTCAGGCCGACTCCTCCGTCGGAGAGGTAGTTACACTAGACCACTTTAGAGCCTGGCCACACGAATTTCCGCTGCGTTGCCACGGCTAAACGGTGACGCTTCGGCAAAGGTCCCGTGGCCTGTTATGAATAAACTCAAGATATTTGGTTGTTATATCGAACTTGAATTGACTTAGAAATTGATAATTAGGTTCGATTTCCAGGGACGAAATTGAATATTAGGGGTTATTCCCACCTGTTACCACCAATTTGTTCTGGGATTTTTTTTCCCACCTGTTACCACTAAAGTACTCGGTGGTAACAAGTTGGAATATTTTTCCAATTTGTTACCACCGAGTACTTTAGGAATATTTTTCCCATTTGTTACCACTAAAATATTTGGTGATAACCACCACCAATTAGTTTAGTGGTAACAGCTGGGAATTTTTATTCCCAGTAGTTACCAGTGGTAACAGGTGGGAAAAAAATCCCAGCTGTTACCAGTGGTATCAAATTGGTGGTAACAGGTGGGGATAACCCAATATTAGCCTTGTTAAAGTAAGTACAGTCGACGTCATAAATATGTTTACACTTTAGTACCTTATCCATTTAACGACATGTTTTAACTGCCATATGAAATTGTCATAGCCGATAAAGTGACAAAGTACTAAAGTGTAAACATATCTTTGACGTCGACTGTACACTATTTTCGAGCGGGATGTGATGTATATGTATAAAGAAGTGTCAGAGCATCTCTTCTATTCTTTTTTTACATTTTCTTTATATTGCTTACGTTATGTATGTATTTAATCTCTTATTGCCAGTGATCGGAATAGGTAGAGTATATTTACCTAAAGTTCGCAAAAGGACATAGTATAGAGTGGTTACAACCGGGTGAAATATTAATTTATTTTTATTGAATTCCGGATTTCCGGTATTATTCTGGTAGGTACTAGTAAATGCAGTCGCAAGGGAGTCTCCAGTTTATGACTCTGTTCTAAGAAGTTAATTGTTGAAGTTAGTTGTTAGTAAATATTCTCCACCTATTACATAATTAGATATAAGGAGGCCCCTTTTATAACAAACTAACATAAAATATCCCATACCGACAGTGAGTAAATATTACGTATATTTAGTATTAAAAATACCGGAAATCCGGAAAACAATAAAAATAAATTAATATTTCACTCGGTTGTAAGCACTCTATATTATGACCTTTTGCGAACTTTAGGTAAATATACTCTACCTATTCCGATCAATGCTTTTTGCGCAAACAGAAACACAAGGTATATAAGTAGGTAGATAGGTAAGGTGAGTAGGGTTATGCTTGGTCTTATAGAATTGACAGAAGATATTGAAGCCGGAAGCTGGTTCATTTTGTTTATAATGCTTGTTGGTTAGTTTAGCACCAACCCTGACATGCGAATGTGTTTGTTTCAGGACGAGGCGTACTCGCCGTCGCGGCCGATGACGCCGCCGGGCGTGCCGCTGGCCGACATCGCGCTGCCGTCCAACCTGCAGGAGATCCTCGCCACCATCAAGCAGCGCTCCGAGGCGCCCGCCGACCGCGACCTGCGCCTGCCCGCGCCTTAAGGCCTCCCACTCTACCAACTAGAAACCTTCGCAGATCTAACGCTGCGGCTAAACACGTTGCAAATGCAACAGAACTTAAAGTGAACGAATCAGCCGAAGGTCCCCGGATTAAAAAAAAGAAAATTAATATCAGGGGTCTCCATCGCTCCCCATCTAAGTAACAGTGCGCCCTCTGTTCTGAAGTGGCGATGCGACTATGTAGTGTTTACTGGCCGCTATTCTTATTCCGGACGCTAGCCATAAAGGACTCATGACATTTACGCTTGTGAAGCATAAGTACAGAGCGAGAAGCTGTTTACATATTTTTTCTTGTAACTGGATGTTGATCATTATCTTTTGTGTTAAGGTAATCTATGTGCGATATTTTGTGTTATTTAATAAAAAATGTTGTTCAGTGGTTGATGTTTCTGCAGACTTCTTGGATGTATTAAGAATGATGAAGTGTGTCCAAGAGTGACAATTGATTTATATAAAAATAACTATTCGATAAGCATTTTATTCCGCTGTCAACACTGTTACGAATCAGATTCCTCTTGAAATAGGATGGTAGTACAAGATTATTTATAAATATTAGTGTAATTTTGCGGAGCGTAAATTACTCATTCTGTTTCTTGTAGAAAAAAGAATGTTACTTCACTGTGTATCATTTTATCCGCCTGCCCGCCGCACCGAGAGGCATTCTTTACTGTTTTACTGTTATGGTATGCTAAATATGTGTTTTGTGTATATTTCTACTTTTGTAGATTATAATTTAGAGTTACTTTTTATTATTGCAATGGACTAGATTATTTCTACTTGTTACACAGAATGCATGCATGCTTAGCATGTTGTAATCATTTTTAGAATCTATGTGTGCAATAGATCGGATAAGAGTAGTCAATACTGATTCAGTAATATTAAGTGTCTGCCACAATATATATTTCAGTGATCAACCAGCCTGTAAATAGTTTAACCTTTCTAGATATTATGAAATCTTTTAATGCTGTGTACAAAATTAAACTGATATATGGCACATTAGAACCCAAACCTTTTTTTATTTTATAGCGCACAACCTATGGTTTAAATTATAAAGCGCGTCTCAGACACAGACACCTTGTATTATATAAATATGTAATAGCGTGACATTAGCACATTGCACATAACAACATAATAACATACATTTTCTGTTAAGTTTAAATAGACCACATGCAGCATATTACGAGTCATGGTCTGTGACTCGCTCTATATTTATGAATGGTCATTTTTTACGGATCTTATAAAGGCATGGGGTCCCAATGAAAATACAATCATTTTCTGTAAAGAAAGACAACGGCATACACTGACATCAAAGATTTTAATTAAACAAATTAAATTATATTTATTGATTTCTTACCTGAGCTTGATTCTTTGCTGGACAAACAAAGACGTGAAAAGGAATAAATAAAGTAACCACGGAAAAATTATAAAAATTACTGTTTATTTGCTTTATTAAATCTACACAATAACAAGTCTTTGTATTATTGATTTATTATTATTACTGCCTTGCCAAGGATAAAAATTATTTTTAGGGTAAGTAATCAATTATTGTAATTTAATTTGTTTAATTTAAATCTTTGGAGTCATGTCCACATTATTGCGAGTAATGTCGCCCAATAATTGTCATATTTCTGTTTATAGATGATTAATAGCCACATAAGCCATGTAATTTTCTGGAGATAATTATTATCATCAAAAAGTATTATTACCTAATTTAACGTAAATGTAAAAACCACATTTAGAAACAATGATTCCACGTTTAAGAAAAACATAAATAACGCTTTGTGATTAAACTTGTATAACATCTATAAACCGATAAAATAGTTCGCAAGTGACAGCCCTAACTTTGGGCGCGGAAGCGGGAAGACAGCGTAGCGGAGGTGAAGGGGGACTGGGGGAAGTAGGTGTTTATAGCGCGGCATTAGTGGCCTGAGGCCCTACTTTAAAAATCGTAGTTCGAAGTTACGTTAGCTCCATCTCTGTCACTCGTCATTCGAGACTAAATCGAGAGAGAGGGATGGAGCTAACGTATCTTCGAATTTCGATTTTTAAAGTAGGGCCTCCGGTCAAAGGAGATTCGCTTCTACGTAGTTATTATTTATTCATTATGTGTTTGTTTATTATCTTGCCCAATATTTAGAATCTGATGTTGTGAGGATCTGGAAGAAAGGGTAGTTTGGGATTTTGTGAATAAGCGTCGTTTTCATATGGTTGACGTTATTATTAGAATCGTGGATACGTGGGCGAAGGTATATCGTTAGCAACTGCATCGCGGCTGTACCTCGACCGCTCTATACTCCATTTGCTTAGTCTAGGTGCCTAACTAAACACAAAACGAACTTAACCACGTGGGTCGGACAGCCAATCAAAACTGTTTTGTCGAGCTTTGACTTATCATTATCTAGAGGCCGTAAAGGAGCGTCCTCACTGAGAGCATTGCGTGAATATTCGAGTGGTGTGGAACTGTGTACGTTCAGCCGAGCAACTTACAAACCTTACACACACGGATGACACCGAATAGAAAAAACAGTTTATTCTGTTCTGTGTTGCTTACACACCACTCTATGTTCGCGCCGAATGCTCATTACACGCGAATGCTCTCAGTGGGGACGCTCCTTACTTTGAAAATCGAAATTGGAAGTTAAGCCGGCTACTCACGTCCTTGATTGGGAAAATCTCCATACTAGATGCGGTCAGAGCAATTTTACATTGTATGGAATTGCCCCAATCAAGGACGTGTGAGTAGCCGGCATTAGTTCCGTCCCTTTCTCTCGATTAAGTTGTAGAAAGGGATCGATCTAACGTAACTTCGAAAGTAGGGCCTCTGCTTCTATCTATTGGTTGATGAACCTATATCACGTAGTTTTGTTTGTTCACATTTAGTTAGCAGGTAAACAAATGGAGCAGGAAAGCTACTCTACTAGGTTAATTTTTGAGTGAGATAAAGATGCAAGCTAAAATATGATGCTTATTTCAATAGAAATGATAAAAAGGATTATAGTGGATTCCAAGTGGGATGGGTTGTGTTGTGATTGCCACACAAAACAATTTTACATTTCACGCAAGTCGTTTCTACCTAGCAAGCTGTGAACTAACTTTAAAAATATATATTGGAATTAAATCTTTAAATATATATATTGTAATTAAATAGTTCTGGAAAATTAACTATCCTGTTTTTAATTAATAATTTAGAATTGAATACCATGACATTTTGTACTTTTTACCTCCGACAAAAGAGGTTAGGTGCAAAAGGTCTTTAAATATTATACAAATGGTTTATCAATTTACTGTCTTGCTAATAGACGAACCACCCTGAAAATGTTTCACTCAAAATTAAGAAAAAGTAAACCAAAGCCTAGTATAAATCTAATTTTATAAAATATCATACATTATCATCATCAAACAAAGACCTTTTAGATCTTTTTCTTTTTTCTTTGAATGAACTTGGCACGTTATCAGCCTGCTTCAAGTTTTTGAATACTTGCTCCCTCAGTGATGGATTACGCTTCAATCTGTTTTCCATTGCTCTTATTTTAGTCTCCATAAGCTTTCTTCTTGGAATGTGCCTAAGCGAATATTCCCAGTCTCCAGTCAACTTCAGGTCTAAAAGTATTGGTACCATGTGGTTAATATTAAGATTTTTCTTTGATCCAGGGGCCCATTCTAGATATCGATCTAGAGGTAATTTGGCCATTTTGATTCCATCTCTCTTAGCTTTTGCCAGTGATAATGGCTCATTATTTACCTGAAACAGCTAAAAGTATTAAGCAACAGTATTTTATTTTGTTTACAACGAACAGTTAAACTAAACTTACTTTGTCAACCATGCAACCTACTATGTAAATTGCATCATGGTCATATTCTGTCAATTCATTACGGCAATGTGGTGTGAGATAAACAAGCTTCTCTTTTGGAAAAAGATCTAAATAGCTCTCTGTATGAATGTTCAAAGGCAACCAAGGTTCTTCTAATGATGGTATATTCTTTAGAAGTTGCTTATAGAAATGTCCCTTTAAATCTACATTGCACATATGTACATCAAAAGGGTCTTTATGAATTCTATTGTCACCAAAGACAAAGGTCATCTGTTTAGCAGCATTCACTGCTTCTCGATATATCATATTGCCTTCATATGAACAATCTATAATCACAGGTTTGCCATGCATTATAGCTTGCAGTGCTCTGGAACATAAAGTATAGTCTAAATCAATATACCTAACTAATCACATGAAACTGCAGATAGAAATAAAATTGTAGATTACCTGTAGTTATCGTAGCTGTTAATAGATCTGTCACGAATGCGTAAAAATAAAGACTGATGTTGTATTCCATATCGCAGATCATCAGGGTATTCCCTTGTGTCTTCGATTTCTGTTTCCAAGAAAGCTTGTTTCCTGGCTTCTTTCTTCGCCTGCACAAAACATCAGCAAATTAAAACTATAGGAATCACTTAAACAAACATAGTTCCTACACATAATCCCTTAGTTTCACATAGTTTTTTTTTGACATGACACTCCTACATATTTGAAAATGTTTTTATACATAGTTGACAATAGTGGCAATTTTTATTTCTAGGTGTACCTACACAAAAAGTTAAAAAAAAAATTAAATGAAAAACAAAAAACTGTTTTTATCTTAATTTAAAGACAGGAACTTCTGTAAAATATGCATTATTAACTCCATTCTATTCTTATCAATAGTGATTTTATTTGGTTACTCTCGCTTGCACGGTTTAAATAAAATAACAGTTTAAAAATAATCTTGATTTTTAACATTTTCGTGAATAAATCAGAAACAAAAAAAAACGAAAGCTGATATTAAGCATACAGTGTTCTTAGGTCCTGCCACTACTCCTTCTAAAAGTACAACCAAATCCCTTGTAGGGGCTAATCTTGTTAGCTTAGCCTGTTAGACCCTTTCTACTCAACTATCTTCCAAAATTAGGAAAATAATGAAAATATGGTACATGCATTCATACTTTGTCATTCTCTTTTGCTTTTTCTGTTTTAAACAAATACAACAAGTAGGAGCTTCTTTGGTTTCTGCTTTGTAGCTCCATAAGGTGTTTCCAATGACTACTTTTTAAGTTATCAGGAGCTTGGCGCCCGTCCTGGCGCATCACCTCAACCTCCAGCATTAAGATTCGCAATTTCTTCTCCAGGTCTAGGTCTCCTTTGCAAAGTTCATCAATGATTTGATCTGAAGATAAGTACAAAAATGTTCAAGAAAACAAAGTATTTGTTGTTAGATAACAAAAACAATGTTTTCCGTGCTTTCAAGCCAGGCTTAAGGAACAATATTAAAACATCAGTTCCAGTACCTGATTCATCTTCCAATACGGGTGAGAAATGACTAGCTGACCGGTAAACGGTTTGTTTAACCCTAACAACATTTGAAACTTGTAGTTTTCTAATTAAAGGGTTTCTTACAATACTTAAAATAGAACGTATGCACTGCATTGTACTTTATTTAACCAGTAAAACCTATGCAGCCGGTTCAAGACCTTCAATTCAAGGTTTTTTGAGTAAAAAACAGCAACCGGACATTAACATTAGAATTATTGACTCAATAACTTGTTTATCGGTAGAACTATTCGGGAATAAACATTTGCCACAGCTATAAAATAATTATTTCAAGCACGAAATGTAAATACACATTTGACATATCCAGTGTTGGGATTTATAGGTTAGGCTGTCAAGTAAGTCGTATCGTAACCAAAGAGTTTTTTTTTTTTTTAGTTTAATTTACCCCTCACGGGGAAAGCGAAGGGATCTTAGCCCATGCAGCCAAGTCTTTTGTATTTTTTTCTTCTGGAAGTGGGACCAAAGAGTATTGTAATATATTAGGAGATCGTAACACAGATAGATATATAAAAACTTTCATAGGTCTACGGGGTCTATGTCGGGTGCTGAGCCCCTACTTTGAAATTCGAAGTTCGAAGTTACGATAGCTTCATCCCTTTCTCTCGATTTAGTCTCGAATGACGAGTGACAGGGATGGAGCTAACGTAACTTCGAACTTCGATTTTCAAAGTAGGGCCTCTGAATCCCTGTCAGTCGTATTGAATCATGTTGCCATTTTAATCCCGAATTGGAAAATTTGAACCATTAATTTAAATTCGATCCTTCGGGCCCTAGTATGGCTGCGTTTATCGCGGGGCAGAGTTTGGATAAGGCATCCGTCACCTTCTGACACGTAAATAAGTACGAGAGTGACGGATGCTTCATCCACATTTGACACGCGATATAGGCGCAGCCATACTAGGCTCGCATGTGCCCTACGTAAGCGATCGCACGTAAATGCGAAGCCGACACGACTAGCACAAGTTGTATTTTCTCGCTTGTCGCTCAGTGCGTCTCTATTGTTACAGACTATATAGAAAGAGAGATCCGAAGGACCAACAATTTGCGGACCACTTGTGCTATCTAACCCTCCTAAAACGAGCTTAAAAGGGATGAAATCGAGCTTTAAAATCTCGATTTTAAAGGGGCGGCCGTCAATGGACCCGATTCTACGTGCACATCGCTTAAATAGCCTAAAACTAAATTGTCTAATTTTTAGACTTAGTTTAGATGGCAGATTTATCAAGTGCTATTCCAGAGGCTCGTTTCACGAAGCTACAAGTTACAAATTACAAGAGAAGTCTCTTTCTAACTCCTTTTGCTAGAAAAGGAGTTCCGCTTGTAATTTGTAACTTGTAGCTTCGTGAAACGGGCCACAGGGGCACGTTTTATAAAGCTACAAGTTACAATTTTATAGGTCTGAACTGGCAACACTGCTCAAATGGCTGGTCGTCATTGGTCGAGGTTGTGTCAAATGGAAACTTGTAACCTGTAAATTGTAATTTGTAGCTTTATAAAACAGGCCCCAGTATGTCAATATAATATTGCATAAGACCGCCTAACATAAGAAGTGTCTCTTGTCCATCTCAGATCCGATCCACTCTCTGCTCATTTTTATTCTATTCCACTGTTCTGTGGCTCTCTTCTCCACTTCAAGGTGTACAGGGTTCAGTCCTAGCCTTATCTCCAGGGCCTGCGTGGGAGCTGTCCTCATTGCCCCGGTTGTCATTAGGCATGCTAGTCTCTGGACCTTCGTCAGCTCCTTGTCTATATATTTTGTTTTCGCTCTATGCCACCACACTATGGCTCCATATAGCAGTCTGGGTAAGACCACTGTTTTGTAGATCCATTGTGTATATCAGTGGTTTTAGTCCCCATCTTCTTCCTATGGCTTTTCTGCATTGCCATAGGGCTATTATTGCTTTTCTACATTGCTCCTTTACATGTTTCTTGTATAGCGGTTTGCTGTCTAGTACTACACCCAGGTATTTTATTTCCTTGAGTGTTTCTATCTCTTCACCTTTGATTTTGATGGGTGTCAGAGTCGGCAGCTTCCTTTTATTGGTGAAGAGTACTATTTTCGTCTTGGTCGGGTTCAGGTCTAGCCCTCTGCTTTGCCACCAGTTTAGTACCTGCTTTATCCCTCTAATCATGACTTCTCTCATTACGCTGAGGGTTTTACCCCTTACTAAGAGTACCCCGTCATCTGAGTACGCTTGCATATGTATATCCCCTCTGTTTGTTTCTCTAATGAGCGAGTCTAGTAGGAGACACCAAAGGAGTGGTGACAGACAGCGCCCTTGCGGGAAGCCCCTGCTCGTCTTTATCCTTATAGAGTCTCCCCTTAGTTGTGCCGTGATCGCTCTACCTGTTAACATGGCCATTATCCACTTTCTAACTGCTGGGTCTATGTCGTCTCTCCCTAAGCATTTCTCTATTGCAGCAAAGGTAGCTCTATCGAAGGCGCCCTCCACATCGAAGAAGCAGCCTAATGCCAGCTCTTTATCTTCTATTGCTCTTTCTATTCTGGTGGTCAGATTGTGAAGGGCTGTTTTTGTTGATTTCCCTGCTATGTAAGCATGCTGATGCCCGTGCAGGGGCAATCTCCCTACTTGCATGCTTGTCCTTATCTGTACATCTATGATCTTCTCCAGTGTCTTCAGTGCAAATGATGAAAGACTGATGCTTCTGAACGATTTTGCGTCTTTGTAGTTTTTCTTTCCTGGTTTAGGGAGGAATATTACCTTTACCTCATTCCAGATGGTCGGGATGTGACTTAATTCCAGACTCTTTTCGTAGATTTCTCTTAGGCTGTTCCAGATGTGTTTCAGTCCCTTTTGTAGTAGTATGGTTATCACTCCATCTGGGCCTGCCGTTTTGTAGGGGGCGAAGGAATTTATGGCCCATTCCCCTACCTCTTTACTGATTGTTAGGTTTAATAATAATAATAATAATAATAATAATAAGTCGCGCGCGCGCATTCGGACGTGACGGGTGTGCTTGTGTAATCGATCGCGCGAGCGATTTTAGCGTCTAAAGAAAATGACAGCTGTTGTTAAGTGCAATACGTGCAATATTGTGATAGACGAACTATTATGCTTCGTGCAAAATAAAATATCGACTATTGATGATGACAGTTTAAAACGAATATGTGTAACAGCGTTTAAAAGTGATGAAATTAAACGGTCGAAAACACTTTTATTTCAATCGTTACCAACGGATAAACGCATGACTACGCGTATGAGAGACGGAAAAGAAGGTCGCGATATGGAAGATATTTTAGCCCTTTTTAGGGGGTCCAACACAGAATTAATACCAGTGTTTGTTGCCCGTAACCTGGATAACCTTCCACCCGTCACTTTCGACCATCTGGATGTCACAAAACTACTCAAGGACTTAGTACTCCTGCAGACCGAATTAAAGGACATCAAGTCTCGATTTGTCTCGAAAGATGAGCTGGAGAATATGAAAGCAGAGATTTTAAAGTCGATACCAGCACCTGAAGAGTCCGTTCCAAACTGCTTTCGTAGTATAAACGTGAACATGAAGCGTGGGGGTGGTGGATCATATCTCGATAGTGGTCCAATGGGACTCTCGACTCTGGATATGACCATAGACAATAATAAGAGATACAATATAATAAATTCTTCGTCGCCTGAGCATATCGGAGATAAATTATTGCAAGAGTACCCACAAAGTTCGGGCGAAAAAAGTACAAGTTTGAAAAAAGCGGACGCGATAGCTGCGATCTCGGTGACGTCACCCGCGGGGCAGGGCGAGCGGGAAACCGGTCTTGTTTATCAGGCGGCCGGCGCTCAGCTGTTTACGGCGCCTACTTCTAGCGCTTGCATTGATAATAATGACGAGACCAATAGAAATAACAAGCAAACAGAACCGTCGTTTAAGACGGTACTTGAAAAGGATGTTCAATGGAAAGTGGTCCAGCGGAGAAAACCCAAATCGTCATCATCGTACCGTTATCTAGGCAAAACGGGCTGTGCAAATGTAAATAACGAAAAGTTCAAGGCTGCAGATACCAAAGTGCCGATTTTTATTACAAAGGTGCATAAGGAGACTACTATGGAGGACATATCGAGTTATATACAAGATAGAACAGCGCAGAGTATTTCACTGGAAAAAATCGTTTTTAAACAGGAAAAGGATTATAATGCTTATAAATTCTTTGTATCAATGGATAAGCTTGAAATGTTTTTAAACGACTCACTATGGCCACGGGGCATTATCTTTCGTCGTTTTATGCATTTTAAGCAACGTCAAACTGATAGCGCTCGTAAGACGGCACAGTTTAGTTAGCAAATGGGAATTGATTATCCATGCAGATTAGTATCGTTTAATTGTAAGAACGTGAAACGATCTATCGAAAATATTAAGCAATTATGCCAAAAATTTCAAATTATTGCTTTGCAAGAAACATGGCTGATGCCTGACGATATTTCATTTCTTAGTAGCATAGATGATAAGTTTGAATATACTGGGACATCAGCGATGGATACAACGAAGGGAATGCTGCGAGGTCGACCGTTCGGCGGAGTCGCACTGCTGTGGAATAAAACTGTATTTCAAAGTGTGTCGGTTGTGGAGTGTGCGAATTCGCGAATCTGTGCCATAAAAGTTGTAACTGGTCAAAGGTCGCTACTAGTGTTTAGTGTTTATATGCCAACAGACAAAATGGATAATCTGGCGGATTTCACGGATTGCATGAGTGTGGTGAGTGCTACTATAGACACTAACAATACGGAGTCTGTGTACATACTTGGAGATTTTAACGCTCACCCAGGTGAACTCTTTTACAACGAACTCACAAATGTCTGTAATGAACAGGATTGGGTCTGTGCGGACGTTGCAAGGTTAGGTATACAGTCCGGTACCTACACTTTTGTGAGTGAAGCGCACGCCTCGACCAGCTGGCTCGATCACTGTCTCGCGACTAAGTCAGCAGTTGATTCAATTTCAAGTATATACGTAATGTATGATGTTATGTGGTCAGATCATTTGCCTTTAGTTGTAGAATGTAATTTAAGTTTAATAAAACCTAAGATACTTTGCAATAAAAATATCACACCCAATAAAGCGATATGGGGACAACGAGGGCCGGAACAAATCCATTTGTATTGTACTGAGTGTCAAAATAAACTGGGTTTAATTGATTTTCCCGAGCGGCTCAGGGAATGTTGTGATTTTATGTGTAATGATCCCAGCCACAGACTTATTGTTGATCAAATGTATGATGATATAATTTGTATCTTAACGAACTCTGCCTCAGTGAGTCGTAGGTTTAATTACGTGAAAAGGAAGAAATCAGTGACTGGCTGGAACAAACATGTCAGCGAGGCTCACAGGGAGGCGAGGTGTAAATTTAAAGTATGGCAATGGTATGGCGAACCTAATTCTGGGCAAGTTTTTGAAGAAATGCGAGAAAGTAGAAGGATTTTTAAGTCTCGTTTAAAATGGTGTCAGAGAAACGAGGAGCAAATAAAATTTGACATTATTGCGGCACACCATTCTAAGGGAGATTTTAAGAACTTTTGGATGTCTACTAATAAGCTAAATAGCAAGCCGAGCCTCCCAGTGAGTATCGACGGCATTAGTAATCACAAAGATATAGCAGATATTTTTAAAAATAATTTTCTTGTGGTATCATTGCTGGGGTCATCATTATCATCAGGTGCGTGCGGTGAGGGGCCACGTGGTCAGGCGTTTACTAGATTTACAGCTAAAGAAGTTAGTAATGCTATTAAATCAATGTCAAGAGGTAAATCTCCTGGCCACGATGGTCTCAGTATCGAGCACCTTCAGCATGCGGGGCCACACCTTCCACGAGTGCTCGCGATGTTCTACACATTTTGTGTGGGACATTCGTACATGCCGGCTGATATGTTGAGGACTGTGGTGGTGCCCATAGTAAAAAACAAAACTGGTGATATTAGCGATAAGAATAACTATAGGCCGATTTCCCTGGCTACCATTATCGCTAAAGTGTTTGACAGTCTGCTGAACTGCCAATTAGACCAATATGTACAACTTCACGATAATCAATTTGGCTTCAGACCGGGCTTATCAACAGAAAGTGCTATCTTGGCCTTGAAGCAGACTGTTAAATACTATACAGATCGACACACACATGTATATGCATGCTATCTGGACCTATCTAAGGCTTTTGATCTGGTCTGCTATGACATTTTGTGGCAGAAATTTGTAGACATGAATGTGCCAACAGCCCTACAGAATGTTTTCAAGTACTGGTATAAAAACCAAGTAAATGTAGTCAGATGGGCTGGGTCGTATTCTGATCCATACAGGTTGCAGGGCGGGGTGAGGCAGGGGGGGTTGACCTCACCCAATCTTTTCAACCTGTACGTGAACGCGCTGATTGAGGAGCTCAGCAGCATCCATGTCGGCTGCTTTATTGACGGAATATGTGTCAATAATATAAGCTATGCAGACGACATGGTGCTGCTGAGTGCCTCTCCATGCGGCCTTGTCAAGCTGCTAAGTATCTGCGAAAAGTACGCTGCGAGTCATGGCCTAAAATATAATGCCACTAAAAGTCAGTGTATGGTCTTTAAGGTTAGAAATAAAGGTTTACCGGATGTTCCTCCTATCAGATTAAATGGTATACAACTGGAGACAGTGACACAGTTTAAATATCTTGGACATGTGGTGACGTCTGATCTGAGGGACGATGCAGATATCGAGCGTGAACGCAGAGCATTGTCGGTAAGAGCCAACATGATCGCCCGCAGGTTCGCTAGATGTTCCATTGAGGTCAAGGTTACTCTGTTTAGAGCATACTGCACGCAGCTCTACACAAGCAGCCTGTGGGCCGAATTCACTCAGAGGCAGTACAGTGCTCTGCGAGTGCAATTTAATAATGCATTCAGGTTGCTGATGGGGCTGCCCCGATACTGCAGCGCCTCAGGGATGTTCGCTGAAGCACGGGTGGACTGCTTCCACGCCACTATGCGCAAGCGCGGCACGTCCCTGGTGCGCAGGGTGCGGGGCAGCGCCAACAGCATCATGAGCATGATAGCTGGTAGGATTGACTGTTTATATGTGAACCATTGTTCTATGGCTCACTTGAACAGAAAATGTGTATATTTATTTTAAACTTATTTATTGTGTTTTAATTTAAGTCAATATGTAGTTATGATTTTAATTGTAAATTAATTTAGTGTTTAATGGCCTACCTGACATTTATGTAATATTTTATGGACTTGAAGTGTCTGAAATAAAGAATTATTATTATTATTATTATATATTATTATTTATTATATTTCTCCCGTAAAGGTCCTCCATCCTTGTGCTCTTAGTCTCTCCCTTGTATTAGTGTATTTGTTCCTAATAACTCTATATTCGTTCCAGCCTTGATCATTGCCCTTTTTTAGAGCTAGTCTTAACGCCTTACGAGTTCTTTTCCGTAGTTTCTGTACCTCTTTATTCCACCATGGCTGTCCTTTATCTCCGTTGCACGTTCTCTCTGGACACGCCGTCTGGTAGGCTCTCGATATGACCCTGTTCAGATCCTCAGCGGCCCTGTCCAGTTCCTCGCTAGTGCTTGGGCTTCTGTGTCTCGGTGTCCACTCACTCAGTATGCTGTTATATTTCTCCCAGTCTGTTTTCCTTGGGTTACTTATCTTTTTTCTTTCCGTGTAGTAGTCCAAGCCGTACAGTAGACTCCTGTGGTCCGACATGCTGTCTTCCTGGTCTACTCTCCAGTCTTTCACATGTTTGCCTATCTCTCCTGAGATTATCGTTATATCTAATACCTCCTCTCTTGCCCTGGTTATAAAGGTTGGGGTTGTACCTGTGTTGTGTATGTCCAGGTCATTACTTACAATAAATTATAGAAGTGCTTCCCCCTTCTTGTTGGTGTCGCTGCTTCCCCACACCTCATGGTGTAAGTTCGCATCGCAACCTACAAGAATGGGTGTTCTCTTACCTTTGTATCTGCTGACCGCTTCCTCCAGTTCTCTGGTTGGCGCGTTGCTTTCACCTGGTATGTAGCAACATGCCAACGCTACCTTAAATCCATCTCCGTTCCTTGTCACGAGGCTGAATTCTACCACCACTAGGTCTCTGAAACATATGGGCATTAGGCATCTCATATTTCTTAGGTCTCTACTTGCGTATATGCTTGCCCTAGGAGGCAGCTCACCATTTCTTTCGAAGTGGAGGTCGCACCCCAGGCTACCCAGTCCTGTTACCTGGTTTTTCCATGCGTACGGCTCTTGCATCAGGACAATGTCAATCTTTCCCCTCACTATGTATTGGCACAGTTCGGACATTGCATCCTTGCAGTGCTGGAGGTTTACTTGACATATTCTTATTTTTTTGTATCTGTTTGTGTTGCTGTGTGGTGTGTGTTGCTTGTCTGTGTTGCCCATTGCTGGTTGTGTATTTGTTTAGTGTAAGCCGCCTCCCGTCTTCCTAGTCCGAGGAGCCCCCTTCGGTTACCATCTGTGGTGGATGGTCCTGCGCTGCCTCAGCCTGGTTCCTGGGCTGCAGCACTGAGCCACCACAGCTGCACCTGCAGCTGCAGTTCCTCTTCACTACCGGGGTCTCCACCGCCTCTTTCACTCTGTGAGGGGGGATCTCGCCAGCCCGGCCCGGATGCGTGTGGCTTGGAAGAACAGCCAATGGCTGGCCTCCTCACCCCACGCATCCTCCACGCTCTTAGGCGCCGAGTAACATACCCGGATGCCCGTGACGAGATCCTCCCTGCTCACCTGCATCCACTCCAGGATTTTAAGCTCCTCTTCCCTGTCCCAGTTTCGGGCTCTCGGGTAGAGGAGCGGATCCTCCTTCAGTTTGCTCGGCTTGCGTCGGGTCGGTGACACACGTTGAAGCTTGCTCACACCGCACACATACCGCTAAAGCCCTAAAATCAATAGAAAAATAAAAATTACGTCATATAATTACGGTCCAGTTGTCAGTCTGTCAAGTCAAGTCAAACAAATGTCTGTGGGTCAGACTCAGACAGAAGCTTTGTCAGAATCAGTAACAGCGGGCACATCTCACATGTTTAGACATACCTATCCTATAATCTGAGGCCCTACTTTAAAAATCGAAGTTCGAAGTTACGTTAGCTTCATCTCTGTCACTCGTCATTCAAGAATAAATCAAGAGAAAGGGATGGAGCTATCGTAACTTCGAACTTCGATTTTCAAAGTAGGGCCTCTGTGACGACTGTGAAAGCCATATTTTATAATCTGTGGTGACAGCAAGTCGGGCGGCGCCGTTCCTTATAGGTTATATGTTATATTTATAATTAGCCTTTTTTCCTGAATTTATTGATAATTGTGTACTCTACTCCAGGTTTTAATAAATCTACGAGGTATATAGGTGCATTATATTTCGAATTATGTAACTATTACGTTCTATATAATAAATTATATGTAATATCCAACTTTCAGATAAGCATGGCGGTGGCGACAATGTTACGCCGTACGCTCATCAACGGCACGGTGTACTCTGCTGCTGCACTGCGTTTCGCATCCACTCAACCCGAGAAGAAGGTGTTTTTTGACGTCACTGCCGACGGTGAGCCGCTTGGCCGTATAGTGATAAAGCTCGAAACTCTTGAGGTGCCCAAGACCTCAGAAAATTTTAGAGCACTTTGTACTGGAGAAAAAGGATTTGGATACAAAGGGTCATCCTTTCATAGGATTATTCCTAGTTTTATGTGTCAGGGTGGAGACTTTACTAACCACAATGGCACTGGGGGCAAATCTATATACGGGCGAACATTCAAAGATGAGAACTTTAAATTGAGGCACACTGGTCCTGGAATTTTATCAATGGCTAATGCAGGGCCTGATACTAATGGCTCGCAGTTTTTCATCACTACTGCTGCAACCCCCTGGCTGGACCGGAAGCATGTTGTGTTTGGAGCTGTTGTGGAGGGTTTAGATATTGTTCAAAAAATGGAAGGTTTCGGATCCAAGAGTGGAAAACCCTCTAAAAAAGTGCTAATTGCAGACTGTGGTGAGTTAGATTAGAGAGAACTAGTGCTAAGCTAGTCATTTGAAATCAATTTTGTAGAATGAATGCTTAGTAAATTTGAAATCAATGTTATAAGATACATTTAACATGTAGAAAGTAGGGTATAAGTGTTATTGACTAAAGTTGAGTAGTTGTATAAGGTTGTGTAGTTGTTTCACTCTACCCACACTCCCATTAGCGAGGTAAGCTAACACAGTTAGTAGTTTTATGAATCACAGATTAGTTAAGTTTCATTTGTATCATATTTTAATCTTTAATATATTGACTATTGTGTTTTCATCAGGCGAGCTGAGTGATGTGATAGCCATCCAGTCAGTGCAATAATTTCTAAAGTTTGAATGGAAATAAAACATATTTGCTTTAAAATAAGTATGCAATTTTATTATTCACTAAATGCAACAAATAAGTTTTGGAGTTGCTATCATCAACCATTTCCATCTGAGATTCAGATAACAACTTTACAAATACAACTAAGTCAGTATCAAGTCTTAATATCTATTGTAAGGCATTTTTAGATAAAACACTCTCTTTCATATCAAACTATGTATCTCTCTTAACAAATATATTACATGGATGACTTGCTAATTTACTTTGTCTTTTTGTTTGTGATAAATATATTGCTTTAAAATACTTGCTCAATCCTAAATTAATACTCTACCATAATAATTGATTACTTACTTCAAAACACCAGCCCAAGAATTGACATTTTCATAATTCATATAAAACCATAAACATTAATTTGTAAAAGAGATTGTTATTACGGAAAATAAAATTAAGGGCAACACAGACTAACAGTCCGCTAGTCGATCTTGGCATACTAATTCATCATCGTTGTACACAGAGATATCTCTGAAGGACTTGACAGACTTGGGACTGCAGGTAACCTGTTAGGCCAGCTTGCATGTAAATGTTAACATTAGGTTCATCCCAGGTTAACAGGTTAATTTGGTAAATTGTCAGTTCTTATATAAATCTGACATTCTTTAATAATTTTACCTGGGATTAACCTAGGGTTAAATTTCCGTGCAAGTTGCCCTTGTTTTACAATTATATGCATTAAGTGTTGACTAAGGTAAAGGTAAAGAATAAAATAAACTAAAAATAAAAACATCAAAGTGATATTTACAAATTAAAGTATTTTTACTAAATAAATGTACAATAACAGTTTCAAAACTGAAGTTGCAATCAGCAGTCATCACAATCTTGAGATCATATTAAATAAACATAATTGACAAATATTTTACATAAATATACTATCAAATTGTGATTTGTGTCTGTAGCAGTGAATACAATGCCCGTATAGTTAAATTCCGATACGGGCACCATATATCTAAGAGGAGAGCTCACTGTACCAGTTAAGGCATCATTCATATTGTCTGTGCAAATAGTATAATTATAAAGTTAAAAAAATTGAAAACAATTTGGTGCAAGTAGAACTCTTTACTCTAAAAGGCAGGATAGTGTTTATCTTTATTACATGTTATTTTTGCTGACATCAGAACTACACAGGTTCTGGGCACTTTGTGATTATTATTGAAAATGTAAACAGGAATAGCTTGTGAAATATATACAGCAATTGGCAGTTTAGGCATATCACAAATTAACTATGCAATACAGATGAGTTTTTTTTTGCAGAAATGAGTCATTCTGATCTAGTTAAGTACAAACATATAAAGGCGAATTTTTATCCTGTTAAATGGCTTGCTTATGACATAATTTAGCTGAATTGCAAAAATTTTGGAACTTAATTATTAATCGCGGGTGTATTAAGATATTTAAATAATTGTGTATTTATTTTATACAATTGTTTTAGTTTGCGAATACACTCGCGTAATGTAATCGAGCCGAGCTGCAGGATTCAGAGATTCGGAAACAAATGTCAATAACATAATTAATGATTGCAGGGTCGAAATAAGTAGCACATTATTATAAATACAGTCGGTGACGTCCTTACGATTTATCAACAATGATCTAAGAATAAGAGTAATTAATTAAATTGAACTATTAGCAGAACGGCTACATCGTAATATGCGGGCGCGAACAACTTGAGTATTTATACTTTTAATACGAGCATTTCTCGTCCGCAGCGGCTCGGTCCCTCGCCGCCATACGGATTTCATTCAGGGGGTCTACGGCGATTACGCTCATCCCGACGAGTCGTCGTTCGCTCGGCTGAGTGTCGGGCTAGACGCGCGGGTCGAAGGGCGCGGGCGCGGCGGCGAGCTGGTCGACGCTGCGGCCCTTGTGCAGCTGCAGCGCGGGGTCGGGCGGGTCGAGCGTGAGGTGGTGGCTGGACGTGCGCTTGTGGCGCGCGGGCGGCGCCGGCCGCAGCTCGCGCGAGCCCGTGCGCCGGTGCCGCAGCACGCCCGCGCCCGAGATCAGCCGCTTGCTCTCGTCGTCGCGCGGCGGCGGCAGCGCCAGCGCCGACAGGTCCAGCCCGTCCAGGCTCTTGAGCGCGAGCAGCTTGAGCTGGTCGAGGCTGAGCTCGCGCGAGCCGGAGCGCGAGTGCGCGCGCGCCGGCTGCTCCAGCTGGATGCTCTTGGAGTCGTGGCGCAGGTGGCGCGAGGCCACGAGCACGCGCGCGCCGCCGCGGCCCGACTCGGCCGAGTGCGCGGACTCGGTGCGCTGCAGGCCGGGCCCGCGCGCCGCGCCCGCCTCCAGCGGCGACGTGGCCGTCGAGCTCGGCCCGGACGTCGGCCCGGACCGGAAGCCGCTCGCGTTGTCCGCCGACGGTAGCTCTTCGAACACTGAAACGTCAACTTTTATTTCATACATATACACATACAGACGATAAAGATGGGACTTTATAACGATCACCGCGGTCGATCGGTTACTTTTCTATTTTTAAATGTTTTTCTCTCAATAACAAACAAAGCTATTTAAAACCCTTTTTATGGCGTGGAAAACATAAACTAGCATTAACTTATAATCTCAAGACTGAATAACAAAAGGTATATTCAGATTTATATCTGTAACTATAAGTATTAATTCATTGTGAACTCCACATTATAGATTAAAAACCCTTTTAAAAAATGTGACTAGACATAGTATTTTCGTGTACCCTTCATACTAGTTTTGTCATCTTGATCGGTTGGCTTGGTAAATATTTAAAATCTCGCTCAGACATTGTCTACCCTGGCTAGGTGTATGTGCGTGTGTCAGGTCGGACTCACGTTTGTCGAGGCTGATGATGGAGCCTGCGATGTCCCGCGCGGGGTCCAGCGGCGGCGCGGTCTCTAGGTGGCGGCGTCGGCGCACCAGCCACCAGTCCGCCATAAAGATGCCTAGTGCCACGATCTTAATCCCGCCGCAGAGGCCCACGTACCTAATACACAACGGTTGAGGTAAAGCTTATACGAAAGAGTCTCCCATTATAATTATTAGTGCATACAAATGTAAATTATGCCCAATTACATTCTAGTATTCAAGGGATTTTTTTAAATCGGGTGATAACATTCTGATATAGGTAAATTCATCAGTTTATCTTTGGAGGATAATTTCCGTAAGACGGTGGAGAGGCAACAGATGCGATTAGCACAGAATTATTAATATTAGGACTGTTTAGGTTCAACAGTGGGTCGACTCGTACTTTGTATTGTATGGAGATGATCGAACTAAAATAAGCTACCTATATCGGAACTGTTCGATGTCGTAGAGCAGACAGCGACCGCCCTTCTCGCCGCCGCAGGACTGCTTCCACAGGATGCAGGTGGAGTCGATGAGGTTGCCGAACACAATGGGCGCCGGGATGTACCCGAACAGCCGAAAGATCACGAACTGCATGCCCAGCGCGAAGGAGCGCTCCTCCTCGCTCACCGACCTGCAATGGTTGTAATACGTTATTTGATTGGAATCAAAATTGGATCCCATCCATCCCATGATTTGACTCGCACTGGCCACGACCCACGGAAGTCCACCTTAAACTTGATACATTTCATATTGGTTTATTTGTCAACATTTTGGTAGGGGTACAAATGTTGACCACAATACTTTGTTGGTGTTTCGCCTGGCCCAAGCCAGGTCATATAAATTGCCTCGATGCCTATTCACTCATAGGTTTTTTTATGAGTCGGAGCAAAAGTAGCAGGAATTTACTAGCCTTTGCGATTTATTTAATTCAGTAAACGGATTAAAATACAGCGGTATAAGACAAGTCGGAGGGGTCGATTCTGCAAACCGGGCACCGTCTGCACATTCTGCACTCATCGACTCGTCCTCATATTTTAATCAGTCACGTAAACAACCGCAGGTTCCATTTCAATTTTGCATCGCTAGGACCCTACGAATTTTCACTCCTGAAAGGTTAGGCCGGTATTTATATCCTAGAAAAAGTAAGAAACGGGTAGGTACCTGAGCACGATCATGAGCAGCGGCATCTGCGTGACGGCGACGACGAAGGTCATGAAGAATAGCAGCACGAGGAAGGGGAAGATAGTGGTGCAGGGGGGGTTGCAGGCGCCGGCCGTGGCCACGGGCACCACGGTGACCTCGCTATACTCGCGCGCGCGCAGCGCCGCCGCCGCCGCGCCCACCACCGTGCCCGAGCCCAGCGCGCCCACGCCCGCCACGCCCGCTGGCCCGCCGCGGCTGTTCTCGTGCACGCCTGCAATATACATTCACTCCTATAGCAACGCGGGGTTGTGGCACCAGGCGAGATGCGTGGCGACTGGCGAGATCGTCATCGATATCGGAAAAATAAATAAATGTAGTCGTGTGAAGCGCTTATGTCAGTTCTATACACTGACAGTTTTCGAAAATCGTTTTCGATAGCGTTAAGCATTTTGTCTAGGGCCTCTAACTTTAACCTTTTCAACGCCACAATCGGCTCTGGCCGACGACTAAAAGTCGTGCCACTGACGCCACGTCGGCTACAGCCGACAAGAGTTCAAGATTAAAAGAGACTTCGTTTGGTAGCAATAAGGTGTAATATGTTTGGCGTGTGGATGGCACATTTTGTATTCGACGTATGGCGTTCAAAAGGTTAACGTGAGTATCTATCTAACTATGCATCAGTATGAAGTAACATACTAATCGGGATGGTTCTTAGCCTGGTTATAACAATCCGTTAAGCCGATTAAGAGATGAGAACCCTAAAATTAGGTTTCGCCATTGGGGTTTTTATCTACATATTAGAAGTAGATGGTCAGTACGAAGCTTGAATTCTCAGGTTTGATCGCTACCGGAGATACATATTGGTATCATAATATTTTGGATTTCTAGGGCTGGTCGATACCATTCTGCGTAACAACTGTAAAAACTGTTCAAATATATACAATCGCACGACGCGTTACGCCAATTTAATGACGAAAAACAGGACCCTGTGACTAAACTTACGCTGTCCGTCCGTCCATCGTCCACCTTTAACGAACTGTACCTTTTGAAGCGTAAAAGATAGGCGTTTTTTTACAGAATATGTACATATAAAGGTCGTTTAAAAAATAGTAAAGGCGATCCCCATACAAGAAACTTTAATACCACTATTTTTGTTATTGTTTCTATATTAAAAACGGTAATACATACAAGCGTACGTCGGTTCGATTGTAATGCCTTTGCATAGTTTGCATTATTATTTGAGGTTTAAAAGAAAAACTGCAAAAAGTACATAGTTTAATGGACTTAAGATACATGACATTTGATTTGGAACGTCGATTGTGAGTTTAATATGTCGATAAATTGTCTAACCAGAAAATATACTTATAGACATGTAAAATCGCCAATAGATTTTTCAAGTAGCACTTGAAGTGAGTTTCCACAGTAAGTGACAGAAAGTTCCAATTGAATCCCATTCAATCTCTTAATAAAAGTTCATTTATGCTATAAAGTTTATTACGTAATCGCTAAAGGAATATATCAATTTTGAGTATTAAGTTTGTTAAAACCATAAAAAAACCTTTTTTTCATTACTAACGGGATTTTTTTTGTAGTAAAAAAAAAACGCAAATATAGAAAAAATACCCCTTTTTCCGTGTCTCGGTCTCGGTCTCGGTCTCGGCCGAGAATTTATTTTATTCTCGGTTAGGCCGAGATTAAAAAAGCGGTCTCGGTCGGACCTTAAGGAAGGGTGTATTCAGGTGTGAGTGTTACAGTGTCTGGGTGTGTGTAGTGTAAGTGAATGCTCATTGCTCACATGCGCAGTTGGTGAAGTTGGAGCGTGAGGAGAAGGCGGCGGCGCAGCCGGCGTGGCACGGCGAGAAGTACGTGAGCCCGTTATTGCCGCATACGGGCTCCATGTCCGTCTCGGCGCACAGGCAGTTGAAGTTGCACGCCGCCGTCAGGTTCACTTTGAACGGTTCTATATTGCTGCAATAGAAACACAACAAAATGTTACATTCATGCTACATTACAGGAATATTAAGTCTAAAAAAGCGAATAAAATAATGACAAAAGGCCATTGCATTTAGAAGAAAGAAGAAAGAAAGTTAAACATTAATTCCGTGACACAAACAGCACTTAAGAATTGAAATTTATGCTATAATCTGAAATAGGAATTTAGTTTTTACAAGAACGCATTTTTGACGCTAAACATAAGGGACTACAGTTTATTAAATCAGAATTACAAGAGATAGCTTCCATCTGCTGTCTTAGTTTTGTAAACGGTAACATATTGGTAGGTACAAAAAAAATAGGGTCGAACTCTAGTTCGAAGTTGCTCAACCAGCAGCAATGGAGCTACCACCTAAAATACAACTATACGTTACCTATTATTGGTGTAAGGGATAGTGGTTCCAGCCATCTTGATGTTATCGCAACCAAGGAAGAAGAGTAGCGCGTAGCAAGACAAGCAGACGGTGTTGGAGATGAGGACGAACTGCACGGCGCCTTTGGGCCGCAGCTCCAGCCGCTTCAGCAGGCAGCCGCCCATGAAGATGCCGATGCACGCGCCCGGGATCGCGATGGACCCTGCCAAAACCACATATTAGGTATATCATAAATAGTTGATTTTAGTATCCATTAGAAATATATTCCCATAGGAGGGATAGGAAAGGGAATTTCATTAGTCAACTGGCAGCATAATTATGACTAACCAAGGCAAGATCTTGGTGAGACAGATCTCAGTGTAATCAACACATTACACGATTAGGTATCAATATTATATAAAATGTTTTCTCGAGAAGACTGATTTAGTTTTGACAGACTGTAATCTGTCGGTAACGATCGGAGTCGGTCGGAGACTATAAAGTCTGCCGTCAGTTTATTCATGATCTAGGTTATGGACTAAACTGATGCCATAAAGAGCATATAAAGTTAACGTCGATTTCCATTTAGGCAAGATACCGGGTTACGTGGAGTTTATGTGTACTAAAACTCCCCAACTGTCTAAATCTGTGCTACGTTTATGTACCTATTTCAAAAATTGACTTAGATAAAAGTATTAATAAATGGGATTTGGCACATAAATTATTATTAGCAAGCTAATTTAGTCGATATCATTCATTAATGTTTATTTTGCTCTTCTATTTATCTATATATATCCTCGTCCTGCCCAATGTTCTTTATTAAAAATAAATAGATTTAGTACGTTCTGCCCGGTAATTTAATAATCCATAAAAAAATTACATTTATAGAGGACATTGATTGGGCAGGAATCGGAAAATGCTTAAAAATGCTTGGGCAGGACGAGGATAAGTATATAAACAAATCCATGTGTGTATGTGTGTATTTTGCCTATAGACTCTAAAACGGCTGGACGGATTTTAATGAAATATTCGGCTAATCTTCAGATTAACCCAGTGAATGATCTTTCTGCAACCGGCCGTTGCGTCGTATATTTTCATGCCTAAACTGAGTAGTCAACCCGGCTGATTGGCAAGACCTGAGAGCTGACCAGACTTACTGATGATTGAGACATTCGTTTCTTTTAGCCTGTACGAAGGCAAAGAAACTGATGTTCTTTACTTAAGACGAAAATAAACTCTTGAAGTTGCGCTAGGCTAAAACGACGAACATGCAAAAAGTTTTTATTTAGGCGTAAATATTCGGTTTATTAAGTTGCTCTATACTAGGAAATAGTTATGTATGTTAGTAACTATGTTATTTGACAGTTCTAAACATCGATCGACTCGTTTAAAAGTCAGTAGGACGACATGAATAAATTACGATCGCGCCATGACAACAGATCAAAAACAGATGTGGTATTTTGGGTTAGTAGCAATAACCCGGAAATTTCCATGCATCGGTGTCAATGAAAACATAAGACGAATAAAAATAGAACATTGGCATGCGCTGCGCAAAAACTATTATGATTATGAGTGAACCATTTTCTCTAAGAGTAGGTACGAAACAGGCGATGCCAAACGTCTCAGGTTGCTAAGATACATTTTGTGTTAAATCCGTACCATTTTGTTTACACCGAAGTTTTTCTAGATTCAATCTTTTTATCACAAGGAAGTAGATGGCAGTAAGAACCTTGACATGATGAAACCGTTTGTTTACGAGCTACTGAAATACTTCCATGTTCGGTCGGAGAGTAACCTCACCTTATCGTGTGATGACTCTTAAGGTCACGCGAAGGTTGCGTATGACGAACAATTACCCCATAAGCCATAGATAGTGAATTTCTTGAATTACTAGTCATCACGATACAATAATTCGTCGCACACAAACATCTTTATCTGAACATAGTACAAAAGTACAAACAAATGTTTACAGGCACGAGCGCGTAAACAATTCAGAGTTGACATAAACTGAATCCATCTCGCTGAGGGATTGGCTAATGCGAAAGCGCGTGGGGGACACGAATATTAATACTTTCTGTTGATACATAGCAGTATCACGGCACTAAGCGGTCTGAAATTATCATTTAAAAACTGATAAGGCGATCGAATATCTATTTGTCTGCTTATTTTAACGCGACGGTTGAAGGGCCTTTAAGAGGATTGTGAAGCCACGTTTAAATCGCGTAGCTGTCAAAAAAATGTATACAAATTTTGCTCCGGGCGATAACGTTTCTCACCCCCTAAATTAAGTCCGATTTCCACGATTTTTGAATAGTTGTAAATGTTATGCGAAACTATTAGATTTGCACGTTTACGTTTATATTATTTTATATTGTTTCTTGTAAATGAAAAACTAGGTCTGTAAAAAAGGTAAATTCGGACTACATTTAAAGGGAGAGAAACGTTATCCCATTTTGTTGGAATTTTTTAGCTTCACAATCCTCTTAACATAATGGTTCTGTATGAAGAAATTTGAAGCGATGTGAGCTCCGTCCTGTCCCTTTCAAAATGAATCTCTGAAACTTCCCTGAAACTGATAAGATAAGTCGCAACACTTCTGCCGAAGCATGTTTTTCGGTGGTCAGCCTGAAAAGACCTTAGGACCTGTTTTTGTTAGGTTGCGGTCCAAAAGACTGGCAAATACTGCTCCAAGTTATTATGGTACTCACCAGTGAACACGCTGGCTTGGCTCTTGCCGAGACTGAACTGCGTCTCGAGGTACTTGGGCAAGAACACGACGAAGCCCGACACGATCATGAGCTCCATGCAGGCGCCGAGGCACGTCACCACGTACACCGGGTTCTTTAACAGCCGCCACATCGACACCGGGATATCTGGAATATTCCAATTGATTAACCATATATTTATTTACACAGAGGAAAAACTGATTACATACGTACATTAAATCACGCATATTATAATATTACATAATAATATAATAACTTAGTGAGTTTTTCCTCTATGTAGACGATTTACTAGTATTTTGCCGATATATCTGCAAGAATTGTTTTTTTTTACATTTTGCCCACAGAAGATGTAGTGACTAAGATTGAAAAGGGCATGCTTCGATGGTTCAGTCATTTAGAAAGGATGGATGAAAGAAGATTGACGAAAGAGATATACAGAGTAAGTGAGTGGGAGGGTCGAAAGGGGCCGCTTTAGGCGTACTTTTTCGAATCAAATCGGAGAAATACTGGAAAAGGGCCGGATCTTAAGCACCCGAAACCGACGTGCATGCATGACTCTATGTATGAATGTGGAAGAAGCGAAAGAGGATCGTAGCAAGTGGAAAGAAGTGGTCTCTGCCTACCCCTCTGGGAAACAGGCGTGATTTAATGTATGTATGTATGTATGTATGTTTATAAACTATTTTGTTTTTCAACATTAGTCGACTTACCTTTTATGTCTTTTCCATAACCGCTATCCTTGGTATCTGACGATGTTTTCGGCGGTGGTTTAGCCGTTCCCGATCCGCTAGCGGCCGCAGCTTTTTCCACGAGTCGTATTTTCTCCTTTTCTCGCACGAGAACTTTAGGGAAGGAGAAGAACGGGATCGCGACGAGAATAAGGAGAAGACCACACAGCAGGAAGCCGCCCCACCACATACCGACCCAACGGTGGTCCCCCTGGCCTGAGAGAAGGTAAAAAGTAAAAAAGTTAATGACAAAATGCTAAAGTTTTCGCGACTGATCGAAAATTTTAGGTTTAATCTAAATAAAAGTGACGTGACGTGATGTTAAAAAAAATATTTTAATGAGTAACTTAAAATTAAAGCTTTAATTTTTTTGTACTATAGTATTTTTAGCTTCGGAAATAGTCAACCTTCACGCGGCAACCTTATTAATGCAATATTTGTTCGGCAGCTTTTATTTGATAAGGGAAAATAACACTACAAAATTATTGCCACTTATTTGTTTAAAATATTTGTATTTAATGTGTCTTTCTTAGAAAAGTGTTAACCATTTATAAACTAACCGAATGATATGATTTGCCCGGAAAACGAGTCCATGTGGAAGGAGAGCAGATAGGCACCGAGCAGAAATCCGAGGACAGGCCCGAAAGCGGCCATGCTGTACATGCAACCTGTAAATAAAACACAAAATACTTCGTAATTATGCGTATTGCAATAAAAAACACGCACATGCACTTTTTTTTTCATAAATGTTAAACAAATAATAATGTAACGTGTGTGGTTTTTAAAGTTGTGGGTAATTCTGTAGCTCTGCCTACCCCAATGAGGGCGTGACGGTATGTATGTGTATGTATGTAAATAAAACAGGTAATGCTTTCGTGGGCTGGGGACTCCTAACTTTATTCAGATGTGTCCAGGTTTCTTTCTAAAGATTTTCTTTACAGAATTCACAGAATAGCATGTTACATGTTACCGCATGCCTACAAAAAAATACAAATGTGAGAGCCACGTTTAAAGAGTTCAACTTCAAACTCTACTATTGAGTTGCGTCCCGAATCCACTGCGTTGCCCCATCATCGATTGGCAATAAACAGCAAAGTGAACACTAATAAATAGTAACCAAACCTAATTAATTAAATAGTCAGTAGGTACTTCAGTAAATGATTAAAACCAGAATAAAGCTTAGTCGGGGTCTTGAGGAAACTAAACAGATCAAAGTAATAAATTGGACAATTAACTTAAAAGTTACATTAAATCATATGGAAACTGGAATACTACTGGGGATCCTATCATTTTCTCGACAGTCATTTAGCAAATTTTCGTTTCGCAACCAACGATAGACAAATACATCTTTCATCATTTTATCTTTTTCAACTAAAGATTTAGTAAATATTTCAAGTGTTCGAATAATAACTTGACAAATTTTCATTTTATATTGTATAATTTGTCAAATAGATTATTTATTATTGATATCAAATAGTCAACTAACGTACCCCCTACAGACGGTTTATTACTCTGTTTTTCATAGGTTTCATGTTATAAAAGCTTGCTTGCTTGCTTGTTTGAAAGCCTCTCAATAAAAATTGTACCTAAAAACACTTCTATTGCTTAAGTAAGGTTAGGTTAGCTCAGGTTAGAATTGTGCCAAGGCGCGAAGAGCCATAAATAAGAGGAATAACGTCCACTGTAAATGATGTAAATGTAGAATATCAAAGGCTAAAGCCATTTTTAGATATAAAACGAGCTGTTTCTACTAAGAATGTAAATGTGTTTGCCTTACAAATCATTTTGTGTAATAAAAATACATAAATGTCAAGAAAATATTTAATAAATTTATAAATTTGTATTGCGTAAATGACTAGTTGTGAAATGAATACGTAGGTACCTAGTATATGAAATGTTGGTTGTAAAATGAACTTTTGTCAAACAAGTTTCGGTGAAACATTAGTGAACCATACTACTGAATATTATGTTTCTACCAACTAAATTTCATACGACGCCGATCACTAATATTCCTGAAATAGCGGGTTTTTCATTTCCCAATCACGAAATAACTATAAGTTGCGGAAATGAACTGGATTTGGAATTGGAAATGGTACAGTCGCGGCACATCCTCCGGATGAAATTATATATTTTAGCGTCAAGTATGAAGCAAAACTAAAAACCAAAACCCGACAGCATTGTTTGGATGGATGGATGTTACTCAATCACGCTAGAACGGTATAGATACTTTTTTTTATCCCGGAATAATAAATAGCGATAACCGACTTGTACACGGACGGAGTCGCGGGCAACAGCTGGTAAGCCGTAAACGTGATAAACTTACTTGATGGCTCGATGTCCAATGTGTATATTATGACGCCAACGGTACTGTGAAAGGTAAGTAGTAGATACCATGTGTTTGAGTGATAGGTTGTCGCAAGTCGTCACGCGTTGTATGAATTTGTATGGTATTTTTTAACTATTTAACGGATGTATGATAATTGATAAATCAAAAATCGACGCAACGTCAATAAGCTCTTTTTCGCCTATTAGGTACACTTTAGTATAATTATTCAAAGTTAGTGGTAGGTATAAGCTGTAAGCAGTCACTGCAAATTGCAATTCACTTGTAGACATTAGAGATAAAATGTAGGTCACTCTTGTTTGGCTGCTAGCTTTGGTACCGAACCGAACCGAAGCCGAATCAATGACTAGATTGATAGCTCCGCCCAAGTCGCGTGATCGCTAAAGCACTGCATTTACCTTCTTTATGTTATTTTGAAGACCTTGAACTTTAGATCGAAAATTTACATAACGTCGTTCTAGGTTCTGCCAGTAGTTGCAGTGCCTGGGGACCGTTCAGAAATTTATGACTGAATCATATTGTATTTATATATATATTATTACATATCAAAGTAAGTAAAATGTATTTTATTATTCAAATATTTTATTATATTTTAGTAGGAGTAAACTTGTTTTACGCAGTGTTGTTAGCATATCAAACAAAATAATGTTTGTATTTCGGAAATAAAATGCAATTTTGCTGTGTATTGGATAAATGTTACAGACTAAGCTAATAATCATTTAACAATTACTTAGGTATATATCTTTACTTAACATATCTACCTACTATCACAATAGTGTCGTTGTACAGACTGATTGAGCCGATCTCAACAAGCGGCGACCATTAGCTAGGTATGTTCTGCATTCGTACTGGTCCGACCTTGTATCCGCCTTTATTTCATTATAAGTATTTCGTAATTATTCGTCCGAGTAACAATAAATAAAACGCAAGCATTACATCTCACCTCGACTTTTTACTGGAGTTTAAATCAAATAAAAGCTCCACTAAAATGTCGAGATCCGGGGTCGGCCGGTTCTAGTGAACTTCGCGAGCTTACACTCAGTAAATGCCAAGTCAAGCGGCATGTAAACTGAATAGGTATTCATCAAGGTGAACTCTCATCAATATTCATTAATATATCTCTTTGAAGTACCTATACTGTGCTGTCACTAACAATATTAACATACCAAAACACCGCAAAAACATATATATCTCGGCAAAGGTTTATAATGTTGTTCATCCGAAAAAAAAGCTAACAGACTAATAGATCTTTGCCGTGCCCTGCCTGCCCTTGACGCCAGACCTCTTTTTTCACAGATACTTAATGGCTTCTGACATTGCGTGTTTGTGGGTGGCTTCCATATATCGCTTCATATTCCAGTAGAAATCATGCATAGTGTCGTAAAATAACGAGATTAGTATTTGTATTCGAAAATATGTAGGACCCTCAAGAATCTAGGAATAAGGTAGAAGGGTCCTCGACATTAAAAGTAGGACGGAAAGGAAACGGGAGCGGATCATTCCAGACGGTTCAAGGAGCCCTCGACTCTGGCGCCGTGTAGTGTAGAGCCTTATTAAAACCCTTCGCCTCGGCGCCACTGCAAAGTCACATTGACGGGTTAAAAATAGACGCGTTTGATTTGTGATGATACTGATGACACAAGGCACATGAGGACCTTGACAAAAATGTTAAAATTGAATATTTTGACAATTAATTAATAAGCATTTTAAAAGCTGCACTAAAGAATCGAAATCGCAATATGTCATTGCGAGATCGATTTTTGACTTAGAATGATAGCAGAAATGCTTTTGTTTTGATGGCAGAAAGTTGCTTGAGCTAGTGGGTAGGTCAAGGGCGAGGCCCAGTAGGGGCGAAGTTATTAGTCACGGCCGCGGGGTGCGCCACGTTGCGCCAAACGACTGCTCGTTACTTAAACTATTTGACATTTCATTAAGGTACAAGATGCATGGCACACAACATAAAATTACACTCATGTTCAAAATTACGGGTACCAGATAAGATAATTTAGCGACGTCACGCAAGAACACCGCGCGGGTTCAATGGCCTGCTTCATTTATTAAAAGTATCCTGCAGTTTTATTGCGCCCCACATACTACATGATTCAGGCGGCTATATCTTAATAACGGTCCCAACGAGAATTCTCGACTTTAGTTCTTAAAACCACCGGAATTGCTTTCGATCAAAAGTAGGGTAATTATGTTTGAAGTAAGGAAAACTAATAAAAAAATGGCATGTACCATGGGTTACAGCAATCGGTTATAAATTAATCGGGCTCTACTCTACTCGATAAAAACTAAAATGTCTTTTGGCATGTTATTGTTATGTCAACCTTATGGTAGCTCTTATTTACTTGAAAGTAATGGCAGCCGAGTCAGAAACAATACGAACAGCAATGAGGTTTTAATGAGTAGAATGCTTAGAGCCCCTTTACTGTTGTATTGTATCATAAGTCCAAATGCAAACACGAGCGCGCGGTTTTTTTCCACACTGCAGTGTTTTACATAATTGTACAGTACAGGCACACATGTGTGTACCTAGAGTTCCAGACTAACCAAATCCCAAAATAATCCAATAATGTCAAGTCTTTTCAATACAGTTCAACGAACTACTTTTATGTCTGCAAGTAAATCGTATTGTGGTTTGGTTACGACGCACGAGTCAGGCATGACATAAACTCAAGCAATATACGGCTAACTCACTGGAAGGTCGAATGGAACAGAAGGTCAACGATTTATTGCTGCAAAAAGTTCTTTAAGTTAGAGCAGAGATTTATTGGGTCAGACGTAATATCGTAGTAACAAAGTGCCGAGTTTAGGTTTCATCCATATTTCATCCATCGCATCGAAAGTATTTAGCATTATTTGCACTCATAAAATAAATTAGTTGATTCTCACAGCATTGTAACTGTTGTGTGTGAATAAAAGTGAGAAACATCAACTAACATGTAAGTTCATCAGCTTTTGTTGGTATATATCTTCAAAGCTACTTTAGTTGGTTTTTTTTTTCGAGTGAAGGAAGTAAGTCATGACTACTCATGACGTAACTATTTGCGCTGCATTGCATGGTGCGGACAACGGTAAATGTAGAATGTCTACAGGGTGACAGTGATAGATTTTAAAAAGTACGATGTGCCTACGTTGCTCTATCGTTATATTCAACGTGGCATTTTATTTTGTATCTCATCACTGAATTAGATTCCGACGTTTTGTCACTCCTTCACTTTATTGAATTTGAATTTACATTAAAGTAACAGCACTAAGGTAGGTCTCCCCGAAACTCCTGACAGCTGTCATTCCAGTTAAATGTATTACCTATCCAAACCACAAGAGTTGTACGGTTGGTACCTACTAAAATGAAGAGTGCCTTCGTATCATACCGCTCGTATAGCAATGATTAAGTATTTTACGCCGATAATATTAAACTTAGGGTGCACCTGAAATATTGTGCCGTTTTTAGATCGCAGTTAATTGGAAGTAATGCATATACGAGTACATATAGGAAGATTAGTAAATAATGAAATCATCTGATGCGTTTCTTTAATGGCACGGAAAAGTTTACGAGCGGTATTTGATGGTAAGAGGGCTCCAAGGCCTCCAAGGCCATAGCCAATGCTAATAACAAAGATTGAGGTTCTACCACCCGCGGAGTAGCGTTATACAGTGTCCCACGGCTATGCCACACGGAGCGAAATTATTTTAAATATTGTAGATAGCTCTTATTTTATCTTATGATAGGTAATTTTGGTTCATGGGGACTTCTTTTATTTTAAAAAGTAAGTAATACTGCATTCAAAGTTTTTTACAACTAGCTTGCCTCGTTTTGGAATGAAATGCACCAAATATACTAAGTATTAAAAGTGTGATACTTAGTTTTGCGGGCCAGTGTACTTTAAAAAAGTTATGGCAGTATATTACTACTAAATTATCTATTTTCGTAAGGAAATCGTTTTTTTACATAGCAGATGTCGTTACGGTCGTCTACAAAACTCGTCCACCTATTGCCTATTTTCCAGCCTCTGCAACAATGTACTATATCCAGCGTAAAATAAAGTTACTGTACTGACCTCATCTCGAGTCAAACCTTCAAACAAGATTTAAATTGTCTTTGGTATTTGACTGTTTAGAAAGTAAAGAGCTAGTCAGTGTGGGGGTTGCTAGGGGAAGTGTTGACTTGGTTACCGTGGTGCTTGAAAAAAATGTATATTTTAATATTTTTGTTTGCTTTTTCTTTATAATAATAGTGTTGATTCCACGAAATTTTCCTTTAAAAAGTTAATAATGTGTGGTGTGTATAATTGTGAACATTATAAAAAAGTGATCTATAGGAATATTGTAAGGAGACGGTAGAAGGCTCTCGTAAGTTTTCTCATGTAGACAAAGTCTACTTAAAAAGGTAAATATTGAAATCCTATCGTTGATGGAAGCAATTATCTATAAGAAATCATGTTCACGACTAATTTGGTTAATGGTTTGAGAATATGAATATTGAATTAGTGATTTCTCATAGGTATTTTAACTATTCATTCAAGTCTTATTTATTAGTATAGGGAAGCTTGGGGAAGAGTGTTCTGGTTGAGAAGCTGAAAGACGAACGGAAGGGTGATATTCATCGTCTAGAAGGGGTTCCAAATGGTGATAATTTGTATAGTTGAGTGATTGTTGAGTTTCGGGGTATGATAACAGAGTAGGGAAAACTTTCGTAGTTTAGGGAATTTTAGTTGTAAATTTAATCTTTCTTTATTTTTAATGCACTTCTCGCGGGTGCATCTTCCTGTGAGTCCCATCATCTTCTATGGAGAATTTGGTTGGAGAAGTTGTCTTGAGAGTTCGGATTGCGGCTGCGCGTCCTTGACGTCTCGACGGGAACCGAAGCTAAGTGTTGTCTTTTTGTTGTTATTTGATAAGTGCATCGTTGCACTCTATGTAGTAATGCAGTTGGTTACGAATGACATTTGATGTCATCACATTCAAAATATTTTGAATTATTGAAATTGTCATTGCAATTTTTGACAACAAGATTATAAGATCATTCGTAGCTGAGCTGTCCTTGTTAGACCATGTTTATTTGAATATTTTTCTTTGATTTAGATTTTTTTTACTTACGATTATTTTCAAAATATTCTTTTTTGAGTTTCGAAATTTTATTTTTTGAAAGGAACAAATTATTTAAAAAACAGAACAACTTTTAAAAAATAATTTCTTAGAAACAAATCATAATTAGTACAACAGTGATATACGTTAGTCGTTGGATATCCAATTTAGTGATAACTTTCTTTGAATTATTTCACGGGATTTTAAATCTATTACGAGCTTTTAAATAATTAAAAGGTAAATAACATTATAATTTTATTGGGATTGTTTTTGTAATTTTTTTTGAATCAAGGTAATTCAAAGGATTATTAATATTTCAAGACAGATTTAATTCGTTTGGTTCTCTTGCGTACAATTTTAGGATTCCTTGTTTAATCTTCAGTTTATTTGGTAAACATTTTCTAAATTTTCCCATGATGTTTGGTTTAAATTATTTTATTTCTTTCGGCTTTTATATTGGGGATTACAGTTTATACTTGTGTCCTAGCAATCTAAATTACAATTTATTTCAATCTTTTCCATTTAAAGTACGGATATTTCCATCATATCCTATCCGAGTCGAAGAGGGTTTAGTGTCTTGGTGAAAGTTATCAGCGGGTCACAGACTTCGATGACATCTTACCGTCACTAAACATCTTGGACTAAGATAGCAAGCAGAGTTACTATACAGGGTATGTTTAGTATCCATTCAGACTTCACAGACTGCTTCAGTGTGTTGAAAGTTCAAAGCTAATTGCTTCTAAATTCAGCTTGGGGAATCGGGGGTTAGATTTGAGTTGCGTCAAGAGTTGATTTCACCTCTGGTCGAAAGACGTTAGTTAGTTGAGGTGACTTGCTGGCTGGGTTTTTATGATCTCATGTTGGCAAGGATGCCTGCGAGTTTAGCTCGGCAACTGCTTTCTACTCCCGGCTATCATGTCGGTGCGTGGGGACTCGACTAAGCGAAGCGAAAGCTGAGCATGTGATATCAAGTGCCTTGACGGATTTGAAGGGGAGGAGACCACCCATATTCTGGGTTTACTTTGATATCTGTCACACTGGATTGCAGAAAACTCACACATTTCGTCGTCCTGAAATATCCGAGGATACAAGAGGGGTAGTTTAGGTTAATAGTCTCTCCATCCAAATTGTTAGGAGATAAAATAAATCCTGCCTCTTGGAGTGACTATAATTTGTTGGGCCCTCTTCACTCTTGGTTACATGAACCAACCTAGACTGACTTGGCGACGTAATGGAAACGCTCCCCAGACAAGCTAGAGGCAGGCTGGCAGAGTGTGACCAGTCTGGAGTCGAGCACATGAGTAAGAGCGGGGCGGGGCTCTGCTTTTACCAGAAGTCATACACTTGTCATACCGAATACCTTTTAACTGAAGATTCCCTAATCGCATCTTTATTTCAATTAGTTCAACTATTTGAATTCCCTTATTCTTGAATATCTCTTTAATCAGTAGAATCTGTTATCCCTCAGTCTCACCTTAGGAACTTGGAACTACCAAAACATTAAAAAAACAAAACACAACGTAGGATCCTATTCGATTGACAATTTCTTTTGTCATCCGGCCTGTCAAAAATAAATTAAATTTAAAATATTTTATTTTTTTATAAGGTCTACCCCTCGGGGTCAGCACATTACCTATATACATGCTGGAGGACTCGGGGCGCACGTGGTCGTCGACGTAGGTGGTGCCGAGCGTGAGCAGCGGCGAGCCGCCGCAGCCCAGCAGCAGCTGCGCCACTACGAACACCGTCACCGGCATGAACGTGCTCGGGGTGCTCTGCGCAAAAGGACTCAATTCAATTTACGAGTCAAGCTATTTTGGTAGCAGAGACATTTTATGCTTAAATTATAATAACAATTGACAAATGGCAAAATCTTTATTCAACATCACAAAATTGAGCATGGTGACATACGATAGCGACTAGCGAATTAGGTTGTTAACTGGCGGGGGGCGCCAACGAAAGCTCAATAAATCCTAAAAACAATACACAGCAGGAAAGTCAACAAAATTCTTGTTGTATAGTTTTCAATCTGCGGAGTCTCTCCTCGCTACATAATTTTATTAACATTGACGCAACCGTGCAACATCAATGCGAGTGATGGGACATGCTTTCGTAGATTAAAAACACATGAAAAACACTATACCACTGTAGAACTGACGCAATGACAGGCACACCCCTGACACCACTCATACTCGGGTGTTGTGGCATTAAATACACATTACCTCATTGCGACAGGGTTCTAGGGACGGTGGTACAGTCAACATCATAAATAAGTGATCATTTATGTACCTTGTCACTTTAACGTCGTGTTTGAAATGTCATACAAAATTGTGAAACGATTGAAAGCGACAAGGTACATCAATGATCACTTATTTATGCTGTTGACTGTACAAACTAGGGATGTTGCGAATATTCGCATCCGCATCCGCAAATGCGGAGCTTCTATAATATCATCAATGCGGATGTTCATGCGGATGCGGATGTAACATAAAATGCGACAAGAGAGAAACGACGCGTTTGTTGTGGTCATATTACTAATATGAAAATTAGTAAGTGAAGTTAAAAAAAATAGGGGCATTATACTTCATACTAATTTTCATTAGTAAAAATGTTAAGAATTACTTTATCATTGTTTTAATTCTTCATTTATATATATTAATGGTCTAAGATCCGAATAGGCGAAGATTTGGACCGGGCTGTTTATTCGATGAAAAGTATTTTATGTCAAATTTAATACGCTAAATAATATGTGGCGAATAGGTAGGCTGAAAAATTTCAGTCCAGTACCATACCATTAAAAAAAAAAAGAACTTTTTTAAAAAATTGCATATGTTTGTTTAATAGACAAATTACATACTAATCGAAAGTATGAAGTCTATAGAATATGCAAAAGTTAGGTTTGGTGCAAATTACTAGTACTGACTTACCTGTTTATACCTGCCTACCCAATAGCTTGACGAGAAAAAAATAGTCAAACTAACGTTTGCATATTCTATAGGCTTCATACTTTCGATTGGTAAATAATTTGTCCATTGAACAAGCAAGTGTAATTTTTTAAAACGAAGTTAATTTTTAATTTTTTTATTAATTATATACTGGACTGAAATTTTTCATCCTACCTATTCGCCATATATTACTTAGCATATTAAATTTGGTATAAAATACTTTTTATCGAATAAACAGCCCGGTCCAAATCGTCTCCTATTCGGATCTCCTACTATAAGTATATTTATAAAGGTTCTTAAACATCCGCATCCGCGGATGTGAGCCTTCAAAAATCCGCATCCGCATTCACATCCGCCGATGCGAAAAAATCGGCATCCGCAACATCCCTGGTACAAACGTTCTGTTGATTATGTGTAAAGGGCCATGGAAAGAAATAAAAAATACGAATATAAGTTTCTCGGCGCACAGTGGGAAAATTTGCAAATATCATTGCAATTATCATTGTCATATTATCCCTATATTATACCTGAACAACGAGCAGATCGAGAGTAATACGTGTACACTATACAGTATTTAGATTTAAAGTGCCTGCCTACCCTAATCTAACTATTGCCTATGTGAGAGCAGTGTTATTGATTGCTAATGATGGCGTCAGCATACCCTTCAGCGTAATAAAATCAAACAATGACTAGTTCGTGACTCAGAGTGAGGTATTATTGGCGGAATAATCGGTTATGCGCCTGCATCGGCCCGAATGGCCAGAAAAGATGTAGAGTCAAGTTAATAGACAGACTATTTTTCTTGGTTTAATAAATGATTTAAGACATTATTAGTTTGGTAACCTTATTATGCTCTTAATGTAAAACGTAAATTATCTTTACGGCATATAGCCTAAGCAACGAAGACCAAAAACTGCCCTCAGGGGAAAAAACTCGTGTATTGGCATAGTTGTAGGGAATGGTGTTTTAAACCACATACTGAAATTACTGATGGGTGGGGGTGAAGCTAACGGGTGAAAGGCGGTCTAAAGGTCCCATATTTTAGTTTTTCGTAAATAACTCGTTAACGGTGGTCCATAGCAAAAAATGATCCATTACATAATTAATAAACATAAAATTCTCCACAAAAAAGATTCAATACATTTTTTTGCTGGGATCAATATTTAATAAGATGTGGAGGGAAAAATGATTCCCGAAAGGCCACAGTCGGGTTGGCATAGTAAGTCGGCCCGGTCTTACATCAAATGGGCTCGGGTTTTTTTGTGAGTACCTCTATGCTGAGTATCAACATCTTAATTGTGACAGTTCTTGACTTATGATTGCTGTATGTTTTTTTTTTGATGTACTGTTTTTCGGGATGTATTCAAGCGATTTGCTTTAAATTTTGAAATAATGTTCTTTTCATAGATTTGCATCGCCTCCCAAAAAACAAATACTAGCTATCATATAAAAAAAAAAAGAACCGGAACGAATTAGTAAGAAACTTTCTTATAATCAATATTGTAGTTTTGTAAAGAACGTCGTCAGTGCCGGATTGAGCAAGCACGGGGTCCGTAGGAAATTCTATAAAGAGACCCCGTTCGCTTTAGATTACAGGTTGAGTCGGGCTCTTTTCTGCAACTGGGCGACTTAGATATGCGCCTATTTTGTGTAGGGGTTTGTTTTAGGTTATTTTGCTGGAGAATATCGACTGGATTATTCATCCTATCGTCAACCCTGATGGATATGAGTACACGCATACTGATACTAAAACAGGAGAATAGCGGCCTTTATACGTAAAGATCGGACCGCGGGAAACGCCACGCGCCATTCCAATCTTCGCTCCGAACCGTACATTTTTACACGACTGCCCCAAAAAAGGAGTGTAATGTTTTCAAGGTTCATGTTTGTATGTATGTGAGTTTCTTTATTCCACTATAACTTCTAAATCCCTTGACCGATTTAGATGTGTGAGGTATCGTTAGAATCCTTACGTCATCCCGGGTGACATAGGATACCTTAACTTTTAACATTGAAATAACAACAATGGCAAAATGACAATTATTAATATATGTAGGTATATCGACGACAGTATAAAAAATGCAGTCGGGTTTTTAAAGCTGGCTTTTCATATACGAGGGGTGCCTTTTAAGTTCTGTCGTTTGAAAAAACTAAACACAATTTAAGTGTTAAATGGTATTTATTGTTTTTCAAAGTAATCACCGTGATATGTAATACACTTTTTCATTCGATCGAACCAGTTTTCGAAACACTTATTCCATTCCGAAGTCGGGGTCTCCAAAATGGCCGTTTTGTATGCCTCAACCGCTTCTTCAGGCGTCCGGTACCGTTGACCACGAAGTCGTTGCTTGATTTTTGGAAAAGTGAAGAAGTCATTAGGGCTTAAGTCTGGACTGTACGGCGGGTGATCCAAATTTTCGACGTTTTGTTCTTTTAAAAACGCAATTGTCTGCCGGGCGGTGTGCGAGCTAGCATTATCGTGGTGCAGTACTATACGACGTCTTGGGTTATTTTTTCGGAACTCGCCGATAACTTCTGGTAAACAAACAGTGGTATACCAGTCAGCATTAACTGTTTTACGATCTTGGAGCACGATGGTCGCAACGCTACAAACGTGGCGACCATTTTTTTCGAAGTGCTCCGTGAGCGTATTACTTTGGTCGGTTTTGGCTCATCTTGAAACACCCAAACAGTCGACTGCTGTTTAGAATCCGGATCGTAGGCATATATCCAAGATTCGTCACCACTGATAATGTCATAAACGTGTTTAGAGTCTCCTCGGTTGAATTGCCGCAGAGTTTTGCAGCACCATCTAACGCGAGCCGTTTTTTGGTCTTCACTAAGTAAATGTGGTATCCAGCGTGAGATAATTTTTTTTACACCTACCGTTCCACAGTCCGGATGCATGGTGCTTCATTTTTAAAAACCGTAGTCAGCTCTTCAAATAAACTGAAGGCGCGTTAAACCCCTTTTAAAGTTGTAAAATATTATCGCACGTAAATTTTCCTTCGAAATTTCCATTTTTACAACCGACTTGTCAACTTTGAACCGACGCTGTACTAAAATGAATCGGCCGATCCCGAGACATTCTTTTGTTTTTGAATTCTAAATTCAAATATTTTAAGATGATACTAGTTTTTTTTTTAATAATCACGGGAGTTTTGCTAACGACAGAACTTAAAAGGCAGCCCTCGTAGTTATTACTATTTTACTATTACAGTTGCATTTACACGTACGGTTCGGCAAGAAGATTGGAATGGCGGGTGGCGTTTCCCGCGGTCCGAACTCTATGTGTACAGGCCGCTTTTTTAGAGGTTAGATGTGGGTGCGCGCGCGGGGCCACCCAATGCGCGGGGCCCGTAGCATTTGCTACTCTTGCTACGTGGCTAATCCGGCAGTGAACGTCGTTTTTTTTCCTCGCATTCAAAGTGAAAAGTAGTGTTTAACACGAGACTAAACAACCATAATGACGAACTATAGCCACTCTCGCTCGCGTGGCTAAATATCTCTTATCATTATGGCTCGTTTTAGTCCCGGAAATGTCCCGTTATGATCGGAACTTATAATCATCTGAACCTATAACGCCAATATTCGTGGAACCGTACACTTTTCAGAATTTTTTAAATATCTTACGTGTAGATAAATTTAGGTTAGGTTAGGTTAGATTTATAAAAATCTAAAAAAAGTAAGTTTTTTGAAAAAATGCATTATGAGTTGCGATTATTATGACTTAAAAAAGTATGAACAAAAAAGTATAAGCAAAAATTTTCGAAGAAATGATGAGTATAGACATAAATCGTTATTTGTATAAAAAATCTAAAGACCAATTTTATATGAGCCACCAAATATATATGTTTATATGTTTTTGGATGACTTCAGAGGCAGAGAGTAATCAACTATTTTATAAATTTTTCACAGAAGGAATCTAGCGCAAAATCAAAAGAACGAATCAATAAACGTTACATTTTAAGTTAGTAATTAGTTTCTGCAAAAGATTTATGAATTTTCTGTTATTTAAAAATCCTCTCCCAGTTCAGTCCTTGACCAAATTGAAGTGTCTCTGATTAAAATGTAGTTTTACTATCAAAATAGATCGAATTAAGCGATACAATGCTCTTCATTTGCCGACACTTGGACTCTGAGAGATTTATACACGCAGAAAAAACCTTTTTGATTATGGTTCGACGACTTAATAGTATAATTCGCGTTAAGGACCTCTATTCGTCATAGTCTAGACATATTGGGCATATTGAATTTGAGGCGACGATTAATTTGGACAGGCATACATTATACGCTGTACGGATACGTGAGGCAATATAAAAGCAACACACAAATCAATTGAATTTTTGACGTTTGCAAGCGGTTACGGTTTCCGAATCAAATAAGAAGTGTAATGTTTCAGAGGCAGAACGAAAGGCCCGATATCGACGAACAAGGTATCGTTAGATTTGTGTTAGTGTAGCCAGTGTACCTACTGGGATTAAATAGCTTATTTAAGAACGAATACTGTGCAGACACAGTATTTTTAACTGAACCTTCAAAAAAGGACGAGGTTACCAATTCGTCTGCATGTCATTTTGTGCGTGTATATTTCTCGATTTCTCCGCTAATTGTCAACCGATTTTTAAGGACCCTTTTTTAATAAGTAGGGTACATATCATTTCAATTTCGTCACAGCCTGGTCATGGGATCTATGCAAAATCGACGGAACTCCTTAATAATTTAGAGTCCGTTCAACTTACTCATTTATTAGTTTATGTCGCATAAACTAACGACATGCCACAATAATCTGAAGATGAACCATTAACTCACCTTGATACAATTGTCGGGTCTCAAGTTATTCGGCGGCAGGCCGGGCAGGCGTGCCAGCCCCCCAATGTCCTGGTCCAGCGACGACGGCAGCCGACAGATATTGTCGTCCGACTTATTGTTCATCGACATTTCGCTATTGATTTCCGCTATGAAGTGAGGCACAACAAACACTAACGATCCGATGCCCATTATTACAGCACCTACAAAACAAACAAAAATATATAAGTCTTCGTACATATTACAGCGCTGGAGAAACGCCTGGCGACATACTCAAGTTTCATAGAAATTCTCAGCTAAGGGAAAGGGAAGTGAATGTGTAAAGAATTGGGAAATGTATCGAGATAAAATTAATGGGCTTATAAAATGTCTCACCGACTGCGATCCACACGGGAATGTGCCGCCGACTGCCGAGATACGAGACAAAGATTACGGTAATAACGTTGCCGATCTCGTAGCTGCTGGCGATGAGCCCCGAGAGACTCGAGGGGATCTCGAAGCGTTTCTCGATCGTCGTGATTACTGAGTTTATGTACCCGGAGCTCAGCGCCTGTTGGAGCGTGACCAGGATCGAGAGGAAAAATACAAATACCTGCAAAAATCGAGATACTGTAAATGAAGCACTAAAGGGTTATGCATTAGAATTTCCCGAGAACCGCGACGGAATGGGGTTACTGGAAAACACAGCTTATTATTATTATTACCCAGTACCTACACTGCAACTAAATTTTCCCACTACTTATTTCTTATAACCAGAGATCGGACAAATGGGCGTCATTACTCGCAATAATGTGGACATGACTCCAAAGATTTTAATTAAAAAATAAATTACATTAATTGATTAGGTACTTACCCCAAAAATAATTTTGATCCTTTGCAAGGCAGTAATAATAAATCAATAAATAATACAACCCAGCTAGCAAAACTATCTTATTTTAGTGATATAAGCAGTCGTACTCCATGACAGAAACATTTCTATCATTGGGAAGTGGCCACAGTTTTACAGCTGTTTGATGATATATTGTGTGTATTTTAGCACCGCCTATCACAATTTTGTTACATATCCGTGATATTAAAGTATCATCTAAGTCTTTTTAGTGTTATATTAATGATATTTTGATCACAATATCACTAAATAATCATATAATAGTTGCCAAGACTTCATCGATGAAATAATATAGCATTATACGATTTTTTTCATTCCCCGAATTTTTGGTATTTATTTGATATTTTTAATAAATTTAAAGTATGAATGAATTGGAAATCACCAAGGTTACTTATATATCATTGATTTGTAGCACTGTGGCGCCGTGATGAAAAAAATACTTGAAAAGTAATGGCCGCCTTTTTGTGATAAATAGGGTATCGTCTTGGGTCGTCCCATTCGTTTTTTGTCAAGTTCTTAATTCGTCTCATTCTGATTTCGTCATCCATTCTTCATTCGTCACTTTCCGTGGTAGTCTTTGTCGTCTTTGGTCATATTCGTTGTTTGTCATTTTCTTATTCCGGGTCATTCCGCTATTAGTCTTCATATTTTTTGGTCATGATCGGTGTTAGTCTAACTTTTTTTTAGTCTCATTCGTTATTCGTCCTATCGTCTTTGGTCTTATTCTAAGTTCGTATTTTTCTTATTTGGCCTCTTTAGAAATTAATCTCATTCTTTATTGGACACATTCACTATTTGTCCCGTTTGATATTCGAAAATTGACTTGTTTTCTTTAAGGCGACTAGAATCACGAAAATCACGAAAAGAGAAATTACGAAAATTATGAAGTATAAAATTGTCTACTATAAGTACTTAGTCAGGGGGTTCCACTCCTTTGTACGAGCAAATTCAGCTCCTAGGAAAATAGTGATCTGGGGTTCTAGACAAAACGCTTCGATATCCGTTGTCGAAATTTGTTATCGACAAGATGTATGAGAATGACATAAGCGTTCGCCACATTTTTCGAACTATTATGACAGGCTCAAAGTCCGCCTGCAAAAAGAGAGGTGTTATAAGTTTGACCGCAATATGTGTCTGTCTGTTTGTCTACTTGTCTGTCTGTGGCATCGTAGCTCTTAGGTTGTATAACTAAAGCGGGAATTGAGCCGAAAACCGAAAAAGACGAATTATGGATGGACCTAAAAACGAAAGTGACATACTGCTAATGGGACCAACAACGAACGTGTCGAAAAAAATGTGACGAGTAACGAATGAGACTAAAAAATAAAAAGACTAACACCGAACATGACAAAAGAAGAAGAGACGAACATCGAATGAACCTGAATAAGAACAAGACAAACAACAACTATGACCCAAGATGACAATGACTAACAGCGAAAATGACGAATGAAGAATGTGAATGTTTTATATCACGGATTAGATCCATGCGTACCAGATATATCACGAGCACTAAACGAGTGTCTTTGAAACCACAATAGATCAAATTTGCTGTATAAATGTATCATTAAAACCTGTTATACAAAATATCAGCGCTAAATCGTTGTTTTCAGATTTTTTTTACAGCTGTGTTATATGTGCTATAAAAAGCGGTCAAGTAAACGTTTATGTCGTTACTTATTATCCCGATTATACAGCTAGTAGCACAGTAGCATAGGTGACAAGGAAATGCTGTTATACCACACATTTGCTGTATATCAGTTGCAATATGTTCATTTATATCACGAATTAGATCCATGCGTGCCTGATATATGACCAACACTAATGAAGCGACTTTGCAATCAAATTAGATCTACTTTGCTGTATAAATGTACCATAACATAATTACACTAAATCGCTGTTGTAAGAACTTTTTTACAGCTAAGTTATATGTGCGTTAAAAATCGGTGCAGTAAACGTTTATGTCATGATTTAATATCACTTTTTAGCTGTTTAACCTTATACAGCTAAACAATGGTACGAATCACCAATATACAACAACGCTGACGGAAGCAGTCGCTGCGTTGCTTTTAAATAACTTTTATAACACTGTTTAGTGCTAATAAATTTTCTTTTATCATTACTTTGCTAGCTGGGAATGACTTGTTATTTTGTAGATTTATTAAAGCAATTATACAGTACTTTTTATAATTTTTCCGTGGTTAATTTATTTCTTTTCACGGCTAAAATAAACTTATGAGGTGAAAAGCTGCTTTCGCAATCCACGGATGTTAATAGACGAAACTTAAGGAGATTAATATTAGTCGCCACTCCTCACGTCTTTGTATTATTTATTTATTACGGTCCTGCAAAGGATCAAGATTAAAGTACAGGTAAGAAATCAAATAATGTAATTTAATTTGTTTGATTAAAATCTTTGGAGTCATGTCCACATTATTGCGAGTAATGACGCCCATTTGTTCGATCTCTGCTTATAACTAGAATATGTATCTGCTGAATCTAGGTGCAAAGACTTATTCAATGACCTAAGACTTGGCTCTTTTGGTTCTGATACTAGATTTAATATAGGTAGGCAAAAGTGCCCATCGTTTTAGAAATATGTATGTCAGTATGAAAATGAATCGTGACTTACTTTAATACTAGAAAATTCCTGAATTATAAGCGGTCTCCAAGACAAGATACCGCAATCTCGAGCATCATGAGGTATATCCAGTAGTTCTGGGAACAACTGGTGGGGTTTTTCTCTCTCCCTTTCTCGTTCTCTGCAAAGATCGCACATGTTAGAATTTAGGATCGATTTGCACAAGTTTCAAGTTCAGTATGAAGAGGTTTTCAAGTTGTTTTTACTTGTCGCATATCCCGGCTGAGGGGTTTCGGCTGTGGCACTTGGCGGGGTCCCGCGGGGGGTGCGTCGGCGGGGGGTGTGCGACGCTCGGTCCGGCGCAGTCGTCGCAGCCGGCCTCCACGCCTCCGGACTCCGCGTACAGCCCCGTCATAGCATACATTGACTCTTGCCTCCTAAACAAACAATGGCATTCTTAACATTTACCGTTACAAAATATAACCTACACTTCACCCAACTTTAAATGACAAGTCTGGACACGTGGTCGTTTACTAAAACGTACTTGACTGTCGCACTCACGTCATTTAAATTTAATGCTTGGTTAAAGTTGCTGCTGTCACTTTCTTTGCTATAGCAATAGAGTAAGACAACACGTCACTAAACAAGGATTAAATTTAATTGACGTCTCTGAGTGCGGCAGTAAGTATGCATTAGTAGACTACATACTAATAGACGAAAGTGTGTAGAAAACTGTGGGAAGTTTAATACAATAGGAGTCATTGTTCAAAACAATAATAATAGTACAAACTGATACTCTTTTCCTCAATTAGGTAAACTTGTTGTGAAAAATAAAGACCTTTTTTGGATACGTGTTTATTTCGTACCTGTGTAACAAAACATCTAGTTGTTCCGCTGTTTTTTCAGCCATTATAGAAGTAATATTTCAGAGCGCGACGCAAATGAACGATGAAATAAAGAGCGGCGGAGCACTTTATTTACACAGGCTGTATCATTTTGGAGCACTTGCACACAGTCTACTATTTAGGAAATTAGTATTTGTCTTGGAGGCGGTCGGTGCGCGTGTTCCATGCGTGTAGGTACTATAATAATCGCGATGTGACTAAACTTAGTGTTTTGTTGTCAGCGTGATATCTCGCGATTAGGTGAAGTGGGACAGGTGTCGCAAGTGGTCCATAATAGTGACTAACGTTATCGGGTAACGGACCGGAGGCTGCGATGATGTGTTCACGTGGCGGCGGTCTCTGTTACCAGCGGCGACTCAAAGTAAGCTCTCCGTCCTTGGATACCGTTACACTTATTTAATATAATTAGGATCTCGGTACGTCCTACATTTGTAAGTCATATGTATACCCACCTAAGGTTGCCAATCGCTATTTATACTAGTCTGATCGCAAACCGGAGGGCAGGTTACGGTAAATTACTTACTACTTACATCTGTGTAAAAAAACCGGCCAAGTGCGAGTTGAACTCGCGTCGACAGGGTTCCGTACATACGTTTTTTTTGTTGATGTAATTCTAATAGGTTTTCCTGTAATCTACAAGCAATGAACTATAATTTGTATTTTAGGCTCAGTATTTTCGGAGATCAGGCGGGAATGGTAAATTTTCGTCTTCTTTCATGAATAAAATCAAAACTATTTATTTTACAATAATAACAAAAATATATTTGAGATCCTCATAACGAGCCCTTTCATTTTATACAGGGTGGAATCTAAGTCGTGATCACAATGATCACAGCTGCTTCATACATTTTGGTCGAGTAAGTATTGAACTTTTCTATGAAACAGCTGATTATTTTTTCGGGATTTCAGAGTTGGTCCCATAGTGAAAGTTGTTCATATTCGTGGGTAGACCACAGAGGTGATCATTGTGATCACGACTTAGATTCCACCCTGTATATGACACAGTAAGGTATGCAAAACTTTTGTTTAATTTCCTAATTTGCCCCACAAAAATGACCCTTATTTAAAAAAAAAATGTTTCATTGCACATCTGTGTTTGGGTCATCAATTTGCATATAATGAACCAAATTTCAACTCAATCGGTGCAGTAGTTTCGGAGCAAATTGGCTGTGACAGACGGACAGACGGACAGACAGACGCACGAGTTTTTGACCTTTGACGATTTTTTTTACGGAACCCTAAAAAAGACAAATTTTTATTTAAGCTCAACACGTATGGCAGTATCACCTTTACCTATTTACATGTGTGTTATTATTTGAATTACCGGCAGATATTTATCAAAAAATTTTTTTTCATTGTCAATAGCCTTGCAACGTGTAGGTAGGGTGGTGGGTAGGTAGGGACATAGTGAAGTATTGAAATGAAACGCATGTTTGTTGGGCGGACGAAGTATTTTAATGACAATAATGACGCATAGGTAAGTAGAATATGTTTCAGCCCAATATAAGATAAAACCGAGTGACTTTATCTCTAGAAACTATCTCTTCTCAAGATAACCAATAACCAAGCGGTGAAATCAATATCAGTATGTACCCATTATTTACTTTATTATTTTGGTCTCATAATATTTTCATATATTAAATATTATTTTGCTTCTCAAAAGAATACACAATAAAAAAACATAAAAGTAAACTCCACCAAGTCAAGTCATAAAAGTAAACGTATCTAGAGAAACGAATATGACATCGCGTAAAGGCCCGGTACGGGAACAAATAGAACAAGATGTATTTATAAAGACATTTCAATGAATAAAACCATGCTAATAAAAAATCTGATTGAACGCGCACAAATTTATGCAACTTTTACAAATTCTATTGGAATATGTAGGGTGTCCTGCCCCGCGGTAATACTTTTATATGTAGGTACCAAACTAGTGTATTTCTGTTGATATCTGCAATATAGAATGACTGATTAAATCTTCATGATAGAATATTTATTCTTCACGTACAGTCAACCAATTTGATTCCTAGGCCACTATGGACTTTGTCAACGTGACGTTGTAAACCAAATCATAGGAAGTCTCTTACGTTTTGGTTGTCAACGTCAATTTAACATAGAACATGGTGGCCTAGAAATCAAATTGGTTGACTGTATCTATTAATGAAGATGAGGTTCAAGATAATATTCCAAACTTTCAAAATTCTTCACTAATAATATTATCAAGAGGAAAGATTTGTATATTTGTATGTTTGTAACGAAATAAACTCAAAAACTACAGGACCAATTTCAAAAATTCTTTCACCGTTAGAATGCTACGTTATCCCATGAGTAACATAGGCTATGTTTTTTTTTCTGCGCGGACGTTACGGAGTCTCCGGCAACAGCTAATGGAAGATTATGTATTGTTAGTATTTAATTTTTATCTAAAAATCTATATTAATATCTGTAACCGTATTCGAGTAGCACCTTGTTATGTTTCAACAATTTGACCCTTGACCTTACAAAAAAATATTATTTGTGCCTTAGAATCGATATCATTATTAAACAAACAACAGTCAATAAAACTGTGTAATGCAACACGCAAAACTATATTTAAAAAAAAATACAATATCACGTACAATATTGACACACACGACCATAACAAAACAGTGAAATGCAAAATCTCGTTTTGGACTGCACAAGTTCGAAAAGAATTCCATCTAAAAATACAATTTTTCGTCGATGAAGACAAGGTCGGCTCACTACCACCATTTTCGCCATAAAATCAAAGACAGGTGCAGAGTAATCGTTTTAAAACACCAGATGTCGATGCATATAATCGTTTTACAGCAATAGATCAAACGGTCTAAACTAATACACAGACAGCCCATTATGTTTATCTGTTTAGACTGGATTTACGATTTAATATAAGGAGGCTTGTTTAAAAAAACATGCCACATGCATCCTAGGTATCTAGTAAGCGACATCAAACGGCATAAAGTGCCAATGAGTTCATTTGGAAACCTTAAATACAAAGCAACGGTAAAATGCAGGTTTAAAGTATGCTTTGCTTTCCAAACATTTCTTTACGAGGGATTTTTATTGATGGATTAACGAGCCAAAAGAAATTACCAGCGGAATAAAAATCTGTAATCAAGTATTATAAAACCGACGACCTTAAATAACTATATTGGAGTGCCCGAATCAAATATATAATATGTAACAATTCACACTAAGAAATAAATAGTTATTAACATATTCAGACTAACATTGCTGATGAAGTGGTGAAGTATGTGGGACACATTTTTTATGTAAATTCGCTGAACGCGCATTATTTCAAGCACAACCAAGGACAAAATGAGATAAAACGTGACCACAAACAATGTAACCCGCTTTATAATTATCCGGTGAGGTAAATCATACAGTTGGTTGGTTGTGTCGGATATCACCAAACAATTAACAGACCGTTGAATCTTAATAGACTGTTAGTCAATACATTCTGTCTGACTGTTATAGTAGGGGAGCCCAAGAGGGGTCTTCGGGATTTACTCGAGCGCGGCAGATTAACATAAGGGGGCATCCTTGTACCCTGTTGAGTACCTGCAGCATGTATGAGCACTTTATCCTGGAACGTGCGTCCAGGATAACCGATCAGAATAGTAAAAAAGCTTGAAAGACTCGAGCGCGTCAGATTAAGGTAAGGTAGGTTAATTACGTGCAAAAAAGTATAATATTTCAATAATCTGACGATTTAAGCGTAACACAAGGGGGAGGGAGGGTCACAAATTTGCAAAAAAAAAACGTTGCCTTGACTTTCTCGAGCGCGGTCGTTTTTTATTTTATTTTGAAGGAAATAGTTCAAGAATAATAGAAAAAATATATTCTGATGATTTCCATAAGCCGAAGTATCAAAAATTATCATTAAAGTTTATAGGTCATATTATCCAAACCTACATTATAAAAATAGAGGCTGTGATAGCTAAAATCTCTTATAGACAACTCTAACGAGGGGAATTCTTATTGTGGTCTCACATTACTCGGCCATATTAGCCTTTATCCAACCTAAATTATAAGAATATAAAGGCTGTGATTGCTAAAATCTCTTATAGACAATTCTTACAAGGGGAATTCTTATTGTGGTCTCACATTACTCGGCCATATTAGCCTTTATCCAACCTAAATTATAAGAATATAAAGGCTGTGATAGCTAAAATCTCTTATAGACAATTCTTACAAGGGGAATTCTTATTGTGGTCTCACATTACTCGGCCATATTAGCCTTTATCCAACCTAAATTATAAGAATATAAAGGCTGTGATTGCTAAAATCTCTTATAAACAACTCTTACAAGGGGAATTCTTATTGTGGTGATATTAGGTACTCGGCCACAGATTATATACAAGTTATGACTCGGCCATATTAGCCTTTATTCAACCTAAATTATAAGGATAAAAGCTGTATTACCCAAAATCTTTTATAATGAGCTATTATACCTAAAGAAATTGGAACAACGTATGCTTTTATAAAACAATTACAAGGGTTTTGGCCATATAAGCTTGATGTTATAAGGTTATTTTGCTAGTTGGGCTATCAATGCTACAAGCCTCCCACGTGAAGACATGAAGTGGTACTCTTCTAAGCCTCTTCCCACAGCTAAAAAATAAATATTAGTAACAGTTTGCTATTTTTTTAGAAAATATATATGAAAATTAAAAGAAATAGTTTTTTTTATTTGCATGCTATTCTCCGTGCATTTTTTTTATACATTTATTGATTTATAAAAAAAATCTTTTTCAAACCGTCAGATTAAGAAAACCCCTCCAAGTAATCGTCATATTATGGGTCAGCACATCTTAGACATGACATCAACCATCTGTATAAAAATCTGAGGCGCTCGAGTTTTTCAATATTTCGTTTTTTTTTGCATTTTTAAATAGCCGCCTACAGCTTGCGTCACGTCACGTCCGAATCGTCAGTCTTTGCAATGGGCGGTTCTTTCGGGTTCACTTAACATCCCCTCTGAAAATCTGACGCGCTCGAATATCTATTTTTTTTTCAAATTTTCAACCCTTCCGTACGGAACCCCCACCATGCAAACCGGCAGATTACATGGCTCCGTTATCAGAGACACGTGGGAGTTATACATTATACACTATCAATATCTGACGCGCTTGATTATTTCCGTTTGGTTGTTTTTTTACATTTTTGAAAACCTGTACACGCTCCCCCCTCCGCTGAATGGATACACATCATATAACGTTTTTTCCTTTCTACCATCTAATCTTCAAAATCTAATAGGTCCCCACGACGCTCGTGTAAATCCACAATTAGGACCTTGGGCTCCCCTACTATTAAACCTTGTCGTGTGTTTTTGGTTGATTCATTTAAACTTTGCCGTAAAGTATCACACAGCAGGTGCCATTACCTGTGCGAGACTGCTCCATCTGACATCTTTGGATCCGCTCCTGGCCGTCCCTCATGCTGGCGCCGGTAGACTTAATAGAATGCTCCGCCTGAGAACAGATAGCTCTGTGGCTAGAGCGCACGCTTTACCTGTGGCCCTTCCTGTGCTGCGGCGCGGCGTTGGCGCCGCCCGCGGTCTGCTGCAGCTCGTCCCTCATTCTGTCGCCGTGCTCTGCCGCTCACCGGGTTCCCATTACCTGCGCCAGACTCCTCCACCTGCGAAAGCAAAAACATACCTTATTTAAAAATTATTCCAATATGCAAAATGTGTAGTAGCTTGTAAATGTTTGTCTATAAATATCCCTGATGCTATTTCTGCTCGCACGGTTTCTGTCAACGTTACCTATCTGGAAAGTCCCCGAAACTGTTTATACTTAGGTAGGTATAGCGCGCCGCGTGGGTTCACTTTACAAGTCGTCAAGTGATTCTGCTTACACATGATTGACCCCCACTGGCGCTCACTCGTTCTAATTTTATCAATTGCTGTTAGTGATAGGTATTGAATGGTTATATTTCCGTGACATATATTTCAAGCCTAGATAAATATTACAGTTAGTATATATTGGTCTACCTAGTAAGCAAATCTTTCAATCAGATTTTAACTCGCTTCCCGTCAACCAATTGGTTGAAAATTTGCACATACAGTCCAATTTAGTCGACAATACGACAATCTGGTGGCCATGGCAGGGTGATAAATCCATACAAATGTGGATTATTGGCGCAGAAGGTACTAAAGTAGACATGCGTCTCATTTCATTTTCATCAGTGTAACATTCTTATCACAAAACAATAGAAATGGTAACAAAGGCACAAAGCTTCTAAAAAAGTTTTCCCCCTCTGCTCAAGGAGGGGAGATAATGTTTTTCGCTCACTATGTAACATTTGTTTTGTATTTTATTTATTTGCTCTAATTGTAGAAATTTATTACACAAACATAGACACACGTACCCGACTACGAGTGTCTATGTTTGTGTAATAAAACTAATAAATTTCTGTTATAGTGAAAATTGTAGCTTATACTTCTAGGACACAGACCAAGTCAACGATATACTTAGTCAACATTCGTACACGCATACAATGCAAAGGTTCCGTAGTCAACAAGGAACCCATATAGTTTCGCCATGTCCTTCTGTCCGCGGTTTAACTCATTTAACTCGGAGAGTCTTGGTACTTACTACAAAGCTGTAATTTGGCATAGTTATACATTTAAGGTATCATTTAAAAGGGAAACTATCACGAGTATCACGACCAAGCAGACGATTGGTTCCTGAGATACAGGCGAGTAGTGTTTATACCTACTGAAAATGATCTGGAGAAAATTAGTTCATACTTGTTGTATTTTGTAGTGGTATTTGTAGTAACGGCCTCGGAACCCTACACTGAGCGTGGCCCGACATGCACTTGCCCGGATTTTTTAAGCTTGCTTTTTATTAGACTTGTTTACAAAACGTATTTATCTTCTATTGTTTTATTGAATGCGTTGATAGATTAGCCACTAGTATATTTACAAACAACCTATGTGGTGGAAGATAATCGATTGAATACCGAAGAAGCTTAAATCGTGGTAAAAAATAACGGGATTTAACCGGCCACGGTTTAAAGGTAGTAGGGTATTCTCATACGCAATCAAGGAGAGTTCGCTCGATCAATGCGTTTTTAGTTGCCACACCGGAGAAAAATAAACAAACAGGTGGATTAATACGAATGGTACCTATATCTTCAAAATATGAAAAACTTAGGGAGACTTAGCAGAAATTATTCGGCTTAGAATTAAGAATACTACTAATTTTAATAGAAGAAAACAACTGTCGCCAATTTTACATCAGTACTAAGTTTAATACGTAGTACATTTATAAGTACATATTTACCTATCTCAGTACAGTACATACAAAAATATATACGCAAAGGAGTACCTAAGAGTTCGTCAGGGGACATCAAACATAAACCTTTAAAAAAAAATGTTTCCTCAAATACACCAGAGACGCAAAAGCGTCGTCGACTGACCGCGCAATGCTGGCCGCCGGGGTCAAGTTAGGCTTGTTCGATCGAGCGCACTCTTCTCCGCTGAGAATAACACCTTTAGACCTTAAATGTTACGCGGTCATTGCTTCATGCAATTCGCGAAACATTGATGCCACGCAGAAGAACCGTTAGACTATGCATTTAGAGTTCAGAGTTCAGATAGCGGCATTTTTTATCAAAAACCCACCCATGAGTTTGACCAAATACATAAATTATTAATAGTAATTCCCCGTTACATAAATTAATTCTAGTTTGCGGTCACATTTATTAAGAAAGCTATTTTTGTTAATTTTGTCTCGCATGTTTAGCGTGTCGTTACGACTTAGTACCCAGTCGTTTATTTCAGATAAGAAAAGCGTCTTGCTTGCTTTATTTTATATATAATATAATATGCGCGTCTTTAAGAGCAATAATAATGCATGCTTTGTTGCAGTTTTATTGGCCACATGTTGTGGATTCACCGCATGGCGTGAAACACGGCGGTTGGCTGCATCGACACCTTGCTACTGCGAGCATTCTTTACGTTAACGGGACTAAATGGAGAGTTCTAATGGGTTGTCTATGTTCTAGCGCACATACCTCTATTGTTGTAATGTCGATGTTGAGCTCGGTAAATGTCAAGTGTAACGTAAACACGAGCGGGAGTCGACTCGCGAACTCATTTCGTGCAAAAACCGCGACGCTCGCTTGAAAATGGAACGATATCATGATTTCAATCAGGCACATGTTATGTTAGATTGAAATTGCTTTGTTTTGGGTGGCGATCATGAAATCATCGTAAACATTATGTTATAGCATTAGGACAGGGCAATAACGCTTATGATCGACTTTACATCCGCTCCCTAACGCGAACCTGCATTATTACGTAACCTTGCAGAGTGGATCTGTTGCCAAAATTTCACTCCCGCACACATTCTACTGCGCGGGGAGAATGGCAAAGTTCGTTGCGGGCTAAACGTGCCTACCCACCACTGGAACACGAATTTGTTTCTTTCCAGTACCTAAGCACTTATCTTTATGTACTTAAACAGTAGCTTCCTTAATGACTTTACTACACGTTTACGTGGTTTGCTAGATTTTTCAAGTTAAAATGTCACAACAGAAAGCAAATCATAGGTAGGTACAGTATTCCCAGCTTTGTATTAGCTTTCGGTTGGCTATCGCTATCACGCTTGCACTCGCAACTGACAGTATATTTGTCACTTGTGCGTCATAGAAAAACGATGACTGCCGATGGCTATTAAGAAAATGGTTACACTGTAATTACTTTCCCCCTTACTAATAAACGTTGAGTAACGGTGGTATAGCTATACAATGTTTAGTCCTTATCTGTCAAATTCAAATGTCACAATGACAGATAAGGACAAAACATTCAAGCTATACCACCGTTACTCGTTCACCGTTAAGTTTATTTTATTAGTAAGGGGGTTTATGTTTAAGTCCGAATAAACAGTTTATTTATTAATTCTTAAGTGCTGCGTTCTGCTATCCATCGCACATCGGCTGAATTTGTAAAAGTTAGGTATAGGTAGATCTTAATATAGAATATAGATGAGTAAAAGTTTGATAGGTACCTATTTGACATTTTTAAGGCTGTAGTAATTTGTTTCGGATTGAATTTAAAGTGTTAGTGTGTTTTCACTTTAAACATGTAACACAACATATAATTTTATAAAGTACCTTCAGTCAACTAATTTGATTCCTAGGCCACTGTGGACTATGTTAAAGTGACGGTTGTAAACCAAATGTAAGGGATTTTTCTTCAACACCCGTCTATAATCCAAAATTCATTATACATATAAACCATATTGAATCACTCTATCTATTGCTGAAAACTGCATTGAAATCCGTTGCGTAGTTTAAAAGATCGAGGACCCTGCCAAGATGCATTGCGTTAACTAACGTTTCTATTCGTTTCGTTTTTAAACCAATCGCGTGACTGGTAGATCACGTGACTTTTCGTATCACGTGATCAACCAGTGACGCGATTGGTTTAAAAACGAATCGAATAGAAACGTTAGATAGCGCAATGCATTTTGGCAGGGCCCTCTGAGCGAACAGACAGTGGTAGCGACTTCGTTTTTACTATATAAAGATTTAATTTGATACTTAAGCGATATTGCAGTATCACCGACGCTATATCAGAGTCAGTGGGTTGATAAGGATGGAGTCTGCCTACGTAAAAGATTCACCAGACATAACAAGGTATCAAGTATCCCTTACAGGTAAAGTTCCTACTAGGTATCTAGGTGATCCTAAATTAATGAATGAAGCACAAATCAGCCTATAAAATGCCGTGATAGGGGCTAACTAAAAAATATTTTATTAAAGTTAGATATCAAATTTCATTTTAAACTTGAAAAATTAGAAAACTCTCGTACAAACTTCCACTTTCTATTTCATCGCTTTAGGGGTAAATGTTTAAGATCGCCCAATCATGTTTTTTAATTATGAACTCTAAAAATCAATTTCCACATTTCTTAATTCCCATACAAACGCATACCACATTCCCCCTTTTAACCCCTTAGGGGAAGCTATATCGAAAGTTACATTTTTTATTTAAGACCAAAACTTGAAAACTGACTGAACTCTCTTTTAAACTTCATTTCAATTTCACCTCTTTAGGGGTTGTTTTTTCAAAATTGCCCAAACAAAGCCATATTTTTTATTTATAAACTGTAGTCTAAATATTTCGAACGATTAACTCTTAATGCATACAGATTTATTGAAGTACCGAATATCAGAATCAAAAACCATTCAATTTTGTAATTTTTTTTAGTGTCCGACTCAGAGCGTGCTAGGAGTCGATCAGATCTTCAAATCAGAAGATATACTGATACAACGTTAGAGACCTTCCCATAACTGCTATTAGATTAGTACCGTGAGCTTAGATTTATGAGAAACAGGGTGTGCGTTCAAGGTTAGCGCGGGAACCTATTAGTTTGCCGTGCGTGCGGTCGATAGTTTCCACGTCCAACTACCTACCTAGCTATTTCTCATTCTTAAATTGCGCTAACCAATTTACCTGAACGAACGCGTAGCTTAAGTAACAATGGAAGTAGATGCATAAACCTATTCACGCGTGCTCAATCACTTTGTATCTGCGACTCTGCGTCGATTTCAGATTGCTATTGCGTTATTACTAATTATTATTGCGTCATGCCGCCGCATCAGAATCCGACAGTAGGTATCGTAAACATTACATTACAGCATACCTACCTAATTGCCGGTTCACAATAGCGTATCAACTGCTGCTGCTACTTTAATTTTCTGCACCTAATTGCGTACATGAAACTGACAGATTCTGTTTTTGAAACGTTTCAGTATCAGCTAGTAGTATATGCATATAATAGTAGGGTTAGCAACCCTAATCAGCGTACCTAAATGACAGATGCTCAAGCATTCCAAATTTGTACTTAATAGGTAGGTAGTTAGGTAGATTGTTTCAAAAAGTTTGACGGTGTACCGTATCCGCGAACAAGCTGCCGGCCTCCGCGTCACGGAGGGAAAGGCTCTAGAGGCCGCGTGGGCGACGCTGTCCGAGTGCCCGCTCAGAATCGATTCCGCGTCACATTTCGATGGCAACTCACCAGGATCTTCACAAATCAATATTAACGTCAAGGACACAATTAAACACGTGCTTAGCGCTGATGTTCATGATAATCAAATCATGATGCTATGCTGAGTAAGTCTTGTTTTTTGTTTTGTGTTTTTTATTCAAGATCCCTTACTTAAGTTTTAATCTAGAGACACATAGGTCATAATATTATATCCACTTACAGATCCTTGGTTGGTTTCTGTAAGTGGATATACCTATATCATATTATGGTTTAATCTTAAGTTGTTAATGAATGAATTAATCGTGTTAAGCTAAGCTGGTTCGTACGAGTAAGTGTATCTTGCAACGGTAGGTATTTACATTTTGTCGGATTACGGCATTTTGAAATGCTTGTATCATCCGTATTACTTGACCGATTTTAATTTTAATTTCGCTTTTGGTGATCTCTTTTACGGTATTTTCATATTTTGTTGAGAAATGCTATTAAAAAAATCCATGCATATTCCCTAATTGTGAAAAACTTCTTAGGCACTGGTCTCACCGCCGGCGAGTAAGCGATGAACTATCGGCGATTGCTGGCTCACTCGCTCAGCTATGAACTATAAAAATATATCTCTCTCTTTTATTTACACGGGAGCGATTATCTTTTTGTTCGTTTCTTGGGCAAGAAAATCGCCGATAGTTCATCGCTTACTCGCCGGCGGTGGGACCAGTGCCTTAATGTAGGTACCTATTTAGCCATCACAGAACACATAAAAAGGCTAAGTAGGTATAACAGTGTTCTGCGGAATCAACGTAAGTACCTACCTATTATAAAACAATGATTGACAACGGGGACCACTCTCTTAATTTCAATGCATTATAGGTGGCACCTACCCGTGAGTGAGCATTATAAACACAGAGTAGGTACCTTTTTTAAATATTATAAATAATTAGGTACCTACCAAGGCGGCGACAGGAAGCAAGATGGCCCCGCGTAAACAAATTCACCGGCAAGTAGGTAGGTACTACCTACTTGCGCAGACGTGTGTACTGGTAATTGAGAACCAGGTGAAGGCCAGCCATTGTAATGCATCATCGTAAGCAGAGAGCAAATTCTTAATTGCACTACCTTCTGATGATCTCATTATTCTAAATACCTAGCTAACTAATTGGTTGATATATTTGACAATTGAAAAAGCCAGTAAGCACATATTAGGTATATTGGACACGTTCAAAATAACTACCCGGTTAATAGGTAATGACATTACCTATAGGAAAATAATTAATTAATTACATAATCTAATACGCTAGGTACCTTAAGTAATGTAATACCAATACACAGCTTCCTTATTCGTCAATATTAACGCCTTCAAACTAGCTAACGTCAGGCTAGGACCGGTGGAATGGAGATCGACAGCCGAACCGGTTCGGCCGCAGCCAAACATGAATCATTAGCCGGCAGCCGGTCGGCCAACACCGCTGCATGCATTGGAGGCGACGTTGAGTTTGAGACACCGTCGTCCGTTGAGATCAATAGCACTGCGACACGAACACTAACACTAAACAAACTGCTTTAAACACTAGGTAGGTATTTCACCAATAAAACGTGGCAATAGCAACCAGTATGCATGTTCTGTTACAGCAGTGGAGTGCAATACCAAATAAAGAATATACTCCGAAGAACATTACATTAGAATACAATCATGTTAATCGTATGCGATGTTTAAAGGTTTCCAACAGCTTTACTGCTCAAACAGGATGACTCATTTTGGAATGTCCCTTACAAATAACAGTAAAAGTTATGGCACTAGCGCTGAGTCAGAAGGCTTGGCGGTAAAGGCTTACAAGGGAATGTAAACCAAGTTTTTGATTCGGACCCTATTCAAGCAACGTTTACGTTATACACACCCGGACACCATATAAATAAATTAATGCAAAATACAAGGAAAAATTATACATGTTTCCAAGATAATCACACCATAAACGCAGAACTTTAAAGAAGTAAACAGTGCGGCGCATAAAAAATAAAAAGCGAACTAGGTATAAATAGCTAATGGCAAGCCGAAGTGTTTGTTCCTCCACGTCCCAGTAAGTGCTCCATTGTTTGCGTCCCATTTGAGACCTTATACATATAACGAGGACACCCGATAATAGTTCCTGGGATAACCCCTTCTCGACGTGATGATTTGTCACGGTCGAATGTAATACGAATACGACCATGCAGCTAATCAGAAAATTGTTGCATGCATCGTGTAAGTACTGACACTGTGGCAGTATTTCAAATGGGATCGAGGTCGATACCCTGCGGTCCGGGATTTAAAACGTCGTCGTCGCTACTTGCAGTCAGTACGTGGAAGTCTAAGAAAAGTTCGAGTAATAGAATGCGATACTTGAACCTAACCGATTGTTTACGACTTTAATTAGGATAATAAACAACGAATTATTCTTAGTAATGGTACTATTTGAGTGGATGTCTTACCTTTACGGAGACAATTTGTGCTTCAGATAATCTTTCAATCTCATTCCAGGACCTGTAACAATACACATTGCATTAGTAGTGGTTTAGACTTTAATTTATAGGTAATACCTATGTAGTAATATTTAATTATTTCTAAATGTGTTGATAACTCGGTTAATTAATTTAACTACTTATCCACATACTTAACGGTTTTTAAACCATATTTTTCGAGAAAAGCCCATACATATTAATTGGACGTATTAATATTATTATTTAAAACGTTTTTAATATTTAATAGCTCAAGATGCTGCGCAATTTGCAAGTGCTTTCGTTGAATTAAACATATTATTATTACGTTATTTCAATGCCAGAGTTTACTGGTGCAACACGAATTGATAAATCTTGTAGAACAATAAGTAATAAATCGAATACAGTTCTCGACCCGTGTCGCCATCCGAATCAAATATGGGCCACTACGCCTTGATATACGATAAGACCAATCTGTGGCCGTAATGCTTTAGTTCACTCGCCGATAAATAACGGTGTCCTTTTTTAAATATTAAAGAACCAGAGGTTTATGCGAGTCTATTTTTAATTTAGAGGTAACAAATAAGTTTAAAGAAGAAGGTTTTTGAGACACTTTTTATCGCAGAAACATCAACCGCTGGGAGATCCTGGGATTCTATTTGATTCTGTTAAACCATATTGCTTTTGACATGTCATCGTATTTCAATTCGGCCGCCATTACTGTCAAGTAATTAAGAGCTATCGTAACGTTGACAATACGATAAAATGTCAAAAACAATATGGTTTTAATGGTTTTACCGGACGATTACGTTGAAGTCGACGTTGAAGCTGACTACAGAACCTTCGACTCAGATCAGATTAGTTCTTGGCACCATTACAACGTAATTTATTGCAATGGGATTTATATACAGACAGACCACTCAAGTTCATCTGAATTCTTGCTAAGTAGTCGTCATACCACTCGGTTGTATGTTGTACTTGTATACACGTTAAAGCGACTCCCGCGAGTGCCTCCGCAGTTATCACTGTATCAACAAACAGTTGGTTTGAGTAAACAGCGGGGCCCAAACGTAACAAGTTTATCGTATCCTTGTGATTCTATTATCACTAACAAACAACTCCGATTTTGTTTTTCATTATACGTTACATTACATTCTGTTACATTTTTTGCGACTTTGTCTGCGGTTTAATTCCGTTTGACGTAACACGTGGCGCGGGCGACTAGCGTGACCAGTATGGACGCTAACGTAATTTAAAAACCGCGCAAGAGCAGGTCGGACCATGCTCGGTGCAGTGTTCCGAAGCCGTTATCACAAACTCAAAAAAACAACAAGTATGAACTAATCATCTATTTAAAGTTACCTATTTGGTGCAGTCTTAGATTTAAAAAAATATACCCTTTAGTCGCCTAACTCGCTCTCAATAGTTTTTCTTTTAAATTCGTTAGACGTTCTTTAATTCAATATATTTTTCAGATTTTTAATGAATTTTTGCCTAAGTTCAATATTTCCTAAGCGGTCCCCAAAATCTTAAAATTGATAAAAACACGTAGGAACATAGTGATTTTTTAAGAGCTATCCAATGATAGCTATATCCTCTCATAATGTAAAAAAAATACCTTTGCTTTACATATATGGAAGGTATTTTACAACTCTGTCGGCGTAATTTAACGTATAACTATTCCAAAATACAAATTCGTAATACAAATACGGACGATGTGGCGAAACTATAAGGGTTCCTTATTGACTACGGAACCCTAAAAACAAATAACGAATCAGTCGCGGTCCTGCAGTAACTTCTATTAGGTGTATCCCAATTGGGTCATGAGCAAAAGGCAGCGGAATTACCTAAACAGTTGCTATGGGAGCCTTCCATTCCCTAACTGTAACGATACCAACAATATAATGATGAAAAAAACGCAGTTTGCTTACGACTTTATCCGTTTATAAAAGGCCAAAAAATTGAAAAAGGTAATCTGTAACCTAGCAGCACAAAATAAATAAGCATTCGCTCAAACAGCCAAATCAAGCTAAATAAAAAAGAAAGTTTGTGATTTCTCGGTTAGCATTAACCTTACTGTTTCAATATCGGCTTTGCCCTCGTTCCATGGCAAATGGCAAGTTACCGGCGCTGGTCGTATTACCGAACAGCCCGCTAGCGACAGTGTCGCTGCGAGGATAAAGTGCGGGCGTGACGGGCTTTCACTATTGGCGGGCGACCAAATCCAATATGGAACAGTTCTACTGTCGCCGATGTTTATGTTCCTCCTTATGCGGTAATCAAAAAAAACAAACTCATTTTCCACAACAGTGACCATAAAACTACTTGTTCGTTGTCTTTTAACTCGAGTGTCACTCAAAACACAAACGAAGTTTTACCATATTAAAGAAATTTTATCCATCTGCATTTCAATAGCTTTTATTTTTTTGGTCCCAGTAAATATTTTGCAAATCCTGCACGTTAGTCTTTTGTTCTTAATATCATAATAGGTCAAAAGTCAAAGAAACAATGCAAATGACATGTTAAAAAAAAAGATTTACATCTAACATACTTCTGACTTTACAATATGAGACCATTTTAGAAATAGGATCTAGGATTCTAAAAATGGCTGTTTAAATGACCAACCAGGTGTACTTATTTTAAACAAATGTATTGAGTATCCTAATCAGTAGTTGATTGATAGTTAAGAAAAATTAATGGGTATGTTAACATTGTTAAAACGTTCCGCTAATAAAATAGCGATAACGCCGCTGCTGGGGAGCTAGTGAAAACAAGTAATAAGGCAAACTCGTAATAAAAAACGCTATAAATCATACGCGGAGTATACTAGACTTATATCCTTTTTCACTTGAACTTTAAAAGACTTATACCCTTTTTCCCTAGGACCTAGTACCTTTTCATGAAAAGTTATAATATCTTGTTTGGTGCTCAATAAAAAGTATTTGCATAGTATTGTTGAGCGCCAGTGACACGCTCGGCATTTACAAATAACATACAATTGCTAGGTTGTGGTATCCATGGTGTTTCTAGCCTTGAGGACAAGACAGTAAGGTACGGCTGCGCGGGAGCAGCCGCGGCCGGGAGGTGAGCGACCGCGTCGCCGGTCATCGGCGCACGCGCTCTTCTGATTCATCTGCGCTAGCTCATAGATGCTTGCGCAATCATAAATCAATTATTGACCTTGACTTTTATGTGTTGCTGCCATCAGAATACCTTTTCACAATTTACTTAAAAATATGATAACGGTCAACTGAACGCAACTTGCTCTGCTCTGTTATGTACAGCTACTCGCATATTATAAGCATTGCATCTTGATTAATAAAAAAAAATGTATCATAAACCATAAACCTCTTATAATATTAGCAATTTCCAAGGTAGACGATAAAGTGATTTACTAATATGAATATTTGTTACAAGTAAAATGAGGATAAATAGTTGCGACAATACGAGAACTGTAATGTTAACATTAACACTACAGTGATTGCTTATTAAATCCCACAGACAAGTGAGATCAACGTTTGTGGTGTGGTTCTAATTGTTTAGAGGATTTTCTGGACAGGATATTATGTACTTAATCAGCTCAAAAAATCTCAAAAAAAATATAGTCCTGTTGTTTGCACGGAAAAAAAGACCGTCTATGTAACCTGCGCAAGAGTTTTAAAAATAAATTATCTTATTCGTATTACGTAAGCGTAGGTGTGGTGGTTGTTCAAGTCCATCAGATAACGAGGACAGCACGCTAACTCCATCTCACGTAATAAGCGAATTAGCTGTAACTTAATACGCTCACGAGTGACGTCTGCTCTGCTTTTGTTTATCCATGAGAATCGTCGCAAGCGCTGATCCTTCCGTAGAGTGCACGCGAACTAAATGAGTAGAGCCTAATTAGAATGCTAGCCGTGATCCGTCGTCCTGCACTTTCTACGACCAACAATAGAATCTCAGTACGTTGTGAAACAAGCTTCTGCTCCTTGAAATAACGCTGTATTTGGCGTGGAGGGCTCGGCGTACATTAGAGAATGGATAAGACGGGCCAGACAAAGGACGTTTGGAAAGCTACATGTCCCACTAGGTGTGCATTGCACTGCGCATATGGTGTCTCGTGAGCTCACTGGTTGTTGTTATTGAAGTTTTTAACAAGGCGATCGGATACTAAACCCCTTTCGTGTACGACTGTACGTGTATTATAAGCATGAATTTTTGCCGATCGAGGCCAGTTGTCCATTCACATTTTGTAGCCTATGCGCTGTTACATTTTGTTTAATATTCGTACCCTGAATAGAGGTCAGATGGTCGTTATCAGTTCAGTTCGCGAGCCGATGACCTCGCAAACGTCGCAGTGCGCAGCTGTTTGCCTGGCTCCTCCGCAGTACGTGCCCGATGGCCGCGAGACCCCGGCCGTGGGTTCGATCCTGCTGCCATTGTTTGCAGAGGGCCGCAGCGATGGGATTTGTACAATTTGATTGCGCGGCTGTTTACACTCGCATCACAATTACCCCGCGCTCAGTCGGCTCGTGTTTGTGCTTAGGTTTTCGTTTTGTTTGGGAAACACTACCTTTAAACGCTGTCGCCGGTACGTGATGCCGCCGTACTTCTTGAATGATAACGTTTTCTGCGAAATATGTGCTTATGAATTATGAAATAATACTTTGGGTAAATACTCAATGTTTTCATTGAGTGTGGGAAGAAAATAGATACAAAGTTCAGTTAGAGCTTTACAAACTAAAAAAAAATGCGTTTTACCGGAGTAGCTTAAAAAGGTAGCATTCAGAATGAAAGTCAATAACAATAATTGGCCGGACCTTTCTAAATAACAGTAAACCCAATACCACTGCACCAAGGTCGCTTAAATATTACAATGTAGGTAGTACACCAAAAGTATCGAATTTCATTGCGGTAACCACGGTGATAAATTGAAGTATTATTTTGTGTCAAGTAAAATAAGTAACTATGTAATTATAAGATGTACTTCAAATATTACTTCGTCCGCGTAGAACTTGCTCAACGTTATTCCTACGAAAATATCTATACGGGAACTACCTATAATTTTTTAAATATACGAACTAAAAACTATTTAACATTTTAACTAAGGACGTGGACATGGACTGGATGCTTACTTTCATCCAAATCCGTTAAACCGTCTACATACGTGTGATTGAAAACAAACATTATACCATTCATTACTTATCATGTGCATCTACACTGAGCATCTTCACATTGAAACATCCTCATTAATATTCGGATTTAAAATATTAGTGGGATAGTAATCAAGAGAATAGGAAGCGACATAGGTACATCATATCATCGATACATCTGGTGCTGACTGAATACTTAGGAAAATAATAATGATATCATCATCATCGTGTAATAGAAGCAATACCGAATCAGAATAACTAGGTAATACTTTCGCAGGTAACCAATAATTAGATATACCTAATATATTATTTATTATCCGAAAGTAAAAGTATCTACTCGTAAAATTAAGTTATACCTAAGCATCGACATGCGTCAATGTTTTGCATAAATAAATACGAGTACACTATAAAATACAATGAATTTTGACGATAAGAATGTCCGAAGAGGCTAGTGATTCTTGCGGTTTGCGGTCCGCTGTACAATTATGTACCTACCTCGGTACAATTCAGATACCGTCGTGTAATGTAGGTACCTGATGGTACCTGCGAGTAATATCTGCCACTCAGGCGCAGCAGTTAAGCATTTTCGCCACGTTTTAAGTTTCAATCGGTTAAAGTATGCAGTGATGTCATCGTTTTATGTTAAAAACAATCAGGGAAATAAGTACGGAATTTAATTTCCATATTGTAGCCTATATACACATCATCATCATCATCATCATCATCATCATCATCATCATCATCATCATCATCATCATCATCATCATCATCATCATCATCATCATCATCATCATCATCACCATCATCATCATCATCATCATCATCATCATCATCATCATCATCATCACCATCATCAGTCCACTGCCGGACATAGGCCTCCCATTGCACGCCACTCAGTCCATTTTTCGACTGGTCTCCTCCTGTCGCTGCCAGGAACCCTGCGTGCGTATCTTGTCGCTTCACCTATTCACGGTTGTCGGTCCTACAGGAAATATGACCAGCCCACTGCCATCGATCACACAGCGGATATTTAATTTCACTACAATTTCCACGCAAAACGGTTATAATATAACAGTTAGCTTAACCACAGGTCTTGCGCAGTTAATGCTGATTGTGTTGGACACAGTTCGTAATACAGAGTCCATACACCTCCGATGTAAGGCTAGGTTCGCAATTAGCTCATGGTTTGCGACTGGAGAATCAGTTAGTGCTTTTTTCAGCTAGGGCGTTGCTTAGCTATCGTCGATTATGCAGTATTTTTAGTAGCCGATTTGATGGTAAGAATCGGCCGGCCGTCGCGTCAGCGTGACTATTAAGGTTTTCTAAAGTCATTGCAGTTCAACGATTACCGCGGAGCAATAGTGTTCAATGCTATAGTTTTAAAAACAAATTACGTAAAGCAGTTACGGTTTGTTCTTTTGCTGTCAATAAAATCGAAGTCAGTTTAATCTACGGACGACTCACGGTTTCAGTCTAATAGCTTGCAAAATGGATGTCAGTTCGCTCATTCACGGGAGCGTGAAAAATACGTAGCTGTAATCAGTCCACAATTTTACAAAGGAAATGATTTGACACGATTAATGTTGGCAGTATGGTGGTACAGTCGAGTTCATAAATTAAATATGTGTACACTTTAGTACATTGTCTATATAATGCCATGTTTAAACTGCCATATATCAAGTGTCATAGCGATTAAATTGACAAGGTACTAAAGTGTACACTATTTATGAACTCGACTATACCTATCACGCTAACTGACGCGATGGACTGGCAAGCGGCAGGACTGGCAGCTACATCTGAGCGCAGCCCCCTGGTTATTATTTAGCTACCAGAGTTCAGCAACCGTTCCTTTGACAACCTCCCTCCAATCTTCGCCTGGGACCTTGGGGTTGTAGATACGTACTGTCGCATAATGCTGACAAGAACACTGGGTTAGATTATGAATTTATCATTGCTGGCGCTTTAAAATTTGATGGTAAAACCAGCGAGTAAGGGAATTACAGCACAGTATTCTACGGCAATGTCGCAGATCGCGTCGCGGCTCAGTGTCAGCATGACGCCACACAGAGCTGTAAAAAAAATATCTCGAGTATGACCGTTTCATTACATGTGAAAGTGAATATATATGTCAAGTCATAGAAAACTGGCATCTCTGACGCGTCTTTAAAAGGGGCATCTCGCTCAAGATAAGTTTATAATTGCAGCTCTAAGAGCCTGGTGTGAACAGAGCCTAACCTCGCCGCTCACCGCAGAACCTGCCACCTGGCAAGGTCACAGTCGCGGGGCACCCCGTAACGACATGCCTTTATTAAAAAACTGATTCGAATCGTTCATATTAACTTTATTGCGGCATTTCGTGTTGTTGAAGTAATTAACTAATTTGTTTATTTTTTAGCACGGTATGGTAATGGCAAATCTATTTTTTCTACAGTACTTTCACAGCATACATATTTTAATAATAGGCGGGTATGTTTGTATTGTGTGAGTATCTTAAGGTGATATTTTCAAGTAACATCAGTTCTTTATAATAAATTGCCATTTCTTAATCGGTACATACAGTACGTACGGTAATACTTTATAACTTTAAATAGTCAAGGTACGAATTGATTTGACTTATGGCCCGTTGTTTGATCGGTACTTAAACTAACTAATGGTCAAAAAACGTTACTAATGGTTAAAATCTCAAGGAAATGTGTCAAATTTTCCATTCTTTTTTCGAATTTTAACAATTAGTTAGTTTAACTACCGATCAAACAACAGGCCATTAGTAATTTTATAGACTTTTTAGGGTTCCGTCCTCAAAGGGCGCCAAACGGGACCCTATTGCTAAGCCTTTGTTACCTTCCGTCTGTCCGTCCGCCCGTCCTCAAGCCCTAACTTTAGGCTTGATTTCCTCCTACGCTGACATCGGTCGCTGACGTCAGTCGAGCGTACGAATATATGGCAAATCTGCCGCGGACGTCAGCGTCGCTGTGCGCGAGGGTTGTGTAGTACATGTACTAAGAGCCAAAAAGAATTAATTCCCGTCACTGTACTAGAACGAACTATTCCGTGAAGTTTCTGCTCTTAGGCCCACTTGCGCGGACCGGAGTTAGCGTCTTAACCCGAGGTTAGGCGGCAAACCACGTACAAAAGTAGACGCTTAACTCTGGGTTAAGGGTTAACTCTGGTCCGCGCAAGTCCGCCTTAGTTAATTTAGTACACGCGGAGCAAGAACCAAACAGAGTAGTGAGTGACACTGACAGCAAAGCCGGTCATTCATTCGGTCAAAGGAGCATGAACGGACCAGTTTCTTTCAGTGTACTAGTGTACTAAAAGAACTAAAAGACCGCATGAGTACATTAGAGCGATTGTACTAGTTTGGAGCGATCCGCTCAGTGAACGAGCGCGCACAATCCTAGTGAGCAGCTTTGTCCCATAGAACATGGTGTATATTCTTACGCTCGATCGACGTCAGCGACCGATGTCAGCGTAGGAGGAAATCAAGCCTTATGAAGCTGTACGTCCCTTTTTATTTTGAACCAGATGTCCATTTTTTTTCCGACTCGCATTTGACCGGTTATTTTCTACTATTTGACAAAATCACTACAGTAACAGCGCCGTTGTTATTTTCAGCGCACTAGTTCCAAATTCATAGCCATAATGCGCGTCGCAGTCTATTAATCACGAATCATTTTAGCACAACAAAGGACATTCATTCATTTATTCCTACAAAGCAAAAACTCAAAATCCGGTCATTACATAATATTAACGTCCGCAATTCCGCCAATACCTAGGTATATGGCTTTAAATATTTATATCGCATCAACTCAACATTTTTTTTATCGTTTGTTGTGATGTTATCGCAAGTTGATGGTCAACTAAGCGAAGATAAAACTTTTTAATGACTTTTTGATGCATTGATTATGGTACCTATGATGTTATGACATGCAAAAACCAAGAAAAGCCAAACCTACTTACTATTATTATAAATAATGTAAAAGTATATGATGTGATAAAGTGATAACTGATAATACACAATACAGTTTACCTATAAGATTTTTTTATATAAATGAATTCAAATGCAAGTTGAACGCCGTCTATTGGACACAAGGAAAGCAAACAATAAAAATATAGTACCTACTGGGACACCGGGAGTTAATAAATTGAGTTTGCCTGTCTGCGTGATTGTTACGCTTTTATGGCCAATCTCCTGAATTACGTATGAAGATAGCTTGACCCCAGGGACGGGCATTGGATACTTTCTGTCCCAGAATTAATAATAGTTACCAAGGGAATAACGATAAATCAGATCCCTGTGAAGTCGCGACCAAAAGGTGAAAATGAAACCTTATTATTTCGTAATTTCCCAAAATCTCGAAATTGTGTGATTGACAATTGTGTATGGTCTTTGTTTGCTTTGGGTATCCTTGCGTATGTCTTAACTTGTCAGACCGATTGTCTTATCGTGGGCATGAATGACAGCTGCCAGTTCGCAATTTTCCAAGAAATGTTCACGACGTTTATTCATTCATACTCATCCAACATCCAATACAAACACAACCTAAAACAATGATAAACGTAGACGTTTACACGTGAACATTATTCATGCAAGGTCTATGGGTGGAAGTAGACGGTCATGTTTCTCAACGATTTGAATTATCCCAGTAACCTTCTACGTTGGGACTCTATTCAACACGGTAAAAACTAAAAACAATATCGTTTTTGAGCGGTTATCGTATTGTCAACGTTTTCACAGCTCTTTTTTACTTGACGGTAGGTAATGGCGGCCGAGTTAAAAACAATTCCAGAACAGGTAAAATATGATATCGTTTTTACCGCCTAGAATAGAGGCCCTGAAGCGGTTCTAGTTGTTTATTGAGCCCTCCACTGACCGCTTCCTTTAGAGATGGATAATGACTAACTTATTATTATTATTACCGACTTTGTTCATTCTATTCAGTTTACGTTCAAGTCAGATCTAATTTAGAGAGATGATTGCAGTCTCGCCATGAAGCGGCTAGTCGGACGATTACTCGTTTCTTCATAATGGTAACTGTAATAAGAAAAGAACAGAGTTTTTGCATCGAGAAGAATATAATAGCGCAAGTCGTACACTGCAACTCGTGATCGAACGTCTTTCACTAGACGAGCCGGCTATTCTGCGAAGTTAACAATGTTATCCGCACTGATCAGTTCTCGTTCAGACCGACCTTGTTATTTACTTTCATTATATGGAGCAGAGCGAGTAGGTACGAGTAATGTTACTATTGGCCACGGTATAACATAGCAATCACTTTCTGTTATTGCTCTTTTGTGATGATATGTCAAGTAACAAATTGTTACTTAATCTGTGATGTAGGGCGTAGCGTGGCTTAGGCAGCAAGCGATTTGTAGCTCTTGCAAAGAGTTACGATCTTTATGCATGCTGTATTTATTTGCATGAAGTACTTGGTATTTGGGTAATATACCCACCATAGAACCTTTGGGTTTTGGAGTGATTTATTAACAAGATCGCCATCCATGTTGCTCTAATGGTCCGTCGGCAACGAGCGGTGCCGCAGCGCTGCGTTTGCGCAACTTGATTGCGTCAGGGCTCGGCCCCGGCCCGGACGTACTCAGACCTCTTTACTTTTATATGCACATTATTTCTAACTTCCAGTTCTGTGGCAATTCGTTGACATTAGAGGCCATTAAATATAAAGATTTATTGTTGTACACCAACAATACTTAAAAACCTTGGCATTTAATCATTTCCTCATTACGTACTACCCGAATCGTGATGCTTAGATTATAAATTTACTACAATTAAATCTTGGGGCCAATCAAGATCTTTGCATAAGCTGATGTAGTGCATAATTGTTTTCATTCGTATTTTCACGGAAATGTACGAACGTGTCTTGCTATTTCAGTCAACCTCAGTACTTTTTGTACCGTGACCGACTGAAATAGCAAGACACGTTCGTACGTTTCCGTGAAAATACGAAGGAAAACAATTATGCACTACATCTGTAATTTCGTAATACAAGAATTTGGGAAAGGTCTAAATCATTTCGCATATTCTTAAACACGTGAACAAGGAAGATACAATTTGATTCGTTGTTTACCCCTACTTATAGATAGCCGCAAAGAGCGCATAGTTGGCAGGAGCCGTGCATATCTGCGCTGGCGGCCATAGCGGAAGCGCTTACTGACCCACATGTTCTTCTGCTTAGCGTGCGCAGCAAAATGGTATACGAAATGAAATCATTTTAGGTTAAAATTTACATACGTTCGCATGCGTTGCGAAGTTCGCAATGCATGTATATCACGTGTACGACCGCGCTTCAGTTGCATCCGTATTGCATCTACAATCAACGGTGCAGTTAGGCACTGCTCCCACCGCCGGCGAGTAAGCGATGAACTATCGGCGATTTTCTTGCCAAAGAAACGAACAAAAGATAATAGCTCCCGTGTAAATAAAAGAGAGAGGTTTAAGTTTATAGTTCATCGCTGGCTCACTTGCTCAGCGATGAACTATAAATTGATATCTCTCTCTGAGTAAGCGATGAACTATCGGCGATTTTCTTGCCCAAGAAAATCGCCGATAGTTCATCGCTTACTCAACAGCGGTGGGACCAGTGCCATAGGTACACCTACTAAGGCACAACGTCCGATTTTACGGAACATACAAGATCAAAATTAGGTAATATTAGTTGATAATGGCCCTCCGGCAAGATGGAGTGATGATTTGCGAAACGCTGCTGGCAGATGTTGGGTGCGACAGGCCAAAGACTAGTCGCAGGAACTGTGCATTTCAAGTATAAAACGTAGCCAGTCAAGTATAGTAGAGCTTTTGATGGCTGAAAGTAATAACTTTTAAATTTAGTACATGCGGAGCAAGAACCGAACAGAGAAGGGAGAGCAGTGAGTGACACTGACAGCAAAGTGATTCGAATGAATGAGGGACCGGCCACTCATTCGGTCAAAAGAGCACAAATAAGGACCATGAACAGACCAGTTTCTTTCAATATAATAGTGTACTAAAAGAACTAAAAGACCGAAATAGTACATAACTTGTGCGATTGTACTAGTTTGGAGCGATACGCTCAGTGAACGAGCGCGCACAACCCTAGAACAAGGTTATACACTTAAGGTGCATAAGGTGCATTGGGAGATATTTTTGAGATGTGCGTTCTCTCACTTTTTACACTTGACTGAACTGATAAAACTTTAAACTTGATTAAACTTTACTTAACTTAACTTTACGATCGGATCAATAAAGGAGAGAAATTTTAAAAAGAGAAAACTGTCCAAATTGCACTATTATGTAGTAAATAACATAACAAATCATTTTAACAACGTTGTATCCCTTTGAAAAAAAGCAAAGAAGCATTGACCCCTTATTTGGTAGGTATAAGAGGAATTTTAATGGGTATAAACAAGATATAGGTACCTAGGCACTTAGTTGTGACAGTTTTCCTTTAAAATTCGTTTTGTAATCTAATTCGTTTTTTTCAATTTCATGTTTGTTTAAAATACTTGCTAGTGCTAACAAGTGTTTCTTTAGTTTCTTTATAAATACGAGTAAATAAATTGTCCTATTTTTTTAAATATTATCTGTGTACCTGCATGACACGATAAGTTGCTAATAATCTATTTAGAAGTTTAGTATATCGATATACTAATATTATAATATAAAGCTGAAGACTTTGTTTGCTTGAACGCGCTAATCTCAGGAACTACTGGTCCGATTTGAAAAATTCTGTCAGTGTTAGATAGCCCATTTATCGAAGAAGGCTATGGGCTATATATCATCACCAGAGATCGGAATAGGTAGAGCTAATTTGCCTAAACTTGACGCATATTCATTCATGCGTGAGAGAGATGGGAATACATTATTGAATGAACATGCATCAAGTTTAGGCAAATTAGCTCTACCTATTCCGATCTCTGATCATCACGCTAAGACCAATAGGAGCGGAATACCAATGAGGAATGTTTCAACCTTCTACGTTAACAAAATCGCGGGTTAAAGTTAGCGTTAGCCCAAAGTAACCAGTATTCCACGGGGACGAAGTCGCGGGCAGAAGCTAGTCGATATATATATTGAAATTTGATAAAGGAAAGTCACTACGACAGCCCAAAAGTGCCACGAAAACTCCGGCCTCTGCTCTTCTTCCTCTTCCTCTTTTTGTAAGGGGTTAATTAAAATTAAATATTTAGTCCCACGGGACTCTTTTACACATCAGTATGATGCATGCGGACAACACCCACAGCATCGCTGGAAGTCATACTCGACCTGCCGCCCCTACACCTCTTTATCAAACAGGAGGCGGCCTCGACCGCTGTACAGTCAACAGCATAAATAAGTGATCATTTATGTACCTTGTCACTTTAACGTCGTGTTTGAAATGTCATACAAAATTGTGAAACGATTGAAAGTGACAAGGTACATAAATGATCACTTATTTATGCTGTTGACTGTACGTGTCAGAAAACGAAACCTATGGAAAACAACCAAGGTACCAACAAACCACTAATAGAAGCGGTGACCGACAGAGTGCCGAAGACATTTGTCTTCGACAAGAAGTACAAAATACAACTCCACGAAGACCCCTGAGAGGGCCTGAACCCCAGGGAGGTAAGAATCTTCAAAGATGGATGAGATGATGGATGAATCATCTCAACACCATTCCCCTAAAGGCACAGTCTTCCAGGCAGAATGCATGGGCATCATAATGGCTACGACAGCAATAGAGGCACAGAAGGTCAAAGATCTCCCGATCCGAATACTCTCCGACAGCCGATCAGTGCTCCAGGGTCTACAGAGCCACACCGTAACCTCAGGGCTGGTACTTGAGTGCCACAATGCCCTGACAAAGGTAAGCACCAACAACCCCATCACACTTCAAAGGGACACAGCAAGTCAGCAACTCACGTGGTAATGACGCAGCCGTCGAGCTGGCGAGAAAGGGCTCAGAGATGGTTGCAGTGGGTCCCGAGCCCATCTTGCCTCTCCCGTTCGGATGGCTGCGTAACAAACTGCGACGTATAACCATGGTAGAACACCAGCGGTACTGGAGTAACCTAAGCACCTGCAGGCAGGCCAAAGAAGCCCTCCCGACGATCAATCCCGGATTGTCACGGAAGCTACGACAGTTAAAAAGGACCCAACATAGACTCGTAACTGGGGCTATATATAACTGGCCATGCCCTATTTAACAAACACTAATACTTTAGATGTTACAGACAACCCCCTGTGCAGAGCCCGCATGGCGGCAGAAGAAACTGCTGCCCACGTCATCATGGAGTGCCCAGAGGTGGCAACATACAGGGCACGACACCTCGGACTGGAACCGAGGTCGCTACCAGAAGTCGTCGGCAACATCAAGGGTCCGCTAGGCTCCCTGGTAGACCTGGGTTGGCAGGAGTAATGTCCCAACTCCTCACGCAAAATAGGCGCACATTTAAGTTGTCGAGTTGCGGAAAAGAGCCCGCCACAACCTACCTATATAACCTATACACATCAGTAATATGGAGTGAATCTAACAGCGCTTTGGACTAGACCTTCATTGCAGAGAAGTGCCACAAGAAACCCTAGGGATACTATTTTTAGATTATTGTCGAACAATCGTGCACAACCATATTAGGACCGGATTTTAATTCAATTTGGCAAACGAGGAGTCAACATTTTGGATTAAAAATAGAATAGCTTGCCTATGTTTCATCCTAAAAATTGATATTTCCTTATCCATTATATTACTGGGAACCTGCTAGGTGCCTCTATTTAATATTGATATTGAGAGCATCGTGTTTAATGTTTTTTTTTTCTAACAATTAGAATGGTCTTTCTATTTGTTCCATTTTAACTCATGCATAGGGCCCAGAATTTTTGGGGGCGGCTTTTGACAAGTTGTTGGGAGAGAACACAGCTGTTTATCGATGTTATCAACAAATTGAAAGTTTTTTATTAATTTATGTCTTTATTAAATAAAATCTCAAAATTTCTGATGATACTCTCTTTTCAGTAGTTGATGATGAAAAAATATGGGAAAATTATTATATAAGTTATAAAATAATATTTTCTGTTTTATTATAAATATCAAAGGGTAGGCAAACAAGCCACCTAACGTCAATTGGTCTCAGAGGGATCTATTCTCAAGTTATAAAATATAACGGTTTTCATAATTATACTGATTTCAATAAAGCAATTGAAACGGATTAAACTTTCCGATGTTTCAAACTTTTTTCATCATCAACCGCTGAAAAGAGTATGTATCATCAGGACATTTGAGGTTTTATTGAATAAAGACATAATATAAAGTGGTCTCTGCCTACCGCTCTGGGAAACAGGCGTGATTTAATGTATGTGGGTATGTATGTATGTAATACATATATTGTCGGCCTAAAGTGCAAACCTTATTTATCTATTTAGAAAGCAAAACTGTTAAATCCTAAAACTGGATTTAGAAGGTTTGGACTTTAGGCCGACGATATACTATATCGATCCTGACCGATTTCAGCCACAGTGACTGGGATCCCACTATTTAGAGCGTCGCATGTGAGCTCTGTGATGACTGACATAGAACATCTTTGTATTAAAAGTTCAACCGTAATAAAGACATAAATAAATAAATATCTATGTTTGTTTTAAAATTTCGACCATAATAAAGACAAATAAATAAATATCTAACTATCTATTTTTTCAGTAACATCAATAAACAGTGGTGTTCCCTCCCTACGACTTGATAAAAGCCACCCCAAAAATACTGGGCCCCACTCATGCAGATGAGAGAGAAAGAGCTAGTCCCTAATACCTGCACTCTAGTATACTGCTATTTGTAATTAAGCTAATGAGCCTTTCTGACCCAATTAGTTTCATTTATTGCTTATTTAGAATTATCTTTGAAAATTATGATGCAGTTAGCCTTAAGGTACAAGAATGTCAACATTCTATAGAATAAAGTGTATTAGGAGTGGAGACAAGACAAAATAAGAAGCACCAAGCTCAGAGAAGCAACTAAATTGCAAGGGAGGAGGGGTTTGTTGAAGAGCATTCAGACAAAGTTTAATTTTAGTATTTTAAAATTTTTGTGTCAGTTTTAGCCCAGTGTGGCCTTGTGGTAAAGATGGTATTAATGTTAATGTTAATGCAATAATTAGGCAGTGTAATGTTGTCATTACACTGCCTAATTATTGCATTAACATTAACATTAATATGTTATAAGTGATGTTGAGAATGAAATGAGGAAGTGAGGACTTGAATCTTTAACCTACATACACTTTTTCCGATTTCCCAATAACTTTTATAACAAAACTGATTCTACCCTAACTGAAAAAAAAAAAAGTGCTAAGTATACTCTTTTGTTTCTTAATTTCAACCTTAAAAAGATATAAGAAACTAAAATCAATTGCCCAGATGATGTTTGTAGATTGTCCGATTGCAGTAACATGTCTCTTGATGCGCGTGTTTGAAACTAACCTGCTGTTCCCGTCCCATCCATAATACAAATCAGCTGTGACAACGACACAAACGCAAACGAAAATAAACTAATCAATAATGTCCATATGACGGGACCCATTTTTGCATCTACCTGCTGCGATAGTTAGATAAATAATTACCCGTTCATGTAATTTTATTATTTTTGATGTGGAAAGGACAGAGCGTCAGTTAGCTGTCCCCGAAATAAATCAAAGCAGCATAAAACATTATAGAAATAGGGCAATACCTCTGTTTATCAATATGCGCTAAGATATTTTAAACATGCTCACTCAAAGAAAGAAAAAGAAACGCATTTTTTACTTACGTTCTGTGATATAATGGTTCTCCTGGTAAAACGGGTATGAACAATGAGGACTCCCAGTCCCAGTGTATCCTTTGTGAGAGAAAGGCAATGAACGTTTCACACAATTCGTAAACACACTGTTTTCAAATATAATAATAACTCTCAAGTCTGATTTGAAAATATCACACGTATAAAAGAAGAATAAACAATGACAACTTCACTTGTCAATAAAATTTGTCAACAAAATTATCAAACGAATCGACTCTGCTCGCCACACTCGCACAAGCGAGTACAAAAAAATACTGGAGGTGGTCTTGGTACATTTTGGTTGGCCAGCTAGCAGCAACATTATCAACCCGTGTGAAGTTATCTGCAAGACCGAAACGCCAAACTATCAGCTGATATAGAGCAAATAACTACATCTGTGGTTGGTAAAGGTAACTAACGTTGTTAGATTTGCAGTCGAGATGGCAGGGCAATGAACAAGAGTCAGAGGGATGCAAGCGGTACAACTTACTGCACATAGATGGCGCAAATACGGCAAATAGCAATGTGATGTATTGTTATGATCTTATGATTGACCACTTGATTCCTACCTTGAAGTAAAGATGACGCTGTAATTTACTTGCAAATAAATAATTACCCTGTTAGATATTTTCTGATACCAAAACAATAGTTTGATAAGAAAAAAAAACCACGTTTCAATGAGCTTGGTTTTTGAGATTATACCTACTTAATGAAGTTACCTTCCAACTACTTATATAACAGCTAGATTTATTTTTTTGTCAGACTTATGTACTTATGATTGTTGATTATTCTAATAAAAATTTGTAATGTTTTGGAATTAAAATATTACTCCTGCGCCTCTATTCTGGTGGGTATATAATATTGCTTTTGACCTGTTATCATTACGTCGACGTTTTGATAGCTCTTATTTAATTGACAGTAATGGCATGGCGACCGAGCTAAAAACCATACCATAACCATACCAACACGTCAAACGCAATTATTGTTTATCGCCATAAAATAGAAGCTGTGTATCTTAGTGGTAGTTACTATATTCTTATTTCGCCCAACATTACAAGTGGCCTCTTGGTCTAGGGGTATGATTCCTGCTTTGGGTGCAGGAGGTCCCGGGTTCAAATCCCGGAGGGGCCCTCTTTTTGGAAGTAGCATTATTTTAAATTGCCAATGAATCTGGTTGTTCCGTTAATTCGGTCGGGCCATATTATGTATTTTAATAATAAACAGGATTGAAAGTCAATTTTACTGTTATTAAAAAGCTACCGTAAAAACTCAACTTTGAATAATTAAATATTTACTCAAAACCTCAACTTTATTTTATTAAAATGGTAGGTATAGGTCAGCCCAAATGAAGTCGGCTTTTGGGTAAAAATATTGTGAGTCGCCGACTTCAATTGGACTGACCTATATGTACAATTTTTTTACTGCGGTTGAATGAATTTGAAGGCGGTTTTTTTGTTTTATAACACATTTATTTTATTTTATACTTTTTAGTGATCCTGATCTAATAAGCTGTTATGTACCTAGTTCCACTTCTTAGTTGATATGAAACTTTAGGACATTTTAAGCTGGCCGCAAGCAAAGCCTTGGGAAAGTCATCATCATCATAATTATAAATAACTTTTAACATCCGAAATCCAATATTTTTTACTATTGATTTAAAATAATCAGCATTTTTTTTTTGTAGATTGTTAGTTAGTTGTAATTATTATGACATGTTTGAATTGAATTAGTTAATAACGTAGTTTCTTTGATTCGATTGCAGCGCCCTTGCAGGGTTTATGTTTGGACTAAATATATTTTTAAGATCATGTATACACATAATGCAATAAATAAATGAGTATGAGTATGAGTATGAGTAAGTCATAGTCACATTTAAACAATTAATTAATGTTCTTCGTTACAATTGCTAAACTATCTTAATCGAGATATCGTATCGCCACCCTTGAAATAGGTAGGTACCTTTGAGGAGTTCCGGTAGCCATTTGTGGTCTTCATCATAAGTTCCACTTCATCAAATGACACTTCGTGAGTGCAAATGCAGGACTTGTTACTAAAAAAAAATACTAAAATCGCTGTATGTATTTATGTCTATAATATTTGAGGAGTTCCCTCAATTCGTCACGGATCCCCTCATCAGATTTATATTTGGTGACAATGGGACCACCTCGAAAATATACTCTACCAAAACAAAAAAGAATTTTTAAAATTGGACAATTCTGTAAAATGTTCAAACTGAGTACACTTAGGAGAAGGTTTTAGTATTTTCACCGACTTAAAAAAAGGAGTTTTTAAGTCGGTGAAAATACTAAAACCTTCTCCTAAGTGTCACAAATACTTTTCTGAAAACCGCATCAAAATCGGTTCAGCCAAACGCGAGATAATCGCGAACAAACATACATACAGGTCAAACTGAGAACGTCCTTTTTTTTAAGTCGTTTAAATATCTTGTCATTGACTTTCTGGGTGTCTTATTAGTGCCATGTTAATAAACTGATCTCGACTGTAACACTCTTCTCAAGATGAGTCAAAAATAACAGTTTTCTATGATTTGACGTTTACTTTGATGACGTACCTATCTTGTGACGATCATCTCAGCTAACATGAGTTTATTAACACTGTCCTTAATTACTACAACTTGAACCTTTTTAATTCTCGAGCTTCACTTTGAGCTTACTAATATTTTATAAAGTATCATTTTAGCAAACCGTAGGTTACCCAATGAATTAAAATGTCTGCAAAATACTTACTACCCAGGCAATACCCAGAGGGTCCTGCAAAGATGCACTACGCTAACTAACGTTTCTATTCGATTCGTTTTTAAACCAATCGCGTCACTGGGAGATGACGTGATACGAAAAGTCACGTGGTCTACCAGTGACGCGATTGGTTTAAAAACGAATCGCATAGAAACGTTAGTTAGCGTAGTGCATCTTTGCAGGGCCCTCAGGGTGTCCCTTAGCATAACGTAAATATTACGGCATTGCTACGTTATTGAGGATTGGATATCAAGTTTTAGAATTACGAATTATAGCTATTTTTAGCCAAGGGAGGCAAAGTAACTCAAGGTAGCCTTCTTTGCCAGTATCATTAAAACCTTAATAACTCCTAAACGAATTAACTGATTGAAAAGTTAAAACTATGTTCTGAACCGGTAAGCAAAGTGCTTTCTTATATCTTAATGTTTACGTCAAGTTCTTAGATACCCAGTATGTAGAAACTTATTAAGGTAAATTTTTGGAAGACATGCAAGTCCCCATTCTGTGCTTAAACTACATACATACATACATAAACTCACGCCTCCATTGCCGTGGGGTAGGCCGAGCTAAAGAATTACCAACAACTCTAAAAACTTGTTTATGGTTCTGTAACTACATTTTGCGCAGTTAGGCTAAGATGTTTGTTTGCCAGTGTAGTAGCGACAGGTTGCAAGCCCATCGCCCAGTACTAAAAGCCTTTATATTCCCTTAGTCGTCTCTTACGACATCCACGGGAAGACATGGAGTGGCACTATTCTAACGCGGCAATCACACGGGCCGGAACTAAAGTATTGAAATTATTATTAATAAATATTACAAAGTGAATGGTTCGAACTCCAAGCGTGCACTAATTAACGGTTTGTAGTATAAATACTTGTTAACAGTTAATTAAGCAAGAGATTTGTGGAAATTACATACAAAGTTATTCCGTATTCGCAGCAAACTCATTCACAAGTACTTCCGCAACATTTAGACCGTGCTAGAAAATTTTGATTGCTGCTAAACTAAATCATTAAATATACATAGTTACATTGATTTTTCACTTTATGTACTCGTAAGTATAAGTAGTTCAACTTCCGCTTCCTAAAAATTGATTTGTAGAAACCATTTAGGTACAAAGGAGCGCTAGGACCAGTCATTTTTAAGATTTGTAAGTGTCCTTTCTTTGTCTTATTATATTTTGCAAACAAAAAAACGCATGGAGCAAGAGTCAGATTGTACGGGGAAGATTTATCGACAGTGTCTCATCTCATGGTCAAATTAAGGTTTTAATGATACTGGCAAAGAAGGCTACCTTGAGTTACTTTGCCTCCCTTGGCTAAAAATAGCTATAATTCGTAATTCTAAAACTTGATATCCAATCCTCAATAACGTAGCAATGCCGTAATATTTACGTTATGCTAAGGGACACCCAGAGGGCCCTGCCAAGATGCACTACGCTAACTAACGTTTCTATGCGATTCGTTTTTAAACCAATCGCGTCACTGGTAGACCACGTGACTTTTCGTATCACGTCATCTCCCAGTGACGCGATTGGTTTAAAAACGAATCGAATAGAAACGTTAGTTAGCGTAGTGCATCTTTGCAGGGCCCTCTGTATAAGCATTGACTAACTTCATCGATGATAATATAAGGAACATTGTCCTTGTAGTTTTAAGGACGACGGGGATGCCTATCAGGCCCTTTACTGTGCTGGGTAAAACAATATTGCTTTCGGCCGCCATTAACGTCAAGTTAATAAGAGCTATCGTAACGTTGACAATACGATAACATGTCAAATGCAATATAGTTTTACGCGTAGAATAGAGGCACAGTTACTGAAAATAGAAGATTGGATTAAACATTGTAACTGGCCGTTAGTAGAGTTCAGACTTCCGTACTACTAGCATGTAGTACCTAGTCCTATCCGAATAACTCAAATCGGTCTTTTATGTTACCGAAACAAAAGCAGGTAGGTATCAGGTTAAGATCAGTACAGCTTGGCCAAAAGAGTTAAGAGTGGGGACATGTAATGGTTAGCTGTTACAAAAAATATATTGAGACAACACAAAGTACACATACCAAGAACAAGTGTTATATTTATATGTTACTAGCGACCCGCCCTCGCTTCGCTTCGATTTATGTGAGTTTGTGTAACACCCGTAAATAAACCAGAATTTATTATACTTACATAAAAACCTTCCGTGAAAAATTATCTAACTGATGGTGAAAACCGCCTCAAAATCCTTTGCGTGGTGTAGGAGCGGATAGACAGACAGACGGAAAGACAGAAAGACAGACAGACCTGGAAAGCGACTTTGTTTTATACTATGTAATAGAATAAAGATGAAGAAGAACCATAAGTCCAAAATACAATTTTTTTTTTTAACATATCTGTTAGTTTAACTTACAGATATTAAGATTCTAATGGCACTCGTAAAATTAAAATAAATTTAAGTTGTCCCTTGCTAATGCTTATACGTGGATCATTTGGCTAAGAATAGCCGCAATTTGCATATTTTTTTTGCGTTGTACTATATAATATTATTAACCGAAAATGCTTACGTTTTTGAAATTAATACACATTTACTTTCTAACCCAATGAAATATTTTGTTTTACAATACATGTACCTACAATTTTGTCAATGTACCTACTTACTAGAAAGTACTGAAAAAAAGGCTTACACGAAAGGGTTAATTTGTCGCTAACGGGTTAAGTTACTCGAGATTTGGATGACAGTAATGACGGCCGAGTTAAAAACAATACCATAAAAGGTCAAATACGATTTGTACTTTACCGCCTAGAATAGAGGCGCAGGGCGTCTATTCAACACGGTAAAAACCAAATCGTTTTTGATCGGTTATCGTATCGTCAACGTTTTGATAGCTCTTATTTACTTGACAGTAATGGCGGCCGAGTTGAAAACAATACCATAACGGGTCAAATACGATTTGGATTTTACCGCCTGGAATAGAGGCGCAGTACAAATTAAACCTTTTAATAAACGGCGTAGACCAGGGGTGTTATTCTCTCAAAACACGGCGGTCGGTCGGACGGACGAGCGAATCGAAGCGACGAGTTTAGGTAGTCCCGTCCGAGCGAACAAAACACATTTTAGCGCGTGCATTGTCAATTAGGCAGCCTTATACGTTCGAGAAGTCATGCTGCCAATTTGAATACACGCCCTAAAATGTGTTTTGTTCGCTCGGACGGGACTACTTAAACTCGCCGCTTCGATTCGCTCGTCCGTCCGACCGACCGCCGTTTTTTGAGAGAATCACACCCCAGGATTCGCTGAGTACCTACCCTGGGGCTACTTGGTAAAACAATATTGCTATGTTATCGTATCGTCAAGTTATGATAACTTTTGTTTACTTGACAGTAATAATAATAATAATAATAATTGTTTATTTCAGACAAGGTCCATACAAATTTGTTAGTAATCCTTATAAAATAAATGTTAGGGTATTAAAAATAAAATTAAAATTAATAAAACTAAATAACTGGGTAAATAAATTAAAAGTTATGTTCGGGGATGTGCGTGCATTCTTTCCCATCGATCCCACATAGGGCTATCCCAGCGGTCAGACAACGCGGCCAGGATGCGGTTGGGGCTGGCGCGGAGGCGGGCCTGCAGAGAGGCGCAGCGCTTCCTCATGACGGGCGCGAACCCGTCCGATGCGCGCCTCGCAGAACATGCCGGACGCGCTGCACCACCGCCCCAGCCCCAGCAGCACCCGGAACGCGTTGTTGTACTGAACACGCAACTCGTTGTACGCCTTCTGCGTAAAACTGACCCACAGGCTGCAGGTGTAAAATGTCTGACAGTACGCTTTGAAAAGCGTTACTTTGACCTCTTTGGTACACCTAACGAACCTGCGGGCCAGCATATTGCATCGGGCGGCCAAAGATCTCCGCTCTCGTTCAATATCGGCGTTATCACTTAAGTTATCAGTGACCCAGGGGCCCAAATATTCGAACTGAGACACTCTATTTAGAGGAGTACCATCGAGAGTGACCGGCGGCACATTCAATGGCGATTTGGTGCCCGCTCTAAACACCATAAGCTCACTCTTTGAGCAGCGTTGACATTATATTTGAGCCCGTGGGCCACCGCAAAACCTTCGCAAATCCGCACCAGCCTTCTCAATGCTCCGATTGAGGGGCTCAGCAGCACCATGTCATCAGCGTAGCTAATATTGTTCATACAAACGCCACCTACATGGCATCCGACGTTGGTGCTGCCACAGATTACTATACTCTGTGCTGCTAAGCTCCTCAATGAGTCCATTCATGTACAGATTAAAAAGGCGAGGCGAGGTGAGCCCACCCTGCCTTTCCCCGCATTCCAATCTATACTCCTCCGAGAGCGACCCTGCCCATCTGACACTGTTCTTTTGGTGATTATACCAATATTTTAATAAAGAAGTGATTTCAGTTGGCACTGTCGTCTCCATCTGCATCTTACCCCATAGCATGTCATACGATACAAGGTCAAATGCCTTTGAAAGATCCAGATAACAAGCATAAACTGGCGTCCTTCTAGCTGTATAGTACTGGACAGTCTGCTTGAGGCATAGGATAGCACTCTCGGTTGAGAGCCCCGACCTGAACCCAAACTGTGCATCATTCAGAGCGATATGCTTTTCCAAATGCTTGTCAATCAGACCATCCAGTACCTTAGCTATAATAGTTGCTAAAGATATGGGCCTATAGTTTGATTTATCTGAGGAATCGGCAGTCTTATTTTTAACAACAGGCACAACAATAGTGCGCATTAGGTCGGCCGGTAAATATGAATGAATGAGACATAGGCTAAAATACATAGCGAGTACCCTCGGCAGATGATCGCCGGCGTGCTGTAGGTGTTCAATTCTAAGGCAGTCAAAACCGGGGGACTTTCCTCTAACCATGTTTCTTATTACTGAAGCCACTTCCTTGCTAGAAAAATTAACACTTGGTTCCGATGGCATGACTTCAGCATTGAACTCCCTCGAGCATGGTCCCAAAGGCGACGCCACTTTAAAGTACCTCTGAAACACGTTAGCAATATCATAAGGGTCGTTAGCACCCGCAACACTCACGGGAAGGCCCGGCTTATGATTTTGTTTATTTACTGCTTTCCAGAAACTGCCAGATTGTTTGTTAGTATGATGTCTAGCAATTATGTCACTTTTTATTTGCTGTTCATTGTTCTGGCACCATTTTAACTTTGACTTGAATATTTTTCTGTAATGTAATGGCGGCCGAGTTAATAAAGATACAATAACATGTCAAGAGCAATTCCAATTGTTTTACCGAATAGAGCTCCGTATCTTACTTTGGTTGGGACAGACAAAATATTTGGGTGAATTACAAAAATATTGTACCTACATAGTTAAGGGCTCAATTAAAAAATCCTTAACAATCGTTTACTTTTTCCATTGTGTAACGAAGATTAGTCATATAATCATATGGATAAGTATAGTCGGCCAAATAAATGGTCTTAATCTTACAATTTTAACACAACACAACGCAAGTTAATAAAGTCAACCATTAAAAATGACGTACTCTTCTATTGAGCTTATTGTTTTATGAAGTGCGAACGGAATTTAAAAAAAAAGATAAAAGATAAAAGATGTTTATTCAGTAAGTAGGCCGCACGGGCATTACACGTCAAAAATCTACCAGCGCTTAAAAGAGACCACTGCTGTGGAGAAACGCCGCAAGAAACTCAATAGTCAGTCGTTGTTTAAATATTGCTTATGATATTATACAATTATAAAACCTTAGGGTGGCAGACCTCATATACCTAAGGCCGACTGTAGAGCAAGAGAAGGTTTAGTTTAACCAGTAACATAATTAGGTACTGAAAAACGTACAGGTCCCGTAACGCGGGCGGCATATACAAAGGCGCTATCCGGGTACAACAAAACGAGGCGTGTTTACAAATTGTCCACAGACCCCGCACTGTGGCACGGGCCAGTGATTTACGTGCTAAAATTACGCATACGACGGTAAGTTTACAGTTCTGTCAACGTAATTTCTAATTTGTGAAACGGGGACGTCTTATTCGCAGTCCTCACGGGCCACGCACGTTCTGCAATTTGTTTAGCGTAAACTGCAAATGGCCTTAAGGCCTTATATCATTTCGGCCACGCAATTCGTCGTAATAATTATAAATTACATACGATGCGCACGCGTTCCTCAGTAGGAAGCGCCCGGGCACCGCGTAACTAAAACATGCTGATCATAATCAATCAGCCGCAAATATTGTGCAACTGTTGTTTGTTTTACTTGATTTTTGTACGAAATATTCTAATCCTTTATATCACTTTCTTATGTGTAAAGAAATCAGGGCCATTACAATCTAAATTATATTGACAGTTGATGAAATACTAAATTTATATAATGTTTTGATTAGGTTTTACGGTAACTATAATTCGCAAGAGTTCCCTTCAAATTAGTCAGCATTATGGTCTGATTTAAAAAATGACCATTGGTAAGAATTGTGGGTAACCTTCAGAAAATCCCCTAGCTAGATAGATATAGTGACATCGAAATCTCAAAAAAAAACCGTTATAGGGAAAACCTCTAAATTTGGCAACAGTGATCGGGCCAAAAAATCTAAATTTAACATTTGGTATGAAAAACACATCGGACAGATTGGCATTGAATGTTTCAGAGCTATAATTACTTTGATGGACAAGGACAAGGCTATGAAGACCTTTCCAGAAAGTTAAGATGCACAGTTATAATGGATTCTTACAAAAAACATTTATGAATTCGTTCGAAGTTCGAATTTACCAATTTATTATGCAGTAGGTACATCAGAATGGAATCAAGATAGCTACTTACTTTACAACCTTCGGCGCTCCAAAAAATGTATTTATGGCTAGGCGTGGACAATAAGTGCTTCGATTGAAGGTTCTTTTGACGAAATTTAATAAATTTTCCTCTTACTCTTTTAATTCTTAAGCGTAATCCATTGATCTATCAAATTAAAACGTGGATCCTTTATTAACGGTCTCATATAGATTAGTTACCTACTCAAAAGAAGACTGACTTTTATCAGTTTTTATTGGAGAACTGTCTTTAAACCCTTTTAAAGTGAAGTACAGTTTTCCCAGCCTCTTAATAGCTTTCGGCTGGCTATCGCTATCACGCTTGCACTCGCAACTGACAGTATATTTATTTGTCAATCGTGTGTCATATAAAAAGGAAGATTTTCGATCGCTAGATAATGGTAGCACTAAGTTTGAATTTAGTTAAATCCCTAGTATTGGGTAAAAACCTTGTAAAAACGTAGCTCGAGTAAATTTCAATCATACGTGACGTTATGAAATTACTTTGAATGTAACATATTGGTATTTTAAATACAAAAAGTCAACTTTAAGGTTTGTGCTCGGAAATTTCAGTTCTAAATACACAGGGGCGCTGTGTCAATCCCCATTCAAATTTTCTCGATGCCGATACGTTAACATTACTTGCTCCATAGAAAAAAGTTTAAAAAACAAAAATCCGCCGTCAAAAAGCAAAAAATAAGTTATTTTTTGCTTTTTGAAGGCGGGTTTTTGTTTTTTTTTAACTTTAATTTCTCCCACTTCTCAATTAATAAGAAACAATAGAACATTTCAATCTCGCCGCAAGCAACGCCGTGGGAAAGTCATAGTCATATATTTAAATCGAAATCGAATCGAAAAATCTTGTCGCCACCCTCGAAATATATACCGTTTAGGAGTTCCGGTGGCCATCTGTGGTCTTCATCATCAGTTCCACTTCACCAAATAGTGCTTTCCAAGACTCAATACACGAGTTACAATGAAAAATACCAAAATCGCTATAGGTATGCCTATAAATTTTGAAGAGTTTCGTCGATTCCTCATGGATTCCACCATCAGATCTTCATTTTGATACAAATGGGACCAATCGGGAAGTACCAGCTTTCAAATAAAAAAAGAATCATCAAAATCGGTTGACCCAGTCGAAAGTTCTGAGGTAACAAACATTAAAAAATAAATTAAAAAAAACAGACGAATTGAGAACCTCCTCCTTTTTTTGATGTCGGTTAAAAAGTTCGTAATCCTACTAATATTATAAATGTGAAAGTTTGTGTGTGTGTGTGTGTTTGTGTGTTAGTTTGTTACTCCTTGTTCACACTGCAACGGCTGGACGGATTTGGATGAAATTTGAAATGGAGATAGCTGATACACTGGATTAACACAAAGGTTAATTTTTTTATTCCGGAAAATTTAAAGTTCCCAAAGGAATCGAAATTTACGCGGACGAAGTCGCAGGCAGAAGTTAGTAGGTCAATAACGGGCAAAAAATATGGCAATGGTGAGTCAGATAAATCTTCTCACGGCTCCATTCATAAGAATAAACAATAACTACACGTAGAAGCGAATCTCCTTTACCCAGGCCCCAAATGCCGCGCTTTTAATACCTACTTCCCCCTTCACCCCGCTACGCCCTTCTGTCTTCCGCGTCCAAAGTCAGGGCTGTCACTTGTGAAATATTTTAATCGGTTTATGGATGTGTCATACAAGTTTAGTCACGAAATGTTATTTATGTTTTCCTTCAACGTGGAAACATTGTTGCAAAATGAGTTTTTTACATTTACGTTAAATTACGTAATAATATTTTTGATGATAATTAAGATTATCTCCAGAAAATTTCATGTCTTATGTGGCTATTAATCATCTATAAAACACAGAAACGAGTCTATAAATAAACAACCTTTTAAGCTCAATAAGTTTTAAGTATAGTCTGGGATCCGGAGTTTTTCTTACGTTCCTTTCCGGACCATTAATTTCAATTTTTATTAAGCTGAAAAAGCTTTATTACAAAATACTATTCTTATCTATTAATTCGTTTTTAATGTTTCCGTTTTTTTATCTTCAACATGTAGAGGATGTACTATTTACCAAATAAAACTCCTTCATTCAATCAATAACCTTTTTCTAATTATTTTGCCGTAAATAGTCATTCACTTCTTAAAACACTATCTTAGCTCAACACTAAAATCAACACAAATACGAAAACCAATTCAAGACACAATAACAATATCTTGGTTAATACATATATATTCCGTCTGTGACGCCCCTGACTGACTAGACACCTCAGGTGTGGCCAAGCGGTAGGTATGTAACGCGCTGAGCGTGCGTCCGGAGCCGGGACTTTCTCTTCTACGTGTAGTTATTGTTTATTCTTATGCTCCATTGTCAACAGGTCAAAAAACAGGGTTCTATCTGAAAAAAACACAAGTAACATGTTAACTTTCCCAAAATGGCAATAGTCATCATCACACAATACACATAGTGATAGCGTGTGGTGACAGAAGTGGTTGCCAGTTTGCATATGGGATACAACTAAGCAAAAACTCAGCAACTAAAGAAACCAACACTAGTTATTTTTAACCTAGGTACTTGTAAATAACATTTAATAGAACGGCAATAGATATATTAAGGTGCATTGGTTAGTATGGTAACTACGAGTATGATGTCTTTTGTTGGTTTTACAATTGCGAAATGTTTCTTTGCATACGATAAACCAACAAGTTAAAATTACCGACAGACCGATTTACCACTCAATTCCAAAACATAAGAGTTTAAATTCGTATTACACTTTACAAAATATTCATTGATGATTTAGTTGATTCATCAGTTTAACAAGTTAATAGAAGGTCGTTTCTCTAGAAATAATGGCTTTTGGTAAGAATGTGCGATGTTTTAGAGGTAAAATTTTGTTTATTTTTGTCACCTATTGCATGATTGATTAGGTACGTATAAATTACTAGCGACCTGCCCTCGCTTCGCTTCGATTTTTGTGAGTTTTCTGTAACACCCGTATATAAATCAGAATTTATTAAAACTTTCCATGAAAAATTATCTAACTGATAATGAAAACCGCATGAAAATCCGTTCAGTAGCTTTTGAGATGATCGCGAGCATACAGACAGACACGGCGAGGGACTTTGTTTAAAACTATTTAGTGATTCTGGATAGAGCAGAAGTTGAATTGCTGAAGTCCTCTATTTAACATTGTCTAGGTAATAGAAGTCATATTCAAGACGTAGGTACCTATAGTTAAGTGAAATGTCTGGGCCAAAGTGATATGACGTTTGGTATTAGACCTCTCATCCAGTCAATGTCAAATATACTTGTAGGTAAGGTACGTAGATGTCTACACAACACTTATTGTGCTTCAGAATCACTTGAATATGTTCAAGTTCAAATATAGAACGTCTTTGGAAAAACTCGAAGTTGAGGAGTTATGAAATATTTAGCGCACCGTACTTTGTAGAGAGACACGAGTTCCTAAAGAACTAGTATTATGTTACTAGTTGTATAAGTCCCAGGATGTCGTCCGGTACACGACAACACTGTAAATCTCACAAGTTGGTTCAAGGAAGTTCTAAAATTTCAGTCCCTGGTGTAACCTGGATAAAAATGTTTGCCTCGGCGACAACACTTTAAGCTAAAAATAAATTCTAGAACAATCTGAAGCTGTATACTAGGTAGCTATAACAATTACTATCACGCTTTTAATCGAAGTACATAGTAATCCTTAAAATGCATTGGTTCTACTTCCCTTATTTTCTTAAAAATATTTTGTTAGTTACAACAAAAAAGTCTAACAGTATTTTAGTTTACTATTTACTGCCCCAAAATCGTCTGCACAAATATTTGTTTTCGTCTTTCCTTTAAGAAATGCAATGTCCGAGTTTTCCTGCATTTAAAATCGCTGTAATTTTAGCTACATTATCTACTCATTAAAAATTGTGCCATTAAAAACAAAACTAACTGGAATGTTTGAAAATGAAATACTCCATTTGTTCATTTATGCTTTTACAAAGTTGATTATACGTACGACTGACACGCTCGCAAGTTTTTGTTCAATATTTGAACATGTCTCGACACACATTCCGAGGATCTTCTCCTTCAAATATGCACTATGATGTTGACTTTTGTTAATTATAGGCCTGTCACACAATAAACGGAATTTTAAACGAAGTGCGGAATGAATTACGGCTGAATTGGCTGCAAGGCTCAATAAGGGCTTGCGTAAATTCATGAGGAAGCTGCAATTACCGTCCATTAAAATGACTGACGTGCTCGGAGTTTTTTATATGTCGAATATCAACGACCGATCATCGTACGAGCCGTTTACGGCTATCATAAAATACAAATACTGTTTATTAATACCGGAAGGAAATTAATGACTAAAAAACCCGCCTGCAAACTTCTTTAAAATGGTAGGTAAATAGGTCAGTCCAACTGAAGTCTGCTTTTGGTTAAAATATTGTTGGACGCCGACTTCAGTTGGACTGACCTATTTACCTACCATATTAAAGAAGTTATTTTTTGCTTTTTGAAGGCGGGTTTTTGTTTTTTTAAACTTTTATTTTATTTTATACTTTTTAGTGATCATAATTAAGCTGTTTTTCTCCCACTTCTCAATTAATAAGAAACAATAGAACATTTCAATCTCGCCGCAAGCAACGCGGTGGGAAAGTCATAGTCATATATTTAAACGTAAATATGCTTCGTCATAGTCTCTCAACTATCTTAATCGAAATATCTTGTCGCCACCCTCGAAATATATACCGTTTAGGAGTTCCGGTGGCCATCTGTGGTCTTCATAATCAGTTCCACTTCACCAAATAGTGCTTTCCAAGACCAAATACACGAGTTACAATGAAAAATACCAAAATCGCTATAGGTGTGCCTATAAATTTTGAAGAGTTCCGTCGATTCCTCATAGATTCCGCTATTGGATCTCCATTTTGATACAAATGGGACCAATCGGGAAGCACCAACTTTCAAATAAAAAAAGAATCATCAAAATCGGTTCACCCAGTCGAAAGTTCTGAGGTAACAAACATTAAAAATAATAAAAAAATAAAAAATACAGACGAATTGAGAACCTCCTCCTTTTTTTGAAGTCGGTTAAAAAGGTAGATATACCTACATATAAATATATACTGCGCAACTAGGCTAAGCACTACTCTGGAAATTGTCACCTACTTACTATCGACATTATATCTAGGATGAATAAATAGCAAAGTCCTAAATTTTCCACAATACCACCGATAAATCTGACTGCAGCGCTAACGGCCCAAACGGCGCCGTCAACGGGTGCTCAGGATTGAGTTCAAACAATGCGTGTGGATTAGTTACCGGCCGTTGCTGGCGTCACAATGCTCGTGTCCAGCATTTCCTTGAACCCGACGTAACTCGAGTCTTGCCCGTGCGCACTCTGCCATAAGCAATTAAGCATGCATCGTCCATACGCCCTCCCCTCGACTTCGCTTTTGCAGTCTATATAAGAATTCGACATCGATTCCTTGTCATCTGTGTGTCTGAGACTGCAGTGCTGTGTTGTGTACCATTCAAACAAACAATCTAAGGTAAACCCACCTTGTACAGCCGCGGAGTGTTTATTTAACGTCGTTATTGCATTATGGTTTTTAAATTAGCATGGTCGTTAAATTAGCAGCCATTAAAATAGTTTGCTGACTGGATACAATAAGTATTTATAATTAATAAAAATATAATTAATTATTTAAGGTTACTGAACTTAATATCCGTTTAAATATTTTCTCGTAACCCGGTACGAAAGTTCAATGTTATTGCTATCAATCAACTGTTATGCAAATGCATCGCAAGTCGGCCTTGTGTCTCTTTTAGGGCCCGCGATGACAGCAAGTTTTTGTGTCGTATATCAATAGCTTTTGATAAAGGCTTTGATGTGGTGATAGATGGGTGCAATTGCTATATTTTAACATAAAAATCAACATATTAAGTTCAATCTACTATAATGTTGGCGACATTTTGGAAAGTCTATTTTTCCTAAAACATTAGTAATAGCGCTGTAGTTAGTATCGGCATAGTATATTGATATCGCATACCGATAGAGGAGTAAAATGTTTTCCTGGCGCCAACCGCAGCCGGTTCGCCAAGGAGATGGCTAGGAAACGTTGAACGAAAACCAAATAGAAATGTCTCAATTTCCGCCCAACGTTCTTTTTATCAGAAAGTATTTTACGTTGGGCGTTTATAGATTTCAAATTCAATTCTGAATTGAGATTTCTAGATGAGATTCCTTAGATAAAATGAATGTTTTAGCAGTGAATTTATTACGAAGCATCATGCTACGTAACTTAACGTGTCGAAGCCGCTTGACTGCATCAGCTAACCATTGTTACGCGTGTTTTTAGAAACCAGAGAAATGCAGTCGACCACGATCATCGTTCTCGCGTGCCTGGTGGCAGTAGTGGCGGCGGGGGCCCACTACGAACGCTACCCGGCGGTGGAGGCGGTCGAGATACCAGATGAACAGGTCCAAGAGGCTCTTTACGACACCCCCGAGCTCGAGAGGAGCCACAGGACCAAGAGAGGACTGTTGCTGCTTAAGAAGAAACTGCTACTTGGTACGTTGACATTTTGAAAAAAAGTTATATTTTATAACTAGTAGGTAAGTAATTGTTGTTAAATGAATAAATAAGTAAATTTTTGTACAGTGTAAAAAATGTGGTATACAGTTGTCGTACAGTGTGAAAAAGTGGATACATCTATTTGTAGTCGACTGTACCAGTAATTTTATACTTGTCCTTCGTTCTCTAGATAAGTAGAAAAAAAATGATTTTTAGTTACAAAGGCATAGTTTAAGAGAAAAAAAGTTATGCCGAATTGTCATGAATGACATCGAAAACTATTCGCACCTAGCATTTTCCTTGTGTAGAGCAAGGTAAAGACCCTGCCATTTTTTTTAAATAGGGTCATTGCCATTTAGCACATCTCTGTGGATATCTTGTTTGCGTCGGTATGAGTAATGCCTTGTGAGAACCATTGTCACGTCTCGTAGTTTTTCTATAACTTTATAAATCCCTTTTAATAGCGCAATCATAGCTTAATGAGCATGTTACGCCACCAGTATTAAGAAACAATGAGTAAATCTTCATATTTTTTTAAATCGTGTGTCAATTATGATTGATGTAATTGAAATATTAAATAAGTATTGTATAATATACAGAAATATGTAATGAACAATAACAAAGGAACGTATCGCTGACTTTTATTGTTTCTCTAATAATTTCAGGAGCTCTTGGGTTGAAGGCGGCCAAGATCGGCGCCGTCGGCGCAGGAGTGGCCGGCGCCATTGCGCTCAAGAGCAAATCTAAGTCAGTACCGACCACCATCCACGTCCTCAGCGGACACCAAGGCGGCCATGCGTATTCCTATAACAGGTGATTGGTCCTAACAACCAGCTCCATGCTTTCCTAATACAATAACTACTCACAGAAGCATTAAATCAGTCGTCATGATGACTTGACAATGACCATATAAATATAACAGTAAATTAGAGCCGCCATTCGTTAGCTTTCGCAATTACCATATCATGCTTCGAATTTAACCCCACAGGTAAGTAGATATTTGTATTCCAATTAACATCGCTTTTGACGGAACCAAATACGAGTAGTGTGTTCGATCTGCAATCATCTGACAGCATACGAGGTGTAGTGTGCTAAATGCCTTTGTTGAGAATCTCTCTTACGTAAAGGGAATTTATTATGCGTTGAGTTTCATCAACGGTGTGTGACGTTGCTAGGGAGAAAATCCCACTTTGTCGGCGGTCTCTTATACTCTTATTCGATTTATTATATTAGTACGATGTTATAAGATGTAAGAGACAACGAGCAAAATGATTTTGTTTTCCTAGAAGCGATGTCAAAGGAAAGAGTAAATGTTTGAAGCTGTATTAATAGTTTGTCGACAGATAAAAAAAGCGTTGTTTTATTTTCGTTATCTTTGACAGCGTTGAAAATTATGTTTTTATTATTTACTGAAGAGAATGCGTTTATTCTTTGTTCAACATTTAGTACGAGTAGATGCTTTAGTTATTTACTTATGAACTTCCCAATACATATTTAGTTACAACACGCTTAATATTAAGTTTCCAACCCAATTTATTAAACTAATAATAAAATTTGCAGCCATGCCCCGGCGTATGACGTAGAAGTACATAGGTGAGTGCAGTGGCAGAGTGCTCTATTTTATCCACCTACGTAGTTAGTCCTCGGAGCTTCAATGCACTTTACGCTGCACACGCTTGCATGATCGTTAATTCGGTTTTACAAATTGGTGTAACGACTCAACGACCACGTAACTTTCCAAGGTGTTCGGACTGAATACAGCGAGAAACGCGAACTATGCGTACGTAATAAAGGGTGTCTTTAGTATTCTTAGCAGTTTAGGTATAGCTGCAGCCAGATCGATTATAAAGTGTATTATTACTATTGATTATCATACCTTGCCAATGACTTCATGCTAATTATGATGTTAGGTGGTTATTTATATCAAAATAAATAAAATATCGAGCAAACGCTTTTCATCTCTTAAATACGCTGGCAACATTGGAAAAAAAGGCCAATGAAAGTGATACCATCTCAGCCCACCCTATGTTGTCGTCTAAGGTGCATTTGGATATTGTTTTTTAAATTAATAGCTTTTTTGATTTTATTATTTAATAATGAAATAGCATTAATCAAAACGCTTTATAATAATAATTGTCTGGGCGACAAAACTGTAAATAAAAAATCAAAATTTAATGTCACTACATAATATAAGTAGTAAAACGATATTATCAATAGAACATACTAAAAACTTAATGAACCTATTTGTATGGCAATACTACGAGTACATCCTCGTGCCTTATAAGAACATGTTGGAAAAGCATAGCCACAAATATGTATATGTAATTACGCGTATACCTACAAAAAGGAAGAACGGAAAAAATCGTGATAAAAATAGATAAGAACAGTATTTTCGTAATAACTTTTCCCATAGTGAAAAGCAGAATGTAGAACTCAGATGAAACTTTCATGTTAGTTTGTTCGTTAGTGTCGTTTATTAAATAACATTTAATCATCAACTGAATTTAACTACTTTCCTATTTTCTCTTTCAATTTACGTTTTCGACAGACTTACAACATTACCCCGTTTGCTCAATTTTAATTATTAATTAGGGAAGGTTAAGTACAATTATATCAGACCCTTAAAATTAAGAAATCCCACTTACTTTCTTTACCTATTTAAAAATCTTGCGTAATTAAAATCGTGATTCATTAAAAACCTTGACTGATGCAAATATCGATGTCAAGTTAATTTATTAAGTAATGGTATTTATTCATCCTTGCTCTTTGGCTGGTTTTCGTGTTCTATGAATGGCGTGATTATTACATTGGGTTGCACGCGAGTGGTAATCAAACTATTATTTTCACAAGAGCCTGACACTATATATTTCCCTTTAATAAAAGTATTAGTCAAATTGAAAATTGCAGCACCATAGTATGATGTGTTTTTAGACTGTTAAATAGTTGCGCATAAGTAAGTAAAAGGAAAAGACAGATCGTTTAGTCGGTTACCGGATCACGGACATCACGGTCACGGTTGTGTCCACAGTTCGCTAGATTAAATACTGGGTAATCGTTGGTACTGAATATCGTTTACTTTCCATATTCCATGATAAATCTGCACGTGACCTAAATACTAATTTACTTTACCTACTTCATAATGCTTCGTACAAATAGATTTCGTGTTCGGAAGTACGTGAGCATTCGAGTGTTTGTATTATTCTACGAGCGGACCGGTTTCTTTTGAATAACCGCTCAATGTTAATGTTATATCATGAGGTGATCTATGAATATTTGGCGAGCCCAGTATGTCTACAGCTGGCCGCTACGATTAGGTAAAACCCAATTTTTATGTTTCCACACAAAGGAATGCGGATTCTTACGTGATTAACAGAAACATGAAACATTAGACGGTAAAACAACGAAACGGAACTGTTTATTTTTCGATTTCTCGAGTGTAGTTTTAATGATATTTTTTGTGTTTCAGCTGGTCTGGTTAGACGCTGGATGCGAAAGTTTTCTGACGTCGCCTCAAGCGTACTCCAGAAAAACGAAGAGCCTCATCTAAGTATTTGCTAAGATTGTGTACATTCTAGTGTTTGGTTGGAAAAAGCTTTTGAATACAATTTCGTCGTGATTGTTCAGTAATCAATCACAGATTTGCTAGCGTACCGACAAGTATTTGACACTTGAGTGTAGGTAAAAAACTCAAGAGAGAATAATGTTTATGGTCTCAGTGATAATACTGATAATACGTTTGGATGGATAAATAGACACCTTTATTTAGTGTGTCATACATTTTAAACTATTCGCGCATTAGGTACTACTATTACATTGGTCTCTCTTGATTATTTTGCCACATATGACTGGAATTGTAAAGTTTTGCTCATGTTATTGAATTTTACGGTAAAAATGTTGTTTCTGCCATATTACGACAACTGTAAGTTTAACTTGTTAGCTGGTCGGACAGACTGAGACGTAATCATCCCCAGGCTTTAACTGTTTGTTTCTAGTTATAAATCAGGACGTTTGTTATAATATTTATAGCAGGACGTTTGTACTTCTAGTTGTCTAGTATTAATTGTTTGTATAAAATAATTCCTTACAACTATGCTTGTTTTTATTTAGTCTTGTTTCCCTACCAATTTAGGTTTTTTTTTTATCTTGAACTATGTCATGATTTGACTTCATACATAATAATAAGGTAAATTAGGTAACTATTTAGTAACGGACAACGAACAATGTTAGACACTTGATTCTTGTTTAAGAAGAAAAAAGAAGATAAGGTTTTCTTTTCCAACAGTAAATCTTAATCTTTAAGAGATAAGAGTCCATTTTTATTTCAACACAGTTACCATATTGTCGTTTGCAAACCAAGTGCAGTGTTATAGCTCTTTAAACCACCTTCGGGTTGATAAATCTCTTTCACTCACTCTCGTACGCTCTTATACTAGTCTAACGGATTTCAATTGAACCCAAAAAGATTTTAAGAGCTATTGCCCTGTAGGTAATACACTCGTTAATCAATAGAACCTGTTAAGTTCCAAGCAGTGGAGACAGTTATAAGACTCCCATAGCTCAAATCTATCTCTTTCACTGACTGGAACTACATGCAAAAGCTAATAATACGGCCTGTGTACTTAAAAGTATATTTATTTTAATTCACTGAAAGGACTAGATTTATTTTTAAATCTGAACACTTCAGTACCAAGATAGCAGTACCTATAGCACCAGTCGAAGGGCATCTTGGTCTTGTCTTGAACCTAGACATAGTATAAATAGAAATCTCTATACTGTGACCCAGATCCGGGATCGGTCAGGAAATGTCCGCAGGTGTCCATGAAGATAGGAATAGACCCAATGGCAGAATGCAAAAGTTTCGAAGCTACGCTAATGATTAACGAAGTGCAACGATATAAGCAATTCGCTAGAGAAGTCTGTATAGTAAGTGTGCTATGGCCAGGGCAAAATCCTGTTAAAAAAGGTCATATCAATTCCTTTTTCGTAAAAAGTTCGGAAATTAATTCAGGTATGAGTGACAGCTTCAAAAACTAAAATGAAGAATAAAAGAGCGTTTCTTTAGGTCACGACGTTAAGAGGATTGTGAACCGAGACCATACCGAGACGCTTTAAATCGCGTATCTATCAAAAAATCCATTCTAATTTAGCTACGGGCATAACGTTTCTCTTCCCCTAAATCCAGTCCGATTTTCACGATTTTTTAATATGTGGTGCTTATTATGAAAAACTAGGTCTGTACGTTTCCATTTTTTTTTTTGTTTTTATCCAAGAAATATTTTTATGGAAAGGAAAACGTATAGACGTAGTTTTTCATAATATCTACAAGATATTCAAAAATCGTAAAAATCGGACTAGGTTTTAGGGGAGAGAAACGTTATCGCATTTTGTATGGAAATTTTTAGCTTCACAATCCTCTTAAAACATTTATTGATATTGCATTTCAATAAAATGGAATAGATAATCAAGTTTAATAGCACATTTAAAATAAATAATACAATAAAATATTTGAAAAGTATGCCCATCTATTAATTCGAGAATCGAAGTTCTCAGCAAAATTTTGAAGCATTTCATTTTGCATTAAAATAAAAATGAATTTTTTTGAAACTGGATACAAGTTGATGAAAAATAGCAATTGAAAGATGATAACATAATTTAAAATAAGAATGAATAACCGTTTAGAAAACGAAATAAACCTCGTAGATGATAAAAAATAATTATTAAATGAACGTTTATAAATATAAATGTACCCAAAAGGTATCAAAAGGATACAAGAACTTGTTTGCAGGTAGAGCATTATAAATATATATCATTAAAGAAATAAAACTGTATGTCTCAAGTTAAAGTATTGACCGCTGACCCATCAGCGTTGCCGCCGCCGCTTCGAAGAAATAACCAAGTTAGTCGTTGCATTACCATGGCTTGCCTACAGAAATGTTGTTCTAGAACTATACTCTGATTATTCTAAGATGATGCCTGTGACAGCCGTATTTCGTAATTTCAATCACTTACTATACTCACAAGCGAGGTATTTAAATAGAGGCGATTAATTATTTAAATTCTTGGATGGCGTCGCTAGGTTTGTACCGATGTACCTATAGTATTCATGTAAAGTTAAATAAATAAGTGTAATAAGTGTTTATATGACCTGTCACAGGCATCATCTTAGAATAATCATGGCAAACGCTAACTTAACGCTACTTTTATAAAACTAAAATCGATATCGGTTCAGTGGTTTAGCCGTGAAAGCGTAACAAACAGACAAGTTACTTTAACATTTATAATATTAGTATGGAGGTATGGATAACATACAGTCGAGGGCAAAATATATGCATACACTTTACACCTAATTTCTATGGAATAGGTTAGGTCACAGGAATGTATGTAATGATAATTTTATTGCAAATCATTAAAAAACATCCGGTTCTCCAAAAAAACCCGACAATCTACCACGTGGTATCTTTTGTTGGGGCCTTGGCTTTTATATGGTTGAATTTATTGTTATTGGCTATGGATGAAGCCATAGCAACACGGCTTCTGCGACTAAATCACCTAATATGATTAATGATATAACGCTGATTCACTATAGACATGCACCTTTTCTTCGGAACGATGCACACATGAGAAGTCTCGTGCTTATATTAAATTAAATGGAATATCAGTTGCAGAAATGAAATCGAAGTGCTTGTAATATTATTTTATGAACATGAACTCCTACAATGCTAACGAAATGTCCCTTCAAACACTTCTAATCTCCCGCCCGTCGTCTTTTAAGCATTTATTAAGGCATGGCCAATGGCCAATCAGTAGGCAGCTCATACAAAGTATCAAAGTATTTAGTAAATGCTTACAGTATTTGTCATCTATTTAGCAGCTCAAGGTAACAAAGCTTTACAATACTGACTTAAGCCCTGTGATATTTAAGCGCACAGCGTAAAAGGATCCCGTCGTTGCCGTTGGTAGTCCGGAACCCTGTATAGAGGATCTCTTAGCCGATAACAAGATAGCTTGTTATCGGCTTAAAATCGAGCAGTCCGCTGCAACTAAATTATGTTTTTTTTTATAATTAGATAGCATCGCACTTTACAAAATCTAGTTAAAAAACAAACATTCGAGTCTAGGTTCTGGTGACTTTCTTCTTGTTCTTATTACCTATCTACGCCTTAATGTAAAGTTTGTTTCAAAATTAAGACACAAGAAAATTGTAGGTAAAATTTCTTCGCAAAAAACTGTTTACTTACCAAAAGGTTCGTTCCCAAAATAATGGCCATAAGGAGTGGCTGCCGTTAATAAAAAGCTGATTTCATAATTCATTAGTCCTTGTCCATTTATTATGCACCGTTTTGTTCCTTGTTGAATATATCCTCTTCTCTTATAACAAAAAAGTTAGAGGCTTGGCAAAAAAATGCGCCAAGTCATGTTACTTAAAAGACATGGTTTGGTGACACAATATTTGATGATTGGTGACGCATATACGAGTCTTGCCATTAATTACGCAAGATGAAACACTCTGCCTAATTATGTATTATGACGGCGCAAGAGTTTTAAAATTCCCCTCATCACATTTCTGTTACCAGAAACGTTAACACCTTAATAAAACATGATGGTAATTTGTATGTATATTTAACATATCGTGTGTACCTAATACCAATTCCATACAAAAGTTTAATACCTATTTACTTTTTATCAGGAATAAAAAACTTCTACGCGGAAGAGTCGCGGACTTTCATTGTTTTACTACCATAATGATGTAGCACTAAAGTACCCAGAGATTACCTTACGCCAAATTTAATCACTGACTTTCTACGACAAAGTTCTAAACTAGCTTGACTAACTGCCGCACCCAGAGACTTCAATTAAATTTAATGCTTGTTTAGTCACGTGTTGTCTTATTCTATTTCTTATATATCTATAGCAAAGAAAGAGACAGCAGCAACTTAATTGACGTCTCTGAGTGCGGCAGTTAAAGAGACCTAGAATGCGATGTGAGTCCTAAATATTATTATTATTCAGTGCCAGGCCCCTTAAATTCGATGTAAATAAATAGGACTCGATATCGAGATTTTGGCCTTAAACTTGTTAGGATAAAATAACCGCTGTGGTTCCGCCGAGCGTCAACACAGTTGGGATCTGAAAAGAGTCGTGTAATCTCGCAAAGCACTCACTGAAACGCCTTGGGGGTTGCACTACGTACGTAGCAGTTTAGCGACCGAGTTTTTTCTAACCACAGCCTTTTCTCAAATAGCTAGCTGCCATTCGTGGATAACTTTAGGGTTAACGGTAACATAAAAAAACTGTTTTCTTTTTAATATTAAATAAGTCGTCATTTAAATGACTCATTATTTATAACCTCCGTGGTTATTTTCGTTCGAATATATTAAAAAGCAGTCACACCTGCCGCGAAAAGATGGTTTCTAACCTGAGAGTCGAAGGTGCCCATTCGAATTCTATTTTGGGTATAAGATTTATATTTTATATATCTCACATTTCGATCCATGTGTTTTGGTTGTAGCGGACGATGATGTCATCCTTTAAATTCCTAAACAAGAGTATAATTTTAATTATCACTTTACCATAGTTAAATCGTTTCAGCTGTGCGTTTGTCTACGTGTGTGTAAAAATGTACGTATAGACTACACTTTCAGTTGACTTTCGTTCCCCACAAGCATCGTTGTGTTGGTTTAACCAGCATAACCAAACGTCGACACTTTGCTGTAATTTAGCTATATGTTAATGTTGCCAAGTGACAGGGCAACCGGACATACCTTCATAATATTATTTAGCCGATTTACGTGGAGGTTGGTAATTAGATAGAACGTGAAAACATTTTTAGGAAAGTTGACCACACATAAAATTCGAATAGTTTACTGAAATTTTCAATGTATCCTCAGTGAAACTTGTTTTATCAAGGCTAACTTTATCATGATTGTAATTTTGAAATAATTCCTATTCATTACGAGGAGATATCATACAAATCAAGTAAGTAAAAAAAACTACAGACTTCCTATACAGAAATATTGACCTGTGAATTTTGATGTGTTGCCATGCACAATCAACGAAAAGGGCAGGCCTGTTATTTATTGCCTTGTGTCATCTTGATGGAATGCGGTAGTTTTCATCAAGTTTGAGATGCTCTCCCGGCCGCCGTGGCCGCGACATTGACTAAACCTGCCGCTCCACCTCGCCGTGACAGGTCATTCGCCTTATTGCAAGCGTGAATAGTATCTCACGGAGACGTCGCCATGTTAGGTGACACTGACATCCGGCGTGAAACGTCATGTCATATCACCCCCATTACTTTTCCGGGAGCTTCATATTTTCCTATATTGTTTGTACGTACGCTTTTTGATATATAATCGCATTTATTAGTTGATGTTTTATATGATTATTATTTAAGAACTTTCACTTATTATTATTATTATTTATTTATTATAACATGTTAACATAGTCTTGATGTTTTTCACATAAAATCTATTTAATACCTTTAAACGAGCAATTCTTGTATATATATAATCTGAATCTCGGAAACGGCTCCAGCGATTTCGATGAAATTTGAAATATAAGGGTTTACGGGGGCGAAAAATCGATTTGTCAAGGTGTCATCTTCGGGAAATTTCGTTTTCAACCCGAGCGACGCTCGGTCTTCCGGGTACTTCTTGACAATTTGCATTTCTTTAGGGTTTCGAACCTAGAAACGTTTATAGAATTACTTCCTAGTCCGTCTGTCTGTTTAGTTTAGAAAGACCATTTGTCTCAAGAACGCGTCGAGGTATCGTTGAAAGTAATATTGAAAGTCGTGTTTTTGTTTCTAGTCGTGTTTACGCATTAAACATTTTCAAGATAAATATATCAAATTAATTCATCGAACAAACAAACAGAGGCGTTATGGTTGTTGAGATCCAGATCCCAAAACACTATCGACTTAAGTATACGTGCCCTCTTAAAACGTCCGCCTTTTTATACCTTGGATGGTTATAATCAAGATAATTATAAAGTTCATTCAAATCTGTATGAATTAAGGGTAGGTAGGTACCAACCTTGCAAAAGGTCTTGCAGAACTAACCTTTACGGATAATTGGTAACGCAGCTTGATGAGGTTCTCAGTAACAGGATACCCACATGTATTGTTAAGCCGTTCGAATTTTGTAACTATCCATTTTGAAGAGTCGTACCTACGTAACTATTAGGAATATAAAAATGATTCAATTACCAAATTGTAGCGCATTATTTTGTTAATTTCTGTAAAATACAACTTTGCTGTGAAACCCAATGTTTAGGATATTCTAACTAATATTATAAATGCGAAAGTTTGTGTGTGTGTGTGTCGGTTGTTACTCCTTCACGCTGCAACGGCTGGACGGATTTGGATGAAATTTGAAATGGAGATAGCTTATACCATGATGATAAAGGCTACAGCATTCCGGAAAATTTAAAAGTTCAGCAATGTCCATACATGGCATGGCACGGCAGATCCTGCTGCAGCACCCCAAGGTCGAAAACTTCGATTTTTAATAAACGCCTGTAAAACATATCCAAAAATGGTGGATACCCGACCTTTTGCAAAGTAAATGTATAATTTTACTGCACTATAAACACCACACAACAAATATGTCCGGTAATTAAACTTTCCGAAATTAGCACAGAACCCAAAGCAGAAATACATCTAGATTTGGAATATTTATTCGGTTTGATTTGTGATCTGTCACGTATTAGATAGCCAGCCGCCCACTCGGTATATAATCCTACCTAGGACACTGAAAACGCTACAGCGGGATGAAAAAAATTCACTAATGGAATACATAACGAGCATGTAACAAAATACCCAATAGGTGGGTGTGTGTCACTGTTAAAATACCACATCAATTTAATTAAACATCTTAAAGTCCAATAATTATTCGATATATTAGACATCGGTATCAACGTTCAGTTTTCATGGCACCCGATAAGGGTAGCAAAAAAAGAAATACCTTGGAATATTTGATGAATAATAAATTTTATTTTCTGTTATTTTTTAAAACATAATTATGCAGCAGCTAACTGTATCTATATTTATGCTGTACTTATGCTTAAAGAGGTCTATATTCTAAATAATGTCATAGAACCTTAATACTTATTTTGCATTCGAAAAAGAATACATGCCAAATTGGTAACGAATGTCAACATAATTGTCACACCAAATAAATATTAGTCAGTGTGGAAAGGTAATTAAGTCATGCGTACAAAATTTAAATGGAATTTACGTCAAATTTCAAATATAGAATGTCGAACGGTCTATACAGATGTGTTACAACTACATGCAAAAGGTCATTTACTTAAGTTTTTCACCTATATATTATAAGAAATGTTAAAGGGTAACAGCAAAATCCATGGAACAAATTTTAGTAATTTATTAAACCTTTATTACATTATTAGCGTCTTTCTTTTTGTTTATAAAAAATACAAGTTCAAAATACTAGATGTATTTGTTTGTATTTGTTTTTCTGCAAACCGTACTTTGCCATGAAAGTTGAACGTTGATACCTATGTTTAGATATAATGTATTTCGCAATGAAACGTAACATAATGAAGTAAGCGGGGAGCAAACCTCAAACAGCTGAAGCTGGAGCTTTTCATTAATACCTGTGGCAACACCGCATGCGAGAGAAGTTCCGACTTCGGGAACTATGCCCATCAACAATATCATGTTTATAATAAGGTCTAATGAATATTGAATGCCTTCGCCCGGCCTATTATCGGAGCTACCTATATTTATTGATTTAATGATGGTTCGGCGAGGTGGGGCGACGGTGACATATCTCCGCGGGACGGCGACATGGCGCGAGGAGCGTGCGGTCGCGAGACGCCGGATCGCCCTATATAAGCCCGCGACGGGACCTGCCCTGGCAGTATATTTGTTTGAGTGTGTGCTAGTCGGACATTTATTTAACAGGTAGGTGCCATTTTCAAAAAGGGAATATAATAAACTCAAAGTCACAAATTTCCCATTTCAGATTAATTTGAATCCGTGCTTTTGGACTAATTAGTAACTAGGAAGCGAGCTCTAATAAACGTTCACCCTTGTAATTGTATGCAAATGTTGAACAACTATGTATTTACTGCCGTGTGTGTAATAATTAATACCTTTGTTGTTAATTTAAACTGAAGTCTGTTCAGTTGGACTAATACGAAATGATTGCTTGTGTTTTACCAAACACTGCTTTGAATTAAAAGGTAAATAAATTACTTCTAAGTAAGCGTTACGGATTGAGTAAGGCCAATCGGTAATAACATTTTGAACTTAGGTAACGCATACTTTATTTTAAATGAGATTACAATTACCTGATTTTTTTGAACCTCCACAAGCCATAAAGAAGTTTGAAGTTTGGTTTGAAGTCTGGCTAAAAGTCTTGGTCAAATATGTGTCTTGGTCGTGAAAATGTTGAATCCTATATTAATTTGAAAAATTCGCTAATTTTAACAGTAGGTTTAAAAGCCTGTGTAACCAGTAGCGAATTAAATTTGAGTGTTCTACTTTCCGAATACTAAGGGTCTCAAATATAAACACTAATAAATACCCACAACTGTTCTTGACTCATTAAAACACTCTTTAGACACGACGAAAAAGGTTTTCTCAGCAAATTTAACTAAATAAGTTCCTAGTAAAAATAAAAGTGGTTTACTCTTTATTTATGGGCTTCCGTACATAAACAATGTTAATAAAAATCTAACGATTTGAATTGGTATCATATAAATAAAAGTCAAAAAGACCCTGTTATACATGCATGTTTTGTTGACTACGAGTTTTTATAGGCACCTACATGTAATTTTTTTAGCACCAACGCACCGTAACAGTTAGCATAATTGTACCAATTGTAAAACTCAAATATTATGTACAGGCTGATTATTTTATGCAATATAATAACATTAATAACCTAAAAACATTTTTCCACAGATCATAATGAAGGTATACTCAGTGGTGGTGGTATTGTTGGTGGCGTGCGCCGCGGCGCTTGCGCTGGAGCAGGGCCCTTTGCTGAGGGCGCTGCAGCCCCGGGACCAGGAGGCCGAGGAGCCCACGCAGCTCGTGCTGGTGCAGCCCGCCGAAGTCCAGGGCGTTAGGCAGAAACGCCATCTACTCCTTGGTAATTAAATTGCGGAACTTCATCAACATTTAGAATGATGCCGAAGAGTAGGATAGGTTTTTTTCTGGGTAAGCGTGTACAGTCAAGTGTACAAAATATGGGAGACCGCAACATCTCAAAAATATATTCCAATGCTCCTTATTCCAGTGTAATGAGAACTTCGTAACATATTTATGAGAGGGTTCTTTCGCTACATATTTTTGCACTTGAGTGTACCACCCTCGACCTCGTTGTCACTTAACACCAGGTGAGACTGAGCACAAACACAAACGAAAACCCATTTTTTGATTTAAATTAAGAGTATAATCTCGTTTAAACTCATAAGCAGATTCTGAAACAGTATGTTTTTCTAAATCTGTAAATGTCGGCAGGTAAAAAAAACAATTATACTGTTGTCGTTTTGCACGCCACGTTACGATAAGCAGAAAGGTTTTAATATTATTCTACAACTCTTGGCTTAAAGTCAATTGGGATCTATCAAAACTAGATATTATTATTCATCTTTCTTAAGTATAAATTCCTATTTAGTATGCATTGGCAAAACCGGCTAGTCTTCGACTCTTTAGCTCTTCTCCTTGAGCTTGGTTTTTAAACACACTCCTTGAGGAATCGCTTGGGTTCTAGAACTTCTAGAGAAGATGGATATTATCGTAAACGATTTCCAAAAACTGACAAAATGTTTGGAATTGACATAAACGCTCGACGCGCCTTACGCCGAACCTATACATTTCCGCTAACGAAAACTTCTGCATAATGCATCTTGTCTAGGGCCACTGAACTGACATTAATCGCTTTTATAACGTTCTAGCATAAAATACAGTAATGACCTCTATTCTACGGGGTAAAACCATAATATTGCCTTTGACATGTATTCGAAAATCTAAAATATTTAAAATTTTAAACTACGCTGCTCGGATTGATAGTAGTTTTTACGCAGGAAAAATATAATTGTATATGGTTTTATTTTTGTAACCAAGTTCAACACCAACGGTGGATTCAATTTTGAACTGCTATTGACATTTGATTTCGAAAGCCGTATGCATAGGTACAAAACCCGTCGTGCACTTTTCATCGCGCGACAATAACTAGGTACCTATTTGTTTGAATGTGAGATGTCTAAATTTCGCAGTGTATATTAAACGTTGGTTAGTGATAAACAGTCATTTATTGCACCGAATGGGTTCGCGCCGCGTCGCCCCGGCGTCATTGATATGCGGCCCTGCGACATTCCGCGCGGATATATTACGGGATCACGGAGATCCCCGGAGAACGACTTACTTTCTAGCCCCAGAGATTGATGGTAGATTGTTTTATCTAGTGGGAATATAGATGAGCTAATCAGAGCGTGTGCGCGTTTATTGACTATGAAATATGTTAATCAGCCCGGATCGGACGCATAATACAGACGACGTGAGCCTTGAACTTGGTATTTAGATAACGAAATTCAGTGAATACGTTAATGTGGTTTTAGCATATTCATACTGATGATGCCATCTTGCGGTTAGCGCCGGAAGCAACGGTTCAAGGACTCTCATAAATAAGCGAACTAGGCTGTTCGGATTTACGGTGATATTCATCTTTTTTTGTTGAAAAGAGCGCATAAATAACAACATCGATTCAATCTCTGTGAAAAAGCCCCAGTCAAACGCTACGAATGCCCGTAGTATAAAGCAAATGGAAACTATTACTACTCGTAGCTCTATATTTTAAATAAATTCGACTGAACAATATTCACGATTGACAAAAAGCTCGAACAATCTATGAAAGTGCAAAAACCTAATCGTATGAATTGTACTTTTACCGAGTGAAACCAAATATTGTGTAGGGAAGAGTAAACAACGAAACAGCTACCTTTTATAGAATTAGTAAATACAAAATTTCATGAATTCGGTAAAAATTAAAATGTAATAATAATTACATAATACTCTCCTTCAAAGTGTCAATTAATAAACAAATCAATCGACCACCATTAAGGTACTCCGTAATCTTATATTTATAATGTACCATCGAACACGGTATAGTACAAATTAACATACACTTACTTACCCACTCATTATAATTTCACAACAAATTTAGATGTGCCAAGTAGTTAATGTTTTTTCGTTTTGTCCATTTCCATAGACTAACTTGTACATGTACAGCGCCAGGGGCCCGTTTATCAAGCGCTCGGAACTTGTATTACAAGCGGAAATGTATTTTCAACAATATGCATTGAAAACAGACTTCCACTTGTAATACAGGTAACTAACAAGCTTTTGTGAAAAGTAGCAATATTATATTATCCAAAATTGGTTTAACTGGATTCGTTAGGCATTTTCTATGACAAAGCCAAAAGTATACACAAGTCGGTGACCGAATACGGTTTTCAGTCGAATACGGCCAAACAGAACAATGTGAACGCCGCATGGTCTCACATTTTTTTAAATGTTATTCGACTGTACATAGTACTTGTGTCACGGGTCTAGTGTTAATTAACTAGCAAGATAGCTGTTTCAAGAGGGACCATACTTACGACGTAAACAATTATATTTTAATTTCTTAGGAGCTGGTGCTGCCGGCCTAGTAGGTGCAGGCCTCCTCGGCGCGGGTGCACTTGGCATCGGCGCCCTGGGTGTCAAGGCCGGCGTAGTCGGCGGCGCGCTGGCGGCCTCTGCTCTGCATGGCGGCGGCAGGAGCTTTGGAGGAGGCTACGGCGGCGGTTACAGCGGCGGTTACGGTGGTGGCTACGGCGGCGGTTACGGCGGTGGCTACGGCGGTGGCTACGGCGGTGGCTACGGAGGTGGCTACGGCGGTGGTTACAGGTAAAATGAAATACAAAGGACTCGGAGTATGATTCAGGATTGCTTTAAAAAGTATTTTAATCATAACATTAGAGCGTTATTTATCACACATTAGTTATATGCCTCACTAAGTATATGACTTTGAATAGAAGCGGTTCTTCTGTGATGATGTCATGGAAATGTATACATATATTTAATTCTAAACTATATTTTAGGTTTTTTTAAATGACTGCACGCTCACCTCTGTCATATTTTAGACAGACAGAACTTTGGTTGTCTCTCCTATTTACTACCTTTTTGATAACGAATGTTAGTGTATCAAAGTTATTTCTTTTCAGGAGCTACCCCACTTACATCGTTGAAGACCGTTGGTGCTAACTGACCCGTGCATTAATAATAATTATTAAGGACATTGTTGTGAAGTTTTGAAAGTGAAGTAGGTATTTATTATACAATCCGTGAGTGAAATACTGAATAAAAAGGTATGAAAACTATTATTTCCTTTGAATCATCTCTGTACGACGTGAAATTGTACCTTATGGTATTAGTATTCAAGGCTTATATTCTACTGGGTAAAGCCATATTGCCTTTGACATGTTATCGTATTGTATTTATCGCGGTCGGCACCACTCTCAAGTAACTAGGAGGTATCGTAACGTTGACAATACGATTACTGAGGGCCCTGCCAAGATGCACTGCGCTAACTAACGTTTCTATTCGTTTCATTTTTAAACAAATCGCGTCACAGGTAGATCACGTGACTTTTCGTATCACGTCATCTACCAGTGACGCGATTGGTTTAAAAACGAATCGAATAGAAACGCTAGTTAGCGCAATGCATCTTGGCAGGGCCCTCTGGGGGCCGATTTTTGACTTTCGAGCGCTCGAAAGTTTCGCTCGGAAGTGAGCAAAATCTTCGAAACCGTTTTTTGAAATACTAGCGGTAGAATTGAAAACGAATGGTGTGGACCACTCGTTCTTAAATTTTCTATCGCTCGTAATTTTGCAGATTTTGCTCACTCCCGAGTGAAACTTTCAAGAGCTTGAAATTCAAAAATCGCCCGCCAGGTCAAATGCAAATATCGTTTCACCGTTGTTGCAATTGCAGTTGTTGAGTCTCTTGCGGCGTTTCTTCTCAGCAGTGGTCTCTTGCGAAGCGCTGTTAGATTTTTGACGTGAAAATTGTCCGTGCGGCCTTCTTACTGAATAAACATCTTTTATCTTTTTATCTTTTACCGAATAGAATAGAGGCCCTAATATTAAAATATGTAGATGTTAAAATAATGTTTAAAGTTATAATGCTTTAGTTACCAAGTAGCCATTTTAACGGGAGCAGGGCCGTCTTAACTTATGCTGGGGCCCTAGCACACACAAGAATTTGGGGCCCCTTTTGGAAAGTAAAGAAAGCGAATTATTACTAACATTTTTCTACTATGATCTTCTATTTATTATGGGTAATAAATTGTCGGTCCTTCGGGACCCCTGTGGATGGGGGCCCTGGGCACGGGCCCCGTGTGCCCTTTTGGTAAAGACGGCATTGGACGAGAGACAAAATTTGTTAAACAATACCACAGAACAATACAGTTGAGTAACAAGGTGGTACTAAAGTGTACACATATTTATGAACACGACTGTACCTACAGTGCGATAGCTCTTAGACGGTGCTTCGGATTTGTACTTGTATCTTACTCGCTCTCATACGCTCTTATTAGGAGTGGGTGAGAAAGAAGTACAAGCCCTACTACCCTAGGTACTCACTACGTAGGTAGGTAGAGAGTTTTACAGTAACCTAAACAAGAGTTTAAATAACTTTACTAAATTATTGACAAAACATTCCAAAACTGGATGAAACTTTTAGAGGTATTGAGAAGTAACATCGAAAATGTTTTTTACGAGTTTGTGAAGTTTTAACGAGGGCTGTAAATAAATTCATCGGTGTTGCCAATGGATAAAGTGATTTAAAATGTGTTTTGTTTGGTGTAGAACCGATGTTTAGATTGAAAATATTTAAGATTGTGATTACACATATCATTTACAAGCCTACGAATTAACATCACATTGCAATTAATTGTACTCACTAAAATTATGAGCCGTCTTAAAATCTAGACACGTGGCAGCGTGTCCAGCCAAGTTCACGCAAAAGGAACTGGCGAGCGCAGCCGTGTGTTATTTACACGAACCGTTTGGAGCCATTTTTGACGCCTCAATAACTTCAAATATATTTATCTTAAAAACATGAAAGCTTAAAATTTGACTTGGCTAGTTTTCACATACAAGTTATGTTAAGTTTGGCTAATCAACTTATCTACTTTATGTTTTACGCAAGTACTTAACTGTATTTGTATTGTGTGGTTATATCTTACTCTTCCAAACAATTTTCTTGCTGGTAAAACTAGCGGAGTCAAATTTTGAGCTTCAGTTTATCCTAAAGTTATCTGCGTTGTGTAAATAATTCGAGTGTTCAAATTTAAGAAGTTATACTTCTAAATAGCAAACATTGTTGTAGCAGAAAAAATAAGAAATTGTGTTTTTAATTTATTTTATAAATTCGTATGTTCTTAATAAATACATATCAGGATTATCTACGCATCGCATATTTTTAAAATATTGAACTTGGCTCCCATTTTCACATTTATGTTTTTGATGGGATTAATATAGCTGGAAGCGTTTATGTATACTGGCGAGTGGATGAGCGCATCGCAAAGCGTTAACGGAGATGGATGGGATCGAGCACGCCGGCAGCGCCGGTTTAATCCCGGCGAAAGAGCCGTGCGCCCGGGCCGATGATCACTCTCGGGAGATCACTTCTCACCGGGTTGACATGACAGTGTCACGCGTCCATGGGAAAACTCTCTTTTTATTATTATTTAATATTGAACCTGTATTGAGGTTAATAATATTTTTCACTTCTCATGCTCTTAAAATATTACTTTAGTCTCTGCACATCGGGACTAAAGTTCCTTGTTAATCTCTAGGGATTAAGGTATTATTTTTTAATTTTACTTTGGAAACCCCTAAACAGCCAATCACAGTGTTTATGAATGGAGGATTTTTAGGCCATGGAAATAACCCAAAATGACAACTGTGCAAAAATATTTAAAAAAACGATTTAATTTGGTGAAACACGAATAATAATTACGAATATGAATCTATTTAATTATATTACGGATGAATTCATGGTGCAATTAGTATTAAAATAGTTTTCAAGTTTGAACCTGTTGGCTAAATATGCAAGCATTTAAAGCGGCACTGTACAAAAAAAATAATTGCGGCACGAATTAGTAAGAAACTTCCTTATAATCAATATTGTAGTTTTGTATAGAACGTCGTCAGTGCCGGATTGAACAAGCACGGGGTCCGTAGCAAATTCTATAAAGAGACCCCGGTTCGCTTTAGGTTACAGGTTGTGGCGGGCTCTTTTCTGCAACTGGGCGACTTAGATATGCGCCTATTTTGTGTGGGGGTTTGTTTTAGGTTATTCTGCTGGAGAATATCGACTGGATTATTCATCCTATCGTCAATCCTGATGGATATGAGTACACGCATACTGATGTAAGTACCAAAACAGGAGAATAGCGCCCTTTACACGTAAAGATCGGACCGCGGGAAACGCCACGCGCCATTCCAATCTTCGCTCAGAACCGTACATTTTTACTATTTTACTATTACAGTTGCATTTACCCGTAGGGTTCGGCAAGAAGATTGGAATGGCGCGTGGCGTTTCCCGCGGTCCGAACTCTACGTGTTCAGGCCGCTTTTTTAGAGGTTGGACGTGGGTGCGTAGGGCCCGTAGCATTTGCTAGTCTTGCTACGTGGCTAATTCGGCACTATTTAAACGTCGTTTTTTTTCCTCGCATTCAAAGTGAAAAGTAGAGTGTCTAACGCGAGACTAAACAACCATAATGACACTCGACCTATAGCCACTCTCGCTCGCTCGCTCGCTCGCGTGGCTACATATCTCTTGTCATTATTGCTTGTTTTAGTCCCTTGATGAACAATCTACTATTATCTGTTATTTAGGTGGTTTCTTATTAAGTTTCAGAGTAAGCCCTCCTTGGGGGAAGGCCACCTCCATCTTTTTCCTTGAATCTCTGTCCCTGGCTTCAATTATCCCATTCCTTTCTGTTGAATTTGGTAATATACCAGCCCACTTATCATACTTTAATGTTCAATTTACCAAGAATAATGTTATAAGTAGGTACCTATAATTAGCTTATATTCGTAATGTGCAGATTATGAGTAAAATGTATTTAAACAAAATTGATCTTACTTCCCGGATTAATAATATAATATTCCCACGATAGTAGGTATTACCTACAAAGGCTGATTAAAAACCATTATTCCTAAACAGTATAAATGATTGTTCTCGTACCTATTGTCAAAAAAAGTAGCAGTGTTCGCATTGTTGGCGTCCGTCGTGGGGTTAAGACAGCCGGTAAAGAGATTCAACATTACCTTCAGATGGCACGTGTGCTCGTTTGCCTTTGCCAGGCAAAGAAATTTCAAAAAAAAACGGGACTATTGATAAATAAATTCAAGGGTAATGAAAACAGCTCAGCGTTCGTAACTTTGAATATAAAGTGACCCATTTCCACTGCTCTAGCTTGAACGTGGTAGGTATTCAACTTAAAAAGTAGAATGTTTAACTATAACAACATGATCAAAGTTTTATCGACATCGTAAGTCTTACTAACGGTGATGAGCTCGAAACAACAGCCCGCAATGGCCGAGTAGTTCTTTACGTTCACTGAATGTTTCATGATCACCGCTAGTGGTGCCAGAAGTCCCGATTTCTGCGGGACGTCTCGATTTTCAGGGGTCTATGGGCACGTCCCGATTTACCCTTGATCGGGACGCCAATTGACCCGATTCAGCACATCGCCACTTTTCATATATAAGATACTAATTTAAAACAACCGAGAAGACCAAAAACGTTTAGTCACAATAGGCATTGCAATAGAGCTGTAATTCGCGCGATTTTCTAGCACAGTCCCGATTTATGATAGACTAGACCTGGCAACACTAATCACCGCGTACACTTCAATACGATCACAAAGCAAAACGAGTGGGAGGCTATATTGCTTTTAGAACAGACTTGTAAACGGGCGCCTAGATTGACAGAGATTAATTAACTGCTCAATGATGATGGAACAGTCTTATCTGACGCCATCGATCGCGTGGATTAATAGAGCCATTTTCGCCGGAGAGAATTTGCTTGTCATCCAGACGCACTGGCGGGCAATAAAGCTGGCAATTTGGTGGCGGGGAAGTGTTACTGTGTAAATCGTCAGCTCCGCCGCAGCGCAAGCGACCCTATTGTAACAGCCTTGCACGCTATGGAATATGCTCGAACTTGTATTGACGAACAGATGCATAATGCGCAGTAAACATTTTGGAGTTTGTGTATCAACACTATCTAATAATACGACGTGACTTTGATAATTGATCAAACTCACGTCATATCATACTACGAGTACTATATTATCTTCTTATTGAACCCAAGAGGTATTACTCGTACCATTTTCATTCTAAATAAATATGTTAATTATGAGAATTGTGCAATTTTATTCATTATACATGTGCAACGTATACACGAAAGATAGGTGCAAAGAAATAGACGAAGAATTAACTTTAGGAGTAGGACAATTTTTTATTTATTTATTTATTTATTTAGCATTCTGTAACACGAATACATTTCGCATCTTAACTTGTATTTCTTATCCTATATTTAATCTAAGTTTATATAATCTTAACATTCTATTCTAATTTCTAAACATGCATTATGTAATAATATAATAAATAGGTAATATGTTTTGTTTTTCTTAAGGTTACAGATCATCCCGTTGTTGGGCAAAGGCCTCCCCCATCTGTTTCCATATCCTTCGCTCGGCGGTCAGTCTTGTCCAAGTGCTCGACCATTGGTGTAGCTCGTCTCTCCATCGAGTCCATGGCCTGCCGACCGGTCTCGTCATGTATCACGGACACCACACAGTTGTTTCCTGAGTCCATCGATTATCTGCTAGTCTCATGTCACGTTGTTCTTTGACGCCTTTACGGTCAACATAGATTCATGTCACCTCTGTAGTGAATAAATAAGTTTGTTTTGAAAGTAACGTTTTTTCACCGTACAACTTAACAATAATTAGAGCAGTGTATACGAGTGCTTAGATTATAATCAGTGAAGTGCCCTAGGAGGAGCCTAAAATAGTGCATTGTGCAAAATAAATATCTTCTGTAAGCATCGGTCTATTCATATACCCGCTAATTTGATAATCGTAAACGCGGCGTAAAGCACGCTATTATCACGGTTACGCGGAAGGCGTAAGGGCGAGATCAGCGCGCGAGGAGCAGCTGCGTACCCGCAAGGCCATACTGAGAGATAACGCACACCGGGCGTCAAAGATTAAATAAGCACGGACGGGATTTCTCATTAGCGAATTTGAAAGATCCTCTGAGAGGTTTCGTTTTTTCTACTTTAAGTTGTATTGATAATTACTTGCGCTAAAATCCGGAAACATGAATTGCTACGGATGCAAAAACGCTATAGAGGAGGAATATTTACTTTGTTGTAATGCTTGTAATTTATCGTATCATTATACATGTGTAAATATGACGACAGCATTTTATCTAGACAATAAGATAAATCTGAGCACGGCATGGAAGTGCCCTGTTTGTAGAAATAAAGTGCGTCGAGACAACCAAGATGGAACACCGGTACGAAATCAACAAATTACACCACTGAATGATACTGCAATGTCAGTTGACGATATGTTGATGGACGATACGTTTCCTGTGAGTAATACAATGGAATTTGATGCATCAACCGCTGAAATAATTAACGTTGACTACGTCACTATTCGTCAGCATAAACGCTTTCCAGTATCTGATAAATTATCAGATACTAATAATGGCACTCCGGTCGCCATTAAGAACATCACCGTTAGGAGTAAAGAAGAGATCACTGGGTCGCCACCGGTATCGCCGGGTGAAACTGCATTGTTGGTAAGCGAGATGCAACTGCTTCGCGATCAAATGACCATGTTGGCTGAACAGCTTGCTGATGCAGCCTCCACTGTCATGCAATATCGTACTTCGCTTATTGATTGCTCCAAGAAGTTTGAAGATATCAGTGGGAGGCTGGAGCAGTTGGAGTTGCTGCCGCCATGCTCTTGTCGGAACGCTGTATCTGATTTGAATAATTCGGCAAATGGTGCAGCTGAAAGAGACCCTACGCTCAAGAAGAAACCTAAGAAGAAATCTAAGACCCCGAGCAAACAGAAAGCTCCATCAGACAAATCTGCCGAAGTCGCCTCACAACCCGTATCTCAAGACGCTCTTCTCAAAAATAATAAAACCCAAAGGCGTCATCGTAAGCCGAAGGGTGAGTTGAGTCAGGATGAGGAGGCAGCGGACGTCCCTTCTGAATGCAGCTCTGAAGAATGTATTGCGGGATCAACTTTACCAAATTTGGGCACTAGTGCTATGACATACAGACAAGCTGTTGCGGGTACATCCAAGCCGAACATTGATATTCCCGCCGTCATCTCAGCGCAGCCCAACAACGCATCGCATAATGACAGTGCTCTTTCACAGCATGAGGATATCAACGACGCAATGTTGAAAACTGTCGAACGCAAAAAGGAAAAACGTTTTGGTAAAAGGAAGAACACCGTAAACACTTGCATTTATGGAACATGCTATCTGGAGTTGACGATATCCGTGGCTATCTGCAGAAACTGTGCCCGGAAGGGTCATGCACTGTGGAGGAATTGAAGCCAAAGGGTGATTATAAATCGTTTAAAATCGGTGTCCCTGTGGCTTATTTTGACACTTGTTTGTCAGCTGACGTTTGGCCATATAATGCTAGGATTAAGGAATGGTTTTTTCGTAGAGCATCAGGGCACAGTAAACCATAAACCAGTGCCCGAATCCAAACATTTTCCAAAATCGAAGTCTCCCATTCATGTTATCTACCAGAACGTCAGAGGATTAAACACTAAACTTAAACACTTTCGTCAGAATTTCCTTTCGTCTGATAGTGATTTTATAGCAGTGACAGAATCGTTTCTCAAGAATTCCGTCGAAGACTCAGAAATTGTGTGCGGCGATTGGTCAATAATGCGACGTGACCGGGCCACCGGTGCTGGGGGAGGCGGCGTTCTTCTCGCATGTCGCCCAGGCATTGATGCTACGAGGCGTAAAGATTTGGAAACCTCTGCTGGTGAAGATCTCTGGGCTACAGTGACAATGCAGAACACTCTCCTCCACGTTTGTGTAGTGTACATTCACCCGAGAGCCTCAGACGAAGTGTATATGTCATGGTTCCAAAAAGTAGAATCTGTAATAGATACTCTTAAGGGTACTGTCATCATTGTTGGTGACATAAATCTAAATCCTACTTATACTTCTTTAAGCATCTTAAGCTACTATAGTTACTTTCTTACTGTTTCCGGTCTGACTGAGACGAACGAAGTTGAAAATATGTTTGGAGGTAAGCTTGATATTGTTTTGATAGGAGAGCGAGTTCGCGTTGTAGGAGTCGAGGAGATTGAGGGCGGTGGATTGGTCCCAAAGCGTGACGCTTATCATCCGCCGTTGGATATTATCATCTGTCTAAGCCACTGTCACGACGGACCTGTTACGGAACTATTAGAACCTAGTAATGTGGAATCGCTGCAAGATTGGAATTTCGCTAAAGGCGACTTCAATCTGTTGTATAATTTGGTATCGGAGCAGTCGTGGCAGGAGGTACTTCAGGCTCGACAAGTTGATAAGGCTGTGGATGCTTTTTATAATATTCTATATAACATATTTAATGTAGCGTTTCCCAAAAAGAATCGCCCTAAAATACCTAGTAGACGTTATCCGGTGTGGTTTCACTCCGAAATAATAAATAACATAGTCCGCAAGGCTAAATTTCATCGTGCCTGGAAGTCTAACAAAAGTGCGGCTGCATATAGCGAATTTGCTAGATTACGTGCTGAAATCAAACACCAGATAGGTGCGGCATACGATAACTACACTGGCAGTCTGCAAAAAAATATTGCTAGTAATCCCCGTGCGTTTTGGAGACATATAAGCAGTCTAAAATCGAAAGGGGGTTTTGAGTCTCGTCTTCATTATGAAGGAAAGGTTTACGAGGGCAGTGGTACAGCGGACGCCTTTGCAAATTTTTTCGCTAGTGTCTTTTTACCTAATATCCCGAAACTGGATCCTGATTCTATAAATAGTCAGGATAAGTCATGCTCCGCTAATCGCGTTCACATAGAGCATATAACACCTTGGGATGTGGAAGCAGCCATTAGACGACTTAAGCCACAAAGTTCAGTGGGTCCCGATCATGTGCCTGCATTCATAATCAAAGGGTGTAAAGAGTTTTTTATACTGCCTATCCTTCATATTATTCGCATTTCGCTTAGTACGGGAGTATATCCAAGCCGTTGGAAAGTCACTAGAGTTACTCCTATACCAAAAACAAGTGACACCTCGTCCATCGATTGTTATCGTCCCATAGCTATATTATCAGCGGTAGCAAAACTCTACGAAACTATCTTAAAAATAAAAATTTCGGGTCAACTGAAACCTTTCTTTTGCAATTCTCAGCATGGCTTTAGGTCTAATCGTTCTGTGGATACCAACCTATACACTCTCACTAACCTAGTTTCGGAGCATCTGGACAAAGGGAAGCAGGTGGACGTGATCTATTTTGATTTTACAAAAGCATTTGACCGAGTTAACAACGATGTGTTGCTTGACAAACTGTGCCGCATAGGTTTCACGCCGCATCTGCTTAAGTTATTTTCTAGTTATCTGCGGGGTAGGCAGCAGTTCGTCAGGCATGGATGCTTTATCTCAAAGTCATATTTAACACCATCTGGTGTCAGTCAAGGTTCTATTCTTGGTCCTCTTCTATTTGGCATCATGGTAAACGACCTTGATACGGTTGTCAAGCATGCTACATGTTTGCTGTATGCAGACGATTTGAAGTTGGTTTATGGGATACATCAAATCGCAGACTGTGAGGCTTTGCAGGATGACGTAAACTCTGTTTTGCTCTGGAGCATTGCTAATGAACTCCAATTTAATGTCAAAAAATGCTGTGTAATGACCTTCAGCCGGGCGCAAAAACCGTTGCATAACATTTATACACTGGGATTGGAAAGCATTGCTCGCGTTACAACCGTAAAAGATCTCGGTGTTCTTTATGATAGTGGCCTTACTTTTCACGATCATATTAAAACGCTGGCCGCTAACGGTTTCAAAAGACTTGGATTTATTGTGAGGAATTCTCGTGACTTTTGTAACGTCAATGCCATCAAACTTTTGTACACGGCCCTAGTTCGTAGTAAGCTCGAAGCGGCAGCTATTATATGGAACCCCCACGAGACTACTTATGCCTTGGTTTTGGAAAAAGTGCAAAAAGCGTTTCTTAGGTTCATGTACAAAAAACTGTATGGATATTATCCCTTTCTATATCCGACTCAATTTTTGCTTGGGTCTCTTGGCCTGAACTCTCTGGAGGTAAGACGCAACTACAACCTGTTGGTAACGGTCTGTAGCGTATTGCGGGGCGCTTCCGACTGTCCCGATATAGTGTCACAAGTGGTAAAACTGTCGGTGCCTTTTATGACAAAAAACCTCCTCAGACCGCGACACCATAACCTCCTCGCGACACCTAGGACGCGGACTGTGGCCCACCGGAACTCTCCCACTGTTCGGGCTCTCACGAGCCTCAACACACTCTTTTCATCAGCACCTGATCTTGTTGATGTATTTGCAAGTCGATGGTCCGTTTTGTGTTTTCAGTGTCTTAGGTTCTGTGAGAGAATGGATGGTAGTGGAATTTCCAGATAAAAACTTTTTATGAAAACTATTATTAGTTTGCGTGTGTTATAATATTAATTTTCTTTCTGTATATAATATTAAGTTTCTCAGTGCATTGGTTTTACTGTAATGCTGTGAAATTTTTGTTTAAATAAATAAATAAAATAAAAAATAAATAAATAAATGACGAACCCGGCCCTTTCCATTTTGATTTTTTTTGGTTGACGTATCACGTCTAAGATTCCGGTTTTCAGTCTTAAATCTTTGTTGGAAATTCTATCTCTAACTCTGTTTCCGGTTATACTTCTTTCCATCTTTCGCCGTGTGATTTTAAGCAATTTTGTGAGATTTTATGTTATTGCCCAGGTTTGTGCACCTGGTAAGTATTGGTATAATACAGCTGTTAAAGCTCTCCTTTTAGTATGTATGGATAGTTTTTTATTTTTAAATATTAATTTAAGAGATCGAATCTTTTCCATGCGCTGGATATTCTACGATTTATTTCCTCGCTTTGACAGTCGTCAAAAGATAATAATTTGCCAAGGTAAATGTACTGTTGGACTCTCTCCACTGTTACTCCTTCTATTTGTAGATCGTATGATTCCGTGCTATTAGACATAGTTTTCGTTTTGCTAATATTGATCTCTAGGCCAACTCTAGTACAAGCTTCATTTAGTACCTACACTAAGCTCTGCATTCGATGTGGACATGTCTCAAATCGTATAATGTCGTCTGCAAAACGGAGATTAGCCAGTTGTCGCCCGTTAATTCTTATTCCATCTTTTTCCGCAGGAACTTCACGTAGGAGTAGGACAATAAAACAATACAATTTTATAAATAATATAGGTAATTAAACTAATATTCCTTTTGTGGACTATGATCATAAACTCTTATTATAAAATATTCAATGAATGTCTTTATGGCAATGGAACTTTACAATATTTACAATATTAATACATATAAAGTTTCAGGGTTTTTCGAAGTGATTATGAAGAAATATAGGTAGGTACCTATTATACGATAATGTGGGTCATGAAGTAAGTACCTCATCAGTCATCATTATAAATCCCCGGACTATAAAGGGTACATTACGACTAATTATCTACATAAGTAAGGTTGTTCTGTCTCACCCCATCTGTAAATGCTGATCCAGGTTGGAACCTACTTGGCTGGGGGTGACTAGTCCAGGCATGAGGTACTTAACGGTTATTATTTTATAAACACGTTACCGAAAACCTGGCCAAGAGTTTGTCCGACCATGCTCAGTGTAGGGTTCCGAAGCCGGCCAAGACACCAATATATCTCAAAAAACCACATGTTTGAACTTAACTGTACTGTGTGTGCCTCTGTGTATCTGCGGTGGCATAGTTGCTTCTAGACGAATGGACCGATTTTGATTTAGTTTTTTTTGTTATAAAAGTGGTTGTGAAATCAGTGACTCCAGTGAAAATTTACGTGATAGGAGCCCGTTGAAGTTTTTGCTCAGAGGTTTTTTAAGGCACTGAATGAAAAAAAAAATGAGGTAAAGATCTCGTGCCGCGTGTTTTTACGAGACACAAGATTTTTTTAGAATTGGTCTACAATTTTGTCGGTGAATTTAAACGTATAACAAAGTCAAATTACGGCTTTTTAGTACCAAGAGTCTGAGTTAAACCGCGGACAGACGGACAGACGGACATGGCGAAATTATTAGAATTCTTCGTTGACTACGGAACCCTAAAAACTGAATTATTGATAGGTAATAATTTGACTCTCGCCTCGCTATAATAGTGAATAATAAATGTATCAATCAATATCAACAAATGTGAATGTCAATACAAATAATCAATGAAACTCAATCACGACAATGCCAGATTTAGAATGAATTCGTCTTGAAAAACTATACCTAAAAGGTAGTAAACCGCGGCCATCTAAACTTTTCAAATAAAACCAATGAGTCTGCTTGTTTACGTACGTACTTTGTTGTTCCACCCGCCCTTTCTTTGTCCAAATCAAACTTCGTACTGCTCTTTTAGTAATTTGTGGCCATTTGTTCCGACTATTTTCTTTATTGGGTTTAAGAAAGTATTTTTGTTGTTTACAAATTCTGTCGGGGGTTGAAAGTTCACTAATATCTTAACAAGAAATTCAATTCGTCACAAAAAGAAATGGATAAAAATATATTTTGTATTTTCTCATTTTACACTAACGCATAGCATTTAATGGCTTCTAGAGAACATTTACAAAATAATCAGTTATTGTCGCACCTTGAAAATGACCAAGAACCTTAATCGAATTCTCTTGTGTGCACGAATTTAATATTCATTATAATTCAGTGGTTTGTCTCTCGGGGACCGTTTGTTCCACAAAATTATGCAGCAAATAAGAATAACGAACAATATTGCGATGACGCAATGAAGACCAAATAAATAAAGGTTGTAAGTTGTAACCTTTGTTTATTTGATCGTCATACGCTTTTTGTTACTCAGCTAAATAATTCAATCGAGCAACTGTATTACAGAGATAGGTATATGAACACAAAAAAGACCTGACAGTTTTTAGTTTTCCCAGTAATACTTCAAACAAATTAATAACTAAATAAAAAGCAAACTTTATAAACCCGAATGAATTTGTTGATAATGTCGTTGATATTATGTTCAAAACATTAAAGCGCCATTTAGATTTTTTAAGAATTGTAATTACCAAGCGACACTCGGGATCCTTTTGTCACCCATGAACTTATTGTACCGAATTTTGAAAGTCAGAAATTGTTTTCAATATTATTTATGCTCATAAGTATCGAGAGTCATAAAAATTAGAAAACATAACGCTTAATAATCCTAAGTTTAAATATCCGTAATGTTACAACATTCAGAAAAAAATAATGGGCATATAGTCTTCATTCATAAATGTCATAATTGTTTTCATTCATACCATTCTATTACTAAGTTCCAGTGAAGTGAGCGAGCGCAGCGAGCAAACAAGTCTGTTTAATGCAAAACCTACTTGTTAGGTCTGGTTCAGAAGGCTAAGGCGCGAGCGTAGCGTAGCTTACGACGTTAGGTTTTTTTTATATACCTACCGAAATATTACTGCTATAACATCCTTGTAAACATTAGGTATTTTAATTTTATGTAATCAAACATATAGCAATTGAATTATACATTTAATCTAAAATAGCTACAGCATAACATAGATTCCCCCTTTTGGGCTTCGCCGCATTCGGGTAAAAATAACCTGATGGCGCTAGTAACATAAAGAAATTAAAAACGAATACAAACAAACAAAAACAGTTAACAGTTTCGTAGAAGTAGCAGTTGTATTGAGGTCGATTGGTACTCGTAGTCTATTTTTCCATATTGGGCGCCTGAAAATTTAAACACTAGTCGAGGCTTCCAAATGACCTTTTCGTGTTCAGCGAATTGATTTATATTTCAAGCTGGAACAAAAGATACACACTGGCTTCATCACGGCTGGGTTTTCGATATCAAAGCTTCTCAGCAATTTTCAATCCAATTTAGATGTTCATTGAATACTGGATAATGTAGGGAATCTCTGAGCGAGGCTGCCCTTGTACGGTTTTAATATGTCCCCATTTGATTAGGTACATTTATTTAGAAGCCAATTTCATTAACTTGAACCCTGTCACTTATTTTTCCCAAATAAAATGATATGTGAAAGCTTCATTACGTATTACTAAAGAGCTATTTTTGCGCTTTAATTAAAGTTTAAAACAGGAGCCTTTTCATTTTTAAAAGCAAACACATTTTCAACGTTGTGTTGCTGCTTGCGCGTATGTAATATTGAATCGCGAATCATGTTTATTCATATTTCATTCACTATTCAATCAGAGTGATACCGATCGCGGTGGCTCTCGCTCGAGGGCGCCGGGAAGTTTCATTAGACGTACCTATCATTCAACAAGCGTACATATTATCGATACGTCATACGCAAGCTGGAATTAATAAGACACACTCGCCATATTATTTCGCCGAAGCTTATTTCTCTACAGAGAAGACAAGGCATAAAAGCTTTTGCATTAGGTAAGTGACTGAATAAGAACTCTTGGTCGTGATATTATACCGCTAAGTACCTGTTTAGAAAATCAATTGATGGAGAAATCGGTGAAAATCATAAAATACATACATACAGCCGAACAGAGATGAAGAACCTCCTCCTTTTTTGAAGTCGCTGTTGGCGTTGCTGCAAATACAAGATAAACTATCTCCAAAAACCAGTAGTATGACCTAATTTTCTATTTGGAGTTATTTGGTGCTTGCTATCTAGATGATTTTTAGATATAAAAATTATAGTTGCCTGTAACTTAGTAGATACTTATAAGTGAAAAACTTAACTAAATGACCTGTTGCATTGAGATGTGTACAAAACTAATATGGAATTTATGTCAAATTTCAAATATAGAATGTCGAACGATCTGTACTATACAGATGGGTTACAACTACATGCAAAAGGTCATTTACTTAAGTTTTTCACCTAGGTATAGGTACCTCTTTATAAACGCACAATAAACATGTTTTAGTTAATGTATTCTTTATTAGTTTCTGTCAAATTCAAATGTCACGTTGACAAATAAGGACTAGTCTTAATTTAAACACAATTTAGCAATTGCGGGTCTATGATTAAAAGCGTAAGTACCAATTTCACCATACGATGTTAAATTTAATCAATGTTAAATGACTGTTAGTTCTACATTTTGACAACTGTTAACGCCCAAATCGTCTGTTAAGTGTTTAACATCGTATGGTGAAATTGGTACTAAGTATGTTTCCTTTTAAGTTAGTTATACATATGTAGTTTAACGTAATATTATACTTCACAGTTTTTTTGTATTTTTACTTTAATAGGGTTTCAGGAGTCATTCAACCATATATCACACAATGTAGACAGGAAAAAAAGGGACGCCTTTACACGTACGGGAGGTCATCTAACTGTTTTACTTTCTTATTTAATGAAGTCTTAGTGCGCTATGTACGTAAATTTCTCTATGTGTACATAGGTACAAAATTTCAGCTTTATGACTTTGATTGTTGAGAAAAAGTATGACATACAGCAAACAGAAAGACGGACAGACAAACAAACAGACGGACATGGCGAAACTATATGGGTTCCAAGATTGACTGCGGAACCTTAAAAAGAGCACGGAATCAACGAAAGCCAACGACGTAATTACGAAGTTAATAGGAGGTTAGGGGCTAAGCGAAAAATGCCACCATACCGCTTGTATTCCAACAGCGACAACACGCATAAGCCCCTTGGATGGTAATGGATAACCGATTAACGCACAAAATCATCATGAGCGCTAACCGCCCCGATGGAGCTATCAGTACAGCCAAAATAATGGTAAATAGCGGTAACCATGCTGACCTGCCTCCACGCCGCTTGCCTGAAAAGCTGTTCCTACGGAGCGTGTCGGCGGCGACATTATTGCGATATTTACGGCCTGTCTATACCAGTCGCTGCGCCCTGCGCGCTGCCGCCAATGAAAATACGAATTCCATTTAAAAGCACCTAATTGGACGTCGGCGGTATTTTAAGGTCGATAAAATTTTATTCCACCTCCGGCGTTCCACGTTTTTTTGGGATGACTCGACAGAAATACTCATTATGATATAATTGTCTCATTAAGAATTAGAGGTGAAGATTGGAAATGTAATAAGTGAATGAAGGGAGGTGTTGGTGAATTAAACAATCATTAAGTTATTTAATTACCATTAGATATACGAGTATAATACAACCTAGTACACATCAAAATACATATAATTATTTAACATGTATTTTATTAATAGAATACCAATACCAAAGCGTGCGGTAAAATTTAATGTAAGTACCTACTAAAATTAAGCTTACAGTCAGTTGGGAACATTAGTGTATTTTATCTTCTACCGCTGCTATAATGTATGAAGACGCTGGCATATGTAATGTTCCTATAATGTGTGCACCTCTCTCGGCAAGCGCCGGCACGAACACGAGTAAGATGTTCTTTATGGGAATTTAAGAGCTCCACGTCGCATATTTTGAACCTCTATTTTAGATGCTTTCTTTTATCCATTTTGCTATTAAAGTGGCCGTTAAAGGTCATGAGCTGTAACTGTATTAAGGCGAGGTTTTGTTTACATTGTAATCAAATATAATGTACCTAACATTATTTAAAGACACAGAGAACTGCGTCGACAAAATGTATAAGCAGTTAAATTCAATGACATATCCTTCGAACATTCCTAACTAGTTAGGAAACTGAGCAAAGTATACGTAGCCGCGCTACGCCGCCCGTTTAATATTTTCTACAGGCTACGGGCGGGCGCTACGACATAGCACCTGCGGGTCTATGCGGGAACGTTACAAACATTATAGTAAGATTTGGATGCGAAATAGAACTTTACTGTCTATAAGATAAAAGTCACAATTTTGACGCGTTCCTTTAACAATAAAGTTTTGGCCTTCCCGAATATAGGCCCTGTGTAAATGCGTTAAGTTTCAAAGGGAACGCGCGAGTTCTGATCGGGAATGCATTGAGGGCAGAGAGCCCGCACTTGCTGGTGGCAGCATGAATAAAACTAACAGAAACTCGTAAAAGAAGGTTATAAAATTGGTAACAAGGAGTGCTATTGTCGGATCCACGAGTTAGGGTTCGTTGAAAAACATTGTAAGTATAAATATTAAATAAAATATTAAAATGCTAAAGGAACGAAAAAGATTTATTTTTTAGGAAACAAATGCAGACAAGGACTCAAAATATATTTTCTTAGGAAAAAATAATATTTAACAATAAGATACAATTTAAACATCTAGTGCATGAATTTACAAAGTCCTCATTAAAACACTCGGTTTTGCTCATACGTAAATACGAATAAGAAGATAATAAAACTACCTCTACAACTGAACCACTTATTCGGTATGGAAAAGGCATTTACTTTTAGGACTCAAGAAAAGACGCAGAGGTGGGCCTCTAGGGCGTGATAGCGCCGGCCGCATAAACGAGTTGAGAGGAGAAAGTTCCCCGCTTGCGCTCAGAAATATAGCAAAGTTGTAACGCGGTCCGGTGAACCGTAATTTTCCAGAAAATTCCAGAATATGCCCTCGGCATACCTACAGACACCAGTACGGGTAACATTTTGGTTTAGAATTTGTTGTCGAAACGAGTATTATAGTCAACTTAAACGTTTAATTTGAGTTTTATATGCTTCCTACTTAGTTTCGGGACCAGAAAGCGGAGAATAAATATAATGATGAATGTGCAAAACGAGCAAGTGGTTTGAAATTCAATTCTTTTGATATTATAATTGCTGCTACGCACCAGCGAAGCCTCATGAAAAGTTGAAATGTTTCTTTGTTCTAAGTACAATTTTCATCCCCCCGCTAGAGTTGAAAGGGACCGTCGGGGCTTCTTTCATCATTTATTCTTAGGTAAATTAACCTCTTTTATGAACGTAAAGCAACACAATAATACATTTAATGTTTTAAACAACACATAAATTAGGCATCTCAATTAATTATCCGGCGTAATTTTTGGGACACTAGGATTTTTTTTGTTATTGAGAAGCATATCATTTTAGTGCTTTTAGGCCTGATTTTTCAATGTCCAGATAACAGTAACTGTTGGGTAAATTTTAGCGTGGTCCTTTTCTTTTATTTGACATAGAAAAGGACCAAGCTAAAATTTACCCAACAGTTACTGTTATCTTGCCATTGAAAAATCAGGGCTTACTGTCAAGTAAATAAGAGCGATCATAACGTTTACATTACGATAACATGGCAAAAGTGCAAGTTTATTCCGAGTAGAATAGTGCCCAATACAAGGCATCTTGTCCAATTCAGCAATAAGTAGGTCCCTATTAAACATTGACATTTGAAAAAGGCAATCAATCTAATTGCTATGAGGGTAGTTAATTTACCTTCTTCCTGCTCGTTCCGTTAAAAGTCAATATTAAACACCGGCCCGCGTAGACATTGTGACGTTGCCATCATGTAGTCGGCGAGTCCCGGGGGCTGGGGACTCGGCGGCCAGAGCGATCGATCAAATCAAACTTGATCTCTGTTCAATTTATGAAATACGATAGTTTGTTTTTCCTGCCATCCGCCCTCATAATCATTGCTGTCACATTGAAAAACTTTGTGACGAATTGACGTTTTATGTCGTAACAAAAACAAGGCCCGTCCAATATTTTTATTTCTCTCGCGAAATGGGGGATAATAAAAAATACAGTTAGCGATTGTGTCGAGCGAAGTTATCGACTCGTATTGTTCGACTCTAGCTATGTGGGTCAGTTAGCAGCGCGTTAGGTTTCTATGCAATCTCTAGTGATATATTAATGATGGTAGTAGTAGTGGTTTAAAATGTGGTCATGCTTGCATTAAGCCGCGGACATCATTAAACTCATGGAAGCGATGCACGGGCTCCAGTTTGGCAGGTTGGGCGCTGAAGTTTGCCTCGATGAGCTGAGTCGGCGCTAAAAGTTGGCACATCAATATGCAGGGGCGCCTGGCTCGTGGCCAATCTAGGATACGCCAATTGAATGTTTTGGCCGCTTTAGGTCCTATGTGTCCGCGATACAGAACTTATGACAAGTTTATTGAAGTGCTCGGCGCTCCTAATACGGTTTCGATCGCAGCCGCTTCATGCCTAAGAGTATAGAGCATAGCGCAGAAATAAATGAGTTTCAAATCAATGATTAATTTGTGTATTAAGGTGATAAAGGTGAAAATGCATACAAATTAATTACTGTGAAACAGGAAATAACACCTTTTTCCTATTTAATACAATATAAGTTTGCATTACATGTCAATCACGAATCATGGTAGTCAAAAACGAATAAAAAAAAAACTCAAATCATTTCACCAATAGAGATCGTCATAATCATTTTAAAATGTATTATTTATTGGATGTAGCAAATTTTGTTCGTGAAAACTGCGCGACTTGGTAAGTTCAATTTTGATTTATGCATCAGTTAACTATAGCTTTTTTTTAGCGAAGTATAGTACAATATTTTCAGGGCCCTGAATTCTGTATTTGTACCATTTATTTTTTCTCGGAAAGGTTATTAATCGAAATTTCGTTCCTTAATACTTTGTATGTTCAGGCTTCACTAAACTCTAGTGGCACATAATAATTATATTCCAGTTTAATAAAGTTAATTGGCTACATACCACGCTGGAATTCGCTGCATGTCTGATCGAGGGGAATTCTATTACAGTACTAAATTGCGTTATAGGCGACGTCACCTACGCAGCGCTCGTATATTGATTAAATTTGCCATTTTTAAGTTTTTATTAACCAAGTTTTATACAGCACATTACTATATTTATCATTATATGAAACATAAAATAAATGTTCCAACGTATAGCAATTTGTAATTTCAAAAAGTAACATGAAATGAACTCTCCGACAATTTAATGCAAATGCCTCGCTTATAACTTTGAATAAAAATCGAGAACCAATATTTGTTAATCAAGCCAAAGCGAAAAAAGGAAACAGCTGAACGGTGAACAGGGAACCATCGAAACGATTTCGATTCGGGTACAGCGTTTTAGCTAATTGTGCGGAGAGCTAGTTGGCTACAGCTGACTCTATCGGGGGATACATTTGCATGTATGTGTGAAAGCATGTACGAACAGGCGATATTTACAACTGGCATGTGTGTGCGTCAAATTGGTTCTGAATAATTGATACACCTGATTTTTACAGCATATGGAAACTTAAACCATTTGGAGCAATAGGCTTCCTGAATAAATTCTCATCGTTAGAATGTTTTACTAGGCGTCAATTGATAATTTTTATCGATAAAAAAATCTCGTTCAACAAATGATTGTATTTTAATTAATTGATTACTAGAGTTGGGATATAATAAATTCGAAAAGCGTTTGGAGGAGTAGTAAACCTAGACACCAATTTTGACTTGCTTCTCATTGTTGAATCTCAATTAAAAACTTACTTATTAGCGAATTAAAATTCATGGTCATCCATAAAATACACAATGGACAAATAAAGCTTAACGAGATACTTAGGTATAATCTCTCCGATAAAAACGTAAGGATAGATGCTTTTTATTCCGGACCTCATAGCGGGTTGGCCACTACACCAAAAGATGCATACCAAAAGTGTTTTAACTAGCAGCTAGGCTAGAGCTTGTTTCGGTCCGCAAATGAAACTAGTTTGTATGCAACTGAAGTTTTTCATAAACCGTTCGAGGCACAAACCGCCGGCGTCACAGCGAGGAAAAAGTGCAATTAGTATAAGAAGAATGGAAATTAAATCGTTTTGTTCAACTTCATTTCGCAGCGACTGTTTATTATAAGTGTAACGATAATGCGGTAATAACGCTTTCTACGTTAGTGTGTTAAGTATAAAGCAAGTTAAAAACTAGAACCATAGTAACGACGTTTTGCTACTCGTATGGCGCAATTTTACATTTTTTATACATATGGCCTACTGGAGTGGTTGCCCGCGAGTCCATTCGCGTAGAAGTCGTTTATCACTCTTCCCTCGGAAACTGTCCAACTTTCCAGGATAAAAAGTACCTACCCAACGTACTTCCTCAGGGTTCATGCTATCTCTTTACCAAATTTCATCGAAATCGGTTCCGTGAAAGCGTAACAAACAGACAAAGTAATTTCACATCTATAATAAGAATAAGAATAAGTTTTTTTTCACACCATTGCTCGAAATTACCCAATTATATATCATGCAAACCTCACCTAAAGTAAGTCATTACAGCCATCGGCTAACCAGCGGGTTATAATGAGATTCAGTACAATATCATAACCCGGCGGGTTAGGTATAATATTGTACTGAATCTCATTATAACCCGCTAGTTAATAATGAGATTTGAATTCGTATGAAAAAATGTTCCATAGAAACCTACTGCAAAAATAAACTTATTTGAAAATCGAACTGGCCACTACAAGCCATATACGCAAAACAAAGAAAATGAAACAAAAGGTGAGAAATTAAAGTAGAGTATTCTCCTTTGGGATAAAGCTGTTTTCGTCTTAGGCGAGCTTGAATCCCTCGCTTCGCTCCGGACTCCGTTTTAATTCCCTCGCTTCGCTCAGAATTTACCTCGTAACACCCTCGCTACGCTTGGTCGTTAAATCTGGAGTCGCTCATTTGCTTAGGATTCAATATCGCGCCCGTGACATAAAACAGTGCTTTATCCCCTCGATGTATAATCTACTATTATTTCGAGCAACGAGGCCCGTAGTTATAAATACCTTATAAACGAATGTACCTACATAACAATATAAAACTTAAAACTGCCACCGAGGTGACAGAACAGCGTGACTTTGTTTTGCCAAAATTGGCGTCATGGTCGCTGCTAGCAGATTGCCCAGTAACCGGAACACGACTCCTTTGGGCTTTCGGATAATAGTAGTATTATACTATGGATTAGGTATTAGGTAGGATGCGCATCCACGTTAAGAAAATAACATTATAGAACGAGGAGTCATCACATCCATCTTTCCATTCAGCTGATCCTGTGCTAATACTGTTGTATAGGTATTAAAACAAAAGACGTCTAGTCATGGGGTCACGAACGACGTATCTGTTAATTTTGATCAGTCTTACTGATATAAGGACAAAAATAAAATACGAGTAATTGTCTCTTAAATGAAGTTAAGAATCCATTCTTACTAATAAGGTACACGTCAAGAACAATGTCTTAGAAAATGAATCTGCAGAAGATGGCAGTGTCACGTAACGTAGTTATCGACTATGTTATTCTTATACAAAACCACTGAGAATTCATAGACGAGCTCCACAATGGTTCTAGAAGCATTTGAGCTTGGCTTCTGCTGCTTTGTATCATCCATGTGTAACGTTGCATTTTCTGCGTGAAACGGAACCTAAAGACTGGGGAAATATTTAAGGTGTATATGGCATTACTGTTCATTACTTTTGTTTGTCAAACGTCAACACCATAGTTTTGTAGGTTGGTGTTGCCGCGTTAGGGAAATTACTATAGGATTATGGGATTATTAAATATTTGGTATAAATCAATAAATGGAGTAAATAGTTATTTACATTTATTCAATAAACAAAACAATTTAAAGATATCTTTTGGCTGTAATTGTACATACAAGAATTAAACAAACACATTTCAGACAAAAGAACATTTAATGTAGTAAGTAATGTATTAATTAAGTACCTAATTACCCATACTAATCAGATTAAATTGTATAGCTACATTCTATGCATTTTATTGCATCTATATTTTGACTAGCTTTCTGCTTGCATAAAAATCAGCAAGATGATGGCCCATTATAAAATCAGACTTAAGCTGAACGACAGCGGAGGAGCCATCCTCGATAAAATAACCAAGCTCCTGCTGTGGAGATATAGTACATACTTTCAGATATATTTCGGTGAAAGAAACTTGTAAGTATTAATTAATAACATATTTCGGATGGAGGCATTCATTTGTTGCAATTATTCTGCAATTCTCTGACCATATGGTGAATTTTCAGTGATTGTTTCTCACACGTGGAGAGGAGGGAATGTCTTAGCGTCGAGATTACCAGGGGTTTTCCTTGAAGTTTTCCGGTAAGATTAATAATTTTGTTAACCTAAAATGTTAGCCTCATGTCTCATATAGTTCTTAACCGTAGTGCTAATCAGAGCAATTTCTCTGTGTCTTTACAGCTGGACTGGGTTTTTGTTTTTAAGCATTTCAAGGTTTTGTGTGTTTTTAAGCGTTTAGGGTTTTCTTAAGCATTTAAGGTTTCGTTAGCTTCGTTTAACCATATTCAGTATATACTGATTTAAGTTTCCGTCTACATAGTTTCTGTTATTCTGTTTAGGTTTCCGAATAATTTAGCTTTCTGATTTGCCTTTATGGTTGGATGATTTATTTTGTAGTTTTGCATTCAGTTATTCCGTTTCAGACTCCAACTATATTCAGGTTCCGTAAAGCTATGAAGTAGTTTATTCAGGCATTAAGTATTTGGCAGGAACACTCTTTAGATCTGTAAGAAATAAATTCATGTTTAGGTTCCTGATCATTCAGTAAATTCATAAAATTAGTGAAGTAGGATATAAAGGTATAAACCAACCTTTAGTAGGCGTGCTATAGGCACGAGGATTCAGCAGACCTTCACAAGCTGCTGTGAGCTGCCCGAGGGTACTGTGGCTTGCAACGCAGTGTGCTGGGGCCGCGCCACCAGCTTGCCGTCCTGGTACTACATCGAGTAAATCGTCCAGGAACGAAGGTTTTCTTCAGATCAAAGTCTGTAGAAATTATATTTATAATTAGGGAATTAGGATATCAATAATAGTTATTTGAACTCAGATTGGAATTGGTGGCAACTCTATAAATAGGGACTTTTTTGAGACCTTTTTTGATCATTTTTATGGAGTTTTCTTCGATGTTTTATGTTTTGCCACCAACTGTCCAAATAGCTTGAATTTTCTAGGTTAGAGACCATATTTAGCTTCTGTCTTATATTATCTACCTATTTTGCACTGTATTTCTTGATATTTTTGTGTATTTCAGTTGTTTTCAGCATATTTTTTAACATTTTTCACATGTGAAATTGTGAAAACTTTGAGGTTAAAACACTTGTCAAACTAGATAATCTTGAAGTCTAGGTGTGTTCATTTTTTTTTTTACGTGAGGGTTGCTGTGCTTTTTATGGTATTGTTATAAGCACGAGATTATTATCTGTGCTTTTAAAAATACTGTGATGTACCTTTTATCAAATTAATTAAAATTTAAAGCCATTTTGTATAATTTATAGAAAAGAATTTATAAAGTTAATTATAAAAGTAATGTTCAGTAAGAAAAGATTAATTTGAATTAAAAAAAAACTGTAAAAAAAAAACCATTGAGTACTTGTGTCAAATTTTGACAATTTTGAAGGCCAGTTAGCTTCCTTTTGTATTGAATTTTGTTTGGCCTAGTTAATTTTGAAAAACAAATGATAATTTCACCTTAAGTATTGTTTTCAGAGTGTTTATAAGGAAAGAAAATAACACATTTAGTAATTTGATAGTATTTATTCAGTATTACAATAATTTTAGTATACAGAAATTGTACTAACATTTAGCTTTTGCCAACAATTCTGATTTGGAGTACATTGATTGATTGTTGTACAAAGCGATGCGTCTAAATTTAAAATGGCAAAACTCGCACCCAAGTACGAGAAATGTAGAGTTAGAACAGTATTATCGCCTTTAGTTTACGAGTTAGAGCGGATGGATGGACATCCGATAGGTTCTTGGCACATTAAGGACTTGAAAGTTTAACAGATATTCTGTACGTATAAGATTGTAGTTAGCATTTAGTGTTAAATATTTAATAGAATATTTAATCACAAATTGTAAGGCGTGATGAACAGTTATTACTGTATCACTACCGTTTAAGAGCGAGATGTATGAAAGTTAAAGTATGTTAGTATAATATTTAGGGCGTCTCAATCTTAACTCTATAACATCTTGAGTATTCAGTCTTTAATATGTGGTTAAGTTTACCCTGTTAGGAGGTATTCCCTTATCATTATTACGTTATGATTTTTGTATTCGCATTCAACACTGACTGGTTGCGGTACATGTGTGGATGCGATTTTGGTGTATTTCGGTACTTTTCGTTATTCCGGGACGTACGCTCGGGATATTATTTTGTCTCCTCAGACGCGCGCTGAGATGTTTTGGTATTTTCGAATTGCTCAGATACAGCTTCGGTTAAGTCTGAGTAATATTGAGTTTTTTGATATTTTGGTAAGGGTACGGTTTAGGTATAGTTTTCGATATTTCAATTTTGATAGAGTTTCAGACAGTAGTCTTTGACTACTTATTAGGGTTTCGCCCGGACAAGAAGGGAAATATATTGTAGTATGCTGAACATAGGTCCTGGCTGTTGGAAATTAGCCTCTACAACACAATATTGCCGTTCTGTTGGAGAAGCTAATAGGATATTTTTCTGGTTTGTTAGGTTTCAGTTAGGTTTGTAGTGTAACATGGTTGTTACATAGTAGAGTTTTGTTAGGATTGCGTGGTCGTGTAGTTTAGTTTCGCAATATTTGGAACTTTAATGTTGAGTCACCAGTTTCTTCAGTCTTTAGGGGATGTTTATGATAAGGTCGCTGAGGGCAGCGATCGGTTTACCTACGTTAAACCTTTCATTGGGAAGGGGGGTATTGTAACGTTGCATTTTCTGCGTGAAACGGAACCTAAAGACTGGGGAAATATTTAAGGTGTATATGGCATTACTGTTCATTACTTTTGTTTGTCAAACGTCAACACCATAGTTTTGTAGGTTGGTGTTGCCGCGTTAGGGAAATTACTATAGGATTATGGGATTATTAAATATTTGGTATAAATCAATAAATGGAGTAAATAGTTATTTACATTTATTCAATAAACAAAACAATTTAAAGATATCTTTTGGCTGTAATTGTACATACAAGAATTAAACAAACACATTTCAGACAAAAGAACATTTAATGTAGTAAGTAATGTATTAATTAAGTACCTAATTACCCATACTAATCAGATTAAATTGTATAGCTACATTCTATGCATTTTATTGCATCTATATTTTGACTAGCTTTCTGCTTGCATAAAAATCAGCAAGATGATGGCCCATTATAAAATCAGACTTAAGCTGAACGACAGCGGAGGAGCCATCCTCGATAAAATAACCAAGCTCCTGCTGTGGAGATATAGTACATACTTTCAGATATATTTCGGTGAAAGAAACTTGTAAGTATTAATTAATAACATATTTCGGATGGAGGCATTCATTTGTTGCAATTATTCTGCAATTCTCTGACCATATGGTGAATTTTCAGTGATTGTTTCTCACACGTGGAGAGGAGGGAATGTCTTAGCGTCGAGATTACCAGGGGTTTTCCTTGAAGTTTTCCGGTAAGATTAATAATTTTGTTAACCTAAAATGTTAGCCTCATGTCTCATATAGTTCTTAACCGTAGTGCTAATCAGAGCAATTTCTCTGTGTCTTTACAGCTGGACTGGGTTTTTGTTTTTAAGCATTTCAAGGTTTTGTGTGTTTTTAAGCGTTTAGGGTTTTCTTAAGCATTTAAGGTTTCGTTAGCTTCGTTTAACCATATTCAGTATATACTGATTTAAGTTTCCGTCTACATAGTTTCTGTTATTCTGTTTAGGTTTCCGAATAATTTAGCTTTCTGATTTGCCTTTATGGTTGGATGATTTATTTTGTAGTTTTGCATTCAGTTATTCCGTTTCAGACTCCAACTATATTCAGGTTCCGTAAAGCTATGAAGTAGTTTATTCAGGCATTAAGTATTTGGCAGGAACACTCTTTAGATCTGTAAGAAATAAATTCATGTTTAGGTTCCTGATCATTCAGTAAATTCATAAAATTAGTGAAGTAGGATATAAAGGTATAAACCAACCTTTAGTAGGCGTGCTATAGGCACGAGGATTCAGCAGACCTTCACAAGCTGCTGTGAGCTGCCCGAGGGTACTGTGGCTTGCAACGCAGTGTGCTGGGGCCGCGCCACCAGCTTGCCGTCCTGGTACTACATCGAGTAAATCGTCCAGGAACGAAGGTTTTCTTCAGATCAAAGTCTGTAGAAATTATATTTATAATTAGGGAATTAGGATATCAATAATAGTTATTTGAACTCAGATTGGAATTGGTGGCAACTCTATAAATAGGGACTTTTTTGAGACCTTTTTTGATCATTTTTATGGAGTTTTCTTCGATGTTTTATGTTTTGCCACCAACTGTCCAAATAGCTTGAATTTTCTAGGTTAGAGACCATATTTAGCTTCTGTCTTATATTATCTACCTATTTTGCACTGTATTTCTTGATATTTTTGTGTATTTCAGTTGTTTTCAGCATATTTTTTAACATTTTTCACATGTGAAATTGTGAAAACTTTGAGGTTAAAACACTTGTCAAACTAGATAATCTTGAAGTCTAGGTGTGTTCATTTTTTTTTTACGTGAGGGTTGCTGTGCTTTTTATGGTATTGTTATAAGCACGAGATTATTATCTGTGCTTTTAAAAATACTGTGATGTACCTTTTATCAAATTAATTAAAATTTAAAGCCATTTTGTATAATTTATAGAAAAGAATTTATAAAGTTAATTATAAAAGTAATGTTCAGTAAGAAAAGATTAATTTGAATTAAAAAAAAACTGTAAAAAAAAAACCATTGAGTACTTGTGTCAAATTTTGACAATTTTGAAGGCCAGTTAGCTTCCTTTTGTATTGAATTTTGTTTGGCCTAGTTAATTTTGAAAAACAAATGATAATTTCACCTTAAGTATTGTTTTCAGAGTGTTTATAAGGAAAGAAAATAACACATTTAGTAATTTGATAGTATTTATTCAGTATTACAATAATTTTAGTATACAGAAATTGTACTAACATTTAGCTTTTGCCAACAATTCTGATTTGGAGTACATTGATTGATTGTTGTACAAAGCGATGCGTCTAAATTTAAAATGGCAAAACTCGCACCCAAGTACGAGAAATGTAGAGTTAGAACAGTATTATCGCCTTTAGTTTACGAGTTAGAGCGGATGGATGGACATCCGATAGGTTCTTGGCACATTAAGGACTTGAAAGTTTAACAGATATTCTGTACGTATAAGATTGTAGTTAGCATTTAGTGTTAAATATTTAATAGAATATTTAATCACAAATTGTAAGGCGTGATGAACAGTTATTACTGTATCACTACCGTTTAAGAGCGAGATGTATGAAAGTTAAAGTATGTTAGTATAATATTTAGGGCGTCTCAATCTTAACTCTATAACATCTTGAGTATTCAGTCTTTAATATGTGGTTAAGTTTACCCTGTTAGGAGGTATTCCCTTATCATTATTACGTTATGATTTTTGTATTCGCATTCAACACTGACTGGTTGCGGTACATGTGTGGATGCGATTTTGGTGTATTTCGGTACTTTTCGTTATTCCGGGACGTACGCTCGGGATATTATTTTGTCTCCTCAGACGCGCGCTGAGATGTTTTGGTATTTTCGAATTGCTCAGATACAGCTTCGGTTAAGTCTGAGTAATATTGAGTTTTTTGATATTTTGGTAAGGGTACGGTTTAGGTATAGTTTTCGATATTTCAATTTTGATAGAGTTTCAGACAGTAGTCTTTGACTACTTATTAGGGTTTCGCCCGGACAAGAAGGGAAATATATTGTAGTATGCTGAACATAGGTCCTGGCTGTTGGAAATTAGCCTCTACAACACAATATTGCCGTTCTGTTGGAGAAGCTAATAGGATATTTTTCTGGTTTGTTAGGTTTCAGTTAGGTTTGTAGTGTAACATGGTTGTTACATAGTAGAGTTTTGTTAGGATTGCGTGGTCGTGTAGTTTAGTTTCGCAATATTTGGAACTTTAATGTTGAGTCACCAGTTTCTTCAGTCTTTAGGGGATGTTTATGATAAGGTCGCTGAGGGCAGCGATCGGTTTACCTACGTTAAACCTTTCATTGGGAAGGGGGGTATTGTAACGTTGCATTTTCTGCGTGAAACGGAACCTAAAGACTGGGGAAATATTTAAGGTGTATATGGCATTACTGTTCATTACTTTTGTTTGTCAAACGTCAACACCATAGTTTTGTAGGTTGGTGTTGCCGCGTTAGGGAAATTACTATAGGATTATGGGATTATTAAATATTTGGTATAAATCAATAAATGGAGTAAATAGTTATTTACATTTATTCAATAAACAAAACAATTTAAAGATATCTTTTGGCTGTAATTGTACATACAAGAATTAAACAAACACATTTCAGACAAAAGAACATTTAATGTAGTAAGTAATGTATTAATTAAGTACCTAATTACCCATACTAATCAGATTAAATTGTATAGCTACATTCTATGCATTTTATTGCATCTATATTTTGACTAGCTTTCTGCTTGCATAAAAATCAGCAAGATGATGGCCCATTATAAAATCAGACTTAAGCTGAACGACAGCGGAGGAGCCATCCTCGATAAAATAACCAAGCTCCTGCTGTGGAGATATAGTACATACTTTCAGATATATTTCGGTGAAAGAAACTTGTAAGTATTAATTAATAACATATTTCGGATGGAGGCATTCATTTGTTGCAATTATTCTGCAATTCTCTGACCATATGGTGAATTTTCAGTGATTGTTTCTCACACGTGGAGAGGAGGGAATGTCTTAGCGTCGAGATTACCAGGGGTTTTCCTTGAAGTTTTCCGGTAAGATTAATAATTTTGTTAACCTAAAATGTTAGCCTCATGTCTCATATAGTTCTTAACCGTAGTGCTAATCAGAGCAATTTCTCTGTGTCTTTACAGCTGGACTGGGTTTTTGTTTTTAAGCATTTCAAGGTTTTGTGTGTTTTTAAGCGTTTAGGGTTTTCTTAAGCATTTAAGGTTTCGTTAGCTTCGTTTAACCATATTCAGTATATACTGATTTAAGTTTCCGTCTACATAGTTTCTGTTATTCTGTTTAGGTTTCCGAATAATTTAGCTTTCTGATTTGCCTTTATGGTTGGATGATTTATTTTGTAGTTTTGCATTCAGTTATTCCGTTTCAGACTCCAACTATATTCAGGTTCCGTAAAGCTATGAAGTAGTTTATTCAGGCATTAAGTATTTGGCAGGAACACTCTTTAGATCTGTAAGAAATAAATTCATGTTTAGGTTCCTGATCATTCAGTAAATTCATAAAATTAGTGAAGTCGGATATAAAGGTATAAACCAACCTTTAGTAGGCGTGCTATAGGCACGAGGATTCAGCAGACCTTCACAAGCTGCTGTGAGCTGCCCGAGGGTACTGTGGCTTGCAACGCAGTGTGCTGGGGCCGCGCCACCAGCTTGCCGTCCTGGTACTACATCGAGTAAATCGTCCAGGAACGAAGGTTTTCTTCAGATCAAGGTCTGTAGAAATTATATTTATAATTAGGGAATTAGGATATCAATAATAGTTATTTGAACTCAGATTGGAATTGGTGGCAACTCTATAAATAGGGACTAACCACTTACTATCTAAGAATTGTGAATTATAACATAAGAACCTTTACTTTATTTAAAACGACCAGCCTTCCGCTGAGCTAAACATATTTTCTGGTAGAGTAAGAATTATGAGCAAAGTTATGTTCACAATTTAATACCATCATGTATAGAGCTGCATAGGAATAAAGACTGTGATATTTACTAACCTGTTTCATTGAGCTCCTCGTCATACGTCCTAGAATACTCCATATCTCTTCAACTTATTCTACAACATTTTGTCTCTTGTTTATTCCGTTTATATTCAGTATTGTCGCGTGTTGTACCTCCGGGTGGTACGATCGTCACACATGGTACGGGCCGCTGCAATGTATACTTACCATCAGGGGGCCTGAGTGCTCGCGTGCCTACTCCTTGCCATAAAAAAAAATGTATGTATGCTCGGGTCAAATCTTCCGTACAAGATTTGACCCGATGGACATGGCGAAACTATAAGAGATCCTGGTTAGACTTCGGAACCCTAAACTAAAGAGGAAGATTAGAGCAAATTTAGAAACGTTGCACTGTAGTGTGAACTCAAATAGGATTCCGCTCAGCATGTGCTGAAAATGCGCAGTAGGTATATGCAACTTTAGTTTGTCGTTTTACATTTCGTTAACGAGTTGAGAAGTGGTCTGTTTAAGAGTATGCATCCCTTTACAGAATAACACCGCCGTCGAGATGGTCGACCAACCGAGCTCTAGCCTTACGTTTTGCATAAATTAAATATAGCCAGAATGATTAAATCCTGAAGAAACGCCATTTTGAATAAAAGATTAACGTCAAACAAAATGAAGGTAACTAGGGGAAAGCCGGCTAATTGACATAAGATATGAAAGCAGGTAACTTTGATTTCTTTCTTTGTTTAAGTTCCTTACATTTCAATTATTATGCTCGTGGTTCATGGCGGGGATATTTAAAAATAAAAGATTATTTTTAGCAAAATATTGTAAATGGCGTATAGATAGTAGTTGATGTTGTTATCGTTGTACAAGGTGATGATCGGAGCCTTGTTTCTACTTACTTTGTTTTAACTAATTGTTTTTGAAGATACAGGTAAAAGCTAATATATCGTAGCAAAATACATAATTTTCACTGTCGTTTAGCTAATGTCGCACATGAACTAGGATCCCTGAGTCCCTGACGCCGAGTTTAAATCAATAACGATCAATACAACACCAATTTAAAAATGAATCAGGTACTCATACTCATACTCATTTATTTAAAATATTATAAAATATTACATGTCAAAATAATTACAAAACTTTGGTTATGTCATAGTTAGTTGCATTATAGTAGGTAGGTACTTTAGATAATATAAAAAATAAGTTATATATTACACAATTTCAAATTAAAATGTCATTTTATAATTCATTAGTCTAAGATAAATTCATTAAAATCGTAGAAATAATTTTCTATAAGCCATTTCCTTAATTTATTACAGTATGCTGCATTGCTTTGTAAGCCCTATTTTTCTTTATAACCTAAGTAGAAAAGAAAATGAAAAAGGTTTTATTCCAAAGCTAACCAACGTGATAATATGGCCTATTGTAATCTGTTGTTGGGCACGCTATTATAAATGTTAACTTGTAATAAAATGCCTCCCTATAGGAACATTTACGTAACGCAATAATAAAAAGCCGCGAAACTGTTAAAGGTATACCAAAAGGTAGCTGATTCTCATTCCATTCAAAATTAATCTTACTTACTGGGTAAATGTCGGCAACGTGATTGTGTTTTGTGAGTATTAACAAGCAATTATGTTTTTGAATAGGCACTTGGTATCGCAGCGTGTCACGTGTGTGCGAAGTATACGGATGTTTGGGAAATTCAATTAGCCAGCGCCTGTTTGAGCATCGGAGCAATGTCGGGCGACGGCGACGGTGCGGAGACGGGCCTGCAGGAACTAATACATTTTGTACGGCAGCACAGGGAGACAAACGAAATACCTACTCGTAATCCTCGCGCGGGGTAATGCGATACGCTATTTTAATTGGATTGTTGCGTTTCACGGGAATGGAGCGTTTACGTCTTGTTGAAGATATTACGAATTTAAAGTAGTTATAAAGGAAGCCGTCGTGGTGTGACATAATACTACTTTAGGGCCGTTGTCAGGATTGCGGCCGGACTTGGCACATGTCAGGATGTTGAAAAAAGGATTTTATAAAAAAAAACAAAAGTTTAGTTTTTACTATTCATTTATTTAAAGAAATGATAAATGTAGCCACTAATCAACCAAATGCACATACTTAAACACTGAAAAACCAATAAAATTATAAACATAATTATATTTTGCACAAATTGATACGCCGTGCTAAATGTTTGTTGTTGCGAGAAATATCACCACTTTTCAATGTTATGACTTTTTATTAGGGGTCCGTACCCGCAAAGACCCCAACGGGACCCTGTTAATATGCCTACGCTGCTAAATTTTCGTTTTAGTTTCACATATTTTTCATTAGTCATATGGAACTCCACTGCGGGTGGTAGAGGTTTGTGCAGGGTCCGCCCAGATCGCTACGGCAGCCACCATCTTTACTCATCAGATCTGGCGCATGTCTAAGGGCCTCGAACCGACTTAATATCAGGTGGTCTGTGTGCTCGTTTGCCTTTTCCATACCATGAAAACGTGGTAATACTGGGGGACCCATGTCCCAAATAAAGTTAGTTTTTTTTATAATAGGGAATATTCATGACTGTTTTCCCAGCTTCAATAAAAGCTGATTCATTCAATAAATATTTGAGACAATTTTTTTTAATGACTATAACGTAACCACGGTATATATAATACCTAAGCGAACAAAGATTTGTTCTTATCTCTTTCTAGCAAAGCAGAAATTAGCATGGATTTTACTATGGCCGACGTGTTAAATGATGTCACAGTGCATATAGGATCTCTCTGTCTAATCGCTGTTTAATTAGCAGTTTAAAATGCTTGTATCATCCGTATTTCTTAGCCGATATTAATTTTAATGTCGCTTTTGGTGATCTCTTTTACGGTATTTTCATATTTTGTTGAGAAATGCGATTTAAAAAATCCATGCATATTCCCTATTATTTATAAATATTTTTAGTGGCTCCGGTAATTATTATCCGAGTAGTATTGTTATTAAGTAATAGTTTAGTAACGTTGAGTGGATTTCGCTTCCACAAAATGCAAATCCGTATTCGGGTTAATCTGCGTAAGCTGAAATTCAAAACTGTCATTAGCTTAGTTAGAAGTGTATCTAAAATTCAATCAATAGTTAAGCCAGCTTCGTGTAGACTTTAAGTTCGTTATGTTGTTTGCGTTCGCCGTCCTCTAGGGAACTATCGACTGAACTGCTGTTCCCTAATTTAATAAATTTAATAAGGCTCGTTAGAACATGTAAGTATCTTACTTATTGAAAATAAATAAAGAATCAAAAGGATTGTATTGGAATGATAAAAGCACCATCTCAACCATTTATAAATAATTAAGATGAGGTTGAAATCCAAATATGGATTGACAGTTCTCATTTGAAAAAAGGTACATAGACGCCCTTGCAAGGAAAACGGACACTTAATTACAAGTACCTAGTTCGAGTAGTTTAAATTTAGTGTGAGCAAATCAGATTTTATGGTACAAAGTTAAATCAATATCATCAACTAGCTTGTGCCCGCGACTTCGTCCGCGTAGATTTCGATTATAGTTACTCCCTCTGGAACTTTAAAATTTTCTGAGAGAAAAGTAGCCTATGAGTAGGATATATTATCAAATCGCGATTAGAATGGGATTCGGAAGTACCGTTAGTACAACAGTAACTACTAATAATTATTAAATAAAAGGTTCTCTATTGGATGGCATAAAACTGCCGAAATAGCGATGTGCATAATCATCTTTACGCATATATTTTTATTATTATTTTTATTAAATTAAAAAGCATAAATACAGAAAGCATAATCGTCATGAAGACTAACGTCAAATAGCATAAATACAAAAAGTCATAATTATAAATTGGCATCATTCCAAAATGAATAACAGTATTGTCCTAAAAAATAGTCATGTACAAATAGCACATAGCAATACAATTGCTATAGCGAAAGTCGTAGACGGTCAACGAGAAAAGGTTAGTTTTGGTTTTGTGTTTGTATTATTTAGGAACTAAGGCGAGGTCGACGGAGGTCCGCTTCGCGGACCTCCTATTCTAAATTGCTTGGGCGCTTCGCGCCTGGATATCAAACTAACCTAACCCAACCTAATGTACCTAACGTGACCTTATTTAACCTTACCTATATGTAACAACGAAACTGTGTTTTATACATTCAGAAAACTGAGATTATGGTTAATGACAGATATAACAAATAATTATTAGCCCAAACAATAATATGCATAATGTGTATTAGTCTAATACAAATTAGTCCAACTGAAATTATTCTAAAAGAGTAATATGCCAAAAAAGTATTAGGCCGAAGTATTATTATGCGACGGTACTATTATGCCAATACAAATTAATTCAATTATTCGAAACAATAATAGTCTAAAACAAATTATGCGATCCAAGGGGATCCCAAATAAAATCATTTATAAGTCAATGTATGATGATTTCATAAGTAGGTACTTTAAATGCAGACGCTTTATAGATAATCGATTTACAAAGTACCTACGCTTTACCACAAACAGTCACTATATATTTCAACTCTATTCTTGGGAAATGTCATTTGTTTACAAAAATATTAATATCATATTTGACAAATCTGTTATTATTTTTCACTTCACTTTCACGTTATCGAATCGGTGTACCTACCTACCAAAAAATACATTTTTATAAAATATGAGTCATGGTAAATTATTAAACGGTCGGTGCCGCGAAATTCTCCTCAATGTAATAACATATTTTAATAACGAAAAAGATAAAACGAAGGTCCTTCTGAAAACTTAACGTATTTAAAACTAAATTTATTCATTTATTTTGTTCGTATTTTGTACTGATACAGACAGCTCTGATAATGATGGTGTAATGGGTAAATAATTTTTAGTGGTGTTTCTAAAAGTAATTACAACATTTGTATTTTATTAAGTTTAGTTTGTAATATACAAACTAATGTAATATATTTTTTCCAAGCTTTAAAACTTCATTGTACTAAATTAAGTACCTATTGTCATTTATCTGCACACTCTACCATTGACAATGTCATTTAATGTATTAATTTAAAAGCGACATATTTGCTAAATCCCATTCTAATCGCGGTTTGATAATAAGCTATCTCCATTTCAAATTTCATCAAAATCCGTCCAGCCGTTGCAGCCTGAAGATGACAAACTAACACACAAAATTTCGCATTTATAATAGTAGCAGGATTTTTTTGTTGTTGTAAATAATACTTTCCTCATTTTGTACCATATTATCTCATTTCCTTGCAAACAACTTGACAAAGTTAAAAGTGCCCGTTTTCTTTGCAAAGGGGTGGAAGTATAAATTGTGATTGTTTTAATTGTTTACTAAATTGTTTAAAATAGTACATTGTGTATTAAGGGTGGTAAAGACAGAATTACAAACGAGAGTCTCTTAGAAGCCCGAAGCCAAAGGCTGAGGGCTTTAATGACTCGAGCTTTGTATTTCCTTAACCACCCGTGTAACATACAATGCTTTTCATCACAATTGCGAGGAAATGAAATAAAATCAGACAAAAGATCATATTTTTAACTTACGATTGTCACTAATAATTTTAGCCGCGTTGGCGATGTCCGGCGGAGTCGCATTATCCATTTCTTCTGATGACGACATGTTTTTTATTGATATATAAATTTTAATATGTGCGCAAAGACACCCTTTTAATTATTATTTTGGAATCACACAGTTTATAATCAGTATTTATAAATTAGTGGCAGATTACATCATTGTCTATGACTTACCACAGATAATGTCAAACGTTTTCAGGAGTCCGATTCTAGTGACAGTCGAGCTTAATAGATTATATGCGAGATTTTTAGAAAATTGTATGCAACTGACATTTCATCTCGAATGAAACTTCATATCGAATGGCACAAGAATTGAGTCCTGGCGTATTATGATAGTTTGAGTCCACGTATTATATTTAAAAAAAAGCTACTACGCACGATAGGGCGTAATGGTAAAAAAAAGGCCCGTGGGTATTATTATGGATTTACGGTCGATTTTTCTAGCATATTAGAACACTATTTACGAGCAAGTGTGATGAAAAAAAACTAAATTAGTCATGATACGGTATAGTTATGTATCAGCCTGAGTGTTAGTGAACTCTAGTATTTTGAAAGTGAGAAAGATAAGATGAATCCTTATATAGCGCTATCCTTTTCACTCTTGACTGCTGAAAGACACTATTTGTTTTAGGGGATATTTTTGAAACCAAAAAAATCCAGAAATAGAGAGCTCCGGTAAGTCAAACGCAAATAACGTGCATATCCACCCTCTCGCTCTTGCGAATAGTTGCGATTACTTGCGATAATTAGCTATGGCTTTTTAATAAATTTGAAGAAAATTTTCTGCATTCCCTATAAGTTATAACTTATTAACATAAAAAAATAAGCGATTTGGCTAATTAAATTAGCACGAATGTTACACGATTATCGATTAGATTGGCAAAGAAAATGTTATCCATTAATTTATTATACGATTAGTTTAATCGACTTTTTTACAATCATTACCTACTCCCGTATGGGCGCTAAACAAATACCCCCTTACTCATAAACATTGAGTACAGATCTAGTGAATAATCCTTTCACATCGTGAAAACTCGGAACTCACGTCTACTTCCGAATGATGCCGACGTGTCTATGAATTATTGAATTATTAAGTGACATGTTTGAATTAAATAAATAAAGAAAAAAATAAATTATTAGTTATCAGTGTCAAATGTCAAACCACGAGTTTGAAGTATATAACACCGAGATGTTAAAACCACCGCGATCAAATATAGGTATATAAATTAGGTGTAGGTAAACGAGAAGAAATATAAATAAATGTTGAAAATAATTTCACAGTCTTGTCGATCTTAACGTTTCCCAGGTCTTAATGCTTTCGGCATGACTATTAAAAAGAACTGAAAACAAACTTAATATTAATTAACAAAAAAATACTGTGTCGATTATCACTCTCGCGATGCGACTTTCCCCCACGTTGTCTTGATGGGTACTGAGTCCCTGAGTCCGACTGAAGTAGCATGACAAATACGAACATTTCCGAGAAAATATGATGTGAAAGGATATTTCACTACATCTGTAACGGTGGTATAGCTATACAATGTTTGGTCCTTATCTGTCAAATTCAAATGTCACAATGACAGATAATGACAAAACATGTACAACCACCGTTACTCAACATTTATTAGTAAGGGGGATAATGAATAGCAAATCAATGTTAATATAGGTACAGTCAACAGCATAAATAAGTGAGCATTTACATTCACATTAACGTCGTGTTTGAAATGTCATACAAAATTGTGAAACGATTGAAAGCGACAAGGTATAGAAATGATCACTTATTTATGCTGTTGACTGTACACAGAAAGATAAATACTTGAAACACATTCCAACTCTTATTTTTGTGAAGAAGGGTAAAACTGGTAAAAGGCTGCTATAGATAGATACTATGTCCTCTTCTCTTGTATGTGTATCTGTATAAGGCAATAAATATTTTTTCATTTTTATTTTTTTATTCTTTATGTAGGTAATGTAATATAAACAACATTTAAGTATGTGCTACTGAAATACGTTTGAATAATATAATACATATCTCTTTCAGAGAAGCCGTGAGACGCAAACCTTAACTAGGTATAGCACAGTAAATTTATTATTTATTTGGCGTGAGAGGTTGTCGCGTAAACGATATTTATTAAGGGGAAATCTTTCGGGATTACATCTTCGTGTTTCACTTTTATTAGCATGGTAAGATGTGTGTATATTAGAGGTTCCGTGAGGCCACCGGGCCGAGCAACAAGTCACCCGGGAGCCGGCTCACCGTAGTTACAGGGTTTACACGGGAACACGTTCAACAATGTTGTATTGCTCGACCGTATTAGAGTTTGTATTTCCCAGAGGGTTTTAGGAATGTATTTGGATTTGCATGTTTGACGCGGAAACTACCTGCGCCGCTTGATTCCGTCAACGTCGAGGCGGATCGCCGTTATTCTGTCACTACTGCAGCAACGGAGTAGGGTACGCATGAACGTATAATAGAATAGTAATAATATAAAGTTCAAAATACATAATGATGGGTCATGATAAATAATGGTAATAATATTATAATGTATTTTTTCTGAAACCGTAAACTTTTCAGAATTGTTATATTATAAAACAAACCTAATCTAACCTAATGGGTTCTATAAAAATGGCTTTTAAAAAATCCTGAAAAGTTTACGGTTTCAGAAATACAGTCATTATATATTATGTTACCATTATGTATTTTGAACTTTATATATTATGATACCTACCTATGATCCCACAACAAAGCTTTCAAAATTTGTTAGAATCTATTGCTACAATAACAAAAAAAATATGATTGGGGTCAATAAAAAAATCGCTAGGGCTGTTAATAATGCATGTGATAATTTGATGTGGCAGCTCGACAGCCACCTGGGAGGCTCGGGCTCCGGTCGGCGCGGTCGGTATTGATCCGGGTTATTTGTGGACTGCTGCATTCTACCAGCCTGCGGATCGGCTGCCTCCTCACACTGGCGGGCCACTGTCTAGGCAGCTTATTTATAAACAGCTTCGGGTTATTCAATATTCAAACGAGCCGCTACACCCAAGCAAATTTTGACTTTCGCATTTTTTAACTCATAAAATTGATTCACATTTTATCGCTTGGAAAATGTCAACGACCCCACACGTGGGACCAAGGGCCGTAAGCTGGTGCAAATCATCTTCGTTAAAATACCTTCATTAGGTTGATGTTGAGATTTACGATTTTATTCAATCCAACGTCCCTCTAAATTATGGGGAGCCGAGATCCATTAAGTGCTTAAGTGCCCTCGGAGCACAACATTGGGGATGATAATGGAAATGGGTTCCTTACGATGTTAATATGGGAGTTAACACCGAGCCGACCAATCCAGACGTTGATTGCAATATGCAGAGCAAGTGTTCACTTTATAATTTAAATGGACTCGTTGCGTTGCCGTGACGTGTCAGCATTAATGTGTTTTTCGATAAAATATTATAATAAACAGGACAGCCGGTAAACGAATTGCTTTGATAGCGTGCGATTAAATGATACGTGAATGTAAATTGGTTGTTATTATAAAACAGTTTGTTATCCCCCGCACCCCCCGCCCGGCGGCGTCAGAAAGTAATAGTTGCGGTGCCATTTATCACCCGAGTTTCATAACGGATCCCCTCTATGCCATGGTACAATAATAATTTATTGCTTCGGGCTTACTAATCCGATAGAAATGGAAATAACCGGTCTCATTCGTAACTTCGGCACAATAAAGAAGTTCCGAGTCCTTGAGGCTGGTGTACGAATGGGATAAGTTTAAGAAAGCAATCGGCCTTATATGGTCGTTACGGACCACTATGTAATCGCGGGCGTGAAAACCATTGGAAACTTCGTCTATCGCTCCATTTGATATAACGCTTTTATAATAGTTGTTTTTAAAGTTAGCTTCACTCAGCAAGAAATATCAATAAAACATAATGGGGTTCTGCGAAAAGCGATTAAATTTAGACGAGAATAACTTTGTTTATAATAGTTTATAAACAAAGTTATTCTCGTCTAAATTTATAAAATATAGAAAATACTATTTTGGATTATTGTTGGGTTAAGTGGTTTATAAATATTGCGGCTGAGGAAGAGCCAACCTCGTGTAAAGTCAAACTGCGGCGGGAGCAGGCGGAGGTCGTTGGGAACAAAATTAATTACGAAATAGTCGAGGAAACTTTTGGGTTAGCGTCGCGTCGCTGTTGGAATAATTGTTGCTAATTGAGTTCCCTCCACTAGCAGGTACTCGGACGCCGTGACGAAATAATCATCGATTTACTTAAAAGGTTATTAACTGATTGTTAAGTGTTGTTCTCAACAAGCGTAGTGTTAAAACACTGAGGGTGAGGTTAAATATAATTTATAGACTATTCAAATAAAAATGACGGCTTGATATTAGCTGTTGCCTCTTAATTGTGCTTAGTACGGCGGATTTTCACACAGGGTGGCGCCTAACGAGTCAGCTTTTAATTGCTCCTCACCCACCTGCATGTCTCTCGTTTGCAATGAAATAATCTAATTACGTCATGATCTGTCTAATTTACTTTTCAATTCGTTAGTACCTACAGTGAAATTGTTTTTCATGTTTTTTGTTGTTCTCAATCTCGTACAACTTTTATCCTTATTATTTCATTTAGGTAAGGTAATTTTGGTGAAAATATCAAGCTGAAGAGGTTTTGTGATCTAGAAATTAATAGTAAGGGAAATAAATTTGTGTAACTAAATATTTATTTTCACTTCCGAATAAAAGTGACGTTACACTAGTTACACTACAGTTCCCATAGGGCACGTACTCGTAGACATAACAATACAAGTATGTAATATTTTTAGCCTCAGGAATAGTAGCAAGCCTCTCAACTCTTGATGCTTCGCTACTATGTATAACCCTACCAGTCTCCGAGAACACGCTCTAATGGAGTTTATTTGGGGAATCAAGATGTAGAGTGGTATTTAGGGCGCAGTTCACACACGTGAGAACCAGCTGTTGTATAATTTACTCAGTCTTTATACGTGGAAAATTAAGATCATTGGGACGATTCCTTGTATTTAATGCATTAAATGCATGTATGCACATGTCATAAAATCTTAACATTTTATTTTCCCTTACTTATCTTATTTTCATTACAAAAATATGAAAGGTGGTTTCCGTATGATAAGCATCATTTATCACCTTTATCAGATAGGTAGTCTGGCCGTGGATTACAATAGGTAATTATGTACTGTAACTAAGCTTTAACTTTATATATATATATTTTTTTTAATATGTACAGTCACTCACCTTACCCACCTTAGGTACGAAGTCAATGACATTCTACAACAATATGGCTGAATTTCCTAAAGGTTACAAATGACTTGACATCTCTAATGATATTGACGACTTCAAGCATATTTTTCTTAAAATGGGTCCCAAATTAACGCTCGTGACCGTACTTACTTGCAACTAAGCATTAATGTTGTGTGTACTCATATAAATGCGAAATCTTGTGTGTTAGTTTGTTACTTCATCTAACTGTAACAACTCGAAGGAATTGGATGAAATTTAAAATGCAGACAGCTTATACTCTGGATTAACACATAGGCCACATTTTATCCCGGAAAATTTAAAAGTTTCCTAGTAAATAACGATAATCGAGATCTACGCAGACGAAGTCGCGGGCACAAGCTAGTTACTTATAATTTTTATCCAAGCGCCAAAAGTATGTTTGTATGTATATGAGAACAGTTCCTTTAGCAGTCTTTGAATCTCTATTGCCTTGATAATAAACTTAAAATATTGCTTGCCTTCTTTGTCAACTTCGTATAGTTGAACTAAAAGTCTCATCGTCGTCATTTTGGGAATTTAAAACTTTGAGTAGGTAACTTAACTTTAGTTCGGAACGGTCTTCAAAATCTCCTAGTGAACATTCCGCAAGCACGCTATGACTTACGTGTCGATATTTTTTAGCCAGAAGTATGTTGTTTGAAGACTACTTGCAGAAACCTACAGACGCTTTGCCTGGGCACATAGAGAGGTGTTAAAATTGTAAGCTGTTTGGAAGGCTTTTCATTTAAGTTTGTTGTTTACAGTTAAGCTGCGCTCTTTTGTTTACATTTTGTTTCCTTCGCAAACCGGCTTCAGGGAACTTAATCTTTTTAATTGTAATTGGTACAGTTAAAAGCCAGGGAACAGACGTATTTCCGACAATCAAATCAACAAAGTGAGTGAAGCACGTTTAAAACAAAGAAACACCTTTTTATCACCCGAGCCTTTTGAAAAGTCATATTAAACTGCAAATATAATTTCCGCCTTTTTCCGTGATTATTTAAGCGACGTTCCAAATAAATGCCAACGAAATTAAAACAGGAATAGAAAATCTTACGTCTGAAGATTTTTTATTTTTCGGGAATTGAACTTGGCCGCGCGCCGGGCGCAATTAAATATTATAACCTCGCAGGTATTTTGCATAATATTGGGGTATTATAGAGATTTGCCTGGCAGGGAAAATACTTAAGTAAACACCGGTAAATTTTGAATCACATTGTTATAGCTTTGTAAAAGAAATAAAAAGAAAGAAAACATTTTGTTGCGTAACATAACGTTCAATTTTAATTCTCTTTATTTGTTGAATCTCTCGTTGTTTCTTTTCTAACAAAATCAAAATGGCATCTATTTAACAGAAACATTAAAAAACTTTTAAAGGGGACATTCCTATCAATAATTTGTTGAAATCCTCGCAGGGCCGGAAGCGCAGGCGTCCCGAAGAGAAATCTCCTCGGAAGTGGCCAGGATTTATGGCGGCAGTTAACGTGACGCAGGTATTTTTGCGCGCGCCCAGAAACGGAAAACTGACCGATACCTCCACACGTTTTTTCCTCTTACGTTTGTTTTTGTGAAGTGCTCTAATACTGATAAGATTTACTGTACTCGGAGCGGAATTTCGTATCTACTTTTGGAATTGATGTAGTTTGGTGGTTCCGGTTCAACAAGAGGTACGTCAAAATAATTTTCATAAAATCACAGAACCGCTCTGTGGTAACTGTGGCGTGCTATTTTATGTGCCGGTTTAACGTTATTATTAAATTTGTGCCACAAGCTACTAAACATTATTAAGTGCGACCATTTTGTATCTGTAGCTTTGCAAATTCTCACGAAGGTTAGGTATAACTAATCTTTTCATGCACATAATTAATAAAACTTCCATGACTGACCGAGTAACTGACAGACAACGCACAGTTTATACCGCTGAACCTTAGGACTTTTAATATGGAGGAAATATTCCTTGGGTACCCTAGGGGTTGGTTCTGGGTCAGAGATCATTTACGGGAAAGAAAAGGGACAAGTTCGCCTTTGTCTATTCTTTTTTTAATCTTCATTGTTGTTTTTCTTTCGTATACCTAATAAAGTGTTTGCATACAAACGGGGGTATGACAGAGTAAGATTACGTGTAATTTACACTAACGTTTGATCATGCTTAATTTAATTAGTTCGCAAAATCGGCTGTTGATGAAAGTGTTAGTTCGCTGATCTATGACAATAAAGTGAACCGCGCAACTTAATAAAGTCTTATGAAGAATAGGGAAATCCAATCTTTAATGTTATTACATTACAAATTGACAAAACAAAAGATAAAACACACCAAAAGAATTATTGTATGTAAAATAGTTTCGAGGGTAGATGTGCAACGCCGGGCGTGAGGGGCATACTTTACTGCCCTCTTAATAAATCTAGAGATCAAGGTATTTCATACAATGCCGAAAGATTTATGAGTGTGTAAATCATTGCCTAATAAAATTCGTCACCCACTTGCTACGTATATAAAAGAGAGCCCTTGTTCGCTGCGACTCAGATAAATCAGGATTGCAATCTCGCATAAATGAAATGAATGGGTTGAATGAAAGTGAATGAACTGGACATTTTATAAAACTTTGTAATCAAGTGACTCAAATGAATGCCAATTAATGAGGTATTTCGTGAAAACGACAATACTCTATTACTCTATTGAACGCGGTAAAACAATATCGTTATTGACGTGTTATCGTATTGTTCTTAACTCGGCCGCCATTACTGTCAAGTAAATAAAGAGCTATCGTAACGTCGACAATACGATAACATGCCAAAGGTTATATGGTGTTACCATATTTATAGAGGCCCAGAGCAATTACGCAGTTGTAGCCTCTTTAGCTGTAACACTTAACGCATATCAAAAAGTGTCACGTTAGCTAAAAGTAATGTCGAGGGCTGATGGCAACACTAATGCGGTCGTACAGCGCGCTAGTTGGTTGGTATATCATGTGTAAGTCAACAATAGGGCGCCCTCGAGGGCCGCCGCGCCCCGGGGGCTCCGCAATGAGTGCTTGTCACTCCGCAAATCATGAGTGTGTACATAGTGTACACGGTCGCTGTTAGTACACGCCTTGTGTCTCGAGAGGGACTAGAAAAAAGTATCTTGTAAGGTTTTAAAACCATAGTTCTAAACACAAATGAAATGACGCCACAAAACCTAAATATTGTAATATTGTAATATTGTAGTGTAATCTACCGGAAATTACAGTAGTCTACCTATCCCTTGCATGATGAACTAGTGCAATTTCATATTCAGATTCCTGGTATTGCGTTATCTCTTGCAGGATGTGTCGAATAATACGATTTCCTTGTCACAGAGATACTGAGATAGCCTCTGATATTCACGAGCGTCTTCGCCCGAGTGGCTCGCTGAGCCTGTTCGACCATTACATAGTTCGTACCTTTGAGGTCTGCTGTCCAATGTTATCCGACATTCGTAGAATTTACTTAACCATCCATGAGATCTATGAAGGTATCACCTGAGATACCCCTTTATACTAAGTACTTTCCTATTGACTGCATGGAGTTGATAAAGTAATGAACTGACTAATAATATGAGTAAAACATTCTATGTCAATAAAACTTTGGCTGCTACGTCAAACTAAATAAGCCTTATGTGCACTAATTTAACAATAGGTACCTAGTTGATTTCAGTTTAAATGTAAAGTACATTTGTGCTTCAGACCCGTAGAGGAGGCTCATTAAGAGGCTCTCGCAGGACAGTTGTGTTTGCTGGGGGCTGTTTTACGTCGATGACATTAATTCATCGTGTTTGAGGATGTTGGCAGCTCTAATTGGCCGCACGTCAGGAATAGCATCTCGTTAGTTCTGTCGTGGCAGTGGTATTGTATTGTATTGGACGTACAAACTCAGAAGTGGCTGTATGTTTTAGTATCTCGTCGCAGTAACGTATTATAGTGAGAGTGGTTTGAATTAATATCTGCGTTGCTGCGACAAGGTACTAAAATGTACAGCTACTTCTGAGCTCGACCGTATTAGTAATACCGAGAGCCTGTTCCAGCGCTTGCTTTAAATGTTATTAATTAACATGCGCTGCGCAGCTTTACTCGCGGTTTTGGGTTGTCATCCGAAGTGGTGTTATTCTCCAATTATATAAATGCATATATTATACAAGAGACTCCACTTCTAAAACGGAATGTGGAAGGATTAACGATTTGGCAAATAATTTAACTACTTTGCTCAGAACGTGGCAAGTGGTTTGTTTGCGTGCTCCATTAAATTGAGGTCGATTTTCTCTTTTAAATGAATTATTACGAAATATTCTCAAATTCGATTTTATTTTTATACTTGTTTAAAGGTTAGGTACCTTAGCAAGCAAATATTCGAATCCACGCGTATAGGTTTTAATCACATACTCACGCTTATTAAAATGTCTATGATGCTTAATTTGCAACCAAAATCGTCTCGGAAGCTTAGGCAGCGTATTTACCTAAACAGGTGTAAAATGGATGGTTATGCGGCGGAATTACCATAATGTTTGTTGTCGAAATATTCGCTCGCCGAAACGGAATATGTAATGAGCAGGCCGAGCGGGAGCAGCAGATTTCGCACGGCTATACCGCTTGACGTTCTTTAAAGGTAATCCAGTAATTTTATGCAGTGATAAATTTAATTTGTAGTTTGTTTGCCGAACGGCATAAAGCCTACTGAGCTTCGAGTATTTAACTTTGAAACAGCCAAGTGTGATTCACATTATCTTTAATATAGTCGTGCAAATGAAAATAAAAAAGGTAAGTAAGTAGGGAGGCTTTTGGAATTGTAAACTTAACTTCCTTAGACTTATTTTTTGTACACGTACCGTTTGCTATCTTTACCCATAGTTGTGCATGCAGACGTTATGTCAACTGTAAAGCTTTTTGCATATGCGATAGAGCTCGAAGAGCCAACAATTATGCATGCCGTACATTGTATGGGATGTAGTATCATGTACATATAAACCAAGCTCAGTTGCCATATCATACAATCTTCTCGTCTCTCGGAGTGTTATTAACGCCACTCTATCTAAAGTATCAAGAAAAAACTTGAGTACCCTGTTTGTTATGCTGTAGCCAATCATTGGAAGCAGTATAAAATGACTTCACCTAGGGTACTAAGTACCTTCCGTCCTCTCATAGTGCCGGATGCCCAAATCCATTCCTCCCTTTTGTTTATTTCTCGCCCTCCCGTCTGATCAAAGAGCTGGCGACGGGAAAAGGTTTGCAATTTATAGAACAATTAAACCCTTATAATCAGGGTGCCTTATCATCATTATTCAATTGTTCCTGAAGCCTGGCAGCCGGTCATAGGTGGTAACATGAAACTTGATATTAAATAGAACGAAGACCGAGCGGCGCTCGGGTTGAAAACGAATTTTCCGGAAGATGACAACTTCACAGATCGATTTTTCGCCTGCGTAAGCCCCTAAATTGCAAATCTCATCGGAATCGTTAGAGCCTTTTTTGAAAACGTGATTGCAAATATACATAGACAAATATTGCTCGTTTAATAGTATAGGATATTTACAACATTGCTTTTACGACGTTGGATATGAGGGTATTACGATTACGAGTCATTTGGCGTACATTTTTCAAAAACGCATTTCACCGTTTTCTACCAGGAAAAGCTCAAACTTGCAAAAATGTAAAATAATATACTATATTTTAATGATAAAATCATGACGCCCTTTCATTTGATATCCAACCCAACACAATCAGATTAGAAAAGAACAAAAAATATGACGTGATGACCCTCACTATTGAACACTAAGTCCCCAAACAATGAATAATGTTGGTGTGGCACCCTGAATAAAAGGGGTTTCATTGCTCTATAAATTGCAACCCTTTTTTGTGGGCAGCTCTCCGTCTAGTCTTCAAAGGCTGGAAACGTACGGCAATCCTTTGGTTATTGTTCAACGGTAGCGGCGATCACTTTCTATAAACAACGCGACCATCACGTGAATCACTTGCTCGTTTGTGCGCTTCTGGAAATTGAAGTTTTGACTTAAGGCAATAATTATATTATTTACTATAGGTGCAAATTCACGAGGATATTTTCACAAACAGTACACGAATGGTTCGCAATATGATTTAGACACGATTTAGCAGTGTGATAATGAAGACACGTACAGCGTAGTGGCGCGCTGGCGGCAATCCAGCCACAATGCGCGCCTCAGCGACTTCAGCCTGATTAAGTAGCTACTGCCAAATCGAATGTTGTTTGGTATCAAATTGAAAATGACTAGGCGTCTGGTTAAACTGTTACCAAGCTTCAGGTCACTTTGTTAGTGTTGGGCTGAAAATCCCGTTTTACGTAGTTGCTAACAAATAACTTTCTATTCATTTCAGCGTCCATTCAAGCTCATTGAGATTAAAACTCATTTTCATCTCTCCTGTTGGTAAACTACGGATTGCTATATCTCAATAGTGGAATGTAAATGGCATTTTCATCCCTAGGGAAGAGATTGATCACTTTCATCAATTAGATAACAATCAACTATAAGTTTCTGACTGCTGACTGCACCTGGGGTTCCCAAACTTTTGAGGTATCGGAACACTTACCAAATCCCTTTTTGTTTCGTGGAACCACGCTTCTTCAAATACTCATATATTTTCGTTATCATGTGAGTATTTTTATCTCAGCTTTAGTTTTTTATCGATTTTGCGGAAACCTGGTGACTTTTCTACAGAACCTTTAGGTGCCGCGGAATACACTTTGGGAATCGCTGGACAACTCCATCTAAACCAGCTAGGTGAAAACGGGAGTACCCTAATAATTAATAAGTAATGCTGACGGAGAATTAATGTTTTCAACCCAAGCTTTTACATATTTAAAAAAGTATTAGGCAGCACTTAAGGAAGGTTATGACTTTTATAACGGGTCATAGTTACCATGATAAAACCGTCACTTTGGCTGAGTCTATTATTGAACAAAGTCAACTTTCACAGTGGTAGCAATCAACTGTATTACGTAAAACTGAAACCAAATTACACAGCCACAGATTCGTTAGACTCATTTTGTCGCCGGCCAGACGTCTCGCCTGAAGTCCTCATTAAGTATTACTTAGTACGTAACCTCGTAAACCTCCCTGAGCTTTTCATCTAGATCGATTCAATCGCCGGCGCGCAACCAACGATTATTCATCAGTAAATCGCTGTAAGTGTAAACCGATACAGTACTTTATATATATTCTATGAACTGTCAGCAGATGGCGCTAGTAGGCATCAATTGTTAGAAGCAAAGCTCAGATTTGCATAACACGGGCCGGATCATCGGCTGCGATTGTTTCGATGCCAGTTACAGCCCGCGTAATTTGTAGGGATTGCGATGAATAAACGGCGTGGATTTACAAAACAATTTGGCTGTCCCTTTTTTATTCAATTCGAGGTTGGTATACCTGATTTCCAGTCCTAAATGGAAAGTGAAGTTTCGTATTTCACCTGCCAATTTTTATTTAAGGTAGCCAATTGATGAGTTTAGCGATCGTTTCATTTCCCGAAACGTTTATGATTATAAGAATTTATTCTTTCGATTGCAAATTTAAGATCACGATATTATTGTACACCTAATAGACACATTACAGGCCAAAAATTAAATAAACTTTGTATAATTTGCACGCATCACATCATCAATGCGAACATAAACGATAATCCAGCAGATAACTTAAACAGGACGATATTAAACGGTAGCGTCATTGAATCGATAAAAAATGTTGCGTTGGAACATAGCGCCGATAATACATCACCTCTTTGTTGGAAAAAATGCGTTAATATTTCGCGAGGAATTTCATTACTGCGGGCCTTGTTGGCTTTCAAATAAATAGGCGTTTTATTGCCTTTCTTCCCGCCCGGTTCGATACTCCGTATCGGGTTAAGATTAAATAACACCAGAGCAATAAATGCTAATCAACAGATCTTCAAGAGCTAAAAGGGAGTATTCCGTGGGAGCGATTAAATAGTCTCGGTGTTATTGATTGCAAATGAATGACAGCACTGTTTCCTGAAGGAACTGCGTGGAACTATAAACTTAAGGTTACAGTTTAGGTTGTAATTGTAACGGAAGACCCTCGGCATGGAAGCGTTACTGAAGCTTAAAATAACGTAGCATATTTTGGTGTATAAATGGTTCTTGTACAGGCCAGGCATTTTTTTGTAGGGCAGATGGGCATTTCCCTTTATTTTTGTTTTTTTTACTGATATGAACATTTTTTATTATCATAATTTTGAAATAATTCTATATAATTAAATTTTCCGATAAATCCAAAACACACATAATAACGAAACATGCGTAGTGAAAGATCGCAATAGACTGAAAACACTATTTCACTCGCACCCGCTTGCATGTATATTATATATACCTCGCGCTCGTATTACCTACGGTAGACTTTTAATGTGTCTGACAAGGTGTAAGAACTATCGAAACTATCTGATTAATGAGAAAACATCTTTTATAATTCCTCAAGTAACATAATAAAAATCAGCTTTTATAATATAACGTAAGTATAATTATAATTCATCATATATAAGGGTGTCTGAGAGGGGGTTGCGACTGTTGTAAGAGTCTCACAATAAACGACGTGGTATCTAATATTATTCCAAATAAAATATGTGAAAACTGAGCTTTACACTTTTAAAAAAATTAAGTGCAATTTTTAACTGACTTTAAAAAAGGAGGAGGTTATACGTTCCACTGCATGTATCTTTTTTTTTCTATGTATGTTCACAGATTACTCCGTCAATTGTGGACCGATTTTAAAAAATCTTTTTTGATAGACTTCCGAGGGCTTTTTGTGGAAAATATTGTGGTCGCCGACTTCAGTTGGACTAACCTATTAGGTGCCTACAATTTTAAAGAAGTAATTTTTTTGCGTTTTTGAAGGTTTTTTTGTTTTTTTTAAAACATTTTATACACCTTTACTACCTGTTACCTTTCAAAGCCACCGTGATCCAAACTTCATAGTCAGAGATCGTTTTTACTTATATACACACCGACACTTTCAGGTTTTATGAAATAAGGAACGCGTGATCGTATGATAATAATAGAAAATTTAAAATACAAAAAGCAGAGAGTACCACCGTATAGGACTTATCTTACCAATAACTGCACCCGCAAACATATCTTCAGAACATACTCGTAAACAACGTAATGCAAGCAATTCGAGCAAGAAAATGTCCTCATTAAAGCAGTCTCTTAACTAAATAAACTGTTTAGCATCACAATATCGTTTGCGATTGCGAACATAACAACATGATTTACCTAGTCTCTAGTTGGCAAGCTTGCGGTTATTTCACACGCTACAATTTTGTAGCGCTTTTAAAAAACAATCTCATTTGCCGGGTCGTAGTTGGAAATATAATACGAAGATTTATGCAATTTTTTAGCAAACGAAGAATATTTCCCTGGCAGTCTCGAAAATAATTATTTTGAATTGTTTTTCTGCTTTTCACTACCTAGGTTCATTCCACAGCAAGAAAATTGATGATATAGGATATCAAAATAATTGTTTTTTTCAAATTAAGTCAGATGTTACTATGTAAGCCGTAAGGCTTAAAAAATGTTAAACCTCGGAATCCAGGGCTAGTCAATGAATCTTTATATACACTTTTGAAATGTCTTTTTAACAATATATATAACAATAAAAATCTAAATTGATTGTTGATATATCAACGCACAGCCCAAACAGCTGGACCTAGAGACTTGGAATTTTGCACATAGATACCTTATACAGTGTAGAGATCCACTAAGAAAGGATCTTTTTTCCTCCCCCTTTTTACGCCCAAAGGGGGTAAAAAAGGGGATGAAAATTTCTATGAAAGTCCGTTAGTTTTGAAGTTAGAATCTTTAAGTTTTGTGTTGAGGTCGACAGTTGAAAAAATATTTATACGTGTCACAGCGTTTTTGATAATTTCATCCGCGAAGGGACGGATAGGGGTAAAAGTAACTGACTGATTGTTCAACGCACAGCCTAAAACACTGGACCTAGGGACATGAAATTTGGAGGGAATATTCCTTGGGTACCCTAGGGGTGCACTAAGAAGGGATTTATGGAAACTCATCCCCTAAGGTGATAAATGGGGGGTATAATCGAATAACATATTTTTAAGTGAACATTAGTAATTTAAACATCACGTTAGTAGTTTACGCTGTACATCGTACTTAAGTCAAGTAGTTTGTAACGGGCCACCTTTATATTATATTAAAGGTGGAGATGCAATGAATTGAAAATAAATTTATATCGCACATACAATATCAACAATATTGTACAATTCAATAATAATATGAGTTATAAATAAATAAATAAAAAACAACTCAATAAATAATCAAGGGGTTTTAAAAAATGTCCCGGTAATTTGAAAATAGTGGCCGGGTTTTGAGAGCGGGGTCGCGCCCCGGGCAGCCCAGGGTGCTATTATGTGTAGAGGGGTTTCCGCGCCACCGCGCCCTGCTCCGGAGGTTTTTTATACATCACCGGGTTTGTCAGGAATTGCATATATGTTCTTACTTTTTACCGATGTCATGGTGTCAACAGCATGAAGTATTGAGATGGTGAGATTTATGTGGAAATCAATTCATGATTTTTTGTCCTCGTGCACTCGTTATTATTGGGATCAAGTCTAAAAACTAGTCTTGCAATATTTATAATGGTGTGGATCGTTTTTACACGAATGCCCCAAAAAAGGAGTGTAATGTTTTTTACACGACTGCCCCAAAAATGTATGTATGTATGTGAGTTTCTTTATTCCACTATAACTTCTAAATCCCTTGACCGATTTAGATGTGTGAGGTATCGTTAGTATCCTTACGTCATCCCAAGTAACATAGGCTATGTGATGTAAAAATAAAAACAAAATGGCGGACTATATACTCCATATTGCGGGGCCGAAAAAAAATAATTACAAACCTATCAAGTGGGGTATCAAAATAAAGGGTTTTAAAAGACGATTACAATTATATATACAGCTTATGTGTTTAAAGCTTATTTTGGTAGAAAGAGAAATGGCATCCGTACCTATTGAGTGTGGTATCAAAAGAAAGCACTTTGAAAGTCAATCATAGAAATATATGATACTCATATGTTTAAATGTAACACGAAATGTTCTACATCGCGCTATTGTAGTTTTTCCTGGCAGATGTATAAGACGTGACTGCGTACGCGGCGCTTACGATATTTTTCAACTGAAAAGTGTAGATAATATTATAACAAGTATATGACTCAAATGACTTCTGGTCACTAAAAGGTATTAAAAAAAAAACACGACTGCTGTTTAAAAAAAAACTGAAAAAAGATAGAAATAAAATTTAGATAAGGTAGTTACTTTAATAAATGTAAACTAGAATATAAGTGTACAGTCACAGTGATAAACATGTTTACACATTTTCTCTATATTTCAATGACATAAGGCGAAAAAGTTTATAGGGGTTTATGACCGTGAATGTATCTACATAGTCTCGTATTTATATATTTCTATCTTTTTTCAGTTTGTTTTTAAACAGCAGTCGTGTTTTTTATTTTATAATTATTATTATTTTGTCATTCATTTCAACATGTGCGAGATGAAACATTGCCATTATTTAGGTACAAATGAACGAAAGGGGAATGCCCATCTGCCCTACAAAAAAATGCCTGGCGTGTACAAGAACCATTTATACACCAAAATATGCTAAGTTATTGTAAGTTTCAAAAACACTTTCAGAATTGCTCAATAAGTTGGAATACTGCTGTAAATTCTTATGCAAATAGACAATTTCATGTCTAACTAAGCATTAAGACGTAGCATAAAGGGTGGAAAGTTAAGATGGGGCATTAAGGGCAGCTACCAGATCCCTTGCTGCCACGCGAAAATTATCATAGGAGACCTTTCAACTTTTTGAGTGATGACATTCGACATTCACAGATTTTTGATAAAATGTACAGTCAGCGAGAAAATCGACAGAATTGAGTAATATTTTTTTATGCCAATATTGCCAATCGATCCCATTCCCATAAAGAATTAAAACACTCTTTGAGACCAACTGAGGTTAGAGTATTAGAACACCCATAAATCAAAGAAAACGTTTTCCATACATTTAATAGGGTAATAAGTAATAACACAAATAACAGAGAAGAAAGATCCTTCGCATGTGTTTTTTTTACGCGTATCGGCCCTTTATACTTAAAGAACAAAAATTGAAATAAAAGATCAGATATCGTCACTGTTCTAAATTCAAAATTTAAATTTTCTTCGTACATTCTTTTTTAATTATTAAGCTTTTTCACCCATGACGGCCAGCTTTATCTATGTAGAAAAAAGTTTTTATCGTATTTAGGGGTTTTTTATTTGTAAGAATACCGATTTTTCTCATTTTTAATGTCCTAATGGAATTTGTCCCCATAAAAATTAATGGTCTTTAAGCTTAAGAAAATTCCACTTTGACTTTACCCTACTAAAATGTATGGAATAAGTTTTCTTTGATTTGTGGGTGTTCTAGTACTCTAACCTCAGTTGGTCTCAAAGAGTGTTTTAATCCTTTATGGGAATGGGATCGATTGGCATTTTAAAAAAAAACAATTCTGACGATTTTCTCGCTGACTGCACATTTTATCAAAAATCTGTGAATGTCGATTGTCATCACTCAAAAAGTTGGGAAAGGTCTCCTAAGATCATTTTCGCGTAGCAGCAAGGGATCTGGTAGCTGCCCTTAATGCCCCATCTCAACTTTCCACCCTGTATGTCTGCAAACAAAGCATACCTACATATTCACGGAACATTAAAACAGAGATATCATGACTGGCTTACAGTGAGGGTGATGAAGGCGTAAGAGGTGAAGTAAATAAATAAAGTCATTTTCCATTTCTTATCTGTTTCTATAGTAACAAGTATACCATCCAAAAACTGTGCAGGAGGATGGATACGAGTGTGGTACCTAACCTAGCCCAGATTAAGTACCATATTATTAACATAATATGGGTTCACGTTACGTGCCTACTGTTTGACGCCCCACAATACAGAGCCTCTATTCTGGAAGGTAAAAACGATATCGTATTTGACTTGTTATGGTATTGTTTTTAACTCGACGGCCATTACTGTCAAGAAAATAGGAGCTATCAAAATGTTGACAATACGATAACTGATCAAATACGATATTGTTTTTACAGCCTAGAATAGAGGCGCAGTATCGATGCTATATGGCTTCTCTTCCTGATAAGGATTTATTTACTATGATGTAAACAAAGTATTTTTTCCGTGAAATAAGTCTACTTTGTATTTTTCCCCTGAGAAGCCAACAACTATAAAGTATGGATTTATTGCATAAATAGTTACACAACAAGTAAAAGTCGTAGGTTGCAACTTACCGTTTGTGGTGCTATCCAGTCCTGGATTAGTTGACGCACTTCATTATTTTGCAATTATAAATGATGACGCGATAATCGCGTAAGTAACATTAAGATTGCAATTAATACAATGCTGGACACTGCTCATTATTGAAACCAAAAAGAGACGGAAAAACGACCGTCATTTTGAAAACAAAACCCTGTTTCGTATAGCAGAGACTTCCTTGATATTAATTAAAAATATTATTAAGTATTTTATAGATTTATTATACAATAATTTATATGTATTTACTTAGCGACAATTTTATTAACCTTTTGAACGCCATACGTCGAATACAAAATGTGCCACCCACACGCCAAACATGTTTGCTATGCTATGCAAATTACACCTTATTGCTACCAACAAAGTCTCTTTTAATTTTGAACTCTTGTCGGCTATAGCCGACGTGGCGTCAGTGGCACGACTTTTAGTTGACGGCCAGAGCCGACTGTGGCGTTGAAAAGGTTAATTAATGACACCGAAATGTTAATTAGAAAACACAAACACACATACAAACAGTAAACCAATGTCAACGATTGCCCCAATGTCCTCCGTAAACTGTGAACAAACTTTTTCGACTCATAAATAGGTCCTAAATTCAGGTCGTTATGGATTAACAGGCAAATTAAAAAAAAAAAGACATTCTTTTTGATTGGCGAAAGTGTTTTTTTCCCATAACCATTATGGTTTTATTCATTAATAATATTGTTGCTGAATACATATAAATAATGGTATAATAAATGTAAAATACCTAATAATATTTTTAATTAACATCAGAAGGAAGTCTCTGCTGTACGGAACAGGGTTATGTTTTCAAAATGACGGGCGTTTTTCCGATCCTTGATTATAACTTCTATCAACACCTCAACATCATATTGTTATATTGGAAGTGACATCTAACGGCACATAGTTTACGAGTAAACATGTGGGCAGCACGGGTAGCACAAGTTGTATTTTCTCGCTTGTCGCTCAGTGCGTCTCTATCGTTACGGACTAGATAGGAAGGGAGATCCGAGCGACAAAGAAGTCGCGGGCAACTTGTGCTAGCCGTGCAGGACGAAATAAACTCGTGTGAGCGACGGATGTCCATGTGAAAGTTTGACAATAATACGCGTAATTGTTCCCGTCTTTATCAGACTTCAAATTAATCGGTGTAGTTGTGTTTCATTATCTTGTTTTTTTAAATATTGATTATCTCTGTACATGACAGGCGTTTTATAGGCATTCTCCTTTAACGTTTCACTAACGTTAAACTAAAGTTACGTTATTTTTTGTTACATGCCTAGATTATTGTGGCGATCTTTATGGCTTTGAAGGCTTTTCTTGAAAGGCTCTATGTATGTCTTTCGATTGCTAATATCAGCTACATATCATGATGATGTTGATGATGATAATATTATCTATAAGACCTGAGGCCCTAGCCAAGATGCATTAAGCTAACTAGTGTTTACATTTATTCGTTTCGTGTTTAAAACAATCGCGTCACTGGTAGATCACGTGACTCTTCGTATCACATCTAGCAGTGAATAGATTGGTTTAAAAACGAAAGAAATAGGAACGGTAGACGCGTAATGCATCTTGGCTAGGGCCCCTGATGTAACAGATGTTCGAAAGCTGATCTGAGGATACAATCAGAGAGAACGTAACCAAAGCTTGTATCAAACAAAATACACGACAAAATCTTGTTTAACACATTTATTTAGTATGCACGCGTGTTAAACATAAAACGTGCTTGCACGATATAGAATTTGTACTTGAGGGAGTAGCAGAAGAGGGGCGTAAATGAGAAATGCAAATAGGTTGTTGAGCTCTCCCCGCGCCGAATAAGCCTATGAACGCTTGACAAATAGTATTATGCTACGATTGCGCTGTCTTCAGGGAAACATAAGATTAATAAACCAGCAATATCCACGTCATTTGCCGGGGCTTGCGCGGAATCCCGTGTTATTGAAGACTTGCGATACCCAACACAAACTTACGTTGCGCGAACTTAAATCTTCCATTTCCTGACCCGGTGCTAGTTGCGCGCTCGATTAAGATTGTTATCTAAGAGTGAGTCGATGATTGGAGTGAAGTGATATTGGATATTCTTACCTAGTCGTACTCCGGGTTTTCATGCGTTGCTTTCTGTGGGTAGTCGTTAAGTACATTAAAAATGGTTAAACTAAAATAAAGTACAATGTTTTTATATTGCTGAAAACGTAACATTTTTGAAATTTCTTAAACTTCTGACGTTTACCTTGGCGTAGATAAAGCTTGGTTAGATTTATGTAAGTTTTATAAAAATAGTAAGAAAATAATGGACTAAGCTTGCGATAATTATAACTTATTACATTATGTTATGACTTAAAATTATTAAGGCGCACTATATAGACCCATCTCCGGACACAGGTACACCGCCAACAACAAATGCTATATGTCATAATAGTAAATATCATTTCTTCGACTTAAATAAATTTATTAAGCACCTCACGCTAACATCTGAAAAAATTCATTTGCCAAAGAAATATATTTTGACTTTGGTAGAACTTTTGGCTTTTAATATAGAACCAAATAGATATAACAGTGGTACAAATTCCATTCCTAATCATTTAAACTAAAGTATAGGACAGCGGAAATACCTTTGAGTATAAATATAGTTCATCAAAATATTCAAGGGTTTTCCAGCAAAGAATTAGAAGTAGGATTATTTTTAGATACTGAGAATGTACACATTATGTGTATTACTGAACATTGGCTTAGACCAGATCAATTAATTTTTGATTTCGTTAATTTTAAATTAGTTAGTTTTTTTGCCAGAAAATCCGCCATTCATGGTGGTTCGTTAATAATTGTTAAAAGTACCGTTAAATCCAAAGAAAGGAAAGATATTGTTAGGCTATCCATAGAGAGGCTTGTAGAAATCTCATGCATAGAATTAGAAAATTACATAATTATCTGTGTTTACAGGCCACCCTCGGCTGATTTTAGCACATTGGAATCCAGTATGGAAAATGTGTTAAAATTAGTAGGTAAAACCCAAAAGCATGTTATTGTCTGTGGAGATTTTAATGTTAATTTACTGGAATCTTCAAATAATACTATTAAGATCTTAAGTTTATTTAAATCTTTTAACTTAGGTAATTTGTTCTTTGAACCTACACGGATAGGTGTTTCAAGTGCTACCTGTTTAGACAATATTTATTGTAATTGCGAGTGTTTGGATAAGGAAATATTTAATTGCTTTAATTCTGATCATAGTGGCCAGAAGGCTTCTTTTTTAAATGATTTTCATCAAGAACCGCAGGCAATAACATACAGACCCATAACTAGCAATCGTTTAGAATTATTCAAAAATAAAGTTGAGAGCAATCTCTGTAGGTTATCCTTTTCAAATAATGATTCTAATAGTATTTATAAAGATTTGTTTGATGTAATTCTTCATCAATTTAACAACAATTTTAAGATGAAAACTGTTTCTGGGTCAAAAACTAAGTTTAGTGAATAGGCTACTGTAGGCATCCATAGAAGTAGAAATAGGCTTTATGAACTATATAGAGAGAGGGAGGAGAACCAGAATGTTGACTTCTTAGTTTACGTTAAGAATTATTCGAGGACCTTCAAGCGAGTTTGCTTAACTGCTAAGTCAAACTTTTTAAGTCTTAAACTCAAAGCTTCTGATAATAAGGTAAAAACGGTGTGGAAAATTATAAATAGAGAAACGGGTAAATCTAAAACTCGTGATAATCAAGTCACCCTAAACAAGGGTGACAAACAAATCACGTCGAACAAAGACGTGGCCTTAGCGTTCGAAGATTATTTTTCCACTATAGCTATTAATACAACGAAATGTCTTCAATCATCTGCGATTGTAGCTCAAAAACTACTTTGTGCTAATGTTACTAAATGTAATGTAACCTTTGATTTTAGCCATGTAGATTCAATTTCTATTGTCAAGGTATTTAAATCGCTCAGTTTAAAAAAAACTGAGGATTTATGGGGAGCGTCAGTTAAAGTGATCCATCATGTCATAGATATAATTGCACCTCACTTAGCTTTAATCTACAATAATTGCATTTCAGAGGGGGTTTTTCCAAATCTTATGAAATATAGTAAAGTCATACCACTTTTTAAACCGGGCGACATGAGTGATTTAACGAATTTCCGTCCCATTTCTATTCTACCGGTTTTAAGTAAAGTTTTTGAGAAGTTAATGTTAAAAGATATGTTAGGTCACTTCAATAGAAATAAACTGCTTAACAGTAATCAGTTCGGCTTCACCAGAGGACGATCCACAACTGATGCAGCATCTGTACTCATTAAATATATATACAATATTTGGGAGAAATCCTGTGATGCAATAGGAATTTTTTGTGACCTTTCCAAAGCTTTCGATTGCGTAGATCATGCGACTCTTATATTAAAATTAGAACATTATGGTCTGTCAAATAATTCTCTAAATCTTATGTCTTCATATCTTAGTGATAGAACACAAACGGTTGTTGTAAACCAAACACAGTCCATTGGAGCAACTGTTAAATTAGGTGTGCCTCAGGGCTCTATATTAGGTCCTTTCTTATTTCTGGTCTATATAAATGACTTACCACCCACGGTAGATAACCTTTGTGATATTGTGCTATTTGCTGATGATACTTCATTAATTTTCAAGGTGGACCGAAAATCCGTCGATTACAGTAGGATAAACGCCACGCTGGTTAAAGTACTTAATTGGTTTACTATTAACAATTTGCTACTTAACGCTAAGAAAACTAAATGTGTTAGGTTCGTTTTGCCTAATGTTAGACCGGTAGAATCTAGTATATTTCTAAATGATGAGTGTTTGGAGATGGTGGACAAGGCGCTTTTCTTAGGGATAACTATAGACAAAAACTTGCAATGGAGTCCCCATATAGCAGTACTACCAGGTAAATTAAGTTCGGCAGCTTATGCTGTTAGAAAAATCAGGCAACTTACCAATGTTGAGACAGCTCGCTTAGTTTATTATAGTTATTTTCATAGTGTTATGTCGTACGGTATTCTGGTTTGGGGAAAAGCTGCTGACATACAGACTATATTCGTGTTACAAAAAAGAGCCATTCGTTCCATATATAACCTAAACTCCCGTGATTCCTTAAGATTACTATTTAAAGAAATTAGTATTTTGACAGTAGCGTCACAATTTATTTATGAGAATATTATTTACGTCATTAAAAATCAAGACTCTTTTGTTAAGAATTGTGATATACATAATTTGAATACAAGAAATAAAAATAAAATTGCTATTAAAAAATTTCGTGTCCGTAAGGTATATAAATCATTTGTTGGTCAATGCATTCATTTCTATAATAAATTACCTGACGAAGTTTTAAAGTTATCATTTCCAGTACTTAAAAATTACTTGAAAAAGTCGTTGATGTCGAAAGCTTATTATAGGGTCGAGGACTATGTAACAGATAAAAATGCTTGGCCTAAATTAAACACCTAAATAACTTAGTAATAGCTTAGTCAGGAAAATATCTAAACATTGTAGGTATAATTATTGTCTAGGGGACACGGTTTCTGTAGGAGAATGTATCAAAACTATGTGGTTGTTTTGCACCGTCATGGGTAAGTATATGTATATATTATATATATATTAATTATTATTATTATTACTATTTAAGAGTTCATCTGAACATACTGAGTTTTGACACATTTTCCTGCTCAACTACGCATGATATATATATTTTAATGTTAAAATCATTGTTTTATATAATGCTAGGTTAAGTTCTATAATTGTATAAGTAATTTAAAAAAAAAAAACGACTGACTGTTGAGTTTCTTGCGGCGTTTCTTCTCAGCAGTGGTCTCTTGCGAAGCGCTGGTAGATTTTTGACGTGTAAAAGTGCCCGTGCGGCCTACTTACTGAATAAACATCTTTTATCTTTTTTTATCTTTTTTAAAGGACGTATCCGTCACAGTTTGGTCACAGTTGACAGCGCATAAGTAACCTATATGCATAACCATGACATTGAAATTTGCGGTAATATTTAGCTCTCATTCATTAACGTGTCCACTTTTGGACTTCTCTAGAGATGGCGTTAAAAAGGTTACACGATACTTACTTTTATATTGTAATAGTTCCTTGTGCCTAGAAGTTCTTTCTATATAATTTTATATAAAAGGAACTTAGGCATACTCTTCTATATTTCTATGTACCTGTGACCTATACGTACATTATAGGTATAAATTAAAATCTCGGCAGGCGCTCGATCTTTAACGATCCTGAACCTTGCAATGTTTTATAAATGTATTATTATAAGTAGGTGTTTTAAAAGTAATTAATATACTTGAAGCTCAAACTGCGCATGTGTCCAGGAAATAAATAATATCTTATACACCGTGCCCGGGACGTAAGTACCCGAAGGATTTTAACCATCGATTCTAGACCCTATTTGGAGTATATAATGTGGTATAACATGTAGTCCAATAACGCATAGATTTTTATTATTTAAAAAACAGTTCCATAGTTAATTTAATTTGAACTCTGTCACCTTAACCTAAAGCATTATTTAATAAGAAAGATTCATGTTGTAAGTAGCAATATCATCAACGTACAACATAAATTAATTTATTCAAATTCTTAGTAAATAATCCTTAAGTTAAGATGACAGTTCAAATTAAATTATCTATGGAATTGTTTTTTAAATAATAAAAATCTCGGAAATGATGCGATATTGGACTACATGATATACTCCAAATAGGGTCTAGAATCGATGGTTAAAATCCTTCGGGTACGTCCCGGGCACGGTGTATTTAATTATACATTTAAATGAATGTAGAAACTTCCATAGGTACAAGTCAGCTTTTGTTTTATGTTCAAAGGAAAGCGACATTTCCTGTAAACTTAATAAGCATGGCGGGAAAATTAGCAGCTGCTTCTCACCTTACTTGTAGTTGCGGTGCTCACATTCCTTCTGCAATGGCTTTTAAAGTAAAGACCTATTTATTCTAGATGTTTTCGCTGCAAAAACAGCAAAGCAGGTTAAACTAAGACTTAGATTTACGTCTGGCTTTGTGGTCCACCAGAATTAAAGAGTAAAACTGTACCTACGGTCCGTAATGCGACCCGTTGACAGCATTCGGGATGATATTTCAAAACTAAACAAAGATATCGCTCTCTTTTGTTCTTTCAGCCGAACAAAGCTCAAATGACCCCTTCGCCGTCGGCCACTCTTTGTTATCAGAGCCCTTCTCTCAAATTGTCGAAGAAGATTAATTACCGCCATGCAAATGAATAGGACTAATTTGCGGCACAAAAAATGACATATTTAGGTCCTGTTTACTAAAGGGTTTCACGGCTTTTAAAGGTTTTGGAAAATTATTAAACGCTAATGGTTTTACGTTATAAATTACAAGCTACGAATTTATGCGTCTATGCTGGCAAAGCATTGAATTACGGCCAAATTGTTTGCCTTTGTTGGCCGATAATGTGAGCACGTTTGGATAACGATAAAAAGTGATAGAAACAGGTTGAGGGATTATTTGAAAACACATATAAAGAAAATATGTTTTTCTATATCCAGTAAACGTGTTGAATCAAATTACAAGTATAATGGAAAATAAGATTCTTAACAATTATGTGGGATTTCTGTGTGAGTGAGGCTTCCCAATTATAGAAGTGTAAGGTAGCAAACACGTAATGATCTGTGCGATACCACGAACAAGGCTATTCTGCCAAACGGCACACCGCACCGCTACGAACAAAGTTGCCCTCGGCAAAGGGGCGCCTTTCATCTCCAATGTGTAGTTGAAAGTTTCGCGTGTAATAACTAACAACGAGGCGATGTGTGTTCGGCGCGAGCTGTTGTGCTTCTGCGGCTTCAAAACTTCAAACTTGTAATAGTTATCAATACATTTGGAAACAGTTCAATTACTACTGTTACAACGGAGATGGTGGCCATTTTTTATGTTTTCGCTGAACTTACATGAAATATATATAACTCGTAAGTTAATTCGAAGTATTATAGTACAGTATACAGTATACAGTATAGTACAGTCACCAAAAATAGTACTCATCAAAAAAGTGCTCAAAAATAACTCTTTTACTACATGTAAAGTCGCCATCAATAGAACTTGGGAACGATGTGCACAAAGCGCCATATTGATTTTGTCTATGGTTTGATGAGTTTACTAGTGATGGGGAAAGTAGACTAAGATTACAAATCGCCTAAAATGTATTTTTTAATCAGAAACACTATAATCAATTGAGGAAGACGTGTCACCAATACCTATGTATTATGAAAGTTTCCGGTATACAATCCGTAGCCCTGTCAATAATGCTGTATAAGCTTTTCATGTTGTTTTCTTAATTTATGACATGAGCCACGCATTTTTTCCATGCTCCACCCCGAAATTAAAATCGTTTTAACACAATACTTCTCGTTATGGTCTTGATTTGGCTAACATTAGTTAGCCATCATAATAGACAATTGCAGACTTGAAACGGAACAAATATGTCATTGCTACATGTCGGAATAACCTCAACTGCAAAATAATTTCGAACTTTTACTGAAATATTGAATTATATGGTTCAATGAGGATTGGAATAACAAATGGTGAAATAGCATACGGATTTAGTAGTGGATGGAGACCTAGTGTAAAAGTTTTCTAAGAAATGTTGCCTAAAAGGTTTGTTTACATGGTTTACAAGTTCTGTTGATGGCGACTTTATAAGTACGACTGGTTTTTTTAGCGCTTTGTTGAATAATATTTTATTGCCGATGACTGTAGGTGCAGTCAACCAATTTGATTCCTAGGCTGGTCTATGAGTGACGTTGTCAACCAAAACGTAAGAGACTTTTTATGATTCGGTTTACAAAGGCACTTACGTACATATGTAAACATACAAATAGTTCTAGTTTATGTACATGAACTTGAGGTCACATAATTATATTTGAAAGAAAAATGATAATGAATGAATTTAATGGGTTCAATCCAAAATTTAATAGGGAAAGGGAATGGTCGAGAGACGATGACGGCGGGAGTGGGATCTCTCGCTCTGGCCCGGTTTAATTTTACGCCATTTAGGCCCGGGCCGCGACAGAGACGCGGCCCGTTTGACGCCCAATCATAGCGGGTACATTCTCGCACCGAAAACACACGGCTCCTATCTTATGCACGGCGAATTCCCCCGACACTTATCTCTTTGAAACAAAGACGAGCTCAGTTTATTACATTACGGGTTTGATGAATACTCGCTACGAAATGTTCGTCGACTGTGCTTTGAACAGATGAAAAATGATATCTTTATTTTATGTAAGTACGAGTATATGATGGAGGAATCGCGAGCTTTGACTTTACGATATGATAAAATTATACTTAATTAATATTATTGAGTAATTTTAGGTAAGTGCGATTTCTTTTTATATTTAAAGGTGCCGACTATATGGTAAGTGCAATTTGTGCGTTCTCAAGCTTTTATTCAAGGACATAAACATCAGTTCACCTTTTTTTAAACTAATTATTTTGACATCACTCTTTAATTAGTTCACTTCATTGCTCATACAAACTGTACCAAAACTTATCTTATCACAATTTTGTACCTCCACTCGGTGTATAAGCTCAAACGCGCAGGTTTGTGGAAGTGGGCCAGAAGATCAGCTGGAAACTTCGCCGCCGCCGTCTGAGGCACTACAAATGTCGTAGTTTGACTTGTGAGTAACTTGGAATGTACTCGTATCTTGGAAATGAACGCAATCAGACGTGGGTTTGAATGTCTGCATGCCAATGTTTGAGTTCTCTTGTCAAACACGGAACGAGCGCGGCGATCACTTGAGCAACGTAAACCTAATCATCGAAAACCAACAGCAGCGGTTGTTGGCGAGCGCCGGCCAGCCCCAGCCTTGCGAGATGTGTTTAACTTAACGTTTCGAGCGCCACTGTTTGTGATCGTCTGCTGCCGGCTCGGAATATGCTGTCTCAATTTGCAGGTTGAGTTTTGGTCGGGTAGCTGTCTTGAATTTACATACCAATTTCCGTAGCTGTATTTACATATCTACATATTGACTGCTTTGTCATTTAAGGGTTTTGCAGTCAAACTAACCCCCCTATCGATGATAGCGATTGTCGGCAGTCGATATAATTGGGCTCACCGGCTCTCTAAATCAACAGCCAGTGGAATTGTTTTGAGTATCGCAAGTAAGACATAAATGGAGGGTGCCTTTGAGATCGTATTTCGCACTCTCATTAGTCTCACGTCCTGACACTAGGGAATGCAAACCGGTAATTCTTTGTATGGAAATTACCGGTAATTTACCGTTACCGCGGTAATTCCTACAAAAAAAATCCGGTATGCATTCCTTACCTGACACGTCTGGCAAATTCTGGCAAATAAACATATTTTCACACCACATGCTCGAAATTGCCCAATTATATATCATGCAAACCTCACCTAAAGTAAGTTATTTATAGCCATCGGCTATCCAGCGGGTTATAATGAGATTTGAATTCGTATGAAAAAATGTTCCATAGAAACCTACAGCAAAAAGAACTTATTTGAAAATCGAACTGGCCACTACAAGCCAAATACGCAAAACAAAGAGAATAAAACAAAAGGTGAGAAAAGTAAAGTATTCTCCTTTGGGATAAAGCTGTTTTTGTCTTGGGCGAGCTTGAATCTCTCGCTGCACTCCGGACTCCGTTTTAATTCCCTCGCTTCGCTCAGAAATTAACTCGTAACACCCTTGCTACGGCGGGAGTTAAATCTAGAGTCGCTCATTTGTTCAGGATTCATAATCGCGCCCGTGACATAAAACAGTGCTTTATCTCCTCGGTGTATAATTTACTATTACATGCGCATTTTTAAACGTGCTTGAGGGTCAATCTTGATATCACCCATTTTAACTAAAACTTGGAATTAAATTATCGTGTTTTTATTTAAGCATGAAATAAAAAGACTGGCCTGCAAGGTTCAAGTGCCACGCAGTAGAAAAGTGCCGCAAATAGGTAACGGAAAAAAGTACGCAACTATTTTCTCTTGATCACTTGATACTTTAAAAGTAAACTAAGGTACAGAAACAAAAAGTGCGCCTCAACAAGCTTCTTAGAATGTGCTAGATTTCTTGCTAACGAAATGGACAAACCGACCACAATATGAAATGCATAAAAAAAGGGAAGTTTGTAAGTTGCTCTGTGGCCGTGGCAGCCCGGTGCCGCGCCCTCCTTGCATACAAATCAGACCGGTGGCTGACTTTGAATAAAACTTTTCAAAATTAACTTTGATCGCGTTTTAATGCCCGCGCCGCCGCGTGCTGACCGCTTTGTGTAAGGCGCCTGAGCACTAAATACCACTTTATAGCCTCACCCTCTACTAGTGCTTTAACCTGTTTGGTGAAAACTTTATCTCTTCCTATTAAGCAGCTGTAGCAAAATTTCCTTATTTTTAACCACAGTTTACCACAGTCATTAAAAGTCAACAGTAACAAAAAGTTGCTCACCTGCAAATTAAATATAAAACATATGAAAAGTCATAATCAAGAGTAAGGGTTTTTTATACCTGTAAGAATAACAACAGATTATTAAAATAAGTTTTTGAACCTAAGTAGGTACCTATATTTGTTTCGGCAATTAAAGTTACGCTTGCTAAAGTTAAATTTTTTCAAGGGATTAAGAACCTCTTCCGTTTTAAAGATAGTTAAAAAGAGTTAATTAAAAAATATGTTGACATACAATATATTCATTAACATAAATTAAAAAACCACTAGATAACTACTAGACGACTGCTAGGGTTGCGGGCTTACGAGCCGTCGTAAGGAACGACGTCCAAGTCCGGGGTCTTGAGGAACAACGCCGGCTCTCCTTTATACTTGCTGTGGCGAATGCCGAACGAGGGCGCTGGTGCCCTCCTCTTCGTCACCAAGAACTGTGTACAAACGAGCAACATTATTATAGGCGTAACTGTACAGTCAGTGCCCAAATTAGCTCATCACTTTCGTACTTTATCGCATCGACACATTTGACAATCTTGTTTGATATTGTTGACGTGGGCTGCGCCAAAGTTCATATAAAATTGCAACTTTGATTATTGGAACTCCGAAATTTTTTCTCATATCATTTTACATCATAATGATCACTCTTCATACTCTTCATAATATTTTTTAATACTAATGATCGGAACTTATACTCATCTGAACTTATAACGCAAATATTTGTGGAACCGTACACTTTTCAGAATTTCTTAAATATCTTATGTGTAGATAAAATTAGGTTAGGTTAGGTTAGATTTATAACAATCCTCAAAAAGTAACAGTTTCTTAAAAAAATGCATTATGAGTTGCGATGATTATGAGTTAAAAAAGTATGAACAAAAAAGTATAAGCAAAACTTTTCAAAGAAATGATGAGTATAGACACAAATCGTTATTTGTATAAAAAATCTAAAGACCAATTTTATATGAGCCAATATGGACCCGTTGACGTGACTGTAAAGCGAAATTAGGGAGAAAGTGTATATACACGTTTGATTCTGTATAAGCAGAGCAAAATAATTATGGGTGGAGTTGTGTATGTCCATGTCCACACACAAAGGTATGTATATTTTGGCACTTTATTTCAATGGAATAAGGTTAAAAAATGTAAGGAACCAAATCTTTGGTGTCGACTGTGTTAGCAGAGCAATATTATTATGCGTGGAACTGCGTATGTGTCGAGTCTATATCTCCCTAGATTGTTAAATTCGTCAATTTCCACTTAATTACACAGTACTGTGGAATTCTCGTAAAATAGAATGAATTATTATAATAATTTAGTTTTACGGTGTTTCTTTAACTGAGCCTAAGTAGCCGTGTAAAATTAATTAGTTGCATTACGGCTTTAAAGTTTTATAAAACCAGGAAGTGATATAATCATAATTTGAAATACATCTGAAAATATAAATAAAATGAATGCGTAGATAGTGTTTTTGAATTTTGGTCACTGCTAGTTTCGTGAAGACTTGATGCAGTAAATCTACATAGGCGAACTTATCCCATGGATAGGGCGAGATGCCATTAACTGCATGCAGTTAACTGTGGAGTAGAGTAAGTGAGGACAATGCTTACTGGAGCTGGTGAGACTTGTATTTCAATGTATGAATGCATACCGATCGTGGCGTCATTGCGCCGTGTCTTCACCAAATGGTCACAACGGAAGACCAGCGCTGGCTTTGCTAGCATCACGCCGAGTTGTGACCATTTTGAATTATGCATTTCTGTTCAAAATTCTGTATGAGTTAATTAATGTATGTCACTAATAAAAAAAACTTTTCCCTCCTCCTTTCTTTTATCTTTTCTTTGAAATAAAAGTTTTGCATAAAAGGTTTTTGTATTCCAGAAATAGTTTTAAAAGGAATTATGTGTCCCAAATGTAATGACGCTTCCGTTTGGGAAGAATACATAAAATCTAATTCATGATTGTATATATGTAAACTCTTTATTGCATGTAAACATGTACACCGAAAATAAACAATACAATGTACAGTTGACGTAAAAAATATATTTACATTTTTGCACCCTATTTCAACGGAATATGTTGCAAAAATATGGAAATATCTTTGACTTCGAATGTACAAAGGCGAACTAATTCCTTATAATATGTGTGATCCACTTGAAACCGCAAAAGTCATAGGCGAGAAATCAAATCAACAGGTCCCCAAGCCATTGAACCTCGACATGTATTATTACGGTAAAGACAAACACATAAGAAACCGTTTTAGGGCTCGACTACATCTCACTCGAGTCGAGCGATTGATCATCGAGTCGAGCGCTCGTGCGCCACGCAAATATTTGTTATTCATGAAGGCGTTGAAAAAGATTAATAAGTGTATGAATGACGTAGTAGCTTAGTGAAAATACCTTAACAAAAACATTGACATAACTTCGACTTTCTTATTGACGCATTAATAAAATCAAAATTATAACCAATTTTGAACTAAAAGGCAATTCTTTTGAACGTTAGCCTAACCTGCCTGCTTGTATATTGACGAGCATGTACAGTTTAGCAAGGATGTAAATAAAAATGTGCCTTAAAGCGTCTTAACATAACCCTCTTCCGTCAATGTACTTTTTTTGTAACTTGATAAAGTAAACCGGGGCCGTTCCTAATATTACGTAGAAAAAATATGCCATGTTCAGTGATGCCTTAATTCAACAAACCGAGTAAAAGGATTTAAAAACAGAATTTATAGAATATGAAGTGATTTTTACTAACGTCAATAAGATTGATCGTCATCCACACTATTTATTTGTTTTCAAAAGCTGATCACCCAGTAAAGGTCAGTACTAAGATTTCTGCGAGTTAAGGGCATGCGAAACGTGACATAAAAGGCCCAGTTTAATTCGTTAATAGCCCGTATGCTTGTAGACATCCATCGAAGAGTTGTTTTAACATTATTGCGCTAGGATGTACTGCAGCGACGCAATGTACTACTAAAGGATTTGGGCTATTGACTAATGAAACTTAGCCTAAATTCAGACAGGAATGCAATGGGGACGTGACGATGACGAGAAACTGTAGGACCTGCGTCGCTATTGCCTAACGCACTTGCAATCGCAAGCGGCTTCAAAGTGGAACAATTGTTTTTATTTTGTATGAAGACTCGCCTTCGACTTTTAAAATGAAACCGATTGCCATTGCGAGTGCGTTAGGCAATAGCCCCCCTGGTTTAGATTTGATCGAAAAAGCCACTTTTACGCTCCCGGCGCACTTATTGTTACTACATTATTTTAATATGTAACGATGATTTTAATCACCCTGTTTTTGTACGTTACGTTTTATTTATTTTCTGTAATAGTCTAAGATCCAAATAGGAAACGACCTTCACCTGGCTGTTTAAGCGATAAAAAGTACACAACATATTCTTGCATCTCACTCTTACGCATCACTCCGTCCCTACGTTGGCCCATGATGGGCCATCGGGTAGAGCAGCCATAAGGTTTGGTTTGGTGCGAATTATTGGTGCCAACTTACCTGTTTATCCCTGCCTATACACAATAGTTATAATGGGAAAAAATTCAACCTAACGTTTGCATATTCCATAAGCTTCATGCTTTCGATTGGCATATAATTTGTCTATTAAACAAGCAATAGCAATAAAAAAAGTACATTTTTTAATTTTTATTTAATTATATTACTGCACTGAAATTTTTCAGCCTACCTATTCGCCATATACGAGTATTACTTAACATATTAAATTGGATATAAAATACTTTTTATCGATTAAACGGCCCAGTGAAGGTCGTATCCTATTCGGATCCTCTTAACGACGACGTGTTGGCCTAGTCGGCAGTGACTGCCTACGAAGCTAAGCTAGCGGTCCCGGGTGAGATTCCCGGTAAGGCAAATATTGGTGTGATAGCTGTGAGAGTCTTGGATGTTTTCTATGTATTTAAGTATTAATTTCTCCATATAAGTGTTTATAAATCGTTTTCTAGTAACCATAACAGAGCTTAGTTTGTTTAAGTCAATTTGTGTGGGATTGTCCCCTGGTATTGATTAAATATTTATTTATAAATCAATTAGAAAAGTGAAATTGATGACGAAGTGTTCCTGACCAGCCGCTTTAGAACCATGTCATAATTTTGAAAAACTGTTGATAAACGATTTAAGTTCCCTTTTCAGCAATAAATCAATGAAAGTATAGAGGGGATTCAGAAATCGTCAAGGAGGGAAGATGGCCGGTTGAAAATGTCCTGCTTTTACTTTTGACATTGGAGAAATCACTACTTATGGCGGCTCCATAAATAAAAAAAAACGGGCCAGTGCGTGTCGGACTCGCGCACCGAAGGTTCTGTACTTATGGTAATATGGTTGGAAAACGGAAAAATACTCATTTCATTATTAACTTTATTTTCTATTCAATAAGGTTCATTTTGACTAGCCTAAATATAAATAAAGATTTTTAAAGTTTTCTAATATTTTTTCCAAAACTGTAAAGTTTGACAACTTCATTTTATTTTTCACGTAATATATAAATTTTTGGTCCATAATCTTCAGAGATAAGGGGGCTGGTATTTTGTTCATACATTTAAAATTTAAATAACACGATAGGTATGATTGATATCTACCCACTTATCAACATTAACTATTAGCCTTGAATCTTTTAACCAAAAATAAAAAAAACGAAGATAATCAGAGTAGCCGTGAACTAATCTTTTAACATGGAAGACTCGTACCTTTTTCTCGCAATAGTGGTTAGATGCAGGAGTGATGAATAGTTGACTCTTGGGTTTGAATTTAAGGCCGAAGCTGAACGCTGGTCCGCTTTGCTTCAGTAAGCTGAACTTGGGGTCGTGTTCTCCGGGGCCGGGTTGGCACGCCAACGCCTTCTTCCTTACCGCGTAGCCCAGGGTGAACTCCGGGGCTGATCTGAAGACCAAGCAAAAAAAAACACCTAAGGTTAGTAAGTATTAACTGTGGATAAGTAGGTGCGAGGAGTGGGTCGAACTGCGTGGAGCTAACCGCATTTGCTTCTGCTTAGTCCACCAGAGTAAATACCCTTTAACGGAATAATTGTCCTCGCGTGTGATATCCATGGATTTGTTTCTCTAATAAGTCCATGTAGTCCGGGAGCCCACTGCAGGAAACCCTAAAAAAATAAAAAATGCCTACCCTGTAGGCGTAGCTGACCTTAAGTAGCTTCAACTGCTCTTGGTCGGCCGCGGCTTAACTTGGCAAATTTTGCGCAAATGGTAAAAAAGTGGTGCGAAAAATCATCAGAAAAAACGTCATCGAAAAATTGAACGAAACTTGTATGGTAGGACAGAGGCCTTCGCGGACCTCCGTCCAGTGTCCGACCAAATTTGTGCTACCACCTGACCACATACATACATACATACATTTTACCTCATCGAAAAGTTAAATGAAAAAAAGCGGATTTTAATAGCTTATTTAAAGCTGCTCACGTATGTCTTGGTCAGCCTCACCTTAGCCTGGCAGTTTTTGCAGTCTGACCACATTAATACTTTTTATAAAAAAAAAAACAATATTGAAAATATGTTTTCTTCATTCCCTTAAATAAGTACCTAGTTTATATTAACTTATGTTATATTATTTTATATTACATAATTTTTTGACAATTATAATATAATTGATTTATATTATGCTCGCCTTCCACTGCGAGCGGAGCGGGCTCCGTACGGACTCGTTTTAGCTTACAACGGTGACTTCAAGAGGTTAAGGCCCTGTTCACAATGGCCCATCATGGGCCAGCGTAGGGACGGAGTGATGCGTAAGAGTGAGATGCAAGAATATGTTGCTCGCTCTAAGTTGTAAATGCGTCCCTTACGTTGGGCCATGATGGGCCTTTGTGTACAGGGGCCTTTAGTTCGCGGTAGAAACACTTGAATGTCACTATACTTGTTAAAAACTGTTTCTACAGCAATTGAAATAAGTAAAAATACGAAATATTCAATTAATTACCATGAAACGAGCTTTTAACCTTTTCAACGCTATGTCAAATACAAAAGACGTCACTCACACGCCAATGACAGCTTAAAACCAGAGCGAATATCAACCTTGCCTCATAGACATCAGGTCTATTTTGCTTTGGCAACCACGACGGAAATATCCGTCGTTGGCGTTGAACCAGTGGTGCGGATATTTCCGTCAATGGCGTTGAAAAGGTTAAAGAAACAATATTCAAGAACAGATCATCAAAATTAATTGATTCGGCAGATTTGCAATATGGCAATAATTATGTCGGCACCAGAAATGGCTATTGGTGAATAAAATTCTCGTACCAATTCTTATGTTTAACTGTTCGAAGTATTAGAAACAAAGAAATGTGTCAAAATCTCGAAAATAAATAAATTAAGTACCTGGAAGACCGAGCGTCGCTCGGGTTGAAAACGAAATTCCCCGAAGATGACAACTTGACAGATCGATTTTATATATACAGGGTGGAAAGTTCGAATGCCACATGGAAGGCAACTACCTTAAATATTAGAAATAGCACATTCTGTGTAAAGGAGACTTTCGTTTATTTTTAAAAACTATAAACTCTACATTTATGGATTTTTGAAAAATCGTCTGTCTCAACCGGGACTCAAACCGGTCGGTCAAATGCGGTAAAATAACATGCCGTATTTTATGATGCAGATCGAAAGGGTTACCGATATGGTTCATTTATCTCTAAATAACAAACACAATCAAAATAACGGAAGGCCATGAATACTAGCAATTATCATTTAACTTTGTTTTTACCCGTCGTCACGGGAAATGTACGGACGCTACCTTAAATATTGGAAATAACAAATTTTACGCAATGGAGACTAACTTTTATTTTAGAAAATAATAAATACTGCATTTATGGATTTTTGAAAAATCGCCTCACTTAACCGGGAATCGAAAACATGACAAAAAAACAGACAAATAATCGAAAGGGAAGAAAATCGAAAGGGTCTTTCATAGCGATAGTTTACAATACATACCATGAATTAAATAAAGACCGTGAAAATTAAGAATTACTTGTAGTGAATTGTCATTACCTAAACATTTAACTAATACTGAAAAAACAAGATACTCTCATCTCTAAGATCTCTCTAATCTAATCATCGCTAAGAAAGACCCTTTCGATTTTCATCTTAAAATACGGCATGTTATTTCTGTCATATTTGACCTGTTCGATTCCCGGTTAAGTCAGGCGATTTATAAAATCCATAAATGCAGTATTTATTATTTTCTAAAATAAAAATTAGTCTCCATTGCGTAAAATTTGCTATTTCCAATGTTTCAGGTAGCTGCGGTACATTTCCCGTGACGACGGGTAAAAACAAAGTTAAATGATAATTGCTAGTATTCATGGCCTTCCGTTATTTTGATTGTGTTTTATAGTTTAAAAAAATAAAGGAAAGTCTCTTTTACACAGAATGTGCTATTTCCAATATTTAAGGTAGTTGCCTTCCATGTGGTATTCGAACTTTCCACCCTTTATATACAATAATTGCTTGTTTAAAGGTATTGGATAAGCTTGACTTATATTACGAGTAAATAATCGCAAAGAAACGATAAATAATATAAATCAACTAGGCTGTATGACGTATGATGCCATAGTTTTTCTCTGCAGTCGTTGTCAATTTAGAAACTGCCATAAGAACTAAACAAATAAAGACAAACTTTGTAGATTCCTTTTTAAGCTTCTAGAAAATGTTACATACGCAACGGCACATAATTAGCTCTGAAGGTATTCGTGCCTGTCATTATCAGAAAAAGAAAAAAGGGATATGAGAAAGTTTGCAGCTGTTTACTTTTTTACTCTCCATTTTTGTACACATAATTTGCTCTTGTGATACTTATGCATATACACCTATCAGTAGCCTTTATTATGTGACAGTCGCACAATAGTTATATTATAAAGGTTCTTAAGGTACGACTGCCGAGGTTAGGTTATGTTCGGCGCGAGTGACAGCGAAGCGAGCGCTCTAATGATAGGCACCAATCCTAACTTGTAGAATTTATGTCGTTAAATCACCATTTAATTGGGGCCAGCGCAGCAAGTTTTACTATCTCTTACTTGCAAAAATTTAAACTAAATTAATATCTTAATCTATTTGTGACTAGCGCTGCAAACAACGGTATTACATATTCACACTACACGCGATAATAATTATACGTATTTTTCAAAGAGTCATAACTCATAATCAACCATGCATATGTTTAACATACCCTTTAATAAAAATAATTACTGAATTTTCAACGGATCTAATCAATCATGAGTAAATGAGGATGCAATAACAATCACAGCCAGTAATCGTATCCATCCGGTAACTCATAACCCGACTACGGTGAAACAAAGGAAGGATACTGATTATTTTCATTTGGCGAGCAACGTGGTTTATACGAGAGTCGCACTGAAAGTTACGGGAATAGAAAAAAATATGCAGTTAAATTGAATAAAAGTATTTTTATGGTTTTTCAAAGTATTCTCCTTTATATTTTATGCACTTTTACATGCGTTCAAACCAGTCGTTAAAGCACTTATTGAAGTCTGAAATAGGGGTCTACAAAATGGCCATTTTAAAAGCCTCCACTGCTGCTTCCGGCTTCTGAAACCGCTGACCACGCAACTTATCCTTAATTTTGGGGAATGTAAAAAAGTCATTGGGGGCTTAAGTCGGGGCTGTATGAAGGATGGTCCAGTAACTCGAATTTTTCACCGTCCAGATACTCTTTTGTTTTCCGAGCGGTGTGAGGGTTGGCATTGTCGTGATGAAGGATGATGCGGCGACTAGGGTTTTTTTTTCAGAGTTCAGCAAAGATACTCGGCAAACAAATAGTTGTGAACCAATCGGCATTGACAGTTCTACGATCTTCAAGAGGAATAGTAGCCACGTGACCCGATTTAGAGACAAAACGTAGCCATCATCTTTTTAGCCGTGCTGCGAGAACGAATAACTTTTGTCGGCTTGAGCTCGTCTTCGTAGACGTATACTCGAGATTTGTTTTTATTTTCAGGCTCATATATGCATATATCCAACACTCGTCACTTGATACAATGCTAAAAAGTGCATTTGAACTTCCTCCGTTGAATTTATTCAAAGTTCTGGGGCACCAATTGACACGAGTCGTTTTCTGCTCGACAGACAATAAGTGAGGGATCCATCGAGAAAACAACTTTCGCACTCCTAAATTTTCCTGTAAAATAATTTGTATATGACTCATTCCAATGCCCAAACACTCTTGAATCTTTCGATATGATACATGTCGGTCTTCCTTTATCAGCTAACGCACAACATCGACGTTTTCTTGCGTGATTGCCGATTTTGGTCAACCTTCACGCACGTCGTCCGTGAGGGATACACGGCCACGTTGAAATTCTGAATACCGCATGTATATTGTCGTCTTTGAAGGTCCTTCATTACTAAAAGCAGCAATCATCCGGTCTCCACATTGTTTTTGTGTTAATCCACTTTTAAAGTCGTAATAAATCATAGCTCTTAAATTTTCACGGGACAATTCCATTTTCAGCAGCGACTCGATGACTTCAAAAAACAATTGAAACCGAACCATCGCTTTTTTTTTTCTATGTGGCCAGTGCGTTAAGATAATGAAACTTTAGAGATTATAAAAAGGTATAATATGTGTCAAAAATAATGTTTGTAAGTATTAGATTCCCGAAACTTTCAGTGCAGCCCTCGTATACCGTAACGGTTAAGGAAATAATCTTACTATAAGTCAGACACTACTAAATACGTTTTTGATCAATTTTGTATGTTAAACAAAGATCGTGTCGTACTTATTTAAACCGACTTCGAAAAAATAATACTCAGTTTGTGGAACTCTTCAAATATTGTTGGTACACAAATGACAGGCAGTTTACAGTTAGATACAGCAATTTGGGTATATTTTTTATTAGTGACTCGTGTATTTGTTTGTTCTCGGGAAACACCATTTGGTGAAGGGGAACTGATGATAAATATATCACAGATGGCCACCGGAACTAACTACTCAATACTAAGTATTTCACGAAGGTTTAAGGTTGCAATACGATTACTTTAATATAGTTGCAATGCATAATTATGTTGAAGTGGAGCTGTTGGTGAAGTACCAGGAGAACTCCACAAAGATTAACGTCCCTGCATCGGAAAAAACAATGCATATTTTATAAAAGGTGATCAGCAGTTGACATAAGGCTATTGTAACCGATTAATTAAAAACCGACCCACTAAAAAGTGTTTTTTGTTTCAGTAAAAATTCCTTTAAAATTCCTTAGGCAACTGCTTCAACATTGCAGCATCCACCTATACGCAGACGACACACAGGTCTATTTGTCGTTCGACCCTCGAGATACGGAGCGCTCTGTCAAGTTAATTAACGATGACCTTTATCGCATTTTTAGATGGGCAAAGGCGAACAACTTGGTTTTAAATCCAACAAAATCAAAGTTCTTAGTACTTGGAACAAAACTTCAGCGTAACAAGGCAATTGACCGTCATCCCACATTGACGATCAATGGTAAAAATATTGACAGGGTAGAAACTGCAAAAAATCTAGGACTCCTGATAGACGGAGAAATGCGTTACATTGATCACATTAACACTAAAATAAGAAATGCTTTTTATAGACTTAAGGTGTTATATGACATTAGAGACTATCTAACCGAGAAGGTGAGGTTAATGTTGGTTGAGGCGCTGGTCTTGTCATTATTTAATTACTGCGACACTGTCTATGGACCTCGCTTGTACGCTAAGACTTCACAGGCTATTCAACGGGTTCAGAATGCCTGCGCTCGCTTTTGCTTTACAGTACCTAGGCGCGCACACATTACACCTTTCCTAAATGCAAAGAGCATTTTAAAGATGGCAGCGAGAAGAGAATTGCATATGGCTACTTTAATGCATAATGTCGTGTATAATGAAAAGCCGGACTACCTTTACCGAAAGATAACTTGGATGAAAGATGTGCATAGTTGGAATACACGTAGCCAAGTAGACAATAAGGTCCTTATTCCGTATCATACAACAGTTGGTTTTAGAGGTAGTTTCAAGTTTTCGGCATCAAAAATTTGGAATGATCTCCCGCCTCCTTTACGAAAAAAAATGTCCCAGTCAACTTTTAAATGCAAATTGCGTTTTTTACTGTTAAGCAAGCAGAAAAACTTAGAAGCTACATAAAAAAGCTCGTTTCAGTGGTGTTTTTTATCAAAAAGTTTACTGATGTTCCTACATGTTTTTTTTTTAAAATAACTTCGCTTTTCTTTTTTAATTTTTGTAATTCTTTTTTGTTTATCTAGACTGTATAAATAAATTTCATAAGTATTATCTGATCTACCTGCTAAATTGTGTTAAACTAGACTGAGTGCGGAAAGGGGCAGACTGAAAACCAGCGCTGCGAAGACTCGAGCACTCGCTCGCGCTCGCAGCACATGCTGAGTCTGTGCCTTTTGTCACACCTTTTTTTTTATAAAATTTTGTATGTATTTTTACTGGTTTTGGGTGACAATAAATACTTCTTATTTCTTATTTCTTATTTCTTTTCAACTCAAATGATTATAGGTAAATCTAACTGAAGTCGGCTTTTGATTGAAATTTCGGTGAGACGCGGACTTCAGTTTAACTGACCTATTATCATGTGAAAAGGAGTTTTTTTTCAACTTTTTTGGAGGCGTTCATTGTTTCATACTTAATTATTTTTTGTACTACAGATGGGGCCCTTTTGAGTACATTGTGCAATCTCTTATACACTCAGAAGTCCGAAATGCAGGTCTTTTCTCGAAGTTTATTCTTTTCAGTAAGAGCATCGGAAAAGTACTCAAGTTATAGTTATAGTATTATAGTACGAACATGGCGACCGATGCTGAGGTTCAATCATTGCCATAAATTCAACTTGCCAAGAAAAAATACAGCACGCGCCAGAGTGAGTTACACTGTGGCAACTACATTACTTACAATATGGTTGCGGCAACCTCCTCGTATCCTATAAGTATTATACAGATGGTCGTAATTAGAAAAAAATGATCCGATCCTGAAAACATTTTTACAGGCAAAAATACCCACTTTTTATTAAATTAAAAACTTTATTATACATATACATAGGGCGGGTTCAGACGGACAGCAATTGAGCTGCAAAATGGCAGTTCGAGGGAAGTTCTGATGCAGTTGACGTAACTGCATCAAGTCTGCTTGTAGTTGGCGTGCAATCCTGTCGACCGCACATCGGCTGCCAAGCTAGTTGCTCTGTTGGTTTGCAGTTTTGATGCAGTTACGTTAACTGCATCAGAACTGCCCTCAATCTGCCATTTTGCAGCTGGATTGCAGTTCAAATGATGTCCGTCTGAACCGGCCCTAAGTTAGTTTGAAGTGTAGGTCAACTACAGCTTGTAAACTGAAATATTGCCTTAATAAAATTATTTCTGATCATTTTGTACGTATATAAGGAAAAAGAGGAAAATACTAAAATTTGCAATACAGCAAACGATCCAGAAGCAGAACCATATTGCTCGTGCAATGCCGGATCAGGATCAAACTTACCTGCCGGGAATTTGCGGCAGGTACATGTTGGGCGGTGGCGTCCACATGTCCCCAGACTGGTAGGCTGCTTTCGGGGCCAGGCGGCAGCCGTAGGAAGGGGCGCGCTTAACACAGATGTTGAAGTGCGGCTGGTACGCCGCTGGGCCCGGCTTGCACGAGCGGTCGCACAGCGGCTCGATCTTCTCCCCCACCACTCCACCCCGCACTTTGTACCGTCCTGGAGGCACACGCAGATTAGCAGCATGCTAGTTTAAACAGTCACATCAAGTGCTTGTCGAGACATGAACTAATGAGGATTCGAGGCGAGTTTCTCAGACCACAACGGGAAGAGTACGAATTAAAATTTGAGGCTGCAAAGTGAGACGATCTTATTGAAGTTATTGGTAGCGACTTCAGCAATAGTAGGAATTTTGCGACATTTTTATAACAAGGACATCGTAAAAAATAAGGAAATACGATTTGTTGATGATTTGACTATTTTACGTAAGTAAAATGAGTGTGGGCGGCATTTGTCTCTCGCTAGAATACAACAGATACAAATACAACAAAACATATTCTTCATATACTTTATTACCCCCGGGTCCTCTTGGCCTGGGTCGGGGGCATGCAGATTATGCAGAGTTGATTAATTTCATTAACTAAGATGTCAATAACACCGATGTTTATGGAGCGATACTTATCACCCATGAGTGAGATAGAAAATCCTGAGGATCTAATATCCACACGTACCACAACCACACCATATCGCAGCGACAAAAAGTAGTCAAGCAGTTGTTATGTGTGCATGTGTCGCTGCAGTTACTTGCAGTGGCGTTGAGGTAACTACAAAATTTCGTTGTGGTTGCGATGTGGTTACGTTGTGGTAAGTGTTTTCAGCTACATGCAGTTGCGTTGTGGTAACTACAAAATGTCGATGTAGTTGCATTGTCGTTAGTGGTTGCGCTGTGGTTACGATGTGGTTAGTGTTTGCAGTTACGTTGTGGTTACCACAAAATTTCGATGTAGTTGCATTATCTCTAGTGGTTGCGATGTAGTTACGATGTGGTTAGTGTTTGCAGTTACGTTGTGGTTACTACAAAATATCGATGTGGTTGCGTTTTAGCAAAATGTGGTCCGTCTGCCGTAACACCGGAAAAGACAGCTAGCTGCATAGTAATTACACAAGCATTTTAAATTAATGTGGTTGCCAATAGAGTATAGAATGGTTCGAATACTAGATTGCAGCTAGCCGCCTTATTAGGTATTACGGCAGCCCTGTGAATAAAATTATTTATTTTTACATTACCGCCCGACCGATTATTGAATAATAATTAAAAAATGAACGTGTTTACCTTGTTTTCTAGGGTCTATTCACACGTTATACGAGTACAACGACACCACATCGCATGCAGCGACGAAACGGGTCGTTGCGATGTCTGCATGCGATGTGGTGTCGTTGTACTCGTATAACGTGTGAATAGACCCAAGAAAACAAGATAAACACGTTCATTTTTTAATTATTATTCAATAACGCATTCGCTGCCAATCCTTTGCCCAGGGTATTTCCTAGGTGCTGCATCTTTTGTTTAATACAAATCACACATACTTTAAAAAAATATGTACGCGATCACGGCGCTGGCGTGAAAGTAAGGAAAACGCTGGTATGCAGTGTTGCCAGGTCTAGTCTATCAAAAATCGGGACAGTGCTAAAAAAAATCGGGGCTTGGCTTTTTAAATCGGGACAGTACTTACAAATAATACATTTAAAAAATCGCGTGAGTCAGCCTTCTTACAATACCGATTGTTTTTGGCCTTTAATTGTTAGAAAAAGTATCTTGTGTATGATTGCGCTGGCGATGTGCCGATAATCGGGACATCCCGCTGAAATCGGAACGTCTGGCATTACTTACCTATATGCCTTGTTTGCACTAAATGCGGATACCGGTATCGACGTCAAATAAGAAACAGGCTGTAAGAATAACAAAAATACATCTTCAAAGTTTAGTATTATTCAACTCGTTCAGAGAGTACGATATTAAATATTGTAATGTAAGACGTGTAATTTCCCTTTGAAATTGTAGAATCTTACTATATATATATTGTTTTCTTAAAACTCGCTTTCTCATTTACAGGGGGAGAGATTAATCGTAGTTTGGGGCGGAACGTAAAAATTTAGATTTCCAAGAAAACGTCCACAAATTTGCTCAAATTTTGTTCACGGATAATTAAGTAAAGCGATGACAGTTGTTTAGGGCGTAACATTTTGCCCGCTTTCTTTTTATCTTTTTGAGTCTTTTATTTAACTGTAATTTAGTTCCTGGCTCTGATTTTACGCCAACGAAAGTTTTAAGTAACTGTAAAAGTAGCTCTATTTTGTTATGAATTGATGAAGGGCATTAAGAATGTTATACGTCATTATTTTTGATACACTTTATTTGAAAAACCGAATTTGACCACTGCTGACTGTCGTATAAGTACTTTAGCGCAAAACTTTGCAAGTGCATGTAACTTGGATGAAAATACAATAATAGGAAAGTAGACATAGCAATACTTTAATGGTTAACAGCAAGTCTAGTTTGGATTTCTTTTTAACTTGACTGATACTAGTAAGTCTGTTATCGATACAAGTTTTTTTATCTAGCCTACATTAGTGTCCCACTGCTGGGCAAAGGCCTCTCCCCTTGATCTTCATGAGTCCTTATTTGGTGTCTTTTCTAGCCACTTGCTGAGAAATGTATCCAAGTCGTCCCGCCATCCCCGCCTAGGCTGCCCTGTCTACTTCGCTTCTTAGCTTCGCCCATTTAGCGGCACCATCTTGGTGGTTGCGATAAAAAAAGTCATGAAAATAAAGGACTTAGAAAAATCTTGTTAGGTACCTTTTTTCCCCATTCCGTAGATGTCGAACAATGGCGCGTAGGGTTTTGCTGAGGGTTTGCTGACATTGAACGGCGTCTTTAGCCCGAAGCTGTAGGCCGGGGCGCGCTTGATGTTCCCAAACCCATTGCCACCTGAAACCTCGGATTATAAGCCGTCTTTTGAGGATTTCCAATGTAACCTCGCTGATGATTTATCTTCACGTATTCTCCAGGATAGCTGTAAGTGATCCCATATAGAGATAGCGAGCGAAACTCCACTTGCACCTACATTTACAAGGCTTAATTTATTAAACTTTCATATGTGAAACATATTATCTAACATTAAGCTGCACAAAATCTGACGCGCCTCTAGTAATTAGGACGTGTCTGATATTTTTAAGCGCAATGTTGGGTAAAATACAGGGTATCCCAGAAAATAATTTCAATCACAAGTCCATAGGTAGAACACCTCAAGGGACATCCGAATCACCCCCATGCATAGTTCGTTCGTTCGTTCGAATAGTGTGCATTGCAACCCTTTGAAGTCGCCGAAGCCGCTTCGTGCGGCTTCATTGTACCAATTGTAGTAGCACATCAAAGCATGCAAAATATTTGAACGAACGAACTACGTATATTTTCCGCGATTTTTGATAGTGACTTAGTTAGTAAATACCCCAATAAACCTATTTTAGTAAAAGTACTCAATGTCCCTTTTCGTCAAATGTCATAACGACAGAGCACATTTAAAGTACACTTCAGCAATTGCGTGTTTATGAATAACAGGTTAACCCTCATGGAAAACAGCTATGCCACACAATCACTTGTGTTATACAAAGGAGACCGCTACTTTCTTAGACAGACTCATGACCGACTAGGCTAACCGCGTATTTATAGATTGATGTCCAAATTAAAGGTTACTTTAAGCGGCTGGCTGTCAGTTATGCTGTTCTGGTTTTGTTATTCGTAAAGACTTATGTTAATGGTAGATAATACCATGGTAAATGGTTGATTAGCACTTAAATTTGTATTTTAAATACGAGTAATAATATAATAGCCGGTTCAAGTACTGGTGGAGATCCGTCATATAGATATTTGACTTTTTATGTAGATTGGAACATGATTCCACCATTTTGGACACAGTTGCTTGAAGTATTTTAGGCAAACGAGTGCTCAATTTCACAATTCTGAGTCACGACAACATAATGGCTCTGCTGAAATCGAAGTTTGCGTATTTTAGGTAAAATTTACAAGTAATTGTTTTTTAGATTGTTTATTTATTATGTCAAAGTGTAATTTCCTCTTAACATTTCCAAGTATCGTATGTATTGAAATATTTTATTGCACGAAAAAGAAACAATACAGGGGGTATTGTATTTGTTTATATATCGCTAAAAACAATAATAAGTAAATCAGCAAATCGCGAGCAACGTATAAACGCAAGTTGTGGAAGTATATGTAGGTAATCAAGATATTCCCCTTCGTTGAAAATATCTACATGTTAATTATGAAATTGATCATATTAATTTCTATAAATACTAATTGCGTGCTTAGGAAGATTATTAAATACGTTTTGTATTTGGCAGTGAGCCGGGTAGCGGCCGGTAGGTACCTGTCTGTCTGGCTCAGCGCTGGGGCTTCAAGACTGACGTACCGCGTGTGCATTTATAACTAGAACGCCGTTCAGAATTAAACCTTTATAAAAATGTCACCCTGTACTTTTTTTGCCAATTGTATTTTTTTAAAAGGCACCTGTTTTAGGTGTTATTCTCTTAAAAACGGCTTATCGAACGGTCGATCGAGCGAGTGAAGTCATTAAAGCAAGTTTTAAGACTTTTGTACGCTCTAACAATAGCCAGTGATTGAAATGTGATGGTTGGTAAATGTTTTAAGCAAGAGTAGGTACACCATATAGGTCTTTTCTCCTTCTCTTACCAAGTAAGTATGGAATATCATATTTCTGCGGGCCAGGCGTCTTGTCCCCCGAGATCGTCCCGCGCGGCAACGTCGGCTTGGCCGGATTCTGCTTTATTAACCTCTGCCGGCACTCATGGCTCAATGGTAACAAGGTGAATATTGGCTGCATGGTGAATATTTCAATAATGTATATGTAAAGATAATATTGAAACAATAATAAAATTGGAAGTATGTTATAAAGTACAATAATATTATCTGACATTGACAGTATTTTTTTTAAATGTTTATGGCCTGTTACTAAAACTTGCAGATAACAGAGCACGAACAGATTCTTGAAATTTTAATAGACGTACATGGAAGTAATAAACTTAAGTAAATGACCTCTTGCATGTAGTTGTGTACAAAAGTAATATGGAATTTAAGTCAAATTTCAAATATAGAGTGTCGAACGGTCTATACAGATGTGTTACAACTACTACAGTAAATAATTACCGTTTTTCGATTTGAGTGTTCCCTATACTCGAAAATCTAATTTAAGAACAAAAAAACTACGACAGATACGTCACTGTCATAAGTGTCAAATTCACTTATGTCAGTGTCAATCGAACATTTCAGAGTTAGCCAACCTTTTTGCATTGATAATCAATTTGTTGTTAATATTTGTAGATAATTCTAACATTTTCAATATCAAAAGTTATATTTAACAATAGGGAATATGCATTCAATGTTTTTTCTACCCGATATTCAAAACATTAAAATATCCCAAAACAAATATTTTCTCATATAGTGTTTTAAGTCAAAATGGCGGGTGTGTGTGTTCAAATGGCGATTTTTTTAATCAGCTAAAACAAAATGACAAGCTAAATTCGGATGCCTTACACTTATGCTTGATTTAAACTTGACAGTTACCCATGGACCCCATGGTGTCATGGCTGGTAAAATGCCCGATGATTGTCATTATAAAGTGAGCTACACACTTTTGGCCTGTTATTTTGTCGAATAGCTAAACGTATGTAATATTTAAATTGCATCTAACGTTCTTTACAACTATTGTTTATTTATCGTACCAAATGTTATTAATACCTGAAGTATTACAAGTGCAATAACAGTTTTGCTACCAAAAATCTTCTATGGTTAAATATTTAATAGGCCATCTTGTATTTGTGTAAGTAACTTGAATTAACTTGTTTATTTAAATGTAAGGTTTAAAACTACCTACAAATAAATATTCTTAGTGCGGTCTTTTAAAAAGTGGAAATATACTAAGGCAAATTTTTTTTTAATTAGTGGCATCCCACGTTTGTCTTTAATTACATTTTCGAGTATATGTCTTTGACAAATAATAAAATTGATCAAGCATTCCTCTCACTTGACCGTTTCTAGAATTCGTTGTTTTTCTTTAGGGTTTGTGCCTTGTGCTAATCATAACAAATTTGACGCTTGTATGTTTCACCGACTTATAATACAAGAAACATAAAAAAAAAACACGTTTCTTGTTTGAGGGGCGAAAACTACACTTTTCGAGTTCAATACGTATCCTAAACGGTCCCGTAAATCATAAAATTTACAATAAGCAATAAGAGTACATAATGATTTTTAAAGAGCAATCTCATGAGCTTTTCACACGTCATTCGATGTCATAATGTCAAAATAAACCTTTATCTACACACAAATCGGTCATTCTCCAGACAAACTTTTTTTGTATGTTCTCGCGCTTAAAAAATACAGAACTATTGAATTTGCCATATCTTGTATTAATATAAAATCAATAGCCATAATTACACTTTCTCTAAATTCATTTGCTATAATCATTCAGATGCTATAGGTACATTCAAATGATATAACAGTTCGTTTCTATTATCTTCACTTACTATAAGTTTTAGATGCTCTAAAATTATTTGCTATTTCTATAATATTTTCTAATTCTATAACATTAATTTACTCTAATAATTATTAGTCATCCTCATAAGCTTTTGAATGACATAAGATTTATTTACTTTAACCTTCGGAATCTCAAATCATCACTAGCTATAACCGAACCAACGTCGCTATTGGCGATGAAGAAAATCTTGCTTGTAATTTGTTTAAACCAAGGGTGGTCAACCCCAGGCCAGCGGGCCACACAGTGGCCATGGCCCGCGCAAGTAAGTTTTGAAATACGCACGAAAGCGAAGTAACTGAAATAGGAATTGTCAGTGGCCCGTCGTGAACGTCCCGACTGTTAAAAAGGTTGGGCAGCCTTGGTTTAAACTATCTAGAAAATGTAACGAGCAAGACAAATCCGTGCAGAACCAACTCGGATAGGTTAGGTTAGAAGGTCAAGGCGGGAGCTTTGCTTTGCTTTGCTTCGAGGTTATTTTTTTCCTCTGCCCAAAACTGCTACTTACATTACACGTTTTTAAAGTTGTAGAAAATTCTGTAGCTCTGCCTATCCCACTCTGGGATTACAGACGTGAACGTATGTATGTACTTACTTAATTTCGTATCACTTTCAATCGTGCTCATTATAGTCTATAAATCAGGGATTGTTTGAGTTACGGGTTTAAACGATTAGACATTATCAATACTCTAGATTTTGAATAGGAGGTAAAATAAAGTTTATAGGAAATAAATATTAGAAAATAAAATTATATAGATTTTAAATTTTGTGTCTAATTTACCAGGGGCGTAATGTATGCCGTTGAAATTCAATTTTAAATAAATTTTATACATTTCTTTATCTACACTCATATCATAAGTCCTCTATTATGCGTTCATAACCCGTAGGCAATGACCAGCATTACCGGTGGTAGTGGTGACAGCGATGACGGCTGTTACTTTTGGAAGATGTTCCAAATTTGTATCTCATTACCTTACAATATTCGATAACGTAATTTCAAAATTACGTTACAGCTGTCATCGCTGTCAATTACTACCACAGGTAAGGTAACACAAATGTCAAACACCTCACCCACAGCCTGCCAAAAGATCGTGGCTCGCGGCTCGCGGCGATGATGACAGACGTACGAGCCTTATAGGCTACGAGCAAAATTCAAACACGTTGGATCGCCTACGAACTTACTTACACACGGGCGAGTAAGCTCGCCGAGTCACAAGTACGGCGTACTTACTCGCCCGTCTATCACCTCTTTTAGAGTACTTAGTTATAATATGTGTGTAGATAAAGTATTGTACGAGACTCTGCGTAATTGGCAATACAACACTCGTGTGATCTAGAAACTCGCCTTGCGGCTCGTTTCATAAACCACACTCATGTTGTAATGCCTGTCATTAAGCAACCGTCACGTAAACTACTATTACAATTTTATTAATTGTTTACGTACATTTCTATTTTAGTTCATTGACATTCTTTCATCATATCATATTCTATTGTTGATTGTTTAAATTTCAATGTATGATTAGTTGCTCGGATCTGTTATTAGTACTTTACTTACTTAGGCCTGTTGTTTGATCGGTAGTTAAAGTAACTAATGGTCAAAAAACGTTACTAATGGTTAAAATCTCAAGGAAATTTAACAATTAGTTAGTTTTAACTACTGATCAAACAACAGGGCCTTAGTAGATTTAAGTTATTATAATTGTGTGCCCTTACGGCGGGCGTCCTGGACTGACCAAAGATAAAAAAGATAAAAGATAAAAGATGTTTATTCAGTAAGTAGGCCGCACGGGCACTTTTACACGTCAAAAATCTACCAGCGCTTCGCAAGAGACCACTGCTGAGAAGAAACGCCGCAAGAAACTCAACAGTCAGTCGTTTTTTTTAAAAATTACTTATACAATTATAGAAGTTAACCTAGCATTATATAAAACAATGAATTTAACATTAAAATATATACAGGGTGTGTCCTGTAACAGGAACAATAAATTAAAATATAGGCCTTTTAAGTTATCAGTAAATGTTTCCAAATGGTTTCAGTTAAATTAAAATTAAAAAAAAAAAATGTTATTCTCTAACAAAGTTAATTGCACCAGCAATGTACATAAACACCTCACGGCAACCGTTAAATCACGATCGTGTCTAGTCGGAATACTTCGTTGAACATGGCGCGAACGCGACCGTTTGTCACACACACGTCAATAAAAGTAGACGTTTGTGTTCTTCAAATATTACGTTACTTGCTAACAATCTTGCTAATGATAAGAATTACTTTATTAAACACTTAAATAAACGCACGTTTATGTAAACGTTTAAAAAAACAACTTTTAAAGACGTAAACTACATAAATAAAAATGATTAACAACAAGAAAAGGATAATTGTGTTTATTAAGTCCAAAGAATGAGCACAATTATTTGACACTGGGTAAACTCAGGGTAGCATGGCTTACTTTTCTGGAGATGTGTATGTTCTTTTAGTTGTTCTTGTACCTACAGTTTTCATGATAAACGCCAAACAGCTCCTCTGGTGCCGGAAGTAGGGAGTTCTGTTAAAGCGTTAGAAAATGCTCTGTTCTGTCGACGATAGAGAATACGGCCACACTTTGGCCATGTGCTGTGCAGGCTGCTGCCCTGGTTATCCCGCATGCTTTTGTAAGTACCTACACAATATTTACATAACCCGGCTAGTAGCTGATGGATGATGATGCCCGTGCCGTGGTATGTTATTGTTTACGGTTTAAACCTCAGCTTAAATTTTCTCTTGCTTCAGAGTAAGATATCATCTCACAGTAACGTAAACGCAATTCATGGCAATAGAAATTTAAGCTTTCCATTGTAATATTGTGATTTGTTCAAAACTTTTGAATTGACAACTTGACATAGTCAATTAATGTAGGTACCGTATTTTTAAATAAATAAAACCTCTTCACCTGATCAAAAAGTTCGCATTCGGGATTGCGTGGTTTGTAAGCGTTTGTGACACGATACTCTTCGATTATTGTTTTTTTTTATCAAACACACTGGCTGAAAACTTCAAAACACTCATAGATTATAACCAAATAGCAACCGTCGTATTGACATTGGTGCTGTCGGAGTGACTGATGGTAAGTCAGATTTTTTCTGTAATAATATAATAATAAAAATAGGCACCATGGTTATTCAAAATTAGGTACTCAAATATGTTTTCCTTTGAATAAAGTGATTCAAAATGCCTCGTAGCTATTTGCTGGCGATTGCGAAGGAGGAGCGTCTCAAAGCGCACGTGAGGGTGCCGAGTCGGCTTCTGAGGCTCGAGAGCAACCCCCTGGAGATGCTCGACGATTTTATCAGGGCACATTTTAGACTAACAAAACCACAATTTGTTTGATTGTGCAATGAAATTAGCCCTGAAATTTGGTACAGCCGTACAGCCGGAGCTGAAGGTATGTTTACTAACTTATTATGCATCAAGTTATTAGTTATATTCAACAATTGACATAGAGACAGTGTTTGTGTGATTCGATTTTATGTTTAAACATACAATCGATTTTCAATATCGAGCTAAGTTCCTATTCCGTACATTGATAAGTAGTAGGTAACATCATTACATAAGTAACCTTTTACGATATAAGCGCTAATCTTGAAATTGAAAAATGTGTCGTCATAATGATGCCATAGATTGTACCTAGGAATGTATGTATGTATGTCCACTAATTCTAACTGTTCCAACTTTATAAGTATTGTTGTACTTGTTTTAGAGTTCCGAAGTTAAACTAGTAACCCTTATAGTTTCGCCGTAATGATTTATTAACAAAAAAAAGATTTTTTTCTGTTTGTCCATCTGTCCTTCTGTCTTTCTATCCGCGGTCTAACTCATAGACTCTTTGTTGGAACTACAAAGCCATAATTTGGCATAGTTATACATTTACATAAATTACGCTAACATAGTTGTTAAATAAAATCTTGAAGAACATGTTTTATAGGGTACCTACATGTGAAGCAAAGATAAATTGTTTTTAGGGTTCCGTAGTCAACAAGGAACTCTTGTACTTTCGATATAATCTGACCTCTGTCCGTCCGTCGGTCCTTCGGTCCGTCTGTCCGTCGGTCCTTCGGTCCGTCTGTCCTTCGGTCCGTCTGTCCGTCGGTCCGTCTGTCCTTCGGTCCGTCTGTCCGTCTGTCCGCGGTTCATAACAAAGACTTAATATTACAAAGCTGCAATTATTTTATTCAAGTAACGTCCCATACATGCAATTTATTTTTTTGGTTCTACCTTAAGTACCTATTGTTGTACATTTAAATAAACCCATCGAAAAATTTATTTTCGTGTATCTCCCTTTTAGTTACGCCATGTCCGTCTGTCTGTCTGTCTGTCCGTCTGTCCGCAGTTTATCTAAAAGACTCCTGATACTCCAAAGCTATAGATTTAAATAACGCCAACAAAGAAACAATTTCTTTTTGTGTATCTCCCTCCTTACAGCAAATAAACATTTTTTTTGTTCTACCTTAAGTAAGGACCTATGTTGTACTTGTTTTTAGGGTTCCGTAGTCAACAAGGAACCCTTTTAGTTACGCCATGTCCGTCTGTCTGTCTGTCCGTCTGTCCGCGGTTTATCTAAAATACTCCTGGTACTCCAAAGCTGTAATTTGGCAAAGTCATAGATTTAAATAACACCAAAAAAGAACCAATTTCTTTTCGTGTGTCCCTCCTTACATGTAAAGCTTATAAATATATTTTTTTGTTCTAACTTAAGTACCTATGTTGTACTTGTTTTTATGGTTTCGTAGTAAACAAGGAACCCTTTTAGTTACGCCATGTCCGTCTGCCTGTCTGTCTGTCCGTCTGTCAGCGGTTAACCTAAAAGACTCCAGGTACACCAAAGCTATAATTTGGCAAAGTTATAGATTTAAATAACGCCAACAAAGAAACAATTACTTTTCGTGTAACTCCCTCTTTACATGTAAAGCTTATAAATATATTTTTTTGTTCTAACTTAAGTAAGTACCTATGTTGTACTTGTTTTAAGGGTTTCGTAGTCAACAAGGAACCCTTTCAGTTACTCCATGTCCGTCTGTCTGTCTGTCCTTCTATCCGCGGTTTATCTAAAAGACTCTTGGTACTACAAAGTTGTAATTTGGCATAGTTATACATTTAAATTACGCCTACTAAGTTGTAAAATAAAATCTTGAAAATTGTCATGTCATTTAGGGTCCCTTTCCGTACATGTAAGGTTTTTTTTTGAATTCGTAATAACATCGAGTGTGGTGTCATTAGAAGATTAGTTAGATTAGTAAGGCTGTCGGAACCCTACTCTGAGCATGGTCGGACATGCTCTTGCCCGGTTTTATTAATGTTTAGGTTTGCACACGTCAGTTTGAGTGAATAATTACCTACTAAATATACTGTTGTAGGTACTAGCAGCCATCGCATTTTTTGGAAATGGGCCGTACCAAAAACAGGTTGGAGCATACGACCACCATTTGGCACTGTCCCAGTCAAAAGTGCGGGACTGTTTTTGGGAAGTACGTACGTAGCTAATACTATTCTTATTACAATTTTTTATAATAAAACTGAAGAAGTAAGAATTCTGTAGGTGTACGATATTTGGGACAAAATACTTCAGGGGCTTAAAAGTCACCCACAAAACATGTTTTGATTGTTTTTGTAATTATTGTCTATCTGTCTGTCTGTATGTATGTTTATTTGTGATTCGATCGCGCAAAAACTACCAAACGAATTCGATAGTTTTTATTCGCCGTCCAGAGCGGGGTAGACGGGGCTCGCGGCGCAGCCCCTGCATAAGAAACGGCCCGTATCAACAACATTTTACAAGATGGGTAGGTTTGTTACTTTCATTTGTCGTTCAGGGCAGTCTCTGTTCTAATAGAATGAACTGACAGGCCAAAATCGGCCGGTGGACTGTTAGCCCTAGGTGTTTAGAGTGGTTTCCAATTTCATTGATAAAAAATCGGCAGTAGATGAAAAATCATTAACTCGCCGTATTTGGGCGCATACACATCGTTGTGAATAACGCTTCAACTAATAATTAATAGCTAATTAAGATAATACACCGAGGGGTACTCAAAGAAACCCTAGAACCCTTTAGACACAATGTTGCGATTGCCACGCGTACGAAGTCACGGGCACAGTTAGTACGTAGTAGATAGTAGCCTATGTACATATTTTAATGTGAATTGTATTATTCTGGTTTTTCTTTTGTACAATTAAGTTTTTACATACATACTTAATATTAAAATTGTGAAAGCCTCTCCGACTTGATCTTGATGTCATTTTTTTAAGGAGATGTTTGTTCCGCTTTAGGCTAGGCAATATTCTGTTAAACTGAAAAACAATGATGGAATTATGTGTGCTACCTTTATTAAAGTTTTGTTTTAATTATAGGTGACAGAGCCTTTAAACAACCCCCAGAGTGTGACAAAAGTTCATAAATTTTCCCAAGAGAAGCAAAGATAGAGAGGTTGTCTTGAGGAAGTGTCAAGTGAGTATAAAATAATTATCCTATTTGCAAATTTAAAGTTTAAAAACCACCATGTAAGGGAAAACCAATAAAATTATGCAAGAATTAACTAATAAGTTATAACACTAGACACACATAAAAAGCTATTTAGTTCATCTATGGATGCATTCCATAGAAGTGGTCATTTGCAATCATTTTGCAATTTAGATGTACTTATCCCTCCATACATATAGTCAAGGAAATGTATTCGCGTACCTTTTTGACTCTTATTGTCATTGTGACAAAAGTGAAAAAGGTACGCGAATTCATTTCCTTGACCGTACATACATTATAAAACAAAACCATCTCTTGGGTAATAAATAGGTCAAGTTCTCTTGTGCCACCTAAAGTATATGACATGACAAAGAACCAAGTTTTACACTAGATGTCAGTCAAGCGAATTTATTTCCGCTGAATGTATTTTGAGCCCTAATTTCATAGTTTTCTTAAATATTATACAGATTTCATAATGTTGTTACATACCTACTGCATTGAAAAGGGCTTAAATAAATGGGTTCGTAAAAATAAATGTTTAAAAAAACAAAAACCCGCCTTCAAAAATGCAAAAAATAACTTCTTTTAAAATGGTAGGTCAGTCCAACTGCATTCGGCTTTTGGTTTAAAATATTGTGGGACGCCGTCTTCAGTTGGACTGACCTACCATTTTAAAAGAAGTTATTTTTTGCATTTTTGAAGTCGGGTTTTTGTTTTTTTAAACATTTATTTTATTTTATACTTTTTGTGTGGTTGCCGAGTTAGAATAGTGCCACTCCATGTCTTCCCGTGGATGTCGTAAGAGACGACTAAGGGAATAAAGGCTTGTAGTACTGTTAGGCGATGGGCTTGCAACCTGTCACTAATACGCTGGTAAATATCTTAGCCTAATTGTGCAAATTGTGGTTATAGAATTATCAACAAGTTTTTAAAGATGTTCTCTGCCTACCCCACTCTGGGAACGAAGGCGTGAGATTATGTATGTAGTTATCCTATTTATGCTGTTACGTAGCTCCACTTCTGAATATTAATGAGAAACTATAGAACATTTCAAGCTCGCCGCAGACAACGCCGCGGGAATGTCATAGTCATATAAAAAAAAATCAAATCGGTCCAGTGGTCTTCGAGTAATCGGGGAACATACATTAAAAAAAAACCCGACGAATTGAGAACCTCCTCCTTTTTTTGAAGTCGGTTAAAAATACACACACTGCACTGTCGCTCAGCTTTTACTTCGAATCTGGCCGGACTGCTGTGTATCTAGATCATGCGAAATTGACTACTTATAGTTATAGCTCACTACTTAATCAATAACCCTATGTAAATTTAAAGTATGTAATGCATTTGATGACACGTCAACATTTGTCTAATTAATAAGTATGATTCTTTTAAATCTAATATTTGTCTTCGACTGTAAAATATACCCCGTAAATATTGCGTATTTATTGAATTTTAACTATGATTCATTAGCTGAGGTATCCTCATACTGTTTCCGGCTATTCAATTAAAATATAAATATTTAATTAATTTCTTACGAATTCTTAGTGATTATTGGGTAATATGATCAAATTTACGTTAATAAAATTTGATAATCATGTAAAATCTTTTAAAAAAATTGCAGGAGACTCCAGCTACGCCCAAAGAACCTCTTTAATGGAGCCGATCCTAAACGGGACTGCTGATACGCCGGAGGCGCGTACTACTCTCACAAGCATTATGTTCGGGCCAGGAATGTTGTGGAAAGGTGCATTGGGGTCTGAAAAATAGATGGAGATAATTTTATTGCCACTCATTATACGCCTGTGAAATAAGTTTTTTTTAAATAGATTATGTTCATAGATGGCGACGCCTGATTAAATGAATTATTATTATTAATTGTTTAATGTATCGCTGTCAAACTTTGGTTTAAATTCGTTTAGATTCGTTTAGGGTACTGTGTACTGATAATATTTTTTTAAGCAAGCTCGTTATTAAAAATCACCACGCAACCGATGAATCCGAATAATTGTGTGTAAGTTATCTATCATGTCCTTAATAATCCTGACATCTCCGAAGTGGCCCAAAGTGATTGACCTTTTAGTAGAGGATCCGTATTAGAAACTACATTCACCCATCTGTTTAAGGAATGAAAAATATTTTATATCAAATTTTGTATGTTAGAAAATATATCTCGAGTGGGTTTCCTGGCCAAGGTATGAAAAAATCTGAAACCCAACATTTTAAATTAAATCACAAAGAAACAGGGTCTTTATGCAAGGAACGGCGGCGGTGCAAATTTTGAATTGAGTTAACCGTGTCATGTGCGGAACCCTCAGTGGGCGAGTCCGACTTGCAGTCCGGTTTTTTTTTAATTACCCATAGCTAGGCCAGGATTTTTTTAGCCGAACTACTCGTTTAACATACTTAGGGCCGAGTTCACCAACAATTAAACGGACGATTAGCGATTTTAACGGGTGTCAAATGTATTGATTAACAGCTGATTAAGACAACCGTCCGTTTAATTGTCGGTGAACTCTGCCTTAAATTTATGTCATGCTCCCTGGACACCCCACTGTCTGTTTTGTAATGTTTTAAAGGATAACCCTAACGTACACAATATGTACCGAATTTGTACATACTTAAAAAGAAATGTACCTCAATAGATCGAGTGTACAAATTATATGAGTTTGGGCTGAGATTAATTTAAGAATTTGTCATTTATTAAAACATAACGCTGTTGTATCCAATATGTACTGAATTAGTACGCACTTTTTTTTTTGAAGTACCTCCATAGATCGAGAATACAAATGATCTGAATTTGGGGTTGCTGTGGAGAATCTCCCCAGCAACCCCAAACATTGAATTTAAGAAATTATTATTTATTAAAACATTACGCTGTTGTACCCAATATGTACTCAATTAGTACGCAATTTATTTGAATTACATTGAATTTAAGAAATTATTATTTATTAAAACATTACGCTGTTGTACGCAATATGTACTGAATTAGTACACACTTTTTTAAATGCACCTCCATAGATCGAGAGTACAAATGAACTGAAACACTTTCGCATATGATTCTGATTTGCAAGCGTAGGCTGTATTTTATAAAGAGAATAAAGCTTTTGCTCAACATGTCGACAGAATAAAATCGACTTTTTCCATGTTGGTTATAATAACAATTTCCTAAATTCAATTTTGGGGTTGCTGGCGAGATGCTCCACGGCAACCCCTAGTTTAGATCATTTGTACTCTCGATCTATGGAGGTGCATTTAAAATAAATTGCGTACTAATTGAGTACATATTGGGTACAACAGCGTTATGTTTTAATAAATAACAAATTCTTAAATTAATCTTTGGGGTTGCTGGGGAGATGCTCCACAGCAACCCCAATATCATATAATTTGTACTCTATTGAGGTACATTTGTTTTTAAGTATGTACAAATTTGGTACATATTGTGTACATTAGGGTTATGCTTTAAAACATTACAAAACCGACAGTGGGGTGTCCAGGGAGCATGACATCTAAATTTGATATTAAATACTTTTCTCTCCTTAAACAGATGGGTGAAGGTCGTTTCGGATCTTAGATCCTTATCCTTACCAATATTATAAACGCGGAAGTTTGTATGTAAGGATGTTTGTTACTCTTTCACGTGGCAACGGCTGCACGGAATTAGATGAAATTTGGAATGGAGATAGCTTATACACTGGATTAAACCATAGGCTTCTTTTTATCGCGGAAAATTTAAAGGTTACCGAGGGAATAATGATAATCGAAATCTACGCCGACGAAGTCGCGGGCAGAAGCTGGTTATTTTATATTTTTGTATAATTACTAGGTACTTCAAATAGTTGGCGTCAAGACCCGGTGATCTGCGAAGAATTGCAACTTACATCCCGCATAAGGGCTTGTTTGCGGAGACGCGGAGCGTCCCGCGTGGCGTGCGGCTTGGCGTTGCGCGGCGCGTCGGGCGTTTTTTCCGTTTACAGAGAGGCGGCGCGTGCAGCGGACCGCGTCATCACACGCGCAAACACAAACATATGGCAATGTACGGTGTTGTTTATAAAGATGCGGGGCGTGATGCGGCACGTAGTGCGGGGCGTAAAGAGTAGCGGTGTCCGCTACATCCGCGGCGGACTCTCGACCGTGTAGCGGAGCGCGCGGCGGACTCTCGACCGTGTAGCGGAGCGCGCGGCGGAGCACAAGACTGTCAGAAGGTTCCGCCGCGGGCCCCGCTGCGGGCGCAGTGGCGGGAACCGTCGTTATTAACGCGTGCGACGCTGCGTGCAACGCGGCGATGCCATCCGCGGGCTCCGCCGCAAGTAACGCTGTATTTGAAGCAAACGCGCGTAAAACCGCTTCTCCGTAAACGCTTTTATACAACGCCATATGTTTGAATTTAGTGCAGACCGCGCCGCCCGACGCTTCGCGCGACGCCCCGCGTCTCCGTAAACAAGCATTAAAGCTTTTCACCAACACCATGCATAGACCTTACAACTTTGATTTGAATAATCTTTATACAAAGTAGACATTAGAAAAGCATTAAAAATACACTGTAAAACGTGTCATTTTATTTATTGTTATTATTATTTTTATTCATGACAATGTTTCTTTGGGCTAACTGCTGCGCCACCTCCTATAGCGCCGCCACAATTTGCCCACCTATAGTGACTAGCGCCCGGGCAATGTCTGATTTACATTAGTGTTTCATGATTTTTATAATGGTTACGACCGCCGATTTTTAATTAATATACCTAAATTAATATTAATAACCGATAAAATAATAAAAACAACGAGTTTACGAATTATTTCCAGGTAACGCTAATTTGATGCGCCTAGTATGATCATCGCCGAAAGCCAGCAACGGCGGAGGAGAAGATGTAGCTTTAGAAGAGGTGTGGGGCATAATGGATAGATCCTTTAATATTATTAACGCTGATAAAATATTTCATCAAATCTCTAGTCACATATTTATTGAAATTAATTGAATTTGTGTGCCTACGGCTTCATTGCATATAAATGGCGGTGGCGGGGCACATCACTCTCAGAACAGATGGTCAATAGGGTGGAAGAGTTCTCCAGTCGTCCGCGTACCGGAAGACGCAGCGCGGGTAGACCTCCAACAAGGGCCGATGACGTAGCTAAGGTTGCCTGAAACCGATGGATGCAAAGGGCGCAGGAGACCTTGGGGGAGGCATATGCCCAGCAACAGTGAACGTCTTTCGGCTGAAATGATGATAACTACACTATGAAAAATACTAGAAATAAATTTTGTTATTCTTATTTCTAAAATTTCTAAAAAAAAACCATTCACTTGCTTTTGTTTATGAAGGGGATTGCGGTCGTAATCAAAATAATTATGGTACACAATACTAATGTTTCGAGGCGCTCGTAAACGGAATAACAATCGTCTTTGGGGGACTGCCCTACGACACTACTAAACCGCACTACTGTACCCTTAACATGGGTTACAATTAAAGTACTCGCTAGCGAGTGGAATGCTCTGTCCCTCGCAGTCCTCGAGGTATTCTTATAGAGTGCGAGGGACAGCATTCGACTCGCTAACGAGTACGGTAACTGTAACTCATGGTAAGGGTGCTGACCAAAACTAGTATTTTAAATGTGAGGTAGGTCGGTTCCCTCCTTCCCCACGGCACTACTAAGCCGCACTACCGACCAATGATTTCTATTTCTAACTCAAATTTAACGGAGAAGACGGAAATTAAAATTTAGAATTTAGCGGAGCTCCTTTTTTGGGTGGTTTGGCCCTTCGGGCCTGCTGAACAACTAACATAACCTAACCCTATCTCATATTTATGATATTAGTTTTGGTCAGTAGTGCGGCCTTGGGGCAGTCCCGTTGCTTGGTTTATGTTATTTTAACCGACTTCAAAAAAAGGAGGAGGTTCTCAATTTGTCGGGTTTTTTTTATTTTTTTTTATGTATGTTCCCCGATTACTCGAAGACCACTGTCCCGATTTGAAAAATTTTTTCGTTGTTCGTATGGGTATACTTTCTAGTTGGTCCCATTGTCACCACGTCAGGATCTGATGATGGGATCATGGAGAAATCAAGAGAACTCCTCAAATATTATAGGCACACCTATAGCGATTTTGGTATTTTTCACTGTAACTCATGCATTTGCTTTTGAAAAGTACTATATGGTGAAGTGGAACTGATGATGAAGACCACAGGTGGCCCCCGGAACTCCTTAACGGTACCTATTTCAAAGGTGGCGATAAGATATTTCGATAAAGGAAGTTGAGCGACTATGACGAAGCATATTTAGGTTTAAATATGACTATGACATTCCCGCGGCGTTGTCTGCGGCGAGCTTGAAATGTTCTATAGTTTCTTATTAATATTTAGAAGTGGAGCTACGTAACAGCATAAATAGGATCACTAAAAAGTATAAAATAAAATAAATGTTTAAAAAAACAAAAACCCGCCTTCAAAAAGCAAAAAATAACTTCTTTAAAATGATAGGTAAATAGGTCAGTCCAACTGAAGTCGGCGTCCAACAATATTTTAACCAAAAGCAGACTTCAGTTGGACTGACCTATTTACCTATCATTTTAAAGAAGTTATTTTTTGCTTTTTGAAGGCGGGTTTTTGTTTTTTTAAATATTTATTTTTAGTTGTTCAGCAGGCCCAAAGGCCCAAACCACCTAGAAAAAGGAGCACGGCGGAGCTCCATTGACTCCGTCAAATTAAAAAATGCGGGTTAGTAGTGACGTGGGAAAGGAATGGTTCGCTTGAGTGCGTCAAACATTACGATGAAGTATTTAACTACTTGATAACAATGAAATTATACTTTGATTTTATGCACGTTTAATAATATAAAATAAAGAAAACAATATTATAAAAAAACCTAAATTCTTCTGCTTCTTGCCAGAATCCTTGAATTAACTAATTAATTCAAAATGTTCTCGATATGTTGACCATTTGCTCGTTTGCATGCTTCGTATCTTAATAATGTATTACGATGCACTGCATTCAGATCGCGTTGCCGTATGGTCTCAAATGCCCGTATAATTCGATTTTTCAACATTTCTACAGTATCCACTTCAGCGGAATACACATCATCTTTGATGGCTCCCCATAAAAAGAAATCCAAACATGTCAAATCCGGCGACCTCGGGGGCCAACGCTTGGGAGCATAACGCCCGATATATCGATCTCCAAATATCTCAGTCAACTTTTGGCGTACTGCAACAACGGAGTGAGCAGGGGCTCCATCGAGTTGGAACCATGTTACGTTTCTTACGTTCTCAGGCAGTTGATTGTAATACTCTAACAGAGTTCCATTTATTAATTGTAAGAAACGTGCCGAAGTTCCATCAATGAATACTGGACCGATTATTGTACTCCCGTGAACAGCTGCCCACACGTTAACCGAGAAACGGTATTGGTGGGCTGTTTGTCTCATTAACCGGGGGTTGCTGGTACTCCAATAATGGGTATTTTTCGGATTCCAGAGTCCATTGTTGGTAAACGTTGACTCATCTGTCCAGATGACGTTTCGGGCAAATGTTATGTCGCGTGTACTCCCATGGCACTGAGATAAAAACCACTCGCAATAAGCCAGCCGCACTGTGTGGTCTCGCTGCAACAGAGCCTGCACTTTCAAAAATTTGTAGGGGCGTTTTTTGTTCTTTTTCAACACTTTGTGAACAACACTATTACTAACACCAAATACGAGACCCGCTCTCCTTGTGCTTGTAGTTGGACGTTCTCGGAAGTGCTGTAGAATCTGCCGTTCCAATGCTGGTCTGACGCTAGATGCCGCAGGCCCGTGTGCCGCCGGTTGCACTCTACCGGTTATGGGCAGATTGTCCCGCACACGTTGCACTGCGTTGACTATGACGCGGCCGCTCGAAGGTTGCCTCCGGTTAGGATGTCGTTCACGGTATAAACTAAGTGCTCGAACAGCATTGCCTCTTGCTTCCCCGTATAGTAGAATCATGTCACACAATTCGTGGGCATCATAATTATTCCGTGCCATTTTTTATCGGTGAATGAAAATTGACAACACTTAGCTGTCAATGTTAGAATTTTTCGTTTTAAATTACCATAAAACCTTAATTGAATAAAAAGTTCAGACTGAAGAATTTGACAATTTCTTGAACATAAATTTAAAAAGAAATAACCAAAACCAGTGCCATTTTGTATCTCTTACTAATTTAGTTCCTAAGTACATCTGGATACGAACTAATTTCGATCGTTTTAAGTATTTCTGAAGTAGCATCCCCCGTACCAAGAAACCAAACGAATGACGGGCGACCATATCGCGATGTTAATATCCATTGACTGTGAAGCTTAATTTGAATCGCTATTTTCTCCACATTTTAGGACTTTGGAACATTAAGATATTTTAAATATGACTGCTAAATATCTAAGGAATCGTCATTTAAATTTATTGCTCCTGTTACAGGACACACCCTGTATATCATGCGTAGTTGAGCAGGAAAATGTGTCAAAACTCAGTATGTTCAGATGAACTCTTAAATAGTAATAATAATAATTATATATATATATACATACACACATATATATATATATATACATACACACATATATATATATACACATATATATATATATATATATACATACATATACTTACCCATGACGGTGCAAAACAACCACATAGTTTTGATACATTCTCCTACAGAAACCGGTTCCCCTAGACAATAATAGCTTGTAAAACCATTATCTAAATGTACATGACAATACAATTTGAAATAAATAAATAAATGTTATGCAAGACGAAAATTAGACATTTTAAAATTGTATTATCTACATGTTATAGAAAATGGCTTTTATAGCCAATGAATGATTATAGCAAGTGATGAAAATAGAGGAAATGAATTTATAGCATCTAATTGTATGACACTTGATTTTATAGGAAATATGGTAGGCCCTATATTTTTGGATAGTAGAAGGTACTCGCATTGAGGTTTACATGATTTTTTAAGAACATATTCAATACCTTTCTGGAAGAAAAAAAAAAACAATACCCCATTCTTCTAATTAACACGTCGCCTCCCACTTCCGAAATCACTTATAGATATATACTTTTACGCGTTACTAATTAACGCGTCTCTTTCATTCTTTTCCGTCCAAGAACATTGAAGAAAGAGAGATATGTCACTAACGCATTTCCCGTAAGCCGTCAGTTGTGCCTAAACCTTTGTGTGGGAGCGACGTGTCAGTGTTGTGCGGGTCGCCGTGTACTAATGTGAGCATCTAAATCCCGAATTTTGGTTCTCAAAAATTGTAATAAACACGTTCACGTTTTTAAAATCAACCAATAATAAATTAATAATTCTATGGCTCTGTGAAATTTTGTATGTATTAAGGCCCTGTATTTAACTGGATCTTGTAGTTTATGATGTATACTAACCAAAAGTTATATTTTTTAATTAAGAATCCCTAATACACACGTTTTATTTACGCGTCAAAATTAACACGTTAATTAGTCTAAGAGTTTAGAAAATATCAAATGTCAAGGTTTTTGGTACATAAAATCTATTAATTTATATTCAAATTCAAATTCAAATTGTTTATTGCGTATCACATTTCAAAGACACAGGTGTGAATACAGGTATGTATACATGTGACACCCTGCAAGGGCACAGCAACATAGATCTAGAGGGGCTAACTATTTTTAATCAACCTAAGAACATTTATATCGAATTTTACCAACAACTCAACAGACGACCAGAGTGTCAACAGCTGTCAAAATGTATGAACTAACACTCTATTAACACTTAACAACGTATGGTGAAATTAGTACTTAATCTTTAACCTAGGTTAACATGTAAACAATGTACATATTTCTTGCTTGAGATAATATGCAAAACCACTTTAAATTAATTCACGGAAATTATCTCTTTAAAAATTATTCCATTAAACGCGTCATATTCTCATACGCGCATCGCTCAAAAGCGAATAACACACACGTATAAAACCCTTTCTAGTTAATTAACCGCCAATAAACATTAAAGTTTGAATGGTTGATATGTTAATAAATTTGGGACAAAATTTATCAAAAAACAAGTGGAAAAAAGCGGCGCGTTAATTAGACTGAGAACATAAATCTGGAGAATGACTGATATCATAAATCCTTTATTATGCGTTCGAAACCCGTTGGCAATGAGCATTTGCCTACCTGCGGTAGTAGGTGACAGCTATGATAGCTGTAACATAATATTGTAATTACGCTATCAAATATTAAAAAATAATGAGTTTCAAATTTAGAACATCTCCCAAAACCAACACAATTAAAATAGGCCCAATTCTAGTATCAGGGTCAATCAACCAAATATTCTTTGTACTTTTAAGTATGTTTTAATTAAACAGTACCTACTGTTAAACCAAAGCCAAATGAAAATAAGCTATCCAAATCAGAATAATTTTTTTGCCAAAAATACTGGTATCACTGGACAAACCCCTATTTTCATACAAAAATGGGGACATTGTCCACTAAGTTACCAGTGAAAGAAGAAATTTTAATTGTTTAATAAATATATCAGCCGGGTCATAGAATTCACTGTTTATCTGTGTAATAAAAACTGCAATATTTTAAAGAAAATCCATTTAAAAACTATATTAAAGCGAAAAATTTCGTCGGTCCTAGGCAGGATTCGAACCCATTTTTTCGCTTTAATATAGTTTAGAATTTCGTAACAGACGTTTCTGTTAAATTTAAATATCTTTAGAAAATCCATTTAGTTTTTCTTTATGCTTAAAAGTAATACAAACTTATATTTTTTTTTACAAAGAATAGTTGATTGAACCATCAGTCAAGAAGATAGTTTTTTTAGGGTTCCGTAGTCAAACTAGGAACCCTTATAGTTTCGCTTATAGTTTCGCCATGTCCGTCCGTCCGTCCGCAGCCTAGCTCAGAGACTCTTAAAAAAACTCTCAGAGAAAGCTGTAATTTGGCATGAATATACATATCGCACTGCTAGATCAAAACAGTATTAACATTGAAAAATATCTTAAATGAAAGCACATATAATGAAGTTAATAGGAAAATTATCACGACTAAGTAGACTTCATTGGTTATTGAGTTACAAATGTTTATATTATTTGCGGTGTTGGTAAACTGACCGCGACCTATGTCGATTTATGGGGATAACAGTTTTCCAACGCCAAAGTTAAGTTTGTCGCGGGTTCTAATTTGTTTGTAGTAACGGCTTCGGAACCCTACACCACAAAATAGATAAGTACAGAAGTCAATCTACATACAAAGTGCGCTCGAGCAACGCACACATAGACACTGCTCACGGCCACGATATCTCGGACCCTCTGGGACCAGTGCGGGCGCGAGTACCATCCGCTTGAGACACGCGTCTGTGAACTTTTTTGTGCAATTATGGAGTAAAAAAAAAAGAGTTATTATACCTAACTGTTCAGTGGATAGTTATTTAAATTCAACATTTTTTTTTAAAGCTACCAGTCGTTTCAGAGAGTTCGATGGTTCGTTTTAACGTTACACAGTTAGGTAGGTAGGTAGGTAAGCTCCTCGCCCCGGCCCCCGAAGAATATATCTAAGATCGATTTACATAATAGTTTCCTATTTTGAATCAGTATAAACGAAGTACTTAACTAAATTATTGTAAGGTAAATTCACGCCACCTTACGGAAGTTGAAAACATGTTTTTTTGTTTGTGTAGATAATGTGTTGTTTTTAGTGTCATTTGATAGGTTTAGGTCTAAAACGGATAGGGCAATGGAAATTGTGTAATTAGGGTAATCTTTTTGAAGTTATTAGGGATTTTCGATAGTGAAAATTGACAAACGTAAAATTTTGTATGTTTCTGCTCTGTAAACTTTTTGTATTGTAATAGTAGGTGGGTTTATTGTTTTCTTACAACTAGATACTAGTGTCACTACCACGATAGTGTTTTGTGCATAAGCCATAGTTGACAACCCTAGAGAGACCGCCGAGCGTAGGTATGAAAAGTGAAGTACATACATGTGATTTACTTCTGTACCTATCTGTTTTGTGCCTACACTGAGCATGGTCCGACATGCTTTTGCCCGGTTTTTTTTTATTTCACTTTTATTATTATAATATTATAACTCAAATCGCGAACTCGCGAAGGCCGTTTCTTCCTCTACCTCGTCATAACTTTTTGATAGTAAACGCTTTAATACTGTTATTAATTAACTTGTTCACTCAAGTAATTGTGTTCGCGTTTTATGCCTCCCTCGCTACCTGCAACCTTATTCCGCCAAATGGCTTATCTCAGTGCGATTTGTCGTTTAAGTTTATCGGGCAGCTGCGCCACGCTATTCCGGTGGTCTCCGTCTTAAAAGAAAGTAGGCCACATTACATAAGCTTCTCAAATACACATCTCGCGATTACATTGGAGATAAAAAAGCAAAAAATCAGGAGGGCAAATAAAAACTGGTGGAGAATTCCTACGGGCCAGGAAATTGAGCTGCACCGGATATCGTCGCACCGGAACGACGTGCGACGGAGCAATGGCTTCCGGTCGAGGTGGGCGGTCTTCATTATTCCCTCATTCTCTCACATTTCAATTCTGTATAACGGTTTTTAATTTTAAATCATATTTCATTGACATGTTTCCGGTCTGACGTGATTAATGTTGTTACAGTAAGCATTAATGTTACAAACGATTAAGGTAAAGTTAGAGCTACGGTACTTATTACATTTATTTATGTTATTCTGCTGGGCACAGCAATGGTGACATTCTATTGATTTCGAATAATGTTGCGTTTTAGATTGCTGCCCTATTCTTTTGTCGATCGAGAGATCTTGAGGAACAATCTGGGCCTCTTTTCAACACGGTAAAACCACATTGTCTTTGACGTGTTATGGTATTGTTCTTATACGATTATTGTTGACGATACGATAACATTTCAAAAGCAATATTCCTTTACCGTCTTGAATAGAGGCCCTGTAGGTTGAGGAGAAAGAGTTTGCGATGCTTGCCCACGTGAGCCGAATAAGAGAGCCGGTTTTCTAGAACGTTTCTAGCGCGTACTATATGAATTTGGAGTGAGCTTCCTGCTGAGACTTTCCCAATGCGCTACAATATGGGGCTTTTTAAAAAGGGTATCATTAAATTTCTTCGAGACCGGCAATGCATTGGTGACGCCTCCGGTGTTGCAAATGTCCATAGGCAACGGTGACCACTTTCCATCAGGTGGTCTGTCCGCCTGTATGCCCGTCGACGCCAATAATAAAAAAAAAGAACGCGATGCAACTTTAAACTGGAAATTCAGTCTTACTCCAATCATTAACGACATAGAAAATCAAAGTATATGCAGAACGCGGTCCCGACTAAGTTCCCTTGAAATTTCTTGAGATCTCGTTTCGTATTGGTTCGCCCCGCGTGCCTGTCCCCACCCACAGCCGCAAGCCGCGCGATGTACCTTTGTTTGAAGACGATCTACTGTTCTCCATACTGTGGTTTAACTAACTATTTAACGCAAATACGTAAACAAAAGAATGTTATAATGTTGTAACTATTTTTACCAAACGAGCTATGAATTACATTACAACTACATACATAATGAGTAGGTGTGTTTACCCGTGTAGGGAATATGAAGACCCAGAAATGCTATGCTATACACGTAATTAATTTCGCGATGTCGGGATCCACTGTTAATATCTCTTGATCTGTTTCGGCTGCTACGCTAAGCCTCGTGATTGTGAGGTCGGACACTCATTCAGGAATGCTCAGGGCAGCGTTTGTGGATAACATATAAAGGTTTTATTTAAGTCTATTTAGCATAACAAATGATTCTTATTTTCATTATGTTTTTTTGTTCTTCATGATCATTATTGTAAGTCAGGATTTTTGCCCTATATTGTAATAAAGGTTAAAAACGAGTTCAAGAAAATCATAGTCAAAATATAATTGCAAATGTTGTATGTTAGGGACATAGTACCCGGTTTTAATTTATAAAATATACGTTTACTTAAAAACAATATTTAAACGATCTCACAAATCTCCGAAAGTATGCGGGAAATTACGTATACTTAATTAATCCATTTTTATTGTCATTTCACGAAGAAACGTTCCTACGAGATTCATTTTTAGGGTTCCGTACCCAAAGGGTAAAAACGGGTCCCTATTAATAAGACTTCACTGTCCGTCTGTCTGTCTGTCCGTCTGTCTGTCTGTCACCAGGCTTTATCTCATGAACCGTGATAGCTAGACAGTAGACATATTCACAGATGATGTATTTCTGTTACCGCTATAACAACTAATACTAAAAACAGAATAAAATAAATATTCTAGCTCCCATACAACAAACGTGATTTTTATAGATAATGGTACGGAACCCTTCGTGCGCGAGTCCGACTCGCACTTGGCAAGTTTTTTTATTATTTTAATATGAAAAGGAACGAAGTATATCGCCTAGCAGGAGTACTTTTCTTATTGCTAAGCGCTCAATGCCGTTAAATCCATAAATGTACTTTGACGATTCCCGAACAATATACTTTACTTGAAAGGTAAGTACTTACATTTTATACGAGAAGATGGGGCATATAATGCCTCGTTGCCTTTCGGCAGCTTCACTAAACTTTATTACATCTTTTGTTATAAGTAATAGGCCTGAAGCTTGAAAATCTCTGAATATTAGGGGCCCTTTTATTATAAGGAAATAAATAATGGGCTTGCTCGTTAACCAATGACTTAATAATTCTGTTACACAGCCTTCACCATAAAAATGTATGGATCCCGTGGGAATTTTAAGAAATGACGGCAAATAAGTCCCTAGCAGGATATTACTCAGAAAAAAATAAATTCGGGCCAAAACAATAATGCAGAGCGTTCGAGTTGAAAATCAATGGAAAGGGTCCTCTCAGTATCGCATAAGCTCTTTGAAAAAAGTTCCCAGTTTGAATTGACTTTCCCTGTTCGGGCCGAAGTTTTGGTACGCCTCAGTTGGTCGTATCGCGGGTGACCCATTTCAAATGTCATTGTTAAATCGACATGTAGTCTCCTCAACGTATACACCTTTACACAGAAGAGGATCTGTCGTTACTCACCAACTTTACTGTTACGCAGACATTCCGGATCTTTGAATTGTTAAAATCGTGTCTATACGTGTCACAGTACTTTATTGGGTTATTTGTTTGTCGACCGGGTTTGCCGTGAGATGGTTAAGTTAATTTTGATTCGTTTTGAAATTACCGTCGTCCTTTTGTTCTATTTCGACTGCTAAGGTATTGATTAATGTATGAGCTGAAATATGGCAGTGACGTAAGTAACTATATGCAGGTAATCATCAAGTTCCTTTTTTAGGAAACTTATATAAGCACTAGAGGACGCCCGCGACTTCGTACGCGTAGAATTAGTTTCCCGGTACTCCCCCTATGTCTTCCCGTTGGGGATCGATTTTCGGAAAATCTTTTTTAGTGCTCACTTACATCATAAAAGGAACCCCTAGGGTGTGATTCTCTCAACAACGACGAACGGACGGACGAACGAGTGATTGTCCAAGCGGCGAGTTTAAGTAGTCCCGTCAAAGTGAACAAAACACATTTTAGCGCGTGTATTCATAATTCATAATTCATAATTCATAATAGTTTATTGCATTCACATAGTGATAAGGTCTTCGAACGAGCACAGTTATAATGTGAACCCTGCAAGGGCATTACAATCTTAGGTACTAACTTACTTAACTATAATTTGAATACATAATCATTGTAAGTTTTAACTTTACTAACATTTTATTGCATTTCACAAACCAATCGCTACTGGGAAAAAATTGACAATAGGTTGTTTCTATGAATCTATAAAAAAATCATTAATTGAGTAATAAGCTTTATCTAATAGGTAATTTTTTAAGCGTATTTTAAATTGAACTACATTTTGTATATTTTTTATTGCGTCTGGGATATGATTGTAAACTTTTATAGACATTACAAATGGGCTAGAATGCACCATTTTCAAAGTTGAAAATGGTTTTGCTAATCTCTGTCGAGGGCGGAGATTTTGGTGCCTCGTATACTCGGGAAAAAGATTGAGGTTTTTCTTTACAAAAAGGCATACCTCTAAAATGTACATCGATGCCAAAGTAAGAATTTTTTGCTCTAAGAAATGGGGTCTGCAGCTTTCCATACTGGAGCTGTTAACAAGGATTCTGACGCAACGTTTTTGTAACCGGAACAGATGGACAGCGTCGGAGCAGTTACCCCATAGTACTATCCCGTACTGAAGAGAGGCATGTGCGTAAGCGTAGTAGGCGGACTTGGCTGTTTTTAAGTCAGTACATTTCTTGAGTTCGTTCAACGCGTATGCGAACCTGCTCAGCTTTGATCTTACTTTATAGATATGATCTTTCCAGCTTAAGGCAGAGTCGATTGTTATGCCCAGTATGGGAAATGCATTTACCGACTCCAGATCGATATTTTGAAAAGAATAATTTATAAACATTGGTTGCTTTTGATAGGGCTTAAACTGTATGATTTTGGTTTTATTAAAATTTATTTCGAGATTATGGTCCTTTAACCAATGCACGACGTTTTGCAGTACGGTGTCCAATTGGTTTTTTATACAATGTTCGTTTTGACATGGCATCACTATAGAGATGTCGTCGGCAAATAAGGTGCAGGGATAGTCTACAATTTTGGGCAAATCATTGATATACAATAAAAACAGGATAGAACCTAGAACACTTCCTTGCGGTATAGATTTGATTACTTCTTTTTTCTGTGATCTAATCCTTCTAATTTCGCCTGTAAAGTAGTCGTAGTGCTCTATCTCCACACACTGCGAGCGGTAGGAGAGGTATGAAACAAACCAGTCGTGTGCGACACCACGAACACCTACACCATGCAATTTCCTCAAGAGGATGTTAAATAATACCCGATCATAGGCTTTACTCATATCTACAAGGATGCCCAAGGCATATTTCCTGTCATTTATTATTTTGGTTATCTCCTTCGTATATTTATATACCGCGAGTGCGGTGGACTTTTGTTTCCTAAAGCCATGCTGAACATCACTAAATATGCTGAATCGCTCGCAGTAAGAATAAAGACGACTAGACATCGCAGCTTCGAATATTTTAGAAAACGTAGTTAAAAGTGCAATTGGCCGGAAGTTGCTTGGATCGCTTTTATCACCTTTTTTGTGCAACGGTTTAATAATTGAAAGTTTTAAAGAGTTTGGGACAGACCCTTCAGCAAATGATTGATTGATAAGGGCCGTCAGAGGACCTGCGAGTTCTTTTGCACATATTTTGACAAGTATAGGGGGCAATTCGTCATAGCCACAGCTTCGCTTGTTCTTTAAGTTACGAATTATTTTGAGTACTTCTTTATGGGAAACAGGACATAAATACATTGAATTTTCGGAAGGGTTAATGACTTCTCTGCCAGTAGGTAGCGTGTTGCTATCCGTTGCCGGACAGCCCCCTACCGACGAAAAGAATTCATTAAATGCCTCCGCGATTAGAATTGGATTTTCAGTAGACTCATCATTATTAATATTTAGCTTCATGTTGATCCTATTTTTAAAAGTAAGTTTATTTGTTTGTTCTTTAATAATATGCCACATAGATTTTACTAAATTATCAGACTTTTTTACTATTTTAATATTTTGTATTTTTTTTGATATTGTAATTGTTCTCTTTAATAATTTTTCATAAGTTTTATAATGGTGTTGTAGTACAGAATATTTTTTCTGCGTTGATAATATCTTCAATAACCTTTTATGTTTGCAAGATTTTCTTATACCTGGGGTTAGCCAAGTTTTTTTATTTTTATCCTTTAGTTTTATACGAATTATAGGTACACATGCATTTAATTTGTCCTCTAATATAGCAGCAAATGAATCAAAGTTTAGGTTTATGTTTCTGCTTGTGGTTATTATTCGGCTAAAATCAATTTTCATCAGTTCTAGTTTGAAAGAGTTTATATTGCGTTTATTATAAATCCTTTTTTTTATTGTCCAATTGGTACGTGTGGATTGTTTTTTAGATGGTAAGTTTATTAGAATCCCTTTATGGTCAGAAAGGCCATATTCCTTTACAGAAATATTTTGTTCACTGATTAAATTACTAAATATAAGGTCGATACAAGTAGAGCTGGTTTCTGTTATTCTAGTTGGTACTTTTACTAGTTGTTGAAAGTTATAGCTTGTCATTACATTTAATAATGCTGCAGAGGATGTTGTTCGTTCTAACACATTTACGTTGAAGTCTCCGCCGATTATAATATCTTTTTTACAATACTTTTTTTGTAAGTGACGTAACAGTTTATCTAAACAATTGTAAAATACATCAGGCATTCTTTTGCTATCTGGCCAGTACAGGTTGATAATTAGAAGATTTAGCTTTAGTACATCTATGGCACAGATTTCGAAAATAGTTTCTAAAGACATATCCACTATTTCCTTACATTCTAGATAATCTATATGTTGCTTTAACAAAATACATACTCCTCCTCCCTCGCAGTTGCTTCGACAGAAGGATGAGGCTAGCTTGTATCCGTCGATGCGGAGGATGTCCAATTTTTTTGTTGTTATCCACGTTTCCGAGAGACATAAAGCGTGTATACTCTTTTCATCGTCCAGGAGAGATTCCAACAGATGGCGTTTATTCTTTATACTACGCACGTTCTGATAAAGGACGTTCAATGTATTATCGAAAAAGAAAAAAATCTGCTTCGTGATTGTTACTGTTGCCGGGAGACTCGTTTTCAATTTCCTTTTCAGTTAAAGTTGCCTTCTCCGGCTCTTGTTCACAGTTGTAAGCATTAATGTGATCTATTGTTTTTTGTATCCCCCTTACAACTTCTCTGAAACCATGATTATTCAGCATGCCCGTATGTCTGTGAAACATGTTGGTATCATAAGACAGATTTAAGTTGGAGTCATTGAGGAAGGCATATTGGTGTGCCTGGATGTCCAGATATAGCAAGTTATTGAATGTTTCAATCCTCCAGTTGTAAATATCATTATTGTTGTTAAATTTATAAGTTGGCAAACAAATTATGAAATTTGTGTTATCTAAACTCTGGAGTGTTTCTCGTATTAAAAATACTAGGTTCAGGTAGTTATATGTTTTTCTAAAATCCTCTTCTCCTATAAAGATGATACAATGATCACTTTTGGTAAAATTTTTCGTTTTTAAATCAATATCTTTCAACAGTTCTTTTATTCCAGCGTTGGGAGTTAAAAAGTGACAGATTTGTAAATTCTCGGAAAGTGTGCTTTCAGTAATTTGACTGACTTTGTTACTCTTGTTACTACTGATTATACAGAGTTTGCTTCTTGCTGTTTTTGGGATGCTGTGCTCCTGCGGTATTGGTGGTATTGAAATATTGATCGCGTTAACATTAAGTTCAGGGCCAAGGATCGGAGTTGAGAAAGGTGTGCTTTGCTTAGATGAGACGTCCCTTTGAACTGGGGTAGTTAAAATTGAAGGTTTCTTGCTATCCACCCTCTTTGTTTTTTTGTTTCGATTTCTTACAGGTGTTACCTTCAGTGGTGTATTTTCATTTAGTAGCTTTTTGTATGTGCTAATTTGTTTCTGACAGCACTCGACTGTCTTGGTTAAATCCGTAACTTGACTGTTCAATTTAGCGATTTCCTCATGTGCAGATAGTAATTCAAGTTTCAGCTGATCGATTTCTCCTTTGAGACTTAATGAAATTGAAAGATCATGCGTTGTTACATTCGGCAAGCTTCTTGGTGTTAGAGGGCTTTCGCCGTTGCATGTTGTAGTGCTCAGGTCGCTATCGGTAGTGACAGTCAGGTTCTCTTCGGATAAGGAACGAGGAATTTTTGGTTTTAGTCTAAAAGTATCTACTGGGTGATCACCCTGAGTGAAATTACATTCTTCTCTTGATTGTGTAGTAGACTCGGGTTTCACCGAGTTTTTAACTGGCGAATGTTTCTTTGAAGTACTAGGAGTCACATTTTCTATATTAGGGGAAAGATTACGGCACTTTACGCATTTCCATGCTTTTTTTGTGACATTAGTCATGAGTAAGAATCTGCTTCTGGTCACCACCTTCGTGCAATCGATATGTAATGCATGTTCACATAATGAGCATTTTAACCATTCGTTGTTAATTATGTCGTTTTCGCATTTATTACATTTAATTTTCTTACTTCGACTGCGAGACGTCATAATAAACGTCGTAGCAACATGTAAGTGGACGGCTAATTCGAAGTGCCGAATAGCTTTATTAATGTTACTGGCAACACTTATTAACAAAATTTCGGAGGGTAGGGATTTGATTTTTATGATTATTTGCGAAGGTAGGTGAGAGATTCATAAATACGCGTTATGCCACAGGGTTAGTTTTAAGCACTGTATTTCACACAATTCAATAAATTAATGGGCACTAATATAGGTACTAAATAATTAAAAGGTAATTTTCACTTTTTTGCCACTTTTTTGAAGTATTAAACGGATTAATGTATAATTTAAATAAAAGTTCAAGAGCACTTGTGCACGCCATGACAGTTGACAGCAGACCCATCTCATCATTCAATTTGGCAGCATGACTTCTCGAACGTATAAGGCTGCCTAATTGACAATGCACGCGCTAAACTGCGTTTTGTTCGCTCGGACGGGACTACTTAAACTCGTCGCTTCGATTCGCTATTCCGTCCGACCGACCGCCGTTTTTTGAGAGAATAACACCCCTGTTTCAAGTTTCTAGGTAGGTACAGTAGTTTTGGCTGTGCGTTCATATGTAAGTCAGTCAGTCAGGTTTGCCTTTTATATATAAAGATTACACTGGATATGAGGCTATTACATTATCATTTTAGGTATATTTAACAAATAATTATTTTACCGTATCATATCTGGAGGAGCCCAAACTTGGTATGTTTTGAAAATGTTTTTAATTTTAATTTAAAACAAGTGACTGAAATATAATGATGTGATATATTTTTAGAATCGGATTAGTAAGCCCTTTCATTAGATACCACACAAAATAGGTTTCAGAACAAAATGATTTTTTTCCCATACAAAAAAAGATGACGTCATAACTCCTCTCCTTTTTTGTTTTTTTTTTCGTGCTACGAGTCAAATTGTTTTGTATGGCCTAAAGATCAATCGTTCCAATTTTCATGATTTTAACACCATTTGCAGCTTTTTTTGGCTTACCGCTAGCACAAATTGTGGTTAATTGTGCACTTTTTGGTGGAGTCAGTCATTGTGTATACAAACATTTTATTTTTCGAACGGTATGTAAGGGCGCCATGTCCTATCTACGAACGTATGTAAATTGAATGCTCATTTATTATTAAACATTTAAGTAAAGTACCTACCTAACTAAACAACAAGGCCGCTGATAAATTATTCAATCCTCCGGGATACCGGGGGCCGCGTCGAGTCGATGTCGTATTAACACGTTTAAATTATTAAAACAGCTGTTAAAGATATACCATGTTCTTGTGTTTTAATATGTTTTAGTCCAAGAAAAAATTAGGGATAAGTTTTTGTTGCCACTGTACTTTTTAGGGTTCCGTAGTAAAAGGAACCCTTATTGTTTCGCCATGTTCGTCTGTCCGTTTGACCGCGGTTTAACTCAGAGAATATTGGTAGGTACTACAAAGCTATAATTTGTCATAGATATACATTAAAATTACGCCGCTGAAGTTGTAAAATAAAACCAAGAATATTTTTTTTTACGAGTAAAGCAAAGGTAATTATTTTTTTTACCATATTATCGCGTGAGGTACCTAGTTATCAATAGATAGCTCTTAAATTATGTATACATACGTTATTATTATTATCAATTTATAGACTTTAGGGGTCGTTTAGGAAGTATTGAACTCGAAAAGAGTAATTTTCGCTAGAGATACGTGTCATAGGGTGATGGTGATGGAACCAGTAACAAAGAAGGACCAATGGTGGACACTTGATTTTTATGTTACAGAAGATAAGAGTAACCTATTTTTTTTTTTGAGACAGACGATTACGAAGAAGAAGAATAAGAAGAAAAACAATTTATTCAAAGAAAATAAAACGCACACAGAGCAAAAATAACAATGTTTTACAGCACAATTATGTAAAAAACAATTTTGTGGTATAAAATAACTAGGCCGTTATACAAGGCAGAACACATACTTGTGTGCACCGGATCCCAGCAATGTGCGCGGATAAATAGGTTCGGGCTTAGCATGTGTTGTGACGCAAGATCACAACGCTGTTTTTTTTACAACCTCATGGTCTGTGAATTAAGTGTCCATTATTGGTGCCTTTAACTAAAAGTGTCCAATATTGGTGCCGTCACCCTACCTATATTTTAAATGGGTTTATATATATTGTGATTTTTGTAACGGCTTAGGAATCCTACACTGAGCTTGGTTTTCGTACAGGCATCATCTGCTTGTTGAGGCCAACGAGCCCCTATTCGGTCTGCCTACGTTTAGTACAATAGAGATCCTGCTGCTGTGGTTGTCATTTCAATATCTTCGTTACCATTATCAAAAGTTTTAAATTCGCAATAAATTGAATGCACTTTATGCCGTTTAAGGCTGATTTGTCAATCTCCGGACAACACTTTCTGTCAGATTAATTTTAGTTTTCTCCTTCTCTTTTTTATATCGAAAAAAGTTTAACAAAACAAAAACCCGCCTTCAAAAAGCAAAAAATAACTTCTTTAAAATGGTAGGTAAATAGGTCAGTCCAGCGGGTTTTAGTTTTTTTAAACTTTTTTTTATTTTATACTTTTTAGTGATCATAATGATGCTGTTATTCTCCCATTTCTCAAGAAACAATAGAACATTTCAATCTCGCCGCAAGCAACGCCGTGGGAAAGTCATAGTCATATATTTAAACCTAAATATGCTTCGTCATAGTCGCTCAACTATCTTAATCGAAATATCTTGTCGCCACCCTCGAAATATATAGGAGTTCCGATGGCCATCTGTGGTCTTCATCATCAGTTCCACTTCACCAAATAGTGGTTTCCAAGACCAAATACACGAGTTACAATGAAAAATACCAAAATCGCTATAGGTGTGCCTATAAATTTTGAAGAGTTCCGTCGATTCCTCATGGATTCCACAATCAGATCTTCATGTTGAAAAAAATGGGACCAATCTGGAAGCACCAGCTTTCAAATACAAAAAGAATCTTCAAAATCGGTTCACCCAGTCGAAAGTTCTGAGGTAACAAACATTAAAAAAAAAAAAAAACAGACGAATTGAGAACCTCTTCCTTTTTTTGAAGTCGGTTAAAAAGGGAAAGGCATAACTTTTACCTGCAACAATTTTAATTTTATCATACGTTGTCAATACAAAACCAACAAGCTGCTAGCTTAAATCTACTAACTTGAATGTCTGATAAGCCGTTCGTTTTATTTGCTACAATATTAAATAAATAAAGACTCACGATTAGTATATCGAGAAACTCATCGCAATAAAAACAGAAAACTATGGATAGCCAAACCATAAATGCATTAGAATGCAAGAAATGTAACTGCATTTTATTTCAACAATGTATTTACTTTGTTAGCAGTTTGACTTAACTAAATTCAAACAACGGGATGCACGTATTAAGCAGCAAAAAATGTGCTTCTAGCGGGCTGAACAAACGGCGAAATGTATTTAAACTGTAAGGCGAGAGCTCGTAATGAAGTTTACACAGCTCTCCAGAACCGACAGAACCCACCGAAACCATTTTACAATAACTCACAGTAAAATTCTCCCATCAACAGATAAAGACACTAATTAGTAGACCCCGGATTTTTGTAGCAATGACCTCACAATAGGGTAGTTTGGAAAGTAAATGGAACGGTGTTAATTAATACGAAAAAATTAACGGGTTTTATCCGAATAAATTCTAATAAAGAGTTTTATTAGAATTTATTCGGTTATTCAGTAGGCATTCACGATAAAAATTACCAATATTACTTCAAACCATTCATTTGTACATTAAACTGGCTTTGGTTTTTTCGCCCGCTCACTTTTTGTTCGTTAAAAGGCAGTTTAACAGTATGGTTTGGTATGGTTTACTTCTAATACATATACCAAAAGATAATATTGATCAATTTACTACGTAGTTTTTGTCGTGAATGCCTATCGAATAACCGAATAAATCCTTATAAAACTCTTTATTAGAATTTATTCGGTTAGAAACCGTTAGTTTTTCGTATAAAATAACACCGTTCCATTTACTCCCCAAACTACCTTATTGTGACGTCATTGCAACAAAAATACGGGGTTTACTAATTAGAGTAGTTAACCAATAAAAATGCTTTTCTTGGGCTCTATTCTACTGGCGAAAACCATATTGCCTTTGGCATGTTATCGTATTGTTTTAACCCAACCACCATTACCTACTGTCTAAATAAGAGCTATCGAAACGATCATAATGCGATAACATACCAAGAGCAATATGATTTTATTGATTTACATTAGGATTTACCCCTTGATCAGAAAAAAAAACAATTTTATGCTTTTTGTTTGAGTTACAAATGTTATAAGTTTGGCATCAACTGCTGATTTGGTAAATACTGAGGTTATTTACTTACTACACCCGTCTGTTTGGTACTGTTTTTCTTAATTCCTAACTGTCGTCATGACATTTCGTTATTTCTTTTCTAACTTTAGCAATTTTTGGGCTATTTATTTTTTGCATCAAATCTTAATCAGTTCGCAACCTAGGTACGGATTGTATTTTCAGAATCGATGTTCGGATAAATCGTTCGCTCATAAGTCATAATGTAACTAGAATTGTGTATTAATAATGCATATTTTATGTAACATCCGCTACTGGCATATACACGTAACTGCGTTCCGGTATGCATTACCTTCGGAATATAGAAAGTTTAATTTATTCACAAGTTGTTACAGTGCAATGGTATAACGCCATAAGTAAACATCTCATTTTATTCTGTAAAGATTGTGTGACGTTGTTTTTGTACCGTCGAGTTCATAAATGTGTATACACTTTAGTACCTTGCCAGTTTAATCGTAGTGACAATTCATATATAGCAGTTTAAACATAGTTTTTGTAGGTGGTAGGGCCTTGTGTACGGTCCGTCCGGATCGTTACCACAATCTTATCCATTAACCTACCGCCAAACAGCAGTGTTCGCATAGTTGTGTTCCGGTTTGGGGATAAGAAAGCCGGTGCATCGACTAGCATAGAGGCATTCCATCTTAGTCCTCAGGGTTGGCAACGCATTTGCAGTCTCGTGAATGCGAAGGTCTATGGGCTACAGTTTCCACTTAACATCAGGTGGCCTGTGTGCTCGTTTTTCTTCTCTATGCCATAAAAAAAACGACATTAAATAGACATGGTACTAAAGTGTGTATATATTTATGAATTCGACTGTACTGGGCATTCTGACTATTTAACTCGGTAAAACCATAATGCTTTTTGACATGTTATCGTATTGTTTTTTACTCGGGTGCCATTCCGTCAAGTAAACAAGAGCTATCGCAACGTTGACAATACGTTGATAACATGTAAAAAGTGATATAATTTTACCGAGTAGAATAAAGCCCTAGTTCCAACCAAAACCAACCCTTTAACAGGTAGCTTACTTTACAAGTTGTTTAAAGTTGAAAAAAAGAGCGTCTGTGTTCAAATTCGACGACCAGAACCTGCGTAAGTTTCAAAGTCTTAAAAGCTATAAATTCTGCATCTTAAAATACGCCAACATTGTAAAATGTTTATAACCAACTTATAATATTATTCATCAAAATGCACTACAATTTAATTTAATAGCGATGAATTGATTAGCTTAACTAAGTGCGCGCCGCGCTCGGCTGGGCGCGCGCCGCCCGCTAGGTTAAAAACTCTTTGGTTATTAGGATTGCTTCAAATATCAAAACAACACGTTTAAACGGCGGAATACGGATTCATGTTTGTGCAATTGCAAACGTTTAGCAAAATGGATCGAGTGAATTTTACTATAAACGGGAAGAAGTACAGTGGTGCGTAATGAAAAAAAAAATATTATTATAAAATAAACATAATGTAATTAAAAATAAGTGGTGCGTAAAGTTATAAAATAAACATAATGTAGTTAAAAATGGGTTAATTACAAAAATATCGTTTTTAGGACAAGTTTATGTTACCGACTATACTTTTTTTTTTACAAATTCATTATGTGCTTATCAATGCCTAACTATCAACACGGTGGGTCTACGTTAAATATAGCAAAAATCCTGTCGCCAAGTTCCAACTCCATTATCTGAGCCGCTGTTACTATAATATTGCATTATCATCGCGTTTACATAATGTGGTCAAAATTTTGGCCCATTCCAAAATGGTCTGGACAACTTACATGGGCACACATACGAACCGTCTCTATTCTAAACGGTAAAATCAAAATCGTATTTGACGTGTTATGGTATTGTTTTTAAATCGGCCGCCATTACTGTCAAGTAAATAAGAGCTATCAAAACGTTGACAACACTATAACAGGTCAAAAATAGAGGCCGGGGGATAAAACCTTATTGATTTTGACGTATTTCTGTATTGTCAACGTGACTGTTAGCTCTATATTTAGATCCCTTAAAGGGACAAGTTCGCCTTTGTACATCCCTGCTATATTTTCGTCTATTTTATAAGTCTTATCTCTTTTGTTTGTACAGTGTTTACATACATACTAGACAGTAATGGCGGCCAACATAAAAGTAATAGCATAACACCTCAAAGGCAATAGGTATAGTTTTACCAAGTTAAATAGAAGCCCAATGCAAGTAAAATAAAAACTTGTCATAATACTTTCTTGTGCTTCTGATTGAAATTAAGTTGTGCTAAAAAAAGTCAGTTCCACTTTAGAAATGAACGTTACATCTCGCACATTTTTTGAGTTTTCCTCCTCGCTGAACATGGATAAATTGAACTAAAATAAGTGATTCCACATGGACCACACCAAGTGCCTCCCTTGGGACTGAAGAGAATTCATACAATCAAACCTGGGGTTCTAACAGAAATTCCCCTCGACGTCTTTGTCGTGCCGTTTTCCTCTATAATTCACGACGAAAAGAGACGCATTGAGTGACGAGCGACAAAAATGAGCAATATGAGCCTTTACTGAATTGTCACGTGATTTTAACACCTGTTAAAAGAATTATCCGAAAATAAAACTGGGGCTTTTTCCAAATTGTTTAAACCCATCCTGCTGTGATATCATAATTATATTATTGACGTTATAGTGGCTCTTCGTAATAAATTAAATACGTGACTGTACTTAATTTATTTGACCCAGTAGGCTTTTTAAACCAACTTAATCGTGTATAGAGGTAGATAATGTTTAGTGTTGTGTTCCGGTGTCAGTGAATAGTGAAATCACTAGCAGAGGTTTCTTTTTTACGACCAAAACAAGGCTAGTGAGCACAATGGCAACTTATAGCCATGTAGTGAAAGTGGCATTAAACTCATGGATATTTGCATTCTCAAGTATACTATCTCAAGACTGCAATCCTAAGAATGCAATTGCGTTGCTATATTACCTAGTAGTTTCACTGGTTGTTTTAAGCAATGGAAGATAACAATGCGAACACTGCTGCTTGGCGATAGGTCCTACCAACACTAAATATCTTAGTCCTTAGGGTTGGCAACGCGTTTGAAATCTTTAAGTCCCAAATGTCTAGGGGTATCAGAGCCCACCCACTTAGATACCAACCACCACTTTACGTAGATGGCCTGTGTGCTATAAAATCGCTATGGTTTCATTATATTGTTGTAGCCGGGCACGAGGTGTCGGTAGATACGACGCTGAACGAGTTCATCCGAAGGCGGGCGGACCTGCGCGGCACCAAGTACATGTGCCTGGAGGGCGGCTGCGGCGCATGCGTCGTGGCCGTGCGTGCGCGCAGCGCCGCCACCGGCGAGTACACCACCTTCTCTGTCAACTCCGTAGGTGGTCAAACTTAAACCCTTGTATCGATTTATATTTCGATCTAATTAGGACTAAATTTTTAATCAAAAAGTACCTATTACAACGAATCAGAGGCACCAGTTATTCCTCGTATACTCGTACGTGCTTGCCTAGTTTTCTCACTAAAGTCTGACCAACAAATCATGTTAAATTTAGCAACACATGAGTCGCTGGCTGAATCTACTCTCTGTTACTGTTTCAGTGTTTAGTGGCCGTTTTGTCGTGTGAAGATTGGGACATTACAACTATAGAGGGAATAGGTAGTAGGAACCAAGGGTACAATGTCATACAAAAACGCCTCAACAACTTCTTTGGCTCCCAATGTGGATACTGTAGTCCGGGTTTTGTCATGAGTATGTACAGGTATGTACAAGCTACCTACTGGCTTTATTCGTCAGTTGACATGTGTCCATCTTTAAAATTTTCTCCCTGCTTGCAATACATGTACTTTTTATTTGGTTTGCTACACCCATGAGTGTGAGCAGAAATTTGATCGTTTTGGTAATTAAGTACAATAGAGCAACTGTTATGCTGATTCTGTAAACTATGAAAAAGCAATCTGAATAGTATTGCGTAATATAAATTCTGTTGTAATGATTTCTTTATGTTGAATTCCCTATGTATTCTCTATTTTTAGTCTCGTGCAAAGTAGTGAACACCATTTGTCTGAAGAGCAAGTAGAAAGATCTTTTGGCAGCAATTTGTGTCGTTGTACGGGCTATCGACCTATTCTCGAGGCATTCAAATCATTTGCTGTGGAGCCGAACCCGAAAATAATAAAGAAAATAAAAGATATTGAAGACGTTGGTGAATTGGTCTGCCCCAAGTCAGGAAGAAAATGCGGAGGTACCTGTGAAAGTAGTAGCCATTATTTGGATTGGTGTGTTGTCAATATTAAGACACTAAGCATTGAGCCTGCGCCACCCAAGAAAATATCACTGTCTGATGGCAGGTTGTGGTATAAAGTGAACAATGTGCGATCAATTTTTGAGACTCTCGATCAAGTGAAAGGTTACGACAATTACATGTTAGTTGCTGGAAACACGTCTAGAGGTAAGAAGTAATCATGTTGTGAATATCACAGAATAAAGACTAAAGGCATAGAAACCGTACTAAATAAGCAGAAGATACATTATGGTTCACTTCTTTTTACTTATGGTTTTCATAGTGAGTTGGAAAGAGATGAATCTATAGCTGTTCTTTCGTTATTTGGTACATCGTCACAACTAAGGCGTGATTTGGATCTATAAGCACCTATAGTATTTGAACCTATAGACAAGGAAAGTCAAATCCTTTCTATAGGAAGGACAAAGAAGTCCCTGTGTAAAACCAAGTGACAATGACAGTTAAAGAAGAAAAAACAGCCTACTTTTTGTTTCATTTTTTCTCATGTAATACGTAATCTAAAATGTAGGGAAAGATAGCTGACACAAAGTACGTCTTATAGTCCGGTTTCTATGCTATACTTTCTTATTCTGTGGAGCTATCTCATGATCTTATGACACGTCATTCGATGTCATAATGTCAAAATAAACCTTTATCTACACACAAATCGGTCATCCTCCATACAAACTTTTTGGTATATTCTCGCTCTTAAAAAATACTGTCGTGAATATAGTCAGTGTCTTTTAGTATTATTTCTAATTTTTCCATTCCAGGAGCGTATCCTATAATATTTTATCCCAAGTTGGTAATAGACGTAAGTAGCGTCGCTGAGTTACGCACTCACTATCTGGACGTGAACTTGGTGCTTGGAGCCAATATGACTATGACGGACACTATTAACTTATTTGAGGAATTGTGCAAAACTAATGAAAACTTTTGGTACTTAAGAATTTTAACAGAACATTTGCAACAAGTGGCCCATATTCCTGTTCGAAACGTAAGTTTTCATTTTTCATTTGGCTAAGAGTTGAACCCCAAATGGGTGAAAATAACATCAAATATTTCTGCGCAGATTGGTACTCTTGCCGGAAATTTGATTTTGAAGCACGAACATCCTGATTTTCAGTCAGACATATTTCTTCTTTTTTCTTGTGTTGGAGCAACTGTAACATTAGGTAAATGTTGACTTACAGTTATATTTATTTAGTTTTATATAAAATTGTGACAATTAACAATATTTTTTCAGTGGATCGTAACATGAAACAGACAGAAATATTAGTTACCGATTTTTTAAATACAAATGTAATCGGCAAAGTGATGACTCAAATCAAATTGCCCCCATTATCCCGGCACTACAAGTTAGTCACTTATAAGGTAACCATTTTCGTTCCTATAAAATATTACATTTAACTTCTTTAAATTGTCTGATTTTGTCCACGAATATCTATTAACATACTGAGTTTATAAAATATTTTATAATCTCGATATACTTGAAACACTTACTAACACATTATTCTTCACTAAATATTTGTACTAATATCTTCGTAGATCGCTCCAAAGCAGCAAAACGCCCACGCTGAAATTAATTCAGCGTTTCTCTTCAAGCTCGATCCCAAGTCCCACGACGTACTCGCAGCTTCGATTGTGTACGGAGGTATCAACCCCTCGTTCACACACGCGTATAATACAGAAAAGTATTTAATTGGGCGCAATATTTTCACCAACGAAGTGTTGCAAGGAGCACTGTACTGCTTAGGCAAAGAGATTAATCCAGATTTCAACCCACCCGAGCCGTTACCGCATTTTAGGAAAAAAGTGTCGCTAGCACTATTTTATAAGGTAATTTTATATCGTGAATTCTTATGTTGTTTTGATGTAAGTACCTTCTTAAATAATATCTGTAAAAAAGGTTCACTATTAGAGCTTCATTACGTGACCCTAGACAAGATGCTTAACGCTAACGTAAAAGATTTTCGAAAACTGTCAAAGTTCATGGAATTAAAGCGCTCGACGCAACCGCTCACCTGCTTACGTCAATCCTACCTATACCTACTTTATCGATAACGATAACGTTCGCCGAATCAAACTTGTCTAGGGCCAGTGTTCTGTTACAGAATATTTTTTATCGCTACTGTAATACTACCTTCTTAACCAAGCCAACTCTATGTATACTTAAACCATACTTAAACGGTCCTGATAATACTCACGACATACGATAAAATAATACTAAGTATCTTTGTTTTAAAATTACTTGAATCTACAGGCACTTAACTTGCAAGTACTTAAGTTACTAGATGATATCTGTTTTTTATTTATGTATGTTGGAATTAACAGTGTATTATCAAGCTTTGCCCAAATTACCTTTTGGACCCTAAATATGCATCGGGTGGAACAACTTCCTATGAAGACAGACCACCAGTAAGCCGCAGCTACCAGGAATACGATACCAATAAAGCTGATTACCCCATAACTCAACCACTTCTAAAGAAAGAAGGACTTATTCAGTGCGCTGGAGAGGCCAAGTACAGTGACGACCTTCCCACTATCGCAGAAGAAGTTTTTGGATCATTTGTAACGTCTACAGTCGCTAGAGCTGAGTTAGAATCCGTTGATTTTTCTGATGCTTTGGTAAGCTATGTTGATCAAAGGTCGAACATAAATATAATTCATTTCACAGATTTTAAGTATAAAACGTGTGATTGATATCTCGTTTTAGAAAATAAATGGCGTGATTGCCGTTTACACATCCAAGGATATCCCAGGAGTAAACAGTATAGTTCGTGGAGACTTCCAACTTTTATTTGAAAACGAAGAATTTTTGGCTAGTGACAAAATTTTCTACTTTGACCAGCCTGTTGCTCTAGTAGTGGCTGAAACTCAAGTATTGGCTGATCAAGTGTCACACTTGGTAAAAGTAAAGTATAAAAACCTCTCCAAGAAACCAATTATCTTTACCATTCAAGATGCTATCGACGCGCCTCCACTGGAAAATAGGCTTGTTCCCTATCCGGGGATAACACCAACAGACAGAGGAGCTAACGTTCAAAAAGTTATTAAAGGAAAATTCTATTCACCACGGCAATACCATCATATGATGGAACTACACACTTCAGTCACAAGGCCAGTAGACAATGGATATGAAATAGACTGTTCATCCCAATGGCCTGATGTCACACAAGCGGGTATAGCCCAACTTCTTGCAATCCCAGAAAATTTGTAAGTTCCTATTATGTGTTTCAACTGTTTTTTGCGCAGTAATCAGAGTTCGTGTAATAATTGTAAACATGTATTCGTTACATTTCATGTTTAGCAGTGAACGTGTTACGGCTGATAAGATGATATTTAATTTCACGGTTGCAGAGTTATCGTTCGGACGAGACGATGCGGGGGCGGCTTTGGTTGCAAGATTGCCAGGCAGATGTTTGCCGCCTGTGGCACTGCTTTAGCTGCCTACAAGTTGAATAAACCTTGCCGGATAGCCATGAGGATGCCAGACATCATGCGAATAACTGGAAAGAGGCCTAACTCCAGGCTTGATTACGAGGTAGGAATGTAAAAAAAAAAGGTCGTTTCAGAGTTCAATTTAAATGATGTCAGTTATAAGTTAATATTCCTCTTCGATCTTATTTTGCATAAGAAGTTAACCTTTCTACCTGCGGACTTGTATTCCCACACATTGCGCAGAGCAACAAGTTCAAGATCATCAAGGTTTTTTAAATTGATTTTGGTTCCATTTTTTTTGGTTTAATGTACTAAGTTTTATTGCGAAAAGGATTTTATTCCCAACTTTAATGCTCGCACTTACACACTCACTAAATCCTGGTTTTAGATTATCTTATATGGAGACGAAGCTTAATATTTGTAATATCGTTATTTCTACAATTTTCTTCACATAGGTGGGAGTGGATGGGAATGGCCAAATTCAATATATGGATTCAACATTTTATGTAAATGATGGGATGTCCAGAAATGAGAATGAAAATACGTACGCAACAGACTCAATGAAAAATTGCTACAACCCTGACCGTTGGAAAGTCGATAGTTTCGGCCCGATTACTGATGCTCCAACTAATTGTTTCATGAGAGCTCCAGGTAACTAGACAGCATAATCAGGTTAGATAAGATGTCGTTAACAAGATCGTCGTGAGTAAGAAATTATATATATTTATCTCCATTTATTTCAGGTGGTTTTGAAGGCATTGCGGCTATTGAACACATTATGGAACACATAGCAGCTGACTTGAGAAAAGATCCTATTTCAGTTCGTTTTGCCAATTACCGAGCAGATGATAATCAACTGCCTGACCTTATTCCAATGTTTTTGGAGAAAATTGATTATAACAAAAGGCTCGAATATATTAAAGAATTTAATGCTAAGCACCGATGGAAGAAACGTGCTATCAGAATAAATAATATGGCTTTTCCTACACAATACCTTGGCAATTATGGAGCTCTTGTTTCAATTTATCATGGGGATGGAAGCGTCGTCGTAAGCATCGGTGGTATTGAGTTAGGACAAGGAATAAATACAAAAATCGCACAAGTAGCAGCTAATGAATTCAAAATACCAGTGGAGAAAGTAGCTGTTTTGGCAACTTATAATTTTACTACTCCTAATAACTTTTCAACAGCTTCAAGTATAACAACTGAATGTTGCGCGTTGTCTGTAATAAGATCTTGTCAGCAACTGAATGCTAGATTAGCTCCAGTTCAAGCAGCAATGCCCACTGCGACCTGGCAAGAAGTTGTCTTCCAAGCCGACCTGCAGGGTATTCTTCTTCAAGCTAACTATGAAACAAGTCCCAATGACCCTCGTTTAGTAAATTATTCAATTTTCGGTATTGCCACGACAGAGGTCGAGATTGACGTTTTGACTGGCACGAAATGGATAGTTCGCGCAGACGTATTTGAGGACGTAGGACGCAGCCTTAATCCCGCTTTAGACGTGGGCCAGGTAAGAATATATTTTTATCACACGGGCCTACTTGACCGATATATTTATAGTTAGAATAAATAATTTTATATTCAGGCGTTCATCGCTCGAACCTTCTTATGATACTAGTAGGGTCTACCTAAATTCAATGCTGTATTTTCCTATTATGTAAGTATATGGAAGTGTTTCAAAATCATTCATTAAAAAGGGATATTTAAGGTAGAAGGAGCGTTTGTGCAAAGTTTATCCCTATGGTTGACGGAAGAGATGGTGTTTAATGATCGCTCTGGAGAAATTTACACTGATCGGACATGGAACTACCACATTATGGGAGCCAAAGACATCCCATTCGACTTCCGCGTATACCTGAGTCGAAACCGGCCCAACCCAGTGGGCATATTGGGATCTAAAGGTAAATTTATTCAAGTTGTGTTTCAATAGGGTAGTCCGGGGACAATAGTAACACGGGTCAATAGTACCATCGCCTATATCTCTGGAACTACATCGAAATATGCATGTCTCTGAATACACGAGTGTGCCTTGAGCGTGTCTCGACCTGCTCACTAGCCGGCCACTCGCTGCCGCGCGAAACGCACGAGCTACGAGCTAGACGACGATTTGTATTTTTGAGTGACCAGGGTAGGTATTTACGATTTACGTTTTGTGCTACTGTTTACAATTAAATAGTCGTAGTGTGAAAGTTTTACAGAATTGTGATTCTCTAGTTATTAAAGATTGTAATGTGCCACAGTGTGCGGGTCAGTTAGATGTAGAAATCGTGATTTGTGAAGTTTAGTGAGTGCGAGTAAAAAAGGATAATTGTACCACCATATTCGGGGTCAATTGTAACGTTACAATTGACCCCGTGCTACAATTGACCCAGAGTTTTTAAAAATAAGACAATTGAAGCAAATTATTTCTGTAACAAGTATCTCGGGTATTTAAATTTGTACCTATGATTCATCCCAACGATTCATAACAATACTTCGGCAATTCGGGATGTATATAAATTATAATACCCACAATATTATCCGTTTCAGTAGTATTATTTAAAAATAATTTGCTGTGAAGGATGGGGTTGATTGTACCAGGGGTCAATTGTTAAATTGTAACACAAGGATTTCATGAACAAAAACTCAATTTTCACCATTCTGATGCGATTAAATTGAAATTGTTTTCAAGATTCGGATAGCTAATTAGACTAGAATGTTATATCCTAAGCGATTTTTACGTGGTAGCTTTAGATTCTGAGTTAGAGTTAGTCATTATTTCTAAAATGGTACTATTGTCCCCGGTCTACCCTACTATTTTATATATTTAAGCTTACATTTTCTATGTATGTGTATTGTGAGTCCATGATAAAACTGTTTCAGCAATATTAAATGATAAATATCTACATTTTGTATGTATATCTATATATGTTATTACTTATTAGCCACGGGAGAGCCTCCACTTTGCTTGAGCCATGTCCTGGTGGACTCTCTGAGGGAAGCGATCCAGGCGTCCAGACGAGACAGTGGATACGATACAACGCATTTCCTCAACGTGGGTAAGTGATAGCTACGTGGGCTCACACACAACTCAAGAAATAACGTCATGAGATCGAGATCTTATGTTAAACTTTTACTTACCTTGAGTAAGTATCATAGAAAATTACTTACTGTCGTGATTACCTAATTAAAGGAAATATGATTATGGCAATCAATCTAGGTTATTACTATCTTATTACTTCTTATTACTATCCTAATTAGGTTTAAATTAATTTACTTCTAATATTGGTTTAGTTACCGTAACAGGGACTTAAAGGTAAAAATACAAAAATATTTATGTTGTTTACAGATGTTCCAGTTACCAATGAGAGTGTCGTCGAAGCAGCAGACGTGAAAATTAGCGAGTTTCTGCTTAATTAGTAATTTGTTTTTGATAATAGTAATAAAGGGATTTCTCGTGGGCTGCATCTTACAGCAAATAAATAAATAAATAATCCATGAACCCAGTGCAGGTACTAATGAAAAAAAAAGTTTATTCAGTACTGGCATGTTTACACGTGAGAAATCTACCAGTGGCCCGTTTCGCGAAGCTACAAGTTACAAATTACAAGCGGAACTCTCTTTCTAGCTTTTGCTTTTGGAGTTAGAAAGAGACTTCCGCTTGTAATTTGTAACTTGTATTTTCGCGAAACGAGCCTCAGCTATTCTCAAGATGAAACCGCTGAAAAGAATCGCTTCTAACTCAGCAGTCAGTCATTCTTTAACATAATTACTTACAACAAAGACAATGATAATGACATATCCTAAGAATAAAAAAATAATGTAAAAAAATCATGCCTAGTTGAACTGACTAGTTGCACAAGAAAACGTGTCAAAACCACAGAACTATATCGAGATAATTCTGTGGTTTTGACACGTTTTCTTTTATCAAAACTTAGAATCATTATAGGAACAAACATGTAAAAAATAAATATATCGGAATAATTCGGAAATGCCTACTCGCTAACGCCAAATCAGCGGTATTGAGTATATTTTTGTATAACTAATTAGTTATTATTTTATTTTGATCTCAGAAAAACAAGGCCTGTATATTATAGCAGTGATGAAGGTAATATTTTTAAAAGATACCGGGGTATTTGATTCTTTAGCCCAGATATAGTAATTTACTGAAATCATCATCGTAAGAGCATATACAAGTAAAACTATTTCCATTTTGTTATCACCAGCCGCTAACAGGTCTACCTATTAACTTGATACGCTGTCTACAATTAATGATGTCGAAAATAGAACGCCAGGAACAAAATAACGCTTGGAAATGAATTATGAATGAACATTATGATAATTATAAGGGCGCAATAAAGTGGATCAACCTATCTCATTTGAGGTTTTCTGGGCCGCGGGTAGTTACGAAGGCAATAAACCCGGTTATGTCTCGGCCGGTAGGTATTCTCCACGTAATCAAATAAGCGGAGTACAGCCAACGGATTTACGACCGACAAAGCAAATCCTTCTCCGGCGTCCTTATATAAACTCCTACTCGTTCACGTACGGAGAATAATCGAGAAAAACTACGTAAATACGAAAATAAAAAGTATTAAACAAAACCTTGTATTAAGTACTAAGGTAGTTTTTCGCCTGCAACTTTCGTCCTTAATGGTAAGTGTAAACGCCGAGATGTGTTTTTTAAATGGTCTAATTATTAACTTATAAGTCTCTTAATTCAAGGATTACTGGTTTTCATACAAACTTTCACTCAAACTACCCTTTGCTTGTTACATAAAAAGTCATAAAAAAAATCTAAAAAAAAATGTGTTTCTAACTTCAGCAGTTTTGAACCTTCGTTGCTGAGATATCAAGTCTGTCTCTTTATTTTACTCCCTAGTACCTGGAAGACCGAACGTCGCTCGGCTTGAAAACGAATTTTCCCAAAGATGACCAACTTGACAGATTGATTTTTCGCTCCCGTAAACCTCTATATACCTATTACAAATTTCATCGATATCGTTAGAACCGTTTTCGAGAACGTGATTAGAAAACATAATTTTACAAATATTGTTCTTTTAATAGTAGGTATAGGATTAATAAATGTAGATAAAACTAGCAACTACTCGTGAACAACGCGACGCTAAAAATATTTTTGGTCAACACGTACATTTTTAAGCTACTTTTTGTAATTTCAAACAGCGTCGTTAAACTTTTATCAAGCATTCTTTCTTGGAAAGTCTGTCCTAAACAGGCCGTCGATGTGTACTCATTACATTTATATTATCAAGTTCACAAACGTATAGTCGTAGGGTTTTTTTTAATTTACCAAAGGTTTAACACATAAGTTTGAAAAATGTAGCGTAAATTAACTATTTGTGGCGATAGTTACAATGACGAATTAATCTGTCCCTAACCTGCAGCTGAAATTTGTCCACTGTCCAGTGCAGTCTAAATGCATAAATGCAGCCGGTCGGACGGTCAAAGGTCGCAGTCGCATTTATTTCCACGTGTCTGCCCGTTCAGAGCAGCAGGGCTAAATAGATTTGGTTTCACGTATTGATCCGAGCTATTCGTAGCGTCGCCTGGACTGCTTCGAAAAGGTTACCATTATGTTCTATTTTTATTTTAAGCGATTTTGGTATCTGATCGAGCCTGTAGTTACTGGTTAAAGCTACTCTTTTTTCAAAAGGTGAAAGTTGAGTATAAGTTAAACATGATATTAATAATTGCTGTAGACAGTGTTTCGCTGGTAGTAGGGTCTATAAATTTATTGGTGAAGATAAAATGTTTACCGTAATTTAGGTTTTTTTTTAAATTTGTTGTTTTTTTTTTGTAAGTATAAATAGACTCAATGGTTATTGTAATAAATTTTCATTAGTTAGGTACTAGAAACAAAATAAAAAAGGACATTTTTGCTGTTATTATTATTGGTCTACAATTTCTGTCTTCTTTTTCCTCGTATCACATCAATGCGCAGCTAAAAACGAAGTTGATAGGGTCGGAGTCGACGGGCGAGTTACATAAAATGTGCGATACCCGTGCAGACCAGGTGTCGCCGGTTTTACTAATAGAATCCTATACCTAAAAAGTACCTTAAAACCGGGCAAGAGCATGTCTGACCATGCCGTGTGAAGGGCTCCGAAGCCGTTACTTGTACACAAAAACTCTCTCAAAAAACAACAAATGAACTAATTCTCTAATTAAAGTCATTTGGTGCTGTCTTAGATGATTTTAGTAGGTATAAACACTCGCCTGTATCCCAGAAATCAACCTTGTCTACTTAGTCGTGATAGGTTTCCTTTCAAATTCGTTATACCTATATGTGCTCTCATTTAAGATATTTTTCAAATTGACTTTAACAAAAATTTGCACTTTAAATCTTAATATTTCACAAATGGATCCCTAATCGAAAAAATATTTTCACAAATCCACAATATTTTTAAAAGACCTATCCAACGACAACAATGGGTACAAGAAATAAAAAAGTATCCCCACATTACGTGTACGGGAAGTACCCTAAAAAAAATTAGGTTTTATTTTACCACTTTGTCGGCGTGACTAATATGTACGAGTATTTTCATGCCAAATAACAGCTTTCTAGAACTAGGAGTCTCCGAGCTAAGTTGCGGACTGACGGACTGACGGAATGAACACTCATGCTTGCATGCTCCTCATTCACACTGCAGATGTGAGCCACTAGAATTAGTAAAGCATCATACCTACCTTGGACTGCAAATAGACAGCAATTTTAACTGGGGCACCCATATTGACCATGTGTGTAAAAAATTAAGAGCCATCATGAGTAATTTTAGAATACTTAAACAAAAAATGCCTTACAATGTACTACGCCTGCTATACATGTCCTTAGCGGATTCGATAATAGGTTATGGGATCTCATGTTATGGAAGAACTTATAAAACTTATCTACAGCGCATCTACAGTATTCAAATAAGAATGTTAAAAGCGATTGTTCTACTAAAAGTCAAATACCAACATCGACACAACTATGACAGATTATTTGAATACTGTAGAGTGCTGAGTGTGTTTGATAAGGTGAAGCTAGCTATGATACTGGAATACAGAGATGTTATGGGGGAATTAGTTAAATATAGAAGATCTGATAGATTGCGAAATCTAAAAGAACGAAAATTATTTATCACCCCAAGAAGTAATAACCTTTATGGCTTTAGAATTTGGTCAAACTTCCTACCTCATATTTTAAATAGTTTCCCTAAACATGTAATAGAACGCATAGAGGCTAAACCGGGGTCTACCAAAAACATTGTTAAGAGATTTCTTATGTCTAATAATTCTTATAAATAGTGTCCTCACTAACTTAGCCAAATAATCTTAAATTAATAAAGATTTCAGCTAAGTAAAAATTGTAAACATAACAGAAAAAATTGAAATAAACAGATTTTATTATTATTATTATTAAGGACGGACGGACATGGCGAAACTCTATGAAGGTTCCTAGTTTGACAACGGAACCCTAAAAACGAGAAAGCAAATATTGTTAAAATCGTTAATAATTTGGTTTGCGTAATAAAGTCTGTTTTGTCAGTTCTAAGTTTTAGGTATAATAAATACCATAAGTAAACACAATTATTTTGCTTTGCGTTTTGCGTAAAAATAAGTCATTCTGTTTTGAACCCGTTTTTTTCCACTGTTTTCTCTTTCCCACCTACGTGTCACTTTGGACATCGTGAAAATTTATAATTTCAGCTGAAAAATGTTGAACTAAATTTATACCGTTATGCTTGCCTTGTTGACAATTATAAAACAAGAAATCAGGATCCGCCCGAATAACTCCACGTTGGAGCAAAATAATTACGTGTCGGGGCTCGGAAGGTCATTAAAACCGAACCGATCCATAATTTTATGGTCGTTCGTGTTTATGGCTAACTCTATGACTGGTACAAAATAAATTGACTTTTCTCCCCCATTAATGTTTAGTTATTATAATTTACTGCTCGCTTTGTTTTAATTATAAAAACTGTCTTAAGTTAAACTGTTGAACTGTGCCCATTATTTAAAGAACAATTAATAAAAGCATCCGCATTCCTACATACATAAAAGCATTCTTTCACATAGCTTTGTCACAGATAAAAGAAGCGAAACCGTTGCCAAGAATTTAGCAAGTAAAACAAGCAGAGCCGTATGTCCTATGTGATTTTCATCTAAGTGCTTCGGGCGCGGGATTAAAGGAAACGTGCACCGATGCTTCTGACACAAACAATTTGCGATTTTTCCAGTTACGGAGAGTCGAAATTTTATGAATTCACTGTAAAGTCAGGTGCTTGATATATCTGAAAACCGTAAGTTTAAATTTATTTGAATTCTGCTGGTATAAATTTCTCAAAGCTACCCGCCTAGCTTTAATGCTAAAAAATGACTCGGAGCGCAGCGGAGGCAAAATTAATGCATTCGTCCGAGAGGGGCGCAGGTGACACGACTACTCGGTGCTCTCGCGCTCGCGCGCTGATGCGGCTCGCAACTGGAAGCCGCGCAAATGAGCGACAATAGACAAGATTAAGCTCTCGCTCAGATAACGTTACGAGATAAATACAAACATAGGAACGCAGAGTACATACAGTATCTACTCCTAGTAGGGAGAATTGCCGTATAAGTATCCTTTCTTTCAAGTAACGAGGTCTATATATTTTTGCAAATATTTTACAAGTAGAAAAAACATAGTTACATAACAATAATAAATTGAAACTAAAAGGTAACCGCCACGCGGGATGTTGACTAGGCGATAAACTGTCCGGGTAGTAGTTTCAGCCGTTTCAGGTAGGTAGGTAATGGTCTCAAAGAGAAGGGTATCGACCAAATTAAGACATTCGCTAGATAAACATGGATTACTTTCGTGGATGAAAGCAATACTCCTGGTACCTACAGTTGCTTATTGTTGGTATCGTCCTACTTTTTGCAGCTCTCACCACCAGTATTATTTTTTATAGCGGGCTGGTGTGTTATTCTCTCAAAAAACGACGGACGGTCGAACGGACGAGCGAATAAAAGCGGCGAGTTTAAGTAGTCCCGTCCGACCGAACAAAACACATTTTAGCGCGTGCATTGTCAATTAGGGAGCCTTATACGTTGGTGAAGTCATGCTGCCAAATTGAATACACGCGCTAAAATGTGTTTTGTTCGCTCTGTCGGGACTACTTAAACTCGTCGCTTGGACCTTCACTTGAGCGAACGATCACCTTTGCTTGTTGAGAGAATCACCACCCTGGTATATCCATCTCGACGTCTTGCACATATTTTGCGTGTATAACCATGGTAGGTTAGGTTTCAAATAAGTAATGTTAATTTTAACATTAATGTTTTTACTTTTATATTTTTAAACATTCTAAAACTGTAACCCCATAATAGGAAAACATATCACAATAAAATACGTTAAAACAGCGGAGCTTACGAAGTAATACTCACAATTTTACGTAGGTATAACTATAAACCTCATGAAAATGTCGCTTTGGGCCAGATTGGACCAAAATGAAAACACGTACGAGTAATATATTCGATTAACCTTTATTTTTGCTTCATAAGCGGCCTTTACACGTAAAGTTCGGACCGCGGGAAACGCCACGCGCCATTCCAATCTTCGTTCCGAATCGTACATTTTTTACTATTTTACTATTAAAGTTGCATTTACACGTACGGTTCGGAACGAAAATTGGAATGGCGCGTGGCGTTTCCCGCGGCCCGAACTTTACGTGTGCAGGCCGCTATAGAATTGGCCTTTAGGTACATTACTTATTATTTTTAAGGCACAAAGAAAATAGAAAAAGAATCACCCGTATAGCATGTCAATCAACAAATTTCATCATCCGAACTACCGAATTCCGCCAACTTTACGACAGTTTTTTTGTTTAATTCTGTTTATTTTCCTCCTCACGATCATTGCGGCGGGGTTTTGTATGTATCTTTTTAAATGAGTTCTTATTTACTTATTTTTTATGTTTTCATTTCCGAGAGAATGTAGGTCAAACGTACCTCGCGACAATTTTTCCGTTTATGTATTATTCACCTTCGAAAGTAGGCACTTACGATATTCTCAAGGTGGCGTCTAAAAACTCCTCTCCGTCTGATTTGAATTTAAAATGCTTTCGTTTCTCGGGAACAATGAGAAGCTCATCATTTTTGCCGGGGGCGCGGTACGTCTATCCATCATGCGGCTATCACAACCCGCGCCGCCGCGCTTTCCTTGGCTAACAATCACCACTCTTGTGCCATGTACGTAACAATAGCTTATATTCTTAGATCAATTTAGATCATTAAGGATAACAAACATTATTTTTGATGAGCGTCGAATTGAGAAACCTCCTCCTTTTCCTACATGTTTTTTTTTAAATAACTTCGCTTTTTTTTTAATTTTTGTAATTCTTTTTTGTTTATCTAGACTGTATAAATAAATTTCATAAGTATTATCTGATCTACCTGCTAAATTGTGTTAAACTAGACTGAGTGCGGAAAGGGGCAGACTGAAAACCAGCGCTGCGAAGACTCGAGCACTCGCTCGCGCTCGCAGCACATGCTGAGTCTGTGCCTTTTGTCACACCTTTTTTTTATAAAATTTTGTATGTATTTTTACTGGTTTTGGGTGACAATAAATACTTCTTATTTCTTATTTTATTTATTTCTTATTTTTTTTGAAGTCGGTTAAAAAGCCGGATTTCTTTTTACCTACTGTTAGCTTTATTGTTATACCAGTCGAGCTAGAGCTTCTGACTTTACCAATAAACGCTAAATTAGAAGCTTGATTAACAACTACGAGGGGATCATCTACCTTCTATCTTTTTATTGTTTTCTTCCCGACCCGACTGCCGAAGAGGGAAGGTCATGGTTTGGTTATATAGGTATACATATTCAAGTAAGTAGGTCCATGTTGGTTTCTTGGTGTCCCTATGTATAAGTAAAACAGTAATTAATTTTTGAAAGTGGTTCTTTGATTAGGTATACCTATGTTTCGCTTTTAGCATGAATTACCTATAATATTGCAACACAGGCAGTCAGGTTTGTTTTGTATAATAATAATATAAGTATTTTTTGTGTATATACCTCACTATAATATATTTTTCCTGCTTAAACAAACTGTGGCTGGGCGGTAATAAATTTAAATAAAAAACACATTATTAAATTAAATTGTGTAGTAATAATATATGACATTATTATTACAACAGTAACTATTAACAGTAAACAACAAGATTATGCAAATAGTATTGAGCATGAATACAATGTATTCCACAGAGGGAAACTGTTTATTATCGGAGTGTGCAACAAATAACAATGTTTCAATTCTAGTTTTCTGGCCGTTTTGCTGCCCTTTAATACTTTTACCAGTAGTAAACGGAGGCTAGTTTCAAGTTTGTTATTGCTGGCTTAATCAAATGAGCCGCGATGTTTACGGTTGGGATGTTTACTAGTTCAGTATTTGTTTCTGTAGTGGGAATATTATTTATAGAGCGATACGCACACCAATTTATGGGTATTTTCTCAATAAATAACGTTTTTTAACCCTCGGCTAGACAAGAAAAATGTAATGGCTTACAAATGTGGTTTATCGTCTGTTATTGTAGATATAATGGGGTGGTTTTAATGCGTATCTGAGACTGGTTTTGTTGGAACTCTTATATACTTCTAAACAATTGATGTAGAAAGATAATAAAATTTTGAATGTGCACTATCTCATGCAAACAAGTTGCGTATAAGATAAATTATTTTATAACATGCCCGAAGAAATATAATAAAACGGGCTGCAAAAATACGAAGCTTTTAATATTTTTATATCAAGCCTTCTTGCTGAGGACATAATTTCCCTCACCATTCCCGGCGGCTATCGCGACATAATAACGCGTGTTGCGGGCACCACCGCACCGCTCCCGCGGTTTTTTTAGTGTTGCCAGTCCGTTTGTGATAAAATTAATGATGAAAAAGGTCAATCTTAACCATGATTGAGATATTAAAGACAAAATAAACTTGTAAAGGGTGATACAATTGGTTCGGAAAATAACTGTAACTAAATAAAGTAGTAAGTAATTTAAAATTCAAATACCTTTACAACTTTTAGAAGGTTTTTGTTTTGACAAAGTCTTCTAAAAGTTAAACAATACAGGAGCAATATCACAAAACTGTTGATTTAATAGGTAAAAGTAGTTATTCCAAGTATTAAAAAAAAAAGGCAAGTACCAGGGCCAAAACCTATTACAGATATAAAACACGATATTAAAGAGAGACTTAAAGCTTCTTCTATAAGTGTCTTTCTATACTTGTGGTCAAGATAAGTGAATTAGTTCCTTAGTACAAATTAATTGTTTTTAACAACCCAGCAGTCGTAAATCTAGTTTATGTACCATATTATAGCATGAAGACTGACATGTGTTACTGTCGTATCGTTTCTGCATAATAAATAATAAAGTATTTATCAAAGTATTATTTAAACCTAGCGACCCGCTCTCGCCTCGCTTCGGTTTATATGAGTTTTCTGTAACACCCTTGCATAATCCAGAATTTATTGTACATAAAAATCTTTCTCTTGAATCACTATATCTATTGATGAAATAGATCAAAATCCGTTGCGTTATTCGAAAGATCTAAGCGTGCCGTAAAACGGGGCGAGTAGGGATTAAGGGGTGAGTAGGGACACAGCCTAAAATGAAGCATATGTTACTAATTATAAGACTGAAATTATTTCCAATAGACGTAACGTTATTGTCCATTTAATACTTGTTCTTATTTGTAACAAGTTATGACTTATTTTAGGTTGTGTCCCTACTCACCCCTGAAGCCCTACTCACCCCGTTTTACGGTACATATACGAAGCGAGAGACCGCGGGACGACGGGACTTTGTTTTATGCTAGTAGAGAAGATAATTTCCTACTGCAAATTAAAAACTTTACAGTTCACAGCACGGACTTTGGCAGACGGTTCGCTACCCGCCGGTATGTTTAAAACCGTCTTCAATTCCAGTTCAATTAACCGCGGTGATTATGCTAATATACCAGGCAATTGCTTCAGGTTGGTGCCTCGTAATTAAACTTCATCAGGCAGTCGCGCCGCGTCGCCGGCGCCCGTAGTATCATCCCTCGAGCACAGACTTACTAGGTATATGCAACGCTGTATAGTCCATACCAGTAACACTAACAAAAAGTGTATTTCACAATTAAATCCATTGGCAGTTAGCTATAGTTAGGTACTATTTCTAGTAAAATCCAGGAGATATATGAAAGCATAGGAAGGATATGGTAAATCTTAGTAGGTACCGTCCATTTATTTTAGTTCGTTTATGTACTACTGAGAATTAACGCAGTAATACATAAAATAGCTGGGAAAAAACTCAGCACATTTCATAGGTTGGAACTATGTCCGATAACTCCGTCAGATAAACCTTTGCGATTGATACGTAAAGAAAGCAGCAGTTTAAATGGAATCTACCTAGAATACACGCGAAGAGTCGCTTATATGTTTTTATAATTTACTGGTGATAGGACCTTGCAGGTGCAGGGTCCGTCCGGGTCACTACTACCATCTTATCCTTAAACCTACCGCCAAGCAGCAGTGTTCTCATTATTGTGTTCTAGTGTGGGGATAAGACATCCCGGTAAAATCACTAGCATAGAGACATTCCATCTTAGACATCAGGGTTGGCGACACCACTGCAGTCTCAAGATTATAGACTTGAGAATGCAATAGTGTATGGGTCACAGATGCCACTTACCACCACCATCCTGTGGCGTGTGTGCTCGTTTTCCTTCCCTATACCATAAAAAATAGTTTAATGCTTTATATTATATGGTCCTTTAAGGTCACTTTTCTACACAAAAACAAAGAATATTCGTCGCGTAAAAATATTTCATCTTCACTCGTTTGCACACTCCCTGGTGTTACCTGTTTGCGAGCGAAGCTGCGTTAGCCTAACTATCCTCATAAATCCTCCAAGTGGCGAAGCGGTTGGAGATTGTGTAGCAAGTCTTTAGAGAGCTCTCGTGGGAACGGTTCACTTGAATATTTCCTGTGCATTAAGACACGGCGTCACACTTTGGGGTTTTCACCGCAAAGCAACAGTCGACGTCGAAATAAATATGCAACAATAAAAATAACAATTTTACCGACTCAAAAGACGTTACATTGCAAAATGGTTTGAAAGAAGTTTGTTCGAAAATCAATAACGTATGTCACATTGAAAGCGAGCAAATTCGTTAAATAAACGTTAACGCAAGAAGGTAATCGAAATGACTAAATTAACCCAATGTAAAGTTCGTCCTTGCCAAGTTTCGCTTAAGGATATGAAAGCGAGGGATTCGGTTTACGTTACAGGTAAGATCAGAGAGCTGGTAAGATCATATCAATTTCGCTCCAAGCGTAGATAAACACGAGGAGTTAACGTCAGTGTATATGTTCTCGCAACAACGGGAACAATCGCAAAATCGTCTCTCTGCAGCGTTGTGCATTTGAACCGGGGCTGCGGGGGCAGATTCTGAGTTTCGGGAGATTCTACAAATGTTGATATCGGTTGCGTCAAGTAATTGATATAAAGACAAAAATAAGGCAGTGATTTCAAATCACATTTAAACACACAAGGGAACATTCTATGATCGGAATAACACTTACACTTTTACACGTCAATATTAATTAGTTATTCTTACTGTTCAGATGCCTTACACGAAGATTTTTGATAGTATGTGGAAGATCTTTTGTTTATTACTTTTCTCTTCAAAACTGACTGACGGATTATTATCATTTTTACAGAGGACGTTGAATACCCTATAAGAGTGCGAATAGATTAAGGCTAAGTTTTCGTTTAATATCTTACCCTTCTTTTTAGGCAAAGAGTAGGCACACGAGCAGACATGCCACCTGATAGCAGTGGGATCTGAGACCCATTGACATTTGCATTCTCAAGACTACAGTCCTAAGACTGCAAATTCATTGCCAAACCTGGGGATTAAGCTAGATTTAGTAATTTCACCGGTTGTCTTATCCCAAGACCGGAACACAACACTGAGAACAGTGCTGTTTAGAGGTAGTTTAAAGGACAAGATGGTTGTAGCGATCCAGACGGACCCTGCACAAGGTCCTACCACCGCTAAACCCTATTCAGGGAACAATTTCACGCTTACGAAGTCAATGGTTAAAACTAGAACAACTAGGACTTATCCCCCGTCAAACGGCAGTGAATAGGTCGGCTGGCATCGAGCAACGAGTCGGGAATATTGTCTCAAGACAACGAGCTCCATAATGAGACGCGGCCGGGCAAATTGCTGGCTCAGCCCACCCGCTACCCGGCTCGAGGGAAATTAAAACCGTTTATTTAGAGACATCCAGACATACATCAACGGAGAAAATGCGCTTTAATCGCTGTATGAAGACTAATGAACTAATTAATGTAAGGGTACGCGTGAACTCGTAATAAGTTACTTCAGCTCCGTTGGACTCGTGTGGCAAAAATTAAGAACATTTATTAAGATGGTAATTCTTGGTGAAGTCGAAGAGAATGATTGATGATCATTTAGTCACATTTATTAGCTTTGCTTTATGACCTGGAATGATCATTAAAAGGTTAAAAGCATCGTTTTAGTTGACATATTATGAAGCCTTGCATTAATGTTCATGAGTAGAAATACTATGAGAAAAACTGTAAGGTATACTTACATAAATTTGTGATGATAGCTCTCATGCAAAAGGCATGCGAAAGGTATGGTAGACTATTAAGTTAACAAGTGATATCAAAGTGGTTATTAATAAAATAATGCAAGGTTAAGGTAGGTGCAACAGACAAGCGAGCATGCTTTTTCCTATACGTAACAAAAACAAATAAAATAAAACCCATTTTAGCCTCGTAACGATCGACGAAATTTGAGGCAATCCATCACTGACACGTTATTTTACTGTTGTGTGGTCTTTTATATCAAGTGTGATCACATTGTTATTCTGTGCAAGTAATGTGCTAATGTGGTGTAATGTACATAGGTAGTAGGTTTGTACGATAAGTACAATATTTTTCATTTCAACATGGGTAGCACATCTTGTATTTTTTCGCTTGTCGCTCAGTCTGGTGCGTCCTTATCTATGCATACCAGTAAGAAATAGAGACCGAGCGACAAACATGTCGTGGACAACATGTGCTAGCCGGCCAGCTTTCGCTGTCACTCTCTGACATGTCAGTATAGGTGAAAAACTTAAGTAAATTACCTCTTGCATGTAGTTGTGTTCAAAAATAATATGGAATTTTCGCCAAATTTCAAATGTGCTACAACTAGGTACATGCAAGAAGTCATTTTCTTAAGTTTTTCACCTATAAGTATATTTGCTATGCCAGAGATTGTGTGATAACGATAACGATAGACAGCCGAGTATTAATCCTAACTTCTGGATTTACTGTAAACTTCTGGCATAATATGTATACACTTAGTTAATCTTATCGTTATATGTATACTTAGCTATTCATTTTAGACAGCCTTAGTACTAGAAGGTACTTCATACAATCGAGGGTGTATGTCGGTTGGTCTAAAATTGTTTGGCCTATTTTTGTTTCGCCACATATTTTTTTGCATACCAACGTTTCGTCTAATGATTTAAATGTAGAAAATTGTTTGATCGAAATTGTTTTGCATAATATTGTTTGGTCGAAAAAGCACATACAATTTTAGGTCAAACAAGTTTAGGTAACACTTGAACATTTTTAGTATAAGTTGTCTTTCATCAGGGTTTGTACTCTATAATCATACCAATTTTTACACTTGTATGTTTTACCGTTTTTACAATAAAACAAAAAAAATACGTTGTGAAAAACTTTTATGACCATCTCTATTATTATTATCACTTATTTTTTCTTAGAGAGTCCTCCGTAATAACATATTAAATGCTGAAAAAAATGACCGATATTACGGTTCAAAAGATACAGCTCTTTGAAGTTAGGACAGACAAACAGACGGATGGACGGACGGGCTGGCAGCGTAGGCTTAGTAATAGGGTCTCGTTGGACGCCCTTGGGGTGCGGAACCCTAAAAACTAAGCCAAGACAAGATAATCACCGACGTTACCTCATCTACCATGACCATTAATTGCTTGGCTATTAATTCTTCCATTCCATTGGCTGCAAAACATTGCTCAATCGGTATTCAAAAACTGAAGCAATAAATTGCAAACGAAAATGAGGAAGGCCAGAAAAGTCATGACAGTGTCGTCTTACAATCTGCACTCAATCACTCAATACGTGCGACTGGCGGCGACAGTGAGCGATTTACGCGGCCGCCGGTGATTAATATGGATCTCATCTCCACGAAAAACAATGCATGCCACACCCCGTCGATGGGGACCTATTAGGGTTTATCGACAGACAATATTTTCACCATCAACTCGCCTCTCCGCACGGAACGGACGAGAAGAGAGCTTGTTTGTGACCCACGACACGAGCTCATTTTATTCAGTTCAATAAAAACAAACGAAGTAACTATTTTGTTTGTACTTTGCAGAAATAATAACGATATTTGTAGAAGAGTTGGTCAGCGATTTTGTTATCTGAATTGTTTGAAATACTTTCCAGAACTAGCTTTGTTCGAGCGTTCCTAATTTGATATTTATAGGCCCGCTGAAACGGATGGGATAAACCAGACGGAGGGTGTTTTTATGAAATGAGATGAAAATAAAAAAATATTTATTAAAGATATTCAGGTAAAGTAATATCGTGTCAAATTTTGATAGTAATAAAATTACGTAGTCAAGGAAACTGTAGCAGTATTTCTGTGTTGAAAGCAAGCGTTTGATTGGTAAATATTTTCGTTAATACAAAAAAATATATATTACAATAAACATGAAAAGATAAAAGGGGCATGTTTAACACTTGATTGAAAAATAGGTATATATATATAAAATGGGTACACTACATAATCTCGAAATATTTTATTCCGAATTTGATAAACACGAATTTCAGAATTCCGATTTTGAAATTTCCGAATCATCACAATCCCGAATTTTAGTTTCACGAAGCATCACAATCACGAATTTTTTAAAATCCGAAAGTTCGCATTTCCGAATTATTAAAATCCCGAAAAATATTTTTCCTAATATAACCATTCCGAATATTCCTATTCCGAATCCCGAATATTCATTATTCCGAAATTCTCTAAGATTATTTATTTCAAATAAGCGCCTGATGAAATATTGTATACTTAATACCGTGTATAATGTTTAACATGCATAATGCTCAAAAACTGTAAGAAATGTCATTTCCGACAAAGTCGACGGAGCTCCTGTTCTGCGTAGCTAAGGCGCTTCGCGCCTTGATGCAACTCTAACCTAACCTAACCTATCATGGTGAGATTGACCAAATATATTAATGTGCTCGTAATCGCACCTACCTTTTGTTTCAAGTAGAATACTTCAATTCAATTCAAGTAGTTAGTTTCATAATTCCGAATTTTACATTACCGATCTGGTTTGTGAAGTTTGGTATTCAAATAATCGGAATTAAAATTTTCGTATAAAGGAAAATCGGAATTAAAATTCGGAATTGTCAACATAAGTAAATATAATATTAGGAAAAACGTTTTCGTGATTTTCATATTCGGTAATATAAAATTCGAGATTTTGATAATTCGGCCTTATATGTTTTCGGTATTGTGAAAACTCGGAATTATGAAATTCGGTTTTTTCAAATTCGGAATTAAATAATTCGAGATTTTAGGGTGTTCCCATATAAAATACTTCAATGACACATAGGCTTATAATATTTTTCCTTGTTTATTATTACTGAAAGAATAGGTAGGTACATTATATTGACTTAATTTTATATATATATATATATTTTTCAAATATAAACCTACAACGTTATTAAAAGTTAATAAATTATTTACAGAATTCAATAATAATACAATTAAAAATAAAAACTAAACGTATTTAAATTAAAATAAAACTAAGCTACTCAAATATTAAAGATATAAATAATAATCACCACTATAAAAAGAACACCCCCTCTAGCAGGTCCGCTCGCTGCATGGTCCCTATGACATTGGCTGCATTACCTCGCTGGATATGGAATCCTTTGGGAGAGGTAAGCATCAGGATCTCCGGAGGAGTCTATAAGCCGGGATGACAGGGCCTTAATAAAGCTTTTCATATCAGCTGACCAAGGTCCCATGGTCTCCACTGCAAGTGACACAAATTCATAATTATTTAATAATGATGAATATTTGCGGCCTTGAGGGTTTGGTCTGATCAGCTGCTGCACCGGCCCAATTACGGGTTGACTGGACGTGGGAAAGGGCGAATGTGTCAACACACGACGCGTCCAACACCACGGTGGTGATTCTCTCAACAAGCAAAGGTGATCGTTCGCTCGAGTGAAGGTCCAAGCGGCGAGTTTAAGTAGTCCCGTCCGACCGAACAAAACACATTTTAGCGCGTGTATTCAATTTGGCAGCATGACTTAACGAACGTATAAGGCTCCCTAATTGATAATGCACGCGCTAAAATGTGTTTTGTTCGGTCGGACGGGACTACTTAAACTCGCCGCTTTTATTCGCTCGTCCGTTCGACCGGCCGCCGATTTTTGAGAGAATAACGCACCAGTGCCCTACCCAGTTTCCACGGCACTAATGTAGCTCCGTCTGGTTGCTTGCCGTCGTCTCTATGCAAACCTGCTGGTTCCACGACAGCTGGTACAGAGGCAGTGGCAAGCGAACGATGTATCAGATCATTAATTGTGCCGTGTCGGTACAAACGGCCAGCACTTCTAAAAGTTCTAAAGCATGAAAGACCATGTCGTCCCAGCTCACTCACTTCCTTCCCGCACGCGCAAGTATCTGGTTCACAGAGTCTAGCCCCAAGCCGCAAGCTTATTTCAATGCGCAAGCATTTTTATATTTTAATATCCCCTAAACTCAGTTGGTATTTATTTGAATTGTCTTCAATATTATAATCTGTTGTTGTCTCTTCTTTGTGCTAATACTGAAACTTAAAAACTGTTTTTTACTGTAAATAACTACCTGTAACTTAGCTACAAGAGCAAAAACCCGCTTAAATAATAATATCAGGTAGGCGCAAACAATCGCGTGAGAAATGGCCTCAGAGATAGCCGCGACGCGCCTCCTCCGGGCGACATTTTTCACTCTTCCTTCAATTTACCTGCTGAGTTCATCTTGAATAATTTATATCCACAGCGCGACTGCTAGAGCCGGCTTTGCTTGTGCATGTTGTGCAATGGGGATTAGGTTCGTAATCGGATGGCGCAACTCCCTGAAGAAAATGTAAAAGCAATCATTTTAATATCTCCCAGGATTCTCATGCGGATTTATCACTAAGCGCATTGTTATACATATATCTGTCAGAATATAGTTATATATATTTTCAGTTAGGTTATTGCTTTTTTATTTCCTGATTTGCGAATTTAACACAAGATATTCAAGAAATTGGATTCCCCAATACTAAATACTACATAACAAGAAAGTAATGGACAATGCATTGTAATATTAAGTAACTCGGTAATTAACCTATATTTCCTAATATTTTCCTCATTGAGAAAAAAATCAACGACGGCAAATTAAGATGCTTTTTCTGGGTAAAAAAGAACACAGACAGTCAGAATTTGTACGTTGCTTCGAGGAAAGTGGTAAAGGCATTAGGGAGGCTTTAAAGCGGAAATGATTTTCATAACTTACTATAACGAGCCTCCAGGCATAAAAAATCTGCAAAAGCTTAAGTCAAAAATTGTGAGTAGGTACCTATAATCATTGGTATGAAAACTTACAAAGAAATATGCAAGATATAACTTAATAACAAATATGCAGCTGACATAGCTGAATTTAATGATAAAATATTTTAGTTTGACCCCCTTTTAAACCATTGTATTGCAAGCTCACGACTGCCATGTTAAATGTACCCCTACCCTACATGATCTGCTTCATTTCATTAATAACTTACTCTTTCACTTTCATATTAAATTCCTAATAACACGAGTATGAATGTCGCATCGTGAAATTGTTCAACGCAACTGCCTTTTTATTCTGACAGCGAATATTGTGTTTGGTGAACAAAAAAATGTTATCATGATCGTTATTTGTCTCCCTTGTCAGTCGAGAGAACGACCGCTTTATTTACCACACTTAGGAGATAAACAAATTGCCATGTTTCAAAAATCCTTGTACTGTTTTCCATTTTCCATTATTGCAACTTCTTTATTACCTACTTTATTTTCCAGAGTTTTTGCTTTCTTTTTAACCAGACGGTCCTTTTAAAGATTGGTTCCTGTAGAGCTTTTGCAGGGTTTTGCTTGTTGTTTGTTGAGAAACTATTATATTTTTATCTGACCGTATATTCTATCGTTGTATATTTGTTGATAGTGAAATATATTTTTTAAACGACTTCAAAAAAAAACCGGACATGTGCGAGTAGGACTCGCCTACGGAGGCATATGACACGGTTAACTAAAATTTAAAATTTGGACCGCCGTTCCTTGCATAACCCTATTTTTTTGTGTTTTAAGTAAAAATTTATAGATCTCAGATTTTTTCCTATACCTACTTGTAGTATAAGACGGTATTACTTGCCAAATTTCATAGTTCTAGGTCAAAGGAAAGTACGCTATAAATATTGATTCCCTTGAGAGTGTTGAAATACACGTTTTTTGCGGCATTAACGGCCGTATCTTTTTTTTACGTTAACGTAGAAGTTTGATTTTTTCACAGCTAAAAATAAATGAGTAGGTTCTCAATTCGTCGCGTTTGTATTTATCTGACTCTCTCATCTTAATCGAGACTACGCCGAAGTCTAGGGTTAAGATTGTAGGTTTTACAGGCCATGAAAAAGGAAAATGAGCACACAGCATAGGCAGGTCACCTGCTGGTATGTGGTGTTCGCGATTCAGGGAAATTTGCAATGTACAGATTTTGTCTCACCGGCTGCCTTACACCGGAACACAACAAAGCAGATAATACACCTATTGAAAATAAGCTCCATTATTAACACTATCTCAATATCCCGTGAACAAAATCATTCAACAAATGTAATATTTCACTTCCAAGAGTAAAACGATAAACAAAATGAAACAGTACCAAACAGAGATTATAAAAATACTTTCAAATGCAAAATACGTTAAGTTAAGTCTCACCTCATTTGAATGTGTGATTTGTAATGAAAATGGAATTTAACTTTAATTTGTTTTAATTACCGCCTCCATTATTCAAACAATTATCAAACTCGAAGCTTGATGGAAACTCGAACATACAAAACACCAAAACACGCAGGCATAAGTGACGCCTACAATGAGCAAGTTGGTGTTACGGCGGTTCAGGTCCCGCTGCACCGCTCAGCGACTGCAAATTGAATTTCTAAGTTATTCCTCAAGTTGTGAAGGCACGAATGAAGTGAGGTTGTTCCGAGTTGTTGTTCCTTGAGCCGAGACTCGATGATTGGGGCCAGGCACGAGCGACTCCGCGCGGGGCGCGATTGTGATTACCCGCGGTTAAATACAACGTATGTGCAAGCGTAGTGCAGTCCAACTTCGAATTAATTTTGTAAGTGTATAGCGCCAATGGAGGGATTCACACAGTAACCACGGTATCCGACATAGCTCGGAGAATTGCTAAACTTCAACTAAGTGTATTGTTCGAAGAGTGGATGGCCCTCTGAGTTTAAGAGCCCCCCCCTCCTTCCGACCCCTTTTTAAGGTGGATTGACGATCTGGTGAGGGTCGCGGGAATTCGGTAGATATGGGCAGCGACGGGTGTTTCGATTTAGCGATACTTGGGGACGATTATGTCCAACACTACATATTTGAGTTCGTTTTTTATTTTTTATTATAGGTGCAGATAGTTGTTATAAAATAAAATCTTAAATGGATTCACAGACCATAAGTAAGTTATTCTATTAAGTAGTAAACAGGTTATAACAGTGAAATTGTAATGACAAGTGAACTGACTTAGTACACACAATTCAATGGAATGTAGTAAAAGGGTGGTTGCCGCCATGCAAAAGCCAAAGTATATGTCTGTGTCGGGCTAAAATTAACCCGTTCATTGTGTAGGCATGTCCCTTCGTCACACTGATGAAATTCCGCAGCCAGCTCCGAGCTCTGTGAAACAGAATGCTTCACTAACATCCTTTATTAAATTTAATTCAGAATAAATTGCACAAAAAATAGCGTTAGTCCTTCTAACTTTTCGCTACTCATTATGGGCTGAATCATTTGATTATTGAAATCTATTCTGAATCTTCCCTTATCCCTTTTTAACCGACTTCAAACAGAGGAGGAGGTTCTCAATTCGTCTGTATTTTTTTTTTTTTATGTTTGTTACCTCAGAACTTTCGACTGGGTGAACCGATTTTGAAGATTCTTTTTTTATTTAAAAGCTGGTGCTTCCAGATTGGTCCCATTTTTTTCAAAATGATGATCTGATGGTGGAATCCATGAGGAATCGACGGAACTCTTCAAAATTTATAGGCACACCTATAGCGATTTTGGTATTTTTCATTGTAACTCGTGTATTTGGTCTTGGAAACCACTATTTGGTGAAGTGGAACTGATGATGAAGACCACAGATGGCCACCGGAACTCCTAAACGGTATATATTTCGAGGGTGGCGACAAGATATTTCGATTAAGATAGTTGAGCGACTATGACGAAGCATATTTAGGTTTAAATATATGACTATGACTTTCCCACGGCGTTGCTTGCGGCGAGATTGAAATGTTCTATTGTTTCTTGAGAAATGGGAGAATAACAGCATAATTATGATCACTAAAAAGTATAAAATAAAATAAAGTTTTAAAAAACAAAAACCCGCCTACAAAAACCTATTTACCTACCATTTTAAAGAAGCTATTTTTTGCTTTTTGAAGGCGGGTTTTTGTTTTTTTAATCTTTGATTTGAATGTGGTATTCGGAACCAAACGGTATCTATCGCTACTCGTCGGGTAAAAAATAAGTTTATATTTTCCAATCAGAAGGTTATATTTCTATTGAATTTGGAAATTATTAGAAATGTGATAACTACGTTGCTTACTCGTACTTACCGGTGATGTGATGATCCTTATATTTAATTTAGTTATAAACTGTTATTATAACTAAACATAGTTCGTGTTGTAGTAGCCTGCTTAATATTTAAATCAAACAACTTGGAATTTATGGATTCCAATACGTTTTATGTCGTTTAATAGGTATGTATGGACCACGATACGTTTTATGTCGTTTAATTTAATAGACAGAACTGAATGTTTAAATGAGCCTGTAGTCTATGTACACAAAAGAAGTTAGAGATAGCTAAGGTTTGTACAAGGTCAAATAGGTAGTTGTTAGAGGAATACTTAGAAATGCGGGTATATTTACCTTGGTAACTATAGGGAATTAAGGCAAACATTTGAAATTAAACGAGTAACCGAAAATTCCGGATTCCCGCCTGTCATCTCTTTGGTACCTATGATTTCGGCACATTTATTTTGTCTTAAACAAATTGTATTTGCTTTAAATGTGTATATTGTATACATGTGAATAATTTCTGAACCTATGTAGGATGACTGTAACGTAAATTGATAACCCTTCAACCACTGTGCCTCGAGGGCACTAAATGCAGTGACACGTCCCAACCCTCTACCGCGTACATTCATTAACTTTGACATGATCTTGGGCCTCCAGGAACCTAAAACCCCGTTCCATTATTCCTTGATGTTTTCCATAGTTCCAGCACCGTCTTTCTTCACTGACAAGAAAATATTTTTGACAAATTATGTCAAATAATATGACCTGAAATTGCGTTCATAGTAAATACTATACAGGGTGACTGCGGGGTCGTGATCCTATCTTAATTTTCCCTACTCAGTAAATGATTGTGATTCTATTAGTATAGTGGTTTTTGAAACAATTACTTAAAGTTTAGAATTTTATTAAAATAATGTTATTTTTCTGAAATGAATACTAAAACTATTGTCACCTATTGTACTATTGTTGTAACGTATTGTATTTTTCATGTTAAAACCTATTCAAAAATCAACCGATCAGACCAGTAAGAAATTGAGTATGTAGGGTGGCCATGATCCTGAACAAAAATATTTCATTATGATGTTTATTTAAATAAAAGGCAAAGTAATGGTCTTAACGCTTTTAAATCTATTACGTTAAAATGTTCCTAATGTATGATGTACCTAGTGAGTTTAAGTTTACTTTGTTGCTACACGACCCCGCAGTCTCGCTGTAGGTATATGGAAATGTTCTGTTCCTGCGAATCTTCTATCGTTGCTACTTTTCACTTTTATCAGTGTTTGCTAACTGGATTGAACCGCCATGCACCGTTGCTCGGTTCGCAAAAAAAAAAGATAATTCACACTATCTGTTAATGGCCAGTGTCCACTAGCGATTAATGCAACGTGCTGTTAGTGTCAAAAACTTATGTCATGTCGTATTAGTTAAACTTTATACGATTTCCGACGGCTAGGAGATCCAATTAGCAATATCATCCGGGCTGAGTGTAACGGGCCCGGGGTAATAAGCGCCGGCGGTACAGTTAACATACTGCAAATTGCTGTAAAATTTACTTAAACTCCTTGTTACATCTGAGATAGAACTGGGAGCGGCGATTAAGCGAATTGTAACAGACTGCTGCGTTTCTGCAGGTCATGATGGTCTATAAATAAGGAGCACTTGCTGTAGGGCTACAATAGTTACTTATAGTTAGTTTATTATAGTTATTTTTAATAGTGTTAGGTCGTACGGTATTCTGCTTTGGGGTAAAGCAGCTGACATACAGACTATATTCGTGTTACAAAAAAGGGCCATTCGTTCTATATATAACTTAATGTATGTATGTATGTATGTAAACTCTTTTATTGTACAAAAAACAGCAAATCAGATACAATATTTACAGAATTGGAATGTACAAAGGCGAACTTATCCCTTTAAGGGATCTCTTCCAGCTAACCTTTGGGTGATTGAGGAAAATAAGAAAAGTAGAATGTGGTAGACATTAGTACAAAACAAAGTATAAACTCCCGTGATTCCTTAAGAATATCATTTAAAGAAATATATTTTGACAGCAGCTGCAGCGTCACAATTTGCAAGACTTTTTGAAGAATTCTGATATACATCATTTGAAATCTAGAAATCAAAAGTAAAATTGCCATTACAAAATTTCGTATCCGCAAAGTATATATAGATCATTTGCACGTCAATGCATACATTTCTACATTAAATTAACCGAGGTTTTTTCTCAGCATTGGTCTCTTCTTGGAAAGCGCTGGTAATTTTTTATCGTGTAAAAGTGCGGCTTTACATACTGAATAAACATCTTTTATACTTAATGAAAAAGAACTTGAGTTAAACTTACAATTAGTCATTAGCATTCATTTTATTTTACTTGAGTATAAAGGGTGATCAATCTTAATGAGTCAATATGGGAAACTATAAGAGTTACAGAGGGTAATCTGTTCTTAGTTCCAGTTCTCGATTGCAGAAAAAATAAAAACTGCATTTAAAGATTAAATAAAACATCAACCGAGAATCGAACCAAATTGTATTTTCCAGCAGAAACACATCGTTTTTAGGCTGCAATTAATAGTGTAAATTGTATTGAGATTTCTGCACAAAATAGATTAAAACCCGAGACTTTGAAAAAAAAATAGTTTTGATTCTCTATTAGTAACCGCTTGTGCCCCACCGGCACCTAGAAGCTTAGAACTGCCTCCCCAAAAAAGCAATGTAACCCAACAGCAGTCATGCTTGCCGCTACGTCATGATTCGATTTTCTGTCCTTAGTCTTTCACATTAATACATGAATTCCCATGAATTGTATGTCAATCAATTCAGTGTGAAATCAACTGCAAATAACCATCAACCAATCATAACACGTAAACGGAAAAAATCTAAATATTGTCAGGTGAACTCATGGTGAACTTCAGTCTACTTTATCCAATCGTTGCATGAGTGAATGTGCAGTGACATATCTTTTTAATTTACTTGATCTACTGCAATTTTTTTTTTATAGAATGTAATACAGAAACAAAAATAAAAAATAAAATACTTTTGTGTAGTATTTTTTATTTGTCGGTATGATTTTGCGAAACTGCCTCAGTTTAACTTTTCTCTGAAATCAATTGGCTGCAAACACTAAATAATGCATTATTCCGTTTAATTTTTGACATAATAGGGTAGATTATATCTCAATCTCAATAGATTACCCTAACTCATGTAGTTTCTGAATTCCCCATACTGACCCGACTGAATTGACAACATTTTAAAAAAAAAGCATTTTGGTTTTTTCGCGTTTATTATAGCTGGTTAAAAATTAGACTACCCGTGTTTCTCGGTTTTTCTTTATTTAACTTAAATTCGTTGTTAATAATTTATTAAAGAAATAGTCATTAAAAAGACCGTATATACAAAGTTAGTAATACTGATGTCGTGATCTTAGCATGATATAAAATTAAAAAGGTAACTTTCAACAGAAACATAACTGACTGTCATGTCATGTCACTTGTCAACCATAATTACTGTAACCACATGAATTCGTCGACTTTGGGCAGATTGCGGCTATCCGCTTTTACAAATCCGTTAGTCACTTTCATTTTTTTTTAATAGCGTATATCAAAACAATAGTATTACGAGAATCGAAAGCGTGTCGTTAGAATCAAGAAATCCGTCAGACAGATGAAAAATGGACATGACAGTTGTATATTTTTTTCAATTCCTACGGTAATAAATGGACTAAGGGCACTATAAGTGTATTCCTAACATTTACAATCCAACTTTTTTACTGTTTTTCCCAAATATAAAAAAAAACTACTGCATAAAAAAATCCAAAAATATTTTTATTGTAAATCAGGAGTATAAAATCTACAAACGGTATTTTATTTTACTACTTTAGCAGATATGAATTGTTGTCAATTGCTTGCCCTGGGCCTCTATTCAACACGGTAAAAACAATATCGTTTTTGATCTGTTATCGTAATGTCAACGTTTTGATAGCTCTTATTTACTTGACAGTAATGGCGGCCGAGTTAACAACAATTCCAGAACAGGTCAAATACGATTTGGATTTTACCGCCTAGAATAGAGGCGCTGTATAAATGTACATCTTTATTACGTTTTGTATAATTTTTTACTCAAATCGAGCCATTTTCCTTATATATACTTCCTAAACAATAAAAAATACATTTCCCATTTAAATATTAATAACACATCGCGCATATTAAATAAATTTGCGAGGGAATCATTTGGGCATGCCCTTGCGCCTACAATGAATCCCTTGACAACGGTTCATATAATTGGGAAAGAGAACATTCGTCTGTCGTGACACGTAAATAATTGGCCCGCCGGAGATCATACAATCGCCTCTCCTTTAATTATTGTATCCAGCGAAGTATGTCACTGTAGCGCCGGGCGCAATTTACCTTATTATTAGCAGCCTCGTTAAGACTGTCGCGCCTGACTCAACTGTTTCATATTGCCTGCGGACTAATACTTGGTTAAAAGGTTTGGGCGTTGAGGCGGCGGGCTTTGATCTGAACTCACCTTACAACTACCTAATTAAAGCCTTATTCACTTGATCTATTTTCTCTCTAGATCTATAGTCCCTCGTTATTGAACTCGCGAACACGAACTCGAAGAAAGCCGATGTTTGAGACGGGTTCTAATCCTGGTAATGGCAGATATTTGTGCGGTGAGCGCATGGTGAGCGCTAGAATTTGTTTCTGAGTATTTGATGTTTTTTATGTATTTTAGTATGCATTTCTCTATACAACTATATTTGTCGTTGACTAGTACCTATAGTACAAGCCTAGAGCTTAGTTTGAGGCTAGGTGAATTTGTGTGAGATTGTCCCCTGACATTGATTTATTATTTATTTATTTATTATGTTTAATAATGTAGGCACTTTGTGTTAAAAAAAACTCCACTGCACTTTAAAACAGACGGCTTTCAATAGAACTCGAAAAGAGAATGCCTAACCTCGCGCCGCTCTCATGTGGATGCAGGTTTCATAGATCGATTAGTGGAGCGGCGATCCGTTTTAAATTCAATGACCTTTACCATACGATGGCAAATGAACAATACAATATAACTGATTATTAACTCTACCGCAGTCGTGTAGTAGATAAAATAGTTAATAGGACACTGAAATGATGTGCCCACTCGCGGCGGCTTATCATTATTGCAAGAGTCCGCGACGAGACAGCTCCACTTTAATGACGGCAAACAGCTTGAGGACGATTGTTTTTCACGATTGTGGCTTTAAAAAATAAAGAAGAAAGGGTATAATAGAAAATATTATTTTAAGCGAAAGAAAAATGTTTCTAATAGGCACTCGTATATATTTTTCCTTATGTAGGAAAAATATTTTCTAAAACAACGTCAGTCGAATTGTTGATTAGGTACGCATTTCGATTGGGACTGTGCTGACCAGGTATACTCGTACATTTGCCGATTTTTTTTATTGGTTTGATAGTTCAGTAGTAGAAAAACTTGTGTTAAGGATCGTGGCTTCGACTTTTGGCTTACTTTGTGTAAATAATCTTGAATGCTTCTTCAATTTATTTTCCGAGGCGGTTGGTTCTGCTTAGTGCCTACGAAGTTAGCGGTCCCAGATTCGGTTCGTATATTCGTTTATGAGTCTTGGATGTTTTTTAAGTATTTAATTTTATACGTCTCTTTAAAATATGTTTATTGTTGTTTATTTAAGCGGTTAATACAACTAACACTTACGCGCGAGTGAGATAGGAATACGTTCTTTTTGCTGTACCTAGCTAATTTGTATTAACCGCTGCGTATACACACATCGAACATGTCCAAGGATCAAACCTATCCCTACATTATTTTGATGTATTTGAATTAATGATTGAGTATCGTGCAATACCACAAACCACACCACGCCTCACACCACCACCATACCTTCATATCACAGAGACTCCTAGGTGCTCTTAGTTTGTGAATTAACTAAATACAGTGCGTTCAGTATTAAAAAACATGTTTCCATTAAAAAAACTAATTTTGTAACATACATAACTGTAGCATACCGTTTAAACAATCAAAAGTACCTAATGAAGAAACTCGGTTGAGGGTTGTAATACTTTAAAGTTAATAAAACCGTTTAATGAACTCAAATCAGATCCAAGATAATAAAAACCGGCAAATCCAATTCGAGACCGGTAATTATTGGCAATCGTAAATCAAATATAAATGGTTCCATTCGTTTTGGTGTGTACGGAAACACTAAAAGGCCTTGGGCAATGCCGCTAAATGAAGATTTGTGGGAGCAATAAAATACCATTGTGTTGTGCGCCCCGTGGACCCATGTTATGTATGTTCCCACTTACGGGCCCATTGGGCTGAAGAAACTTAGTTTCAAAAAAGTTTCCAGTAGTTTTTGTAACCGCCACAATTGTGCTAAATTCTAACACGCTAAATAGGAGTCAGTGACGTAGCTATGAGTTTCAGGGTTGTTATTTGCCTGTTATCGTATTGTTAACGTTTTGATATTTGTTAGCTGTAATTTACTTCACTGTAATGGCGGCTGAGTTAAAAACAATGCCATAACCGGTCAAAGACGATATGGTTTTTACTGCCTAGAATAGACGCCCTGTTTATTAGCCTGGGTCCCTTAAGTTTAAGAAGATACTAAGATAAATGAGCCAAGATAATAAATAATGTTTATACTATAGTAGGTACACAAAGATTTTCTAAATTAAATTTTCTAGGTCTGAAACTTTCATTTTTTACCGATGACTAGCTATAAATATATACACTGTCTTGGTAACTACAGATAAAGTGAATAATTATACGAAATTGTATTTTACCTAAAAACGCCTATAAGTTCGTATTCATATTGTTTTTTCAATTAACTTATCGATGGGTACGAAAACCGTCAGAGAAAGTAAAATAAACATTCCGACCAAATGTTATGATTTCGTATCATTATTTAACTACAACACTGAAGTATAAGTATTATTAAGTATTTACTTTCCCAATAAGTATTTTTCAAACAAGTCAAAACGTTTGCATTTATTTTGATAAACGTTTTTAATACCAGATAAATTATTAATTACGTTTTTCCCTTGTACTGAATCATGTATTACGTTATTTTATTGAGTAATTGGTTTCTCGTTCAGGAACCCTAAAATCAATGCGCAATGAAAAACAAGGTCACCCTTTATAATCGCAAGTTGAATAGCCATGGCGCTATTGATAAACCAAACAAAACAGGAAGTGTACGATTTTCTATGGTTTCAGCTGCTTGCCTGTTTTATGAAATGAAAACAGAAAGTTCAGCTTATTGTTCGCAACGGTAAACAATTTCAGGGCTAAAATACAATTAATCCGAAGGTACAAAGTAAATTAGAGTTGCCCTGAACCACAGTTGATAAGGGAATACTCACTACATTAACTTGGAACGAACGGGGATGGTAAAACTAATGTTTACCGCACACGAGCCCTAGTATGGATGGCCTCACTCTCGGGCATTCCAATGAATAGTGTTATAGACGAAATGTTGAAATCGCGCCCCACGACTTTAATTGACGTCTCACGACTGCGTAAAATAAACGAAAAATCATGTAAGGTATCTAAATGTAAAGTGAAGATATGGTGACATCCACTGAGACCAGTGATACCGCCTAATTGGATTAACCAGAAACAGTAAATAATGAAATACTTTAGGGATTCTGTAAAGTGACCTTTCTCAGTATGCGTCACACGGAAAATACTACCCCGATTAGCAACTAATAATAAAGATGGTTGCACGAATAGGTAACCTATCTGTAAAAACGAATGTACTGCGTTTTAACATTTGGTAAGTGTATTAAAAGTTTGAATGTGTTAAACTCCAGATGTTGATGGATTTTGGCATTAGTTGTGATGAGTGGGGCACTACAAGTTGATCTCATACATCTAATTATGTGGAGCTTCTATTACCCATTGAGGTCCTATGATCATCTTCCGTCTCCATGATCAATATCATCATACTAACTCGATGGGACCATAATAATTATATTTTCATCGGAATTAAATGAGCACCTATGCAAAATTTCAAGTTCGAATCTGGCATTTGAGGACTATATTTAAATCACCTTCCTAGATTTGATTTCTGTGTTAGTTAGTTATTTATAAATGATGCTAATATAATAATCGATCATATTGCACACGAAGAAAAACAAGTGTGCGAAGCGCGTCCTATCGGAATAACTATACTTTCTGTCCGGCTCAGGTCAAATAGTCCCGATCTTTAGGACACATCTTGATCAGCTATACTATAAATTAAAACATCAAACAAGTACAGTCAAGAACAGAATTGAAACAACAACTTTGTATAATATATTTTCCGTTTTTTCACCACGATTAACGATAATATTCGTCCTAGAGATTGCTTTTACCGATGTGAATTCCCATTTACCCGGTTTAATTTCGAAAAGAGTAAAGTCAAATGCGAATCAAACTCAAATGGCAACGGGGCAAACTGAAATTGGCCTCTTTTATTGCTTTCGTTATGAATTCCCCATTAGGTGTGTTGTCAACAGAGATGCAGCGCTGCTTGCCGCATATGAATGCTTTATGTGAGTTGAAATACCAATGAACGGAAACAAACGAGCAACAATCAAAACGCTGATGTCACTGTTGGTTGCTTTGCTGTCCTATCTAGTGCGGGGATCGGCAGGATACTCTGGAGCATTCAACTGAATATTTTTTTGTTCCAACTTTTCTACTATCGTACGTGCCTAAGCCGGTAAAGACAGAAAGAGATGGACGTAACGTAAGTTTGAGCTTTGATTTTGAAGTAGAGCCAATAACTCAGATTTAGAGAAACTGAAATGAGCGGGTGTGACAACGCTACGTGTTACTGATATGAGAGCTTTGATATGTGGTTGAACTGTTTGAGAATCGAACGAAATTGTTTACGGCTGCGCTTGCTACTCGTAGATTTATGTCCTTACTTCCCAATGAGATAGGTTTAGGTTTCAAGTTTCAAACGTTGTCAGTTTGAATGAACTGACATGTTTTAGCACAATGATTCCATCGTCGTAGCGATGTGCATGTTCTGTCGCTCCTTTTCAATGTACTTTTCACTTCTTCCTCTCCTTTTTATCTCTCCGAAAGGTTTAGTTTTTTGGTCGATGGTAGTGGACACCGCCTTCGGTCTAGTGCTAACCTTTCCCTTACCGTTCCATCCAACAAGACTCGTACCTATGCTAAATCTTTCACGGTACACTCTGTCCAAATATGGAATAGGCTTCCACAGTGCTTGAGGCAATCTGGATCTGTCGGTTCATTTAAGGAAAAGTTAAAGAAGTTGTGGTTAAATGAACAAGATGAGTCGTAAGTGTTGTTCCTTTGCTCTGTTGTAGGTTTTAATTGCTGTTTACATATGTGGTAGTATATATTAGTATATTTTATTACCTATATATTTATTTTATTAAAGCAGATATTATTACTTTTAATGTCTGTTTTTCAGATGTATGTACCTTTCTTTTTTTATCTGTTATTTTGTAAATTTGCCTATCCTCTTGCATTATCCTGGCTTATTCTACTTGGAGGTTAACTGGTAGATCCCATATGGGATAAGTTCGCCTATGTACATTATCTATAGTGATGCAAAATGTTTTGTAATTGTTCATCTGCAATAAAGAGTTTTACATACATACATGATTCCCTGCATCGGTAATCCATGGCACATTATCGGTGCACCGTTTTTGAGTCACAAATTGAATAATTTACGAGTATTTGGTACCTAGTTGTCACATCTCACGGTAAATCTGACAGCCGTGTATGAAGGAATATTCGAAATAGTAGTTCGAGCTAGTAAACATATATATGAAAGTCACATACACAATTGGACAAAGTAAAATTATTCGTTAGACATCCAATTGTTAGTTGGACTGATGGAATTTCCGGAAACAGGGCTTGGTTGAGTGAAGAGGGGAGTACCGGCAATTCGTAGTTTCCACCTATGCACGCGATCATAGCCCCGGCGGGCCGCGTCTCCGAACTTTTAATTGCCATTCCGCTCTGCTTGTTATTTTGAGCATTAGATTATGTATCTATTCAATATTTATAATTAAGTTCTGATTAGTGGGGTTATATTGTTCACTTAGTACCAATTTCACCAAACGATATCAAATTTAATCAATGTTAATCGACTGTTAGTTCGTACAATTCTACAGCTGTTAACGCTCTAATCGTCTGTTAAGTGGTTAAAATCGTATGGTGAAATTGGTATACTTAGTTTAGTTTCTGTTCAACGTTAAGGATCAAACATAAGCCGTATTGTTATTGATGTTTGTCAGTTTTAACAACAGAATGCTTATTGACGCGCCTATTTTTAATGTACACAATTTTCAATTCACTGGCGATGGTGCATAGGAAAAATGACTGAAAAAAACACACAGTCGTTTTTTTTGTGCGAGTTCTACGTCATCCGTGCAAAATACAAGACTGCTGATTTATTGGACGACGATTATTATATGGTGACTGCGGAGTCCTTTAGCAACAAAGTAAACTAAAAATCACTACACCATTTTAGGAACATAACGTAAAAGATTTAAAAGCGTTAAGACAATTACTTTGTTTTTTATTTAAATAAACATTTAATGAATTCTTTTTATTCGGGTTCATGGCCACCCTTTATATTTATTTTCTTACTCGTCTGATCGGTCGATCTTCAAATAGGTTTTAAGTTTTTAACATGAAAATGTTATGTGACCATAATTTTAGTAATACTAATAATGAGGGAAACCTACTCGTAATTCGTAATATTATTTTAATAAAATGCTAAACTTTAATTGTTTCAAAAACCACTATACTACTAATGGAATAACAATCATTTACTGAATTGTGAAAATTAAGTTAGGATCACGGCCCCGCAGTCATCCTGTATATACGTTTCAGACGGCGCGTTGGCCTAGTTCGATTCCCGGTATGGGCAAATATTTGTGTGATGAGCGCGAGTATTTGTTTCTGAGTCTTGGGTGTTTTCTATTTAAGTATTTATATCTCTTTGAAAGTATTTATATCGTTGTCTAGTATCCATAGGCTTAGTTTGGGACTAGGTCAATTTTTATGAGATTGGCCCCTGATATTTATTTATTTATTGGTAAAAGTCTTTAAGCGCGTTTTAAACTGTTTGACGTCTAGTTTCTCTTCTTAGTTAGTTTTAACCTACAACCACCCACTGTTGGGCTGGAGTCTACATAATAAAACCTTATTGCTTTTGACGATAACAATCGTATTGTTTTTAACTGAGCCGCCGCCATTTCTGTCAAGTAAATAAGAACTATCATAATGTTGACAATACGATAACGCGTCAAAAGCAATATTGTTTTACCCAGTGGAATAGAGGCCCTGAATAAAGGTAATAGGCGTCATTATTCAATAATTTAGAACTCTAACATATAGGTTGGCTTAAATATAAGTATACCTACCTTTATTTCTATAAACCTCTTCTCCTAAAGCTAATTGATCCGTACACGCTGGGGGGCTCCAACTAAATCAATTATGAGCCGCAATTACTGAGGTAATTACATGCTTTGACGGCTCCTGACGGCAGCCGCGTGAGGAGCCTGTCACTGCTAACTTGATTTTGCCGGGGCATACGAGGGAGGGTTGGTTATGCTGCATGCTATCCGTGCGAGAACACTACAACATGAAGTAAAATTCATTTAACGTTTATTTTAGTTTTTCTGTAACTTGACGGTATTGTAGACAAAATTATGTTTTATGTTGTACTTTTCTACCCTCCTTGCTATGGCAATATGGTACAACAAAACAACGATATAGAAAACGATGGGGCAAGCTTTCAGTGCCAGCAACCCTTTCGAGTTCCCTATTTGGAGGCAATTTTCGCTTTAAAGAGGAATACGCTGTAATCTGATGTGTTAGACAACGCCAAAGGCAAGGTATCACTTCTTCGATAGCTCGTAGGATTTGCTGGTTTATGGGATTTATAACTTCTCACATGAAATAAATTCGCACGTCAAGTTGGAAACACTTTATTATTGCACATCGCCATTTTTTATTCTGTCATAAACAATCATAGAGGGGGGCAGAGACAAATTTACAATGTAAGGCCCACCACACAACTTTTAACCCTCAGTACACTCATAATGCCAGTTGGTGAAACAAGATAGGTCTTAAAATAGGGAATATGCATGGATTTTTAAAATAGCATTTCTCCACAAAATATGAAAATACCGTAAAAGCGATCACCAAAAGCGAAATTAAAATTAAAATCGGTCAAGTAATACGCATGATACAAGCATTTTAAAATACTAATTAGACAGAGAGATCCGAAGTGCACCGGTGACGTCATCGTGCAGTACGACCATATAAACTCCACGTAAAATTCTGTTTTGCTAGATTGAGATAGAACATATCTTTGTTATCTTATATCTTGGTTATTTTTATAGCTATTCAAAAAATGATTTTTCTCACCTGTTTGTTACATGAATCAGCTTTCATTGAAGCAGCAAAAAAAACATGCATATTCCCTATTGAAGGAATTTTGGTTTTTGGTCTTAAGCACTGGGTGGGATTTCCAACCTCTTAAATAGATACAGTTTGTGACTTACGGGTGAGAGGTCTTCCCTGATGTTCAAAAGCTCACTGTACAATTAGAAAGTCTCGCTTTCTAATTGTACATTGAGCCCGTTGTATTCATTCATTATGTCTCACATTTCCACTTCAGTTAAGACCTGTTCATCGTTTAACTCATACAAAGTACAAAAGAGCCCGTCCCTATTCCAATAAGCTTGTCAAGTCTAAATCCATTTTCCGTAGTCAGTAGTCGAGCGCTTGTTATGTGTTTGAGATAGGGACAACAGGATATTGAACTTCTTACGCCTTTGTACGGATTCACTCAAATTTAACCGCTTTGTGGCAAATCGTTCACATCATCCGATCTATCGTCTATTATTCATCTGATATTTATTCACAAAAAGGGGACCAACACAAAATGCCATATGTAATTTTCACAAAACTTAGATTAACTGTTAAAATATAACAAGATAAAAAGGGACAGTTACCTTCATAACTTTTTATCAAGTGCACCGCTAGTACAAAATAAAAAAATCAAAGCTGTAATTAAAGGCAGACGAGATATATCAGCACGTGAATGCACAATAACAACAAACTAAATTCAAATGGCACATTGGAAATCAATACACCATCAAATAAAATAAAACTTTCCACTCGTACATTTTGCTCGATGTTAAGTAAAATACAATGTTCTGTCATAATAATGTTAATTTAACGAGTAAGTTTGGTTATTTTACGAGGGTCCCGGCTGACTGACGCTCGCGCCGTATACGTGACGCTCTTGTCATCTAACTTCGCTCGTAAACAAGTGGAATGGTCGCTGCAGCGCTACCGTTGCAAATGAATTGAAAGCATTTCTGTGCCAAAAGACGCACGTCCTTACACGCGCACAAGTAAAACAATCACGGAGTTCACACAATAGGTACACTGAAAGGCAGGCACAGGCCCTGTTTCAATATGCTTTATCTTTGTATTACTAAGTTGCTACATTATTAAATGTACCTATTCTTTTAACGTTTTATCGTATTCGGGAAAAAAGTTCCGAGACTTGGAACCATTATCAAAAGTGGCCTTATTGTTTATAGGAACAATTGCGCAGTTGATTCGTTATTTTGGATCTCAAACCTATCAGTGTGTGTGTCAAGCCAACGAAGCCAATGATATTTTATATTAAGTTATGTTAATCTCATCACTGATTGGTAGCTAGTAGACATGAGTAAGACAATAGTTTGGCATTAAGCCTTCAAATTTAAGGAACGCTTTTGCGCGCAGATAACGTGTCTGAATATAAAATATCATTGAACGAAGCCTTATTTCCCATCCCTAAATATTATAAGTTTCTGAGTAGTACTGCTACATATTACCTTTTTACGTATTATCTAGCCCTAATTCATCGTTCTACCCATATCCTACAACAGCCGATATAAAAACGGCTTATTTTGATACTGACTGACTCACCCATAAGTAGGCACCTATACTTATGGTTGAAATTTAGCATCGAGGCAGGTGAGCATAAGTAAAAAAAAACGAAAAGCAATCTTCTTAAACGATGATAACTGACTTTGAAACAAATTGATCGACCGAAGATGTATGTTCGCGATAACAATGAGTTAAGTAAAGGGACTTTATTAGGTATATTGTTACTGCATTTAAGTACGCTGCTAGTTTGAAATTTTACGCCATACTTGCAACAAAGTTTTCAATATTAAAACATACCAAGTTACAAATTCAGTAGCAAGGAACTTAATTAAGTCCTTTTTAAAAACAAGACAAGAACGTAGTAAATTCCTTAGAAAATGCTTTGAAGAAATTCCACTTTATAATATTATAACTTAGCGCCTATTGAGATCAGGATTATTTTATCGGTCAAGCTGACAAACCTGTACTACTTCACATCTATGAGCCATACTAGGCCCCCTTTTTACCTTTATGTCTTAGGTGTTATTTAAATCACAAGTAATAAACAGGAAACAGAGAATGTCAGCCAGTTTCGATTTTTGGCTTACCGTATTATTCATTAAAAAAAAAAAAATTAGATACGTCAAATAGTTTTCGAGATATTAAATTTTAAACTTCGTATGTGGCGCTCGAAACCCGGCGGCTAGCGCTCACGGACGATGACGTCATCGCTTAGCAGCGGTACGCGCCCTTATATGAAAAAGTAAGTTTACAGGGCTATAACTTTTTAACCGTTATAAGTAGCCAGTTGAATTTTTCACAGAGTACGTGTTATTATAAAATCTATCGTTTAAAATTATACAATGAACAATAAATCAAATCCCAAGAGGGGTCCCCATACAAGAAACATGAAAATAAATCATGTTTTTAGCATTTTTATACGGATTGTATTTTTATAATGGCTTCTTATTTTGATGCTATTTTAAGCTTAAATTGTAGTCTAATTTTCATAGTTTCCGACTAAATAGCAATCTCAAGTAAAACTGCTACAAATATGTGAAAAAACTGATTTTATCAACACGATGTTTTAGGCGGTCACCCATCCTGTTATAGACTACGCTTGTACTTGCTTAACTTTGTAAGTCGTAATATTTTTACGAATTCGTTTTGATGTTACTATGGCAGCTATGTTTATCTATTATTTTTTATTACATAACTAACTGTCTGTCAATGACCGGCTTTTCTATTTGTAATATTTGTCGAATAAGTTGGTTAAATAAAATTAGAATAATAATCAAGCACTTTAAATTTTGGGATAGTGGCAATGATGCCTAGACCTAGCTAGAAATTTCTAGACCTACCTAGAAATTTGAAATCGATGAAATGAATACACGAAGTATCAGAACTACTGCTAGGTCAATCAAAAATTTATGTTTTACAGTTCACTCTTTTATACAGTACCGATATTAATACTAAATTAACACGAAATTTGTAAAGAAAGGCCTACCACCAAAGTTAAGCAACCACCGCTTACCTAAACATCGATCGTGTTGATTTAAACTAGGCACTTTTTAACATATTTGTAAGAGTTTTACTACAGTTTACTGTTTGGTCGTAAACTATATATGTTTGTATAGAGTTTTGATTATTATCTAAACTTACTGTGTCACCGAAATAAAAAACTATTATACAAATACAACCCGTACTTCGCCTTCCAAAGTTAAGCAACTACACGCGTAGTCTAAAACAGGATGGGTGACCGCTTAAAATATCGTGTTGATAAAATCAGTTTTGTCACATATTTGTAGCAGTTTTACTTGACACTATTTAGTCGTAAACTACAAAAATTTTACTACAATTTAAGCTCAAAATAGCATCAAAATAAGAAGCGATTATAAAAATACAATCCTTATAAAAATGCTAAAAAAAATGATTTATTTTCATGTTTCTTGTATGGGGACCCCTCCTGGGATTTGATTTATTGTTCATTGTATAATTTTAAACGATAGATTTTATAATAACACGTATTCTGTGAAAAATTCAACTGGCTACTTATAACGGTTAAAAAGTTATAGCCCTGTAAACTTACTTTTTCATATAAGGGCGCGTACCGCTGTTAAGCGATGACGTCACTCCAGCAAGATGGCCCCCGCGCACTTTAATATTATTGACCCAAATTTTAAACGTTCATAGAATCAAAACTACTGAGTCTTTTTGAATAAAATAGAAAAGTAGTATGTTTGTTTATTTATAAACTTTACTGCTACAAAGTTTCAAGCGATTTGGCGTACCTACTGACATTCTTCATTAGTCACGCGTTGGGCGTTAATTTCGTTTATGACTTGGGGCACTATTTAATATAATTGGCGTAAAAAGATTAATTATCGATAAGTTTTAACAATTCGAATATCAGAAATCAGTAAAAAAAACATTTAGGTGAGCTTACTCACCGGATGAGATTCTACCCACTGCATCTGTTACAATATTTAACAATAATAATAATATTATAACATTTTTTCTATAGATTTAAACATTACAGCTAAGCTTAGTTCGGTATATTTTGAGTTGTCAAATTAGGTAGTCCATCAAATTATGCACTTGTTAAATATTTTCAATGGCGGCCGCGCACTGACGCAGAGAAACAGATCAAGTTAGTTCGTTAGTTGTTGAGGACCCTACAGCGCGGTGTGCTGTGGGCCTTTGATGTCGCGGGCGCCACCGGGCTTGGCGCCCTTGGCCTTATTAGTTAATGCCCTTATGTTGGAACGGTTAATTCAGCAGCCTTGTAAAATGTGGTTTATTAACCGGCGTAGTCTCAAATCCTAACAATATTATACTTACAGGGCGACTGCGGGGTCCGGTAGCAACAAAGTAAACTTATATTCACTACACCATTAGGAACATAATTAAATATATTTATTTATGTGTTAAAACAATTAGGTACTTTGTTTTTTACTTAAATAAAAGCCAATGTGTCGTAACCTGGGGATGTATTTTTTTTCTTGTCTACCCCATGGTTCGGGGTGTCGTTGGATAGGTTTATCAAAAATATTGCGGGTTTGTGAAAAAAAATCGATTAAGGGTTCCGTTTGTGAAATATTAAGATTTAAAGTGATAATTTTTGTTAGAGTCAAGTGTCCCTTGATCTTAAATGAAAGCACATATAAAGAATTTTAAAGAAAGAGTATCACGACAGTAGACTTGATTGGTTTCTGAGATACAGGCGACTAAAGTGTTTATACCTACTAAAATGACCTAAGACAATACCAAATAACTTTAAATAGAGAATCAGTTCATACTTGTTATTATTTGAGATAGTTTTTGTGTAGTAACGGCTTCGGAACCGGAGCCGAGACAGACATTCAGACATGCTCTTGCCCGGTTTTATTTTATTTACTATTTTGGTTTGGTATTATTTTGTTACTCATACTTTTAATTCATCATTAAGTAATTTAATTCCGTTTTAAAATCACAACGACATCAAACCAGTAAACATACTAATCAAAATAACAAATCGCAATCTAATTCAAAAGGAAAGTTGACGATAGTTAGGTTGTTTGACATTGAGTTGGAAGTCAGTAATCAGGTGGCACCCTTGACCAATATTTGGACGTTTGATTAACTGGCGATTGCTGAAGGCAGTTTGAAACAACTTTCGGTCACCAGTTTGCTTTGACGGCATTAACAAACACAAGACGGTTCAGGAAAGTAAATACGTAAGTCATAAGAACTTTACACTCAACTTACGACGGCGCAAAAGTACTACAGACCACCGATGGAGATTTATCTGATACTAGGTAAATATAATGAGTTACAAAGTAAATCATCAAGTTTTTTAATTTGCCAAAGAATCGCCTGATTTTGGTTTGGATTTCCTGACAAATAAGTGGGTAGGTAATAAAAAAAAAGTACAATAATAAGGGATGATAATAAGAAACGTTCTTTTCAACTCTTTTTTTTTTGTATCGTAAAACGTTAATACATACAAATAACGGTATTATAAGTTATCGTGAGTATATGTGTAATGTGTATCGATGTGTCTGTGTATATGCGTATCTGTGTGCTTGTCTCAGGCATTGTAGCTCCAAAACGAATGAACTACTTAATAAGGACATGATTTAGGGTTCCGTACCCAAAGGGTAAAAACGGGACCCTATTACTAAGACTTCACTGTCCGTCTTTCTGTCCGTCTGTCTGTCACCAGGCTGTATGTATCTCATGAACCGCGATAGCTAGTCAGTTGAAATTTTCACGGATGATGTATTTCTGTTGCCGCTATAATAAATGCTAAAAACAGAAGAAAATAAATATTTAAATATCTCATAAAACAATTTTTTTTTGCTCGATATTAATAACGGCAACTGAAATAGTGTCCAATGTTGTATAAATAGATAATGGTACGGAACCCTTCGTGCGTGAGTCCGACTCGCACTTGGCCGGTTGTTTTTTGGCTATTTCATGAGAATCGGTTGTGTCGTGGCGACGATATCAGCTCTGGGCGCCTATTTATGGTCGCCTCTATCGTGACAGATAGAGCATCCATTACTCTCGCACTTACAGGGTGGTCAGAAAGTGACACGTGTTTTATCCACGTTTATCCAAATCGATAAACGACCATAATAGGCCCGCAGAAGGTAGGGCTCGTCATTATATCATGAGTTTGTATCTATTTAACAGTTATATTTTATTATATTACGATATTAAATCGAGTTGAGCTTAAACAAAATGGAATAGAGGCTATCTCTGTGGAATAGAGAATTGTAAGAGACAGATGGTGGCCTGTGATGTTAGACTAAAGGGGTTGCTTCTTATTTATCGTTTTAGAAAATAAAAATCAAAAGAAGGAATATTAGTACCAAAAGCTTCCGCAGAGCCTGACGAGAGTTATATCAATTGACTACATTTTTATGACACAATACTATATGTATTTCGGTAATGTTATCTAGTGTCGCATTAAACAATGTTCAGAGTAGTAAGTTCAAATAAACGAGAAACTTCAAATGAACAATACACAAAACACATATTATAAAAGTCTAGTTGGTGTTTAATCATGAATAAACATAAAACCCTAATATTCCGTGATGAAAGTCGTGAAGCCTACTCGTAATATTCTGCCACACCTTGCATCCAAGGGGTAACATATTTTTTACCGCCCAAAGCTCACGGCATAAACATTTTTTGTAATCAACTTATTAAATTAGTTCAACAAAAATAAGGATCTGTAAAAAACTACGTATTTCCAGCTCGTACATCGGCAAGGGAACGGGCCTAAAAGAATAATAAGGTCGGCGTGTGTGCGCGTACGGCCGAGGGAATTTGCAAGCAGCACAAGTTAACAATTTCATTTTTATAGGTGAACAACCCAGGATATTGCAGACGTTTCTAATTTCCGCTGGCTCGTCCTCCGCCTGCTATGCTGAGTTATTACGTATTTTACAGTAAATATTTTCCTCGCCTTACCTGAATTCACTGGGGCGAAGGAACTTCTAATACGAGCAATACGCTTACCTACTACATGCTGCTAAATATTGAATACGCTAGCTGTATTTTTTCTCGGCAGACTAGGGAATTTTTGAACCGTTGTCTGAATACGGTATTGTACTCACCCAACTGAATTGCGCGCCAGAAATGGGGGCTCGAGATCTTATTCCTAACAGTAGCAGCTCGTGTAGCCATACAGCGCAGTCATTAAATAATAATTCACGGGAAAGGGAAGCGCAAACAATTTAATCTGTTTCTATTAACGATCTCAATTAGAGCTGGAGTAGCAATTACCAGCTAATGGATCCCGCGGCACTGAGATTCCAGTAACCCACGATTAAAATAATGAACCTTCTTTGTCCCACGTTCAGAGTAGGTATACATTTTCAATTTAATCTGCGATTCATATAATAACCACAAGCTAATATGTGGTTAAGATTAAATCTTTTATAATTGTTAATGCTTGAAAGTGTTACACCAAGATCAAAGGTATTTTAAGTAAGTTAACTCTTTATTGCACATAAATAAATTGTTTAACATGTATGTAGGTACTTATACGAAGATGATATGTGTACAAATTTCTTTATTTTTATCCGTATAATTATAAAAGAATTATCGTTTGTAGAAAACAATCCAATGTAAGTGGTGTTTATTTTGTTTTCAGCGACTACGCACCTGTCGAAATTTGAGTTTTTCCTTTATATAAGATTTTGATGATAACGAAAGCCATCAACAGTTAACGTATCTCAGTTGTTATGATGATGGAAAAAATTAAAATCTTCAACAGGTACTTACTTGATATTGATTCAGTTCTAAATATGTCAGTAGATTACATAAAAGTGTTATTTCTTTAAAGTTACATTCCATTACGTGCACGTACTGAACGCTCCATTAAGCCGAATACAGCCTGATCTAGTGACGCTGCGCCGAAATCAGGCGATGCGAGTCGTTAGTGGCGCGAGCGGGGCGCAGTGCGAGATGCGTTTAGCTATGCATCATTAGACAGCGGGGCCGTATCGGGCCGGCGGCGGCGCTAAGCTGCATATTTCACATCGGCCTTGTCCGCTGCGGCGCCCGATTTAACCGATGACCCCACTTGCTTTCAACGCTATAAGCATGAATAATACATATACATAGAAGTTGTATGACTGAGATGACAGCTTACTATATTAGGTATTTTTGTAACGCGTTATAAACGTTACATATTACAAACTACATACTATTTTACATTTTGTGAATTCTGACTTCATTTTTAACTCTCCGACAACAAAGATTTTTATATGTTTAACATATGTAACTGTGTATTTATTTGTGTGTCGGTATATCTGTGTGTGCACCATGTCGACATAATTATATTGTTTCATCCTAGTTGCCAAACGGACGGACTAATTGCAAGAGTTTTTTTTAAATAAAGCTAGTTAAGACGGGATGGTTTTTAGCTAGGTTTTATGTAAATCAAATGGGCTGTTTATGAGTCACCAGCTCTGAAAGTAGGGGCTTCAATCAATGTAAAAACATTTTGTATAATTTCATTTAACTAACCACGTAAAGCATAGGTAATGAACGTTCAGCATAAAAACCAGTTGTATAATTTCTTCAGGCATACGATCGAATAACATACACTCATCTATTATAACTATCATTTTCTTGTTATTATGCATTTTTAGTCAATTTCTACTAATTAGGTTAGGTTAGGTTAGAACTGCGACCACATTAATACTAATGACAGCCATTAGAAATATTTATTTTTTAATTTATCAACATTATAGTTTTAGAAATTATGCATTTCGTTTTATGCATCATAATTATTATATTGTCGGTTTATTATAGAGATCGAAAATATGCAAATTGTGTTATGTAAAATGAAAATTAGACCATTTGTTTTTATACTAAACATTACACCAATACACACCCCTGAAAGCAGGGTCGCCATTATATCGGAGGTTTTTTTTCTATTTAATAGTTGTATAATGGTGGCTACGTTTAAAATAACAAAAAGTTGCTTCACATTTTAAAACTTTTATTGAAAACCGCATCCTTACCTCCTTAACCCAATTAAAGTTTTCCACGTACCTAATTAGTTAAACGCACTAATTTATATTTCCTTCTCACTTTAAGCTGTGTGTGGAAGGCGCGCACGTGGGGCATGCGGGGCATATTTCGTTGGCTACCGGTCAATTAACTTATTGAGAAATTCTCGCTGAATTCTGGCACAATAATGGGCGCGGCACACACGAGCAGTTCATTAAGAGGGAGAGTTTAAGCGAGTTTAATAAATGCGTGGTTGAATTATCCTAATTGGGGATTAAAGCCCGAGGATTTTCCGCGACATGGTCCACGATGTTAATTGTCTCAGTTGGCGTTTATCACCGCCATCGGAAATTCAATTATGGACCTTCGCCGGGCACATTATGGCGCGGCGCTCGTCACCGCGCCGACATTGTTGCGGCTAAATGGGTACCTGTACTTAATCCTCGACACGTTACTCGCCCGTAATTTCATAAGATACCGGAGTAATAATTGTGTTAGTGTACCCTAGTTTCAGCCGTTCTGTATAACTTAGTTCAACTGCCCCATTTGTTGCCGCCTGTTTGTTCCCACTGGGGATTAATGCTACTTTTTCCCCAGTTGAGTCTTCTCGGTCCCAAAAGTTATAACAGAGAAAAAACGTCACCATTGTTGAAAGAGAGCTCGAAAAGAAGTAGCTCATTTAGTTTAAAATGTAAGCCCTTTAGATGCAAGCCCATTTTCTGCAGTGATCGTGTTTCGAATGATGATGACGTATTTCACGAATGTCCTAACGACTGATTTAGATCAACCAAGACTAACATAGCCAGATTATTCCGTACTGTTTTGTCCTACACCAGATTACTCACTCAAATTAACTCGTCCTACACCAAAATCTCATCCCTACCTAGTTGTGTCTTGTAAGTAGTCATAAATACAGAAGCAAGCAAATTGCACAAAATATCTTAACCTTATATTTGTCTAAGTAAAATACATTTTATTTTAATGTTAACGTTAAAACATGTTTTATAGTGTTTTATTATTTAACGAAATTTTGAAAGCAAATACGTTTCAGTTTTTGCTTGAACATAATGATATATAAAGACTTGTTTAATTTAACAGAAACGTCTGTTACGAAATTCTAAACTATATTAAAGCGCTTTAATATGGTTTAATATAGTTTTTGATACATAAACCTACCGATTTTATACTTTGAAAAGTACCTAGAAAGAATAATAAAGTGAACGAGCAGGTTGCATTTTAAAATATGTATAATTCAAGTGGGCAAAGCAGCGGCAGAAACGTGATAAATTACGGAACGTATTTAATTAAATTTTCAATTAGAACTGTAACTTTGGGTTGGCAATATTCGACCACCGAACTGAATTAGTGAATAATAATTAGTTATAAACAAATGTGGGGTCTTAAGGCGACTTTGTGCTTGTTGGAGTTAAATCCTGACCCTTTGCTGTTGTTTATCTATTGTGTTTGACTTGGGCGTGTTAATCTTCTAAAAATATGCTATGATATAACTGTAGAGGTACTTGTGATGAAGATGTTTTAGTACTAATTAGATTTACCACACGAGTTCTTTAATTATATAGATCATTAATACCTTTTTAGGTACCTTTGGTCCCCAGGCTGAAAGTGCCAGCAAGTGCAGCAGTTATTTTTTATTTTAAACACGTAAGAAATAAAGTTTCACTTAAAAGGGCAATTTTTTGAGCATTAGTAGGCCGTCAACAATAGCCGTGGTGATACAAAATGCCCGTACTATGGACGTTCAATTATTGCGAATAAAATTGCCCGTAACTTAAACTACTGACAGAAAAATAATATTCAGATAACTAATTGCCTACTCTTTTTGCACTATCATCATTTGCTTATCAAGACCGAACTAACGAGGTCAAACCCGATGGGTCTTATGAATTACCTACAGCGAAGATTCAGTTTCCACCTCCCGGGTTCATCATCAGATCATTAGATGTCTAATAATTATAATATTAAAATGTAATCTTGTTAACATTATTTACTCGAAGTTTCAGCCCATCCCAATTACGTAAAGTGGTTTAAAAAGTTATTTGCAAAATTGAACTAAACATTCCTACAGACTACCAAACAAAAATGTAAGATTAAAAACAAACTTGAAAAAAATGGATTTGTTTTCGACATTATAGACTGTCTGCGTAATAATTATTATTTAAGACTTTCCGCAACCCGATCGCCATGAAGTCAATTATACACGTATTCTGGACGTCTGGCTAAAGTTCAGTCTAAACATAGATTCTGACGAATAGAGAACCTTCTCTTTTTTTTGAATCGGTAAAAAATAAACAAGACTTATGGTGAATAAATTTCTTTTTCTCAAAAATGTTCGGAAATGTTGACATTACTATCTACATAATGAGACGCGAAGTATATAGTTTACTGACAGTTCTCAAATAAAAAAAAAAACATTGCGTGCTCGCTACACAAGCCCGCAATGTTGCATACAAATTCCATTACTATCTAGCTTGTAACTTTTTAAAAAGTGAAAAAGCCCATAATATAATGATGGCACAAGTCTTATATATCCAAATTTTATTCGAAACATAACTTTTTTATCTGTGTCTGGAATAGCTTATGTTTTTTTTAAAACAAAGCTTGCGTTTCTCGTTGTCATAAACAAAAATGCGGTAAAGAGTGATGGTTTTTTCACATGAAGTTTCTGTTTGTATGCAATTAAAAAAATGAGTTCAAGCGATGAAGATTATACTCCAACACAATTTTTTTCTGGTGATTTTTGAGAAAAGCACTATATCTTCCTCGGCAGGAACAGCAATTGCGGGCTTCGTATTTTTAAACGGACTCGCAAGCTCGTCCGTTTAAACCAATATTCGGCCCGCAATTGCCTACTTCCATGCCTAGGCAATAATGTACTATTTCTCAAACATGCCATGAAATATTGATGTTATGTTCCTTATAATAGGCCGCCAAGTATGAAGTTTCAGGTGCGGCTAGGACAAGAGGTCGTTTATGGAATTTCATACAAATCGTGCAGGCCTACGCCGGCAAAGTTCTCTTGTTTAATTTCCATTCCATATAAATTTGTGGCACAGGCATCATGACATTCTGCCACTATGTGTATTAATAAAACAATATACGATTTCTATTTATTTTAGTGTAAACATGGCGGCTGTGTTTATGAACAGGCTAGATAGCTGTTTTTCTTTAATATACTAAGCCGTGCATCCAACCAAAGCGTTTGCATGTTTATCTAAAGTACTGGGAGAACAAAGGTAATTAGGGGTGCGTAGCGCAACTTAGATCGCAGGCGGGCGGTGCGCTGCGGGGCACCGGCGGGCGGCGGCGCACACGACACAGCGCGGATGACTGAGCACTACTACTTACTTTTAATGTTTATGCACTCCTAGTAATTTGCTTTGTAATTTTTGTTTTAAATTTTTTAATGAATTATTATTATGTTTGATGTTTGAGAAAAGCACTATACATACCTCGGCGGGAAATATGGGTTGCCCGCCTCAGAGCTATCTGGCCTCGCTTTGCTCGGCCGTCTATATGTCTTCGGCCGGCAACCCCTTTTGTCCCGGCCTCTGTAGTAATGTACTATAAACACGAGCTTTTTAAACAATTAGATGCATAGCTCAGGGTCCGTTGTTTGATCAGTAGTTAACTCAACTAATTGTTAAAATTCGACAAACGAATCTAAAATTTGACACATTTCCTCGAGATTAACCATTATTTAATGTAGTTAGTTTAACTACTGCTCAAACAACAGGTCCTTATCCACGTGTCTTGGAAGTTATCAATTTTGACGCACGCATTTGTTTAATAATTTGTGAGTTTTGTTTTTTTTTGCTTTATTTGTTGTTCAGTCATTTAAATGGGGATGTTTGGTGTTCTTTAGAGGCAGACGTGATAAAGGCAGTACTTCGAGATCTGGATGTCAATAACAATAACGCTTTTGTATCTGTTCTTTGGATTTATTATCTAGGTCATATTTCCTTGAGCCTGTTAGACTTGAAAACACGATTAGAAACAAAATCCTCGATAGTTGATTTTTTTAAATATGACACCTTTTTGCAGGTTTTTGGTTGAATCTTCGCAACACTACCTTCTTTAACGGTGATTTATGATTGAATAGTTTAGTATTTATAATTTTTTAATCCTGGTAAACAACTTTCTTCATAAATGTTGTGGTTTTAATGTAAACAGAAATTATTTGAATTTAACGCTGCCATCAAGCCGCGCGCAAACTATCACAATCTCACGTGTCTCACACTGAAGTACATAAAGCCATTCCTTTTCATTCTTTTGTGGGCGTGGCAGCATATGTGGCCTCTTAAACGCGAACGATACGCTAAAATAAACGAATGATTGTGATTTTTTTTTTTTATCAAGGGAAAAAGAGACATTGTACCTAATTAATTATAATTCAGAAAAAATCCTGAGTTTCGGCCTTTGCTCTCTAAAAACATTTCTTCTTGCGACAATATTGTTGTAATACACCGTGTTTTGTTTGATTTCCGTTAACTTCGGTATATTACTAGGTACATTCATAGAAACAAAGTGTTAGATTAGACTTTTAAATATTGCAAAAAAAAAATCGTTTTAGAACAAAGTAATTAAATGTTGTATCTACGTTCATTGTAAAAGGGCCTTTTGAGTTATATAATAATTAGTGTCAAATATGTCATTTTTAGGGCCGAGTAAACCAACAATTAAACAGACGATTAAGTCTTAATCAATACATTTGACACCTGTTAAACTGCTAATCGTCCGTTTAATTGTTGGTGAACTCGGCCCTTAACCATAGAAATTATCACGAAAATTCTGTGACATTGTTATATTTATTGGAACGTGACCATAGCAACCTTTTGTAACGAATAGAGACAGAGTTCAGTAACCAATAGTGGCTGTTGTTTATACGTTACAGTAGCAACAACCAATGAAGACTAAGATTGAGATTGAAGATTGCTGATTGGCCGTGGTTTGTCGTGATTTAAGTTTTGGCATTCGTTATCAGTGTGGCGTCGGGAATATCTTCTATTATATAAAATGCTAAGCTGATTGTTGATATATCAACGCACAGCCCAAACCGCTGGACCTAGAGACTTGAAATTTTGCACATAGATACCTTATATAGTGTAGAGATCCACTAAGGAAGGATTTTTGGAAATTCCACCCATAAGGGGGTAAAATAGGGGAAAAACGTTTGTATGAAAGTCCGTCAGTTTTGAAGTTAGACGCTTCTAATTTAGCGTTAAGGTTGGCGATTGAATTTTAACTTATACGTGTCTCAGCGTTTATGATAATTTCAACCCCGAAGGGATGAAAAGGGGTAAAACGGATTGTTGATATATCAACGCACAGCCCAAACCTTAGGAACTAGAGACTTGACATTTTGCACATAGATACCTATTATAGTGTAAAGATGGATCTTTAAAGATCCACTAAGGAAGGATTTTTGGAAATTCCACCCCTAAGGGGATGAAAATTTGTATGAAAGTCCGTCAGTTTTAGTTAAAGTTAGACTATTCAAATTTTGTGTTTAGGTTGAAAATTGAAAATTAGTTTATACGTGTTTCAGCGTTTTTGATAATTTCATCCCCGAAGGGATGGAAAGGGGTAAAACTGACTGACTGATCGATCAACGCACAGCCTAAACCACTGGACCTAGGGACTTGAAATTTGAAGGGAATATTCCTTGGGTACCCTAAGGGTACACTAAGAAAGGATTTTTGGAAATTCATCCCCTAAAGGATTAAAATAGGGGGTAGAAATTTGTATAGGAGATCAGTTATTTTTAAAATAAGAAATTTGGAAATTGGTATTTAGGCTACTGTTTATAAATAAAAAATATTTCTTTCAGCGATTTAGAAAACTACCCCTAAGGGGGGTAAAAGGGAGTTTTAGTTTGTTCCTCCTTCATGCTGCAATGGCGCTGGATGGATTTGAATGAAATTTAGAATGGAGATAGCTTATATCGTGGATTAACACATAGGAAAATCCCATCCCGGAAAATTTAAAGGTTCCCGAGGGAATAACGACAATATCTTTGGTGTTTTTTGAAAAAGTGATCATGGGTATCGTTTTCTTAGGTTGCGTTGACGCAGATTTCGAAAATGATATCAAGTTTGGGATTCAAAATGGCCGCCATGATGTTTATTGAAAAAGTCGTCATTGGTATCATTTTCTTACATTTTGGGGACGCAGATTATGAAAATTATGTCAAATTTAGAATTCAAGATGGAGGCCATGATCTTTTTTAAAAAGTGGTCATAATTGTCATTTTCTTAGATTTTGAGGACGCAGATTTCGAAAATGATGTGAAAGTATAGGTAGAAATTCAAAATGGCAATTCAATTATGTCTGTCGTCTGTCTGTTTGATACGCTTTCACGGATTAACCGCGGAACCGAATTAGATTGGTATTGGGCATTGGGTAAATTTGTTTGAAGAATATTGTCTTTTTTTTTCAGCGGCCGCGGATGATGTTTGGGAGTTCCGCCATTTATAATGATAGATACCTACATTACAATAAGTATTAAGACTCATAATATAATATATGTAATATTGAACTATGATGGATATTTTAAGAGCAACCAAACTATCATGGGAGGGATGGTGCTTTGAGATAGCGAATTTAGAAAGATTCTCATCTACCGGTGATAACTAGGGGCACACCAGCGGATAAAATAAATGCATTTCGGCATCTACGATATGGGTAGGTATATGTATAAAAAATATACCTCACTACAAATTTGCCAGGAACTACGAGTACACCATGATACACAGTCGGGGCAATATATCCGGCAGCTCTACTAAAAATTGGCGAAGATCGTATGGCGAGAGATAGTAACGATTTGAATACATTAAACCGCAAATTCTGTAATATTGTACAAAACACAGATGATCTAAAAAATAACGTGTACCCCGATCTAAAAAACACTATATAAAGAATAGAGAATGTTTGTGCGAGAGGGCGATATTAGCACCGACAAACGAAATTGTCGGGCGGATAAATATAAAAATATGTCTCATGTAGAGGGCAATGTTGTGGAGTATCTCTTGGTAGACAATGTCATAGACACAGAGCAAGTCACGTCCTACCCTTAGAGTTCCTGAACTCTTTCGAGGTATCGGGAGTGCCCTCCCGTAAGAGTTAATGGTTAAAGTTGGTGTCCCGGTAAATTTCGAGCACAATATTACATGTGTTTGAAAGATCATTCTTGCCAGAGAGGACGTAAAACTATAGAATTACGTAAAACTATTAATTTACTTAACTGCGATAAACGAGTTCTACGCGGACAAAGTCGCGGGCAAAAGCTAGTGTCATATTAGAGCCTTTTACACTAGTTTCACGTGATTAACTGATTAAATTTAATAATTGAATATCTTTAAAACAGTACGAGTTATCATCTTGATATCTTCGAGAAATTAACTTTATTTGACCTAAAGAACGTTATCTTAAAGTTATCGGAAATCAAAAAAAACACGGTGTATAAAAACATTCATTGAAAGCGAAGAAAAACAAACTTCTTATTCTTTGGAATCTAGTTATTGACGGTAGGTACCCAAATTACTTTGAGTTCGAGCGGATATCTCATTAACGAATATCACATGGAAAGTGTTAGGCGCGTGACCTAATTTGCCTGCGATTGCTAATAGGTCGTCCGACTCTTAGCCTAAGTCGTCTACAAAATTAAGCCTAGTTACATTCTACCCAAAGTCCTGCCTAATTTAGCAGTGTGCGCATTGTTGTGTTCCGGTTTGGGGATAAGACAACCGGTAAAATGACTAGCATAGAGGCATTCTATCTTAGTCCTCAGGGTTGGCAACGCATTTGCAATCTTAGGATTGCAGTCTTGTGAATGCGAATCCACTTACCATCGAGTGGTCTGTGTGCTCGGTTGCCTTCTCTGTACACCAAAAAAAAATTGATGTTCCAGTATTACATCAAATCTGTATTATAATTGTTGCTAATGTTTTCTGCAGCAGTAAATTGGCGATTAATTTGTGTTAACCTACATACATAGGTATCTTCCAAATAACAAAATCTACGCGGATAAATTGTAAGCATCCACTTGAAGAACTGCGTAACTTACATTCGTAGCTAAATGGAAAGTTGCCAACTGTGAGAACTTCCAAGCGATTTCGTCCTTCATACCTTGTCCTACAACAAATCAAAACTTTTCTGTGAGTACTGTTTTGTGTATCAGAAATTTGAAACGTTCCTCAGATCTCAAGATAATTAATTGGGTCGTACTCAGCAGATGACGTTGAAAGGAGTTCCGAATTAAAACGTAGGTATGTTGAATTATTTAACATGAAATTAAATGTTTGTAAAGTAAAATAATATCATAAGGCAGATAATTTCATGTAACAGAAGTGCTGTCGTGACCAAAAGCAACACGAAAGCATACACGAACACACAAATAAACTAGATAACATTGAAATATGTCAGGCATTCATAATGTAGATTTTTTTTTGCTGCAGCTAGTGAAAATATTCTATGCTAATGCCAAGGATTAAGTAAGCTATGGAGATTCTAATACCTAAGTGCCTGAATGTATTCGGAATTATTCATTCGGGCCAATTCGTGCAGTTTGTGAGGCGGTCGGAGATTTATGTCCCCAACTTTACCTAAGTAACGTACGGTCACGACGGCGCTCCATGTAAATAAATCAAACGATTCCGTCCCCGCTCAGCGCGGCGAGCCGGCCTCGCAGCTTCACCTTTCAATTCCCGTGGGAATTAAAAAGGTTTAAAGCAAATAATCAACTTTATAGATAAATCGCCCTAGAGACTCAATGATTTCGTGGAAACAACAACGTCAATTTGTACTTTATTATCATTTCAAGCTCATTTTCACATATACAGGGTGGGAAGGAGTATACCGACAGATTGAAACCAACGATACTAGTGCCTATTTGGACAAAAAAGTTAATACATTAATATGGCTCGGTAAAGCCTCGGTGCAGGTAACAGGCCTAGGCGCCTTTATCGTATTTTATCGGAGTCGTTCGTAAAGTGTGAAGTTTTCTTTTTCACTCTTTTGACTAAGGCTTCGTTCACAAGGAAGTATGTACTATAGATAATTATTTTTATTGTTCCAGTAATTAAGTAGGTAAGTTAATAAGGCAGTTTTGGACCTATGTTGATATAACATTATTTACTCGTAAGACCACCAGGAATCCATGATTAAAATCTGTCGGTATACTATACTCCTTCCCACCCTGCGTAGCCTTGTTATAGCTAGCCTTGGCGAGCCTTGCAGACCTAGATATTCATATTAATTAAAAGCTATCTTTTATATATTATGAACTTTGTTTCACGAAGTAATCCATTCGAACTCCATACTAATAGGTTCTATAAATATGAAAGTACCGGGTAGTAGTGTTTGTTCGGTTGTTTGTTTGTTAAGCTTTTACAGTAAAACCGTTGTTATGGACATTGTGTCCGTTGAAATTAACTCTTACTTTTCGTCTTTTCCCTAGAAAACGATTCAAAGTTCGCTCAAAACATCATGTAAGGTAAATGCAGAAAAACCAAAACATGTTAATAGATTAACTATAATAGTAATAACGTCAACCAGAACAAGCTGTTCCTAGAATGCTATTCTAACCATGAATTTGATACACAGCAACGTATTGTTTGCGACGTGGGGTAGTATTTCACAGTAGAATAATGAAGCTAATGAAGATTGGTAGCCAGGTAAAGGCCGCACTTCCTTAAGTCGTTATTTTTCGCAGAGAACTTAATTAAAATGAATCTTTTTAGGACGCGGATTTTGGACACGAGAACTTGAAAAAGTAAAAGCCTTTTAATATTATGCCCTGGCGGTACGGCAGTTATAATTTCAACTGTCTTACCGCCTGGGCATAATTTTAATTTTAAATTAAAGGTTGAAACTACTATAATATAATAAAAAAAATACTAAGCAGTAACAAAGTTCCTTCAAATAAATGTCAAACAAATGAATTTAAGTAAATGTCTTCTGCTGTCAGTTGAGTAATGAAGTGCAGATTAAAACCTTATTGACGCAACGCAACGTCACAGATCACTTATTACATTTTCTGTTTTCTTAACTGTAAACCGCGTAACCGTGTCGTTTTTACGTCATTAAATATATTTTCTTTCTATCTGTCTTTAAATTCTTTCTGCGATATAGAATTTTAAAACATTCGTAATTAGGATGGATGAAAGAAGATTAACGAAATAGATATACAGAGCAGAAGTGAGTGGGAGGGTCGGAAGGGGCCGCCCTAGGCGTACTTTTTTTAATCAAATCGGAGAAATACTGGAAAAGGGCCGGATCTTAAGTACCCGAAACCGACGTGCATGCATGACTCGATGCATGAATGTGGAAGAAGCGATAGAGATTTGTCAGGATCGTATCAGGTGGAAAGAAGTGGTCTCTGCCTACCCCTCTGGGAAACAGGCGTGATTTCATGTATGTATGTAAAACCATTAGTAAATTAAGTACTTTGTTTGTTTTTAACATGAGCTTGTTATGTATGTAATTATATGTATATCTGATATTATTATGCAAATATTAGCTGTGAAATCAGAGAGACACCGCTTTCGGCTGGTGGCGTACTTCAGTCGAAACGTTTTACTTGCAAACGTCGCAAAATCGCGCATTTAGTTTCAAAGTTATCCGATGAGATAGAGACTGAGTTGGAAACTGATAGCACTTAGGTAAATGTTATAAATATCATTTTGCTATGGCCAAAGCCTCGGAAATAATTCTTTACTATAATAAGATATCCTTAATATTAAAAATACCGATGTATAGCAGATATATAATATTTAATTAAATTAAATTTACTTAAAAGGTCTGCTTTAAAACTCTTACTCGCTAAACCGCTAATCGTTTCACAGCTTTTGCATTACAGCTGAGACTCACACCATCCGTAATAGTAAAGTAATATTGGTGCATTGCATTCTGTGATTGCATTTCACACTCGTGTTTCCTTTCTGAATAGGATATTGATTTACAACTAAAACTAGTTAGTTTAACTACTGATCAAAGAACAGACCCTTATGGCCTGTTGTTTGATTAGTAATTAAACTAACTAATGGTCAAAAAATGTTACTAATGGTTAAAATCTCAAGGAAATGTGTAAGATTTTCCATTACTTTTGCAAATTTGAATAATTAGTTAGTTTAACTACTGATCAAACAACAGTAATGGCCTGTTGTTTGATCAGTAGTTAAACTAACTAATTGTTAAACTAACTAATCGTTAAAAACCGCAATTAACATAATTCAAATTTTAACAATTAGTTGTTATCAAACAACAGGCCCTAAGGCGCTTTTATTCGATAGTACTTATCAGGTCTAGTATCAGCGCTAGTAGATTCACTCCTCATTTTATTACCGACGTATAAAAGAGCCCTCATGTGGCCAATTTACTGAATAAATATTTTGAATTTTGAATTTTGGTCATTTCTCCTGCTAACTTAAAATATATTTACCGGGTAAGACCCAATTGCTTTTGAAATGTTATCGTTTTGTCAACGTTATGATCTTATTTACTTGACAGTAATGGCGGCCGAGTTAAAACATACGATAACATATCAAAAGAAATTTGGTGTTACTTATAAGAATAGAGCCCCTGCTATATGTTTAGTTTGTCTGTTATAATTCTGACAAATTTCTACTGTGGGCAGTATAGTATGGCTGCGTATATATCACGTGTCAACAAATATGGATAAAGCATCCGTCACTCTCGTACTTATTTACGTGTCTGAAGGTGACGGATGCCTTATCCAAACTTTGTAACGTGATAAACGCAGCCATATTAGGGCCCCTGATACGAATATGAAACCAATGTATCAAAAAGTATATTTATGCAAATTTACTTACACCTCCTTAATCAGCCCTGATTAAAATTGTAAATTAATAATACTTGTATGAATGATAATTCACGCTTGAAGACAGAAAACATTTAAGCCTTTGAGTTGAGTTAATATTATTTATGTGTGATTAAAGGTTTACAGAAGAGAGATAAGAGTGTGGTATCAACTTACCAAACCCTCAGTCCTCATGGACCAATCATAAATAGCCGAGTGTTAGGTATACAAAGTCATCGTATAGAACCTTGCACATTCAGGTAAAAGTGTTTAGTACCTATATCTAATTGTTCTAATTCTCTTTTCACAAGATTAAGTAGGTATCTAAATGGCCCCCAATAATAGTCAAAAAAGTAATATGAAGATGATGGATCAAAAACCCTTTATTTTAATTACATGTAAGTAAATAAATACTGTATTGCTGTAGTGACCAAAAATTATTATCATTTTAGTTCAACGTTCGAAATAACCTTGAACATCGTCGGCAGAGTTCGTGCAAACGACCTTTTACATACACTACATTATGTTCATAGCGAGGGTAAGCTGTTTATTGCAGTTCATAAAATAACCGGCCGTGTATTCTATACGTGAGGCGCGTGAGGCGCCTTCACCTCGGCTAATGACGAAGAGAACCCCAACATAACATGCTTTACGAGGCTACTTACATGTAATGAATCAAAAACCAACCCCAAAAACACCCACCAAAACAAATTGTGTTCAAGAATTCCCTTAATTTTATGAGCATTCCTATTTAATGGCACCCATAAAACGTTTACGCCGTAACGTCATTATTAATTTAGTGCAAAATGTTTAGCTTCAGGAATATCTCAATTCAAATCGTCCCGGTTACTTTTATGCTCTTTTGAATATTACCAATTCCTGCAAAGGGTGTTCAATACTGAGGGATTAGTCAGGGCTAGTTAATTCTCAATATCAAACAGATTTCAGTAAGAATTTATCTCAATACTATACTTCCATAAAATTAAGCGAGACTCTTTGTTATTAAGTTAAAATATGTCCAGCGTGTAACACAGCGATGCAGTAGTTGTTGCCAAATCCATTATTGTCCAGTGGGAAGACGACAACGAAAGCAATACAAGCAGACTATGCAGTAATGGATTTCGTTTCTTGGACACAAAAGGTCTCGGTCTGAGATTTAGATCGGAGATTTTCCATTTCTCAACGATGGTAGCTGTGTTGGTGCTATTTTGGGCAATATTCGGACATGTCTGGCATTGCAGATACAGGGTGAGCAATCCAATTGGGTCAGTATGGGGAATCCGGAAACTACTTATAAGAGTTAGGGCTGGGCTGGGTGTTCCTAGGACCCAAGGCCTTGATGTCCTTAGATTTTTGTCTATCCTACAAATGCGCAGAACGAAAAATGTTCATCCAATTTACGGAATAATTTAGCTTGGCGGACAGATTAGGTCCATTTAGTACAATACAAATACAGAAGCTAGGTAGACGCGCGACCGTTGCATTGTAGTTTACTCTCTAATGTACAAACAACTATTAAAAATAAAGTGTATTTATCGTCAACGCGGTCTACGAACGACGCACAAGTCCTGTAACTCTTGAACTTGTTCACAATCATAGCGATTTTAATGAAGTACTTACTCCCCTATCTTGTTAGATGTTTTTTTATTATTATTTATTGCAAATGGAAACATACAGCAAATATATTTATTACAATTAAAATAACAAATGTACGTAATTCATAAGCCAAAACAGTTTCCACCTAAAGTTAACATATTCGTTTTGCTCAAAGAGTTAACATTAGTTTAATCATTTACTACGAGTAAATAATTAAATAGATAACATAAAACTAATACTACAACTTATTACTAAATTTTGGAATTTGAAAAATAAATTAGAAATGCAATAGTCAATAGCGGCCTGCACGCGTAAAGTTCGGACTGCGGGAAACGCCACGCGCCATTCCAATCTTCGCTCCGAACCGTACGTGTAAATGCAAGTGTAATAGTAAAATAGTAAAAAACCTACGGTTCGGACCGGTGCGTGGAATGGCGCGGGGCGCTTCCCGCGGTCCGAACTTTACCGTGTAAAGGCCGCTAATGAAACAGTATCAATATGCCTTAATATTTAAAAAATATTTAATTTTCTTCTTAATTGCAGAAACAAATTGATGATGCTTAAGTTGGAACAAGTCGATATGAGAATATTTATGTTAGCTCGGTAGGGCTATAAAAATTGCATTCGACGAAAGTTTTAAAGGCAGTAGTAATATACGTATTTAATGTTGTAAATGATTTGCCTATGCGAAGCTGTCGTGCGTTCGTTCTTCTATTATTTACAAATTACAGGCATCTAAGACATCTTGTCATAGTTATAGTCATTAATTTTCGAAGAATGCATCTTGCTTATTCTATACTAGTAACAAGAAGTTGTCGACAAAATAAGTAGGTATGGTTGCGTTAGAAAATAACATAACTGAAAACACCCCGGTGGTGTTAGCGCACATTGGCGCACGATGAACGCTAGCCACAGTAAATTGCCGTTATGTAACATAATTACATCAACTATGTTTCTCTTACATGTATAAATAGTTACTCATTTTACAAAACTATTTTCGATCAGAAATGTACCATTTTTGGACCCTAGTAATATTTATCTTTGATTGACGATCATAGTTTCCAATACCTATTTAAATCATGAATAGATTTGCATTTTTTGCTTTGATATTTGCGAGTTACACTTAGTACTGGTAACGGGCATTTACCTACCTACGATTGGATCCCAGTAACATACATTCGTACACACGAGAAATGGCTAACGTGGTTAGGTACTTAGGTACAGTGCAACCATTTTCTTAATAGAGATCAACAATCTTCGTTTTTCTATGACACACGAGTGACAAAATACTGTCAGTTGCGAGTGCAAGCATGATAGCGATTGCCAGCCGAAAGCTATTAAGATGCTGGGAATACTGTATACTGAATACTTCACAACGTATGTGTCCGAATGAGTTAGTACAATTATATAGAGTTAGTTATTTTAACTTTTGAGGTCTAATCTCGCGGGTCTTTAGCGCTTAAGTAAACTCAGGGCACTGATGGAAAAACTTCCTCCGAAGTGGGGTTACGTGCCCGGTGTACCGACGAGTCCCGCACCGAGAGTCACGTGGGAAACAATTTGAAACTTCTTACCTTCCTTAACGAACATCATATTTGCTCAGAACAAAACACTAGTCAAAATTAGATCATTGGTTACCCAACACCAGTTAGGTACCTAAAATATTCTAACAGCCTTTTTCCTAAAATAAGGCCGTCACGTCGTATCCGAAAAAATATGGTATTAATTTCATATAACCATTTGTTTCCATTCCACGATATCAGTATCGAATACAATGATTGGTAAAGTAACATGACGTGACGTGGCTTCATAGCTGGAACAATAAAGGTGTAAGCTACATTGTTCTAGTGTAATGTCTCCACCATCGAATTTATGGGGCCCGTCGTAAAACGGTCGTATTTATTCATGTGCATGTTTATGTTCATCGATATGGCTAGCATGAATAAAGATAACGTCTGACGGTGTAGATATCCTTATGAATTTGTCACCGTCCCTAACTGCTAATAATTTGGCTTGTTTGTTCTTGATTTCTATTTTTTTCCTATTTTTGCACAAGCCAAACCACAACAATTATTCGTATGCGTTGTAATATCAGACGTGCGAACCCATCCTGACTTAAGCTTAATCAAAAGTAAGTAATATTCATTGGATTGTGACTTTGTTATGTAACTCTAACGGAAATCTCGCAGAATAGATCCCAAATAAAAATGTCTGTTTACTAAAAAATGAGTCGCCTCTCGTTCCGCGGCACCGCAAGCCGCCGTCTACGCAGCAAACTAACAAATTGCAGTCTCAGCCTCCGCGCCGCGACAGCGTTTCCCAGCAAACGTGTCGAAAAGAAGCTCGGAAATGCTCCGCAGACGTCAAACTTTGTTCGCTAAATTTATAGTCGATATTTTGTGGCGGCCGGCGAGGCTGTCAATTTATATATTTAAATAATTTTCCGCGTCATCAGACAAACACGCCGCTAGTTTGAGAATGTTTTTTTGACTCTGCAATGTTTATTATTTTGATGTACTTTGGCAACTTACGTTCTATGATATTATTATATATTAAATAAATACCCCTGGTTTTTGGAAACATGCGTCATTTAGTTCAATATAGTTCTTTATTAAAACAAGAATTTTAAGCAATAGCATCGATTACGCAATTTTTATTACTTGTAGAGAATAAAACAGTTTCAGGAAAGGACTTCTCTTCGAAAGGCGTCTCGTGACGAGAAACAACAGAAATCTAATTAAAAGAGTACAAAGCGCATCCGCGTAGTTGACTTCATTGACGGGGTGGAACAACGGACACAATTGTTTTTGGCAACAAGACTATTCAAAGGACCACTGTCCAAAGCGGACTTGTTGTTACAAAAATTCGTCGTAGGTACCTACTTAATTCAAATCAATTTATCAAAATAAGTCTAATTATTTTTCTATTGCTCACTTAAAAAGTTGCGTCCTTGATTATGTTCAGTGGGGTTTTGATAACATTTTGTCCAAAGATAAATAATTAAATAATTAACATCGGGGAGAATTTCAAGTTTTGACCCAGTCCCAAACTAAGCTCTATTTAGTTAGGATTGTACTTCAGGTTCCAGACAACGATAATATTAGGTACTTATATAGTGAAATAAATAGTTGTTTTTTTGAGATGGTGTTTGTGTAGTAACTTCAGCTTCGGATTCGGAACCCTACACTGATAATGGTCAGACATGCTCTCGCCAGGTTGTTTTAAACGTAGCTACAACAATTACGAACTAATTCTCTATTTCGAGTTATTTGGTGTTGTCTTAGATGATTTTAGTAGGTAAATACTAGCTGTTGCCCGCGATTCCGTCCGCGCAGAAAAATAAAACATAGCCTATGTTCATCAAGGATAATGTAGGATTCTAATGGTGAAAGAATTTTCCAAATCGGTCCAGTAGTTTCGGAACCAAACAAACAAAAAATCAAATCTTTCCTCTTTATAATATTAGTGTAGATAAACATTTTAGTCGCCTGTATCTCAGGATCCAATCAAGTCTACTTATGTCGGAACCCAATATTCAAACCGCGGATAGATAGGCTTACTTCGGATTGAAATTTGACACATTTTGTATGGGCAAATGTCAAATTTTAACCCGTAGTAAGGCTTATTTATCCGCGGTTTGAATATAGGGTTTGGCCGTTAGTCGTGATAGTTTTTCTTTAAAACTCGTTATAGGTATGTGCTTTCATCTAAGATATTTTTCAGATTTTTAGTATTTGTAGTTTTGGCTGTAGGGGGGGGGGACACTTGACTCTAACAAAAATTAACGCTTTAAAGCTTAACATTTCATAAACGGATCCCTTAATCGAAAAAATGTTTTTACAAACCCGCAATATTTTTGAAAGAGCTATCCAAAGACACCAGACTCTATGGGGTAGACGAGAAAAAAAATACATCCCCACGTTACGTGTAGGGGAGGTACACAAAAAAAATGCTTTTATTTTACCACTTCTTTGGTTCGACTAATATGTATATTCTTGCCAAATTACAGCTTTCTAGTACTAAGAGACTCTGAGTTAGGCTGCGGACGCACAGACGGACGGACGGACGGACATGGCGAAACTATAAGGGTTGCTAGTTTGACTCCGGAACCCTAAAAATCTAAACTTAAAAAAAAATACTTTGTATGTAGAATATTGGATTTGGCTGAACGTTGTTATTTAATTATATCTGAATGTGTGTCATTTGGTTTACCCTTGAAATATCGACAAACTTTTAATCGAATTTCATTTCATCGAAAACGATTCATAGAATATTTAGTATAAATATTATCTCTTGTAGTATTATTATAATTTACTTCTATACAGTATTAAAAAAATTAAGGTGCCCAGGGTCATGGAACCAGTAATGAACAAGGGCCAATGATGGACACTTGGTTTTCATTTTACAGAAGACAAGGGTTATTCAATTGTTTTAAGACAATCAATTTATAACCTTATGATATTTAAATTAGGAGTTATCGTCCATTATCGGTGCCTTCAGCTAAAAGTGTCCAATATTGGTGTCGTCACCCTAAGATGGTTCAAAAGGTAAAGCTTCTTATAAAACGTAAAGTGTTAAAACCTAGACGATAAAATAATTCATACAACATTTAAATACATAGTTACTGTTCACATTAAAACACAAAATCTCTTTTATTTTCGAAAAGGTAGTTTCTTGCAGTTTGTTCGACACGCTATTAAAAGAGCAAAAGCTTGTTAGCATCTTCGCCATAGGAAAAGTTTAATAAATTGCGGAAAACTAAAAGACTCTTTCAACACTTTGAGTCTAATGGTGGAAAGTAATAAAAAGTAAACTTTTCTATAAGAACGGGACATATAAGAATACATAATATGTATACTGGAGGGGCATTCAGTTAGCGGCACAAATTTGGGTCACCCGTTTCTCATTTTCAAAAACTAAAACAACTTCGTTTTTCTATCTTACCCGAAAAGTGAATTAACGATGTTGGAACTCAAACCTAATTTGTGAAAAAAATACCATAAAATCAATTTAAAACCCACTGGAAGATGAGTGATGATTTAACGATTTCTATGAAACATGTGTTTTATTTATTCATTTATTACGATGCGTACGTATTCAAATATTGAAAGTAAACATATCGAAAGTTACAATATCGAACGATCAAAACATCTACGGTTATAATATTTACATATGAAATGCCTATGATCAAAATACCAAACGTTTAAAATGTCGAATGATTAATGTATCTACAGTTATTTGAACTTTGTGTTAAAATATCAAAAGATAATCTGAAGTTAAAACATCGAAGTTCAAAATATCGAAAGTTACAAATTGGACCGGTCGACATATGTACAATCGTAATATCTACTTAAATGCTACACGATTAAAAGGTCGAATGTTCAGATTTTCCACATATTTATGACCCAAGTTTATTTGCAAAATGTTAAGTCACTGATTATTGTTATTTATAAATTAAAAATGCTTAAATACAAAAGCAATACCAATCAAAAACGAATATAGTTTGATTTAAAACTTAAAGTAAAAAACATTTTTATCTGTGCCGCTTCTGTATCTAACTAATATTATTTATAAATTGGAATGATTTGTATTTGTGTATGTTTGTAACGAATAAAATCAAAAACGACTGGACCGATTTCAAAAATTCTGTCACCATTAGAATGCTATTATCCCTGAGTAACACAGGCTATGTTGTATTTTTCTGCGCGGACGGAGTCGCAGGCAACAGCTAGTGTGTAATATAATTAAGTACTTAATACGAAGAGAAGTGTTTTAGTGAATTGAGCGAATGTAGCAAGCGAACCAAACCGTCTAATGCGAAATCATCTCTAGGCGCATCAAATTAGCGTAACCTGCGTCGCTATTGTCTAACGCACTCGCAATCGCAATCGGCTTCAAAGTGGAACAATTATTTGCATGTTGTATGCAGACAAGCCTTAGATTTTCAAAATGAAAACGATTGCGATTGCGAGTGCGTTAGGCAATAGCCCCTCAGGACATAATTCGTAAACCCGTTGTTTTTATTATTTTATGGGCTATTAGTCTGTCACCAAGCTGTTTCTCATGAACCGTAATAGTTAGACAAGTGAAATTTTCATAGCTGATGGAGCTGATTTTGTATTTTTGTTGCCGCTATAATAAAAAATACTAAAAACAGAATAAACTAAATATTTAAAGGGGGCTCCCTCTCGTACAACAAACGTGGTTTCTTGCTGTTTTTTGCTCGATATTATCACAATAGAAGTGAAAAGTAGAGTGTATTACTCGGGTCTAAAAGCCATATTAGGTACCCCTCGAACAATTTTCCCTCGCTTTGCTCGGGAAAATAACCATCTCGTGGTACTAGGTATGGCTTATTTTAGACCCTAGTTATACAATCTACTATTGTACAAATAAATCATTCTATTTTCCATTTCATATTTTCCCTAGGGGAAATATGAATATAATGTATTATCTAGGGTTTACATGTACTACTTGAGTCCCGCTTGATAAGTCTAATATGACACACTTTTTGAGCATGAGAAGTGAAAAATAAATAATTAAATTAAAATAAATAAATCATAATTTAAGGGATGCTGCCATACAAAAAACGCGTTTTTTATAGTTAATGGTACGGAACCCTTTGTGCGTGAGTCCGACTCGCACTTGGTCGGTTTATAATTCCTTTCTTTATATCCCCCACAAAATAATGAGCGTGTGTATACTGAATAAACAGATTGAGTACCTAGTTTATTTCGGTCATTCGGTAAATTATCGCAGTTCAACCTAACACTCCTCCTCACGCTCGTCGACGTACGTAAATATTAGAATTCCACTACCGAAATTATGACTTAAATGTGTTAGGTAGGACAATCTATGTATATCTATCATTATGGGAATAAAACAAATAAATAAATAAATAAAATTACTACTGTCGACTAAAAATCGTAACTGAATCCGTTTCGTCGGTAGGTAGGTACTACTTTGTTTTATATTATTCAGAGATTGAGGTTATAGGGTAATCATTCGTTTTCGCGGAATATTAACCGTTCGATATTTCAACTACGATACTTTGGACTTTGATATTTCAACTTTAGATGTATCAACTTTCGATACTTTACCACCACCACATACATATACATACCACCAAGTACGTTCCAACCAAGTACGTTCGATATTTTAAACATCGGCATAATAACGGTTCGATATTTCAACTTTCGATGTTTTGGACATTGATATTTTAACTTTAAATATATTAATTTTCGATGATGCATGATTTTATGAACTTCTGTAGTTTTCAACCATCTGATTTAATAAAGCTTGGGTACCATGAGACCAACAAATTGTATCCCTGAGAATACTGTAATATCCGTTGAAAATCATGCCGCGGGCATGAACATGTTTAATGAAGAGGTTGAGTCGGGTAATGATGTGTTTTTCAGAAAAGCCGCTTACACAAAGGAGCTTGCCAAGGTTGTCTGAGACGGGCATCGATAAACGATCACGGGCAACAAACAACGCGAATAGTGGCGGCGAAATATATTTCGCTGGGAAAAGATGAGATTATCATATACTCTATTTATTGTATACAACGAATAATAATTTTATTTAGCAAATTGTATAACTTTTTGTTTGTAACTTTGTATGGTGTTTGTATTTATTTTCAAATAAGTACAATTTTTACATTTATGGTTTGCGCACATTTGACCTCCGCTTCCACTTTATCTACAATCTTACTGACCACTTTTTAATGTCTCTAAAATGGTTCTGAGTACGGCGGTAAGTGTAGCAATGCTAGTTTAGGGTTGGCTGTAGCGTAGCGGCAAAAATGGTCCGCGGCGTGTTCCCGTAGGACGAATCTCCGTCACAAGTCACACCGTCGCGCCGCCGTGAAAACAGCGTGAAATGCTAGTCGACAAGTTTAAACTCCTTAACAATAATCCTTAACAAGTCGGATTCAGTTGAAATTTTCCGATAACAATGATTATATGATGCGATTTTCTCAAAGCTGGTACGAGTTTCTGAAATTTTGCTGTATGTATACAAGTACACTTACTTTACGTCCTATTACGCCCCATTCAAACGATTCAGCCATCAATCATTTTGTATGGTGTGTTAAGCAAGAAATAATAAGAACAATGCCATCGCCAATATACATTCTTTCATGAGCTTTAACGGTCGTTTTATGCCCAAGAGGTTTAATATTCGTAGTTCCCTAATGGATCGCAGAAATTCATTCGAGATGTTGAGTCACGGAGGCGTTAGTAGTTTCCGCTGTTTAACATAATAGGGATGTTGGCAGGAATTTCCTTGCGTCGATCTGGCCTCAAACAATAATAAGCGACCTCATTTTAAATATATCTAGAGTAAAAAACTTGTGCTATGCCATTAATCTTTGCTGTTTCTGGAGCTTCTTGAGGCCCTTCATCTCCGCAATGATGGTCTTGTCTGAAGCTCTAGTAGATTCACTGCATTTTACCGTCGTGTAAAAGAGCCCATATGTGGCCAATTTACTGAATAAATATTTTGAATTTTGTTAAAACAGTTATGGAAATGCAAATAACTTAATCATGTTAAAGTATATTGAAAGTATCGGCTTTAATTGTCTTAAACGTGGCTGTCAAGTTTGAAAGTGTATATTTCAAGTACCTAATTAATGCAATATGTGCGAGGTTTCTTCAGGTTGGCAGTCCGTGTTCCTAGCGAGGCGACGTGTGCTTCACGGGAATCAGAAGTGGATTCGACAGAATTTCCCGCGAAAATTCCCCGACGAGATCAGAATATCAATTGCTTTTCTGCCCAATTTTCTTCCAAATTGCTACGGAATATTGTACCGTGGAATATATAATATTTGAATAACGTCATACACATTGGGATTCGTAAAAAAAGTAAAGTGAAAGTGAACCGCTGTAACAGGTGTCATTGATTTTGTTAGCTTAGTTCTATAAATGTTTGCGGGCGCGGTTCTGTGTACGAAAGTTCTTTGTTGGTGAAATGAATGCTGAACTACTGTGTTTATTGCGGTACATTGTAAAACTTGAATGAGTTATTTGATCGTTTTGGAAAATGAAGGGGCTCTGTTAGAAAAAATCACAAAACTAAAAAGCATATTGTGTGGAATGATTTACGATTTACCGTAGGTAACTGTAGGTAACTGTAGGTAACTGTAGGTAATTTCATCGTGTCTTTTTTTTTTCCTTTATTGCTGTTGTTTTAACGTTTGTCACACCGTGTTTTTATCAAGTTTTAGTTCAGAAGTTACTTGGTTCATTTCTGGCGTTGAACAATACAAGTTATTACAACTTTTTAGATGTATTTCGCCTGTTTGTTGTTTTGTTCTATAAAATAATTCAATTTAAGCGATGGCTCAGTTTAAATGGGAAAATTAGGTATATTACCGACACTTTTTGGCAGTCCACATTATGGTAGCATGGCGTGCGCCCATGCATCGGCTTTTAAGTAGGATGATAATGTTGGGGATGAGCTTCAAACAAGTGACAAAACTCGAAAAGCTAAAATAAAGCACTTGATCAATGTATATGTAAGGTGGTCTCGTGATATTTAATTAATTAATTAGCTTCTGCCCGTGATTTCATCCGCGTAGATTGCGATTATCGTTATTACTTCAGGCACTTTAATTTTACGAGATGAGAAGTAGCCTATGTGTTAATCCAGGGTATCAGCTATCTTCATTCCAAATTTCATCCATACCCATCCAGCCGTTGCAGCGTCAAAAAGTATCAAACAAACACACAAACTTTTATTTAGTAGCATTAAAACATTTGCACCATAACAAATAAGTACTATGATGAGTATTGTACTTAGTTGCAAGTATTTTTATAAGTTTTAAAGCGTTCAGTATGTACATTTAAACCTCCCTACATCGGCACAGCGGGCTAGCTTCGAGGCAACCGGGATAGTGTCGCGGCCATAAGCAGAAAATTCCCAAGTGTTAATTGCAGTTCCCAACAGTTTCACGGGTCCGCCGCAGCTCTATTACGTATCAACATTTGGACTAACATTTGCAAATTTCTCTAACTGAATGTGGCACATGTAAGCTTCTGATAATAAAAGCTTCCATTACTTTAAAACGATTACGCCTGTTTCACAATCGACAAGTAAAGCAGCATATTTGACACATAAATTTTGCCCATTCTCTTTCTTGCACTTGAAAATAGACCAGGAGAGAGCCAACTTTAAATGGCAGATTGTGAAACAGGCCCTTATTGTACAAAAGTGACATTTTAAAACAAACAATTTTAAAGGCGTTTTTGTACGAAATTTAGGAAAATATGGTCAGAGTTAAGTATAGAAAGTAGGTATTTATCCTGGTAACGACCACCGTAATACAAAGAGGAAGATTTTGCAATTGAAAATTAGCATCATACAGCAGGGAAATAAAGTTCATTATAATTTTTTGTTCATTCTTTCGATTGGCATCATAAAAATACGGGTGATTTTCTTTCACATTTAAGTCGGTTCGATTCCCACACGAAGCAAATAATTTTGAGAATATCTTTGAATGCAGTATTACTAACTTTTAAAAATTACGTAAAGTCTTCTTTCAGTAAAATATCCTATCTACGATATATAAGGTACTTTCCCTTCATGTCCCATAGTCTTGGGACGCCCTGTATACTATAACTAAACAAGATTTCATGCTACAAAATAAAGAAAGTATTGTTTACAAAGAAAAATAATTCTTTTATATAAATAATGTTAGGTTAATTAATAAAGTAAAATTTCGGTAACCCATCATTATATCGAATTTCACTTCGTCGATTGTATTATTTCATCGAATTTCATTTCATCAAACGATATTTTCTGCTAAAACCATAATGTTTTCAGGATATCTTAAACATTAGTTACGTAGGTTAGGTTAGATGAGATGAAAATGAAATACCTTTCGATGAAATGAAAATTCTGCGAAATGATACGTTCGTTGAAAGGTGTTTCGATAAAATAATAGGTACCCTAAAATTTCATTTAGTTACTCTTTGTTTAAACTACTTGAAAAATCGAAAGTAGCCGTTTTGTTTCAAGGGGGTTTAGTTTTAATTAAACTGCCTTGATTATGTACATCCTATCGCACATAGAGCCTTACGAGGTTAACTTATTGAGGTGTATACATATTCACATATATGTATAAGCGGTTGAGAACTAGATTTATAAACACGGACCGTCATCGAATTACAAAACTGTTGGACCCTAATTATGTTCGAAACGTTAACCCCAAATTACTATTTTTTAACAGAGACTACGAAAATTCAGTTTCCCGTACCCTAGTGTCCATACCCCACCTGTCCCCATCGATATATTAATTTGGGATCCATTTCAAGAAAAATATGCTTGAAGTCGTCAATGCCATTAGAGATGTCAAGTCATTTGTAACTTTTAGGACACTCAACCTTATTGTTGTAGAATGTCAGATTGACTTTGGACCTAAGGTAGATATCAAATTTAATCTCGTGACTGTATGAATAGTTATTATTCAAGTCAATCACCATCGTACCTAAATACTGCATTAACTTTAATAGTCATAATTGAGATCAGTTGATACATCCCGCCGCCCGCCGTGATTGACGTCGGGTTAACCCACTCGCCGTTGATTACTATTTACCACGGAGATTTACTAGATGTTTCACTAAGTGTTCTGGCACTTGATTTCTGTGGAATAGAGTAAGTCAAATTAAGAAACGCATAGCTTTTAATACTATAGCAGTTTATAGAACATATACCTACTTAACAAATTGTATTAGAAAATGTGGTCGTGTAAGCAATTTCGTATAGTAGATACACATCTTGCATACTTATTCATAAAAAAATAAACAATAAATTAAGGCCTTACGAAAGTAAGAAAAAACCATATGTTGAAATAGAAGCATTGTCTTATTGTATTACCAAATTGTTTATACCGGGTTTCTATTAATTGTAGCCGTGGATAATTTAGTCGAATGATGTCACGTTGCCCGCTGACCATTGGCCTCTAAGGACCATCACGATGACCAAACCCGCGCTGCATCAATCCAATGAAGCATTGTTCATTATAATTATTACAAACTGCTATTTTTTATTCCCATATAAAAATATCCGACAGTAAAAGTTGTCACTTTCCCTTTCCTTTTCATATAAATGACTGCAAAATCGGCCCAATATTTACGAGGAAAGCTGCTGATAAACATATTTCTAATAGTCGTAGTAACCGCTTGAATAACCTTTTATCATAAAGCTCAAATAACATAAACCGCAAAATAAAAGTTGTTTTACAATAAGAAAAGAATGTGTCCAACACAAGTTCAAGTGTGTCGTAGCTCTCAATACGGCTGGCGCGGGCCGGCAGTGACGCGTCCAGCGGCAGCGTGCCGGCGGCTGCGCTGAGTGCTGTATCCGAGTGTCCACTTTATATCAGGCGCTATAAGCTGGAATATCCACTCAACGTCCCGCCATACCGCGCCAGTCGAGTTATGTTTGCTTTAAATCTCGGAAGCCACCTCCACGCGCCCTTTCGCACGAAAAATCTGCGCAAGAAAATGCACCCTATTTTGTTTCACGGGCAACGTTTTATTACGCCACGTACGCGCAACTACCGCTAGTCGAGGAGATATATGTACTTAACTACGTTCAGCGAAACTGATTTGCCTCCGCACCACATTCCAACAGGAATACATTTTTATTTTGCATGCTACTGAATTTTTACAATGACACGAAGTTTTTGAATGAAGCATTTTAACGTAGATGCTTTTGTTTGAAATTGGAATCTGACGTGCGATTTTTGTGGAAATGTATTTGAATGTTGTTTATATGGCAGGTATATAATAACTCAAAATTGCTATAAAGTTATGTGAAGTGATGAGGTTTTAGTTGGCCGAGGAAGCTAAGCGCCCTTCTCAAAGCGGATGATTGAGAGCCGCTTAGAAATGCTGAGCCCATTTGAAGGATGGAGATTGGATTTGTTGGTCCAAATTGTGCATAATGCTGTTATAGTTATGTTATTGGGTTTTCTTTATCTTTTGCAATAAAACCTTTTTATACAAAAGCATTTTTGTGGCGCTTTGCAACCAGTAACCAAGTGTCTTGTTTTTGTTACCGGTCTTGCTTGTCTGGTCTGTCTCCGGCGTCTCACTGAAAAATTTGCAGTTTTTACTTTTTACTTTTTTAACGCTATCGTTAATAGTGAAAACGTTATAGGTATGTATTTTTTCCCTTGTCACTTTGATTTCTGCATAAGTAATGTGACTAGGCGTTGGTAAAACTAGTGTGATTCACGTATTTTTTTTCTTAGCGCATATATGTATCTACGTCTCTAAAATTCACTCGTCCCGTGCATTATATCATAACTTTGGCCCAACAAAACTAACAGACATGACAGTCTGAATCAAGCAAACTAGGTCTGTTTTTATACATATATGTCTTTGTGTGAAGAGTTTCCGTTCCTTTGTTACTTAAGCTGCTTGAAGAATATTTCAAGGAAACCGTCTCGGTGCGTTATGAAATTCCTAGTCGTAGATATTTAACAAAATATAAAGACGACAACATGCAGTAACGTATTTAAATAGTTTATGTTTTAAAGGAAATTATTTGCATGGAAATATGAACTATCTTGCATAAACTAAAGCAAATCCAATTAGCAGAGTTCTATGTACCTATATACTGCTAAATATGAAACCTAACTTCAAAGAAAAAATGTTCTTAAATTATTTTTGATAGCATCGGCATCCAGGTCTGAGCTACGATCAAAGTTTTTTTAGGTCATCGGAAAGTTAGTTTAAAATCGATTGCAATAAAAACCGGCCAAGAACATATATGGCCATGCTCAGTATAGGGCTCCGAAGCCGCTACACAAGAAATATCTCAAAAAATAACCGGTATGAAGTAATTCTCTATTTAAAGTTATTTGATGCTGTCTTTAGGTTATTTTAGTAAGTATAAACACTTTAGTCGCCTGTATCTCAGGAATCAATCAAGTCTACTTAGTCGTGATAGTTTTTCTTTAAAAATCGTTATATGTGCTTTCATTTAAGACATTTTTCAAATTTTTACTTGACCTTAACAAAAATTAGCACTTTAAATCTTAATATTTTACCAACGGAACTCTTAATCGAAAAAATGATTTGCAAACCCGCAATATGTTTGAAATACCACATAAATACATCCGTACGTTACGACGTGGAGGGGAGGTAAAAAAAATGTTATTCAAAATGTTATTTTACCACTTTGTCGGCATGACTAATTATGTATATTCATGCCAAGTTACAGCTTTCTAAAAAAAAGAGTCTGTGCTAAGCTACGGACAGACGGACGGATAATTATGGCGAAAATATGTTTGACTACAGAACCCTAACAACGTGGTAAACGGATAAAATACTTGATTGGCATGATGAGGTTCTGAAACACGGATTTCTTTGAAGAAGTGGAAAACAAGATTGAGTTTTAGTTACTGAAATGGTATCAATTGGTTATTTGTTGTGTTGACCGTTTTTTTTAAATAAATACATACATACATACACTCACGCCTTCATTCCCAGAGTGGGGTAGGCAGAGCTACAGGATTACCAACAACTCTAAAAACTTGTTGTTGATTATGTAAACACACTCTGCATATATTTTTTTTAAATTATACTTATTTATTGAATTATACTATTGGTGGAATTTCTTGTACACTATTCCCTTAGGAGTTCCCTCCTGCATATAAGCACAGTATATATATATATAAAGATATAAGGTTGTAAGTGTTACTAACTGGCACTATCATTCTTCAATCTTAGTGTAAACAATCACGTTGATTTGTAGATACTATAACTTGTCATATGCCCATGGGTTACTTTAAGGAAACGTTCGTGTACAATCAAGACAAATAGTTCAAAGGCTGTTTTTTATTTTATCTGTGATTAAATACTAGGAATCGTTAACGTGCCTCCGATAAAAAAATTCACGACCAAAATCAACCATATTTCATAGTCCTCGCCGCGTAAACTGACATTTATTAAAGTTCACGTCTTGATTGCTCTGGTGAAGTAAAGTCGATATCAGGAACGAAGTAGACTTTCATATTATTACTTAATTACTTCGGGAGGGATAATATTGAAAATTGAGTAGTAACGTTTAATTGCACTGAGTATTTTTATTTCAACCGCATATCTGATGGAGCATTAATACTATCACTTCAAATAAAAAACATATAAGATGTTTATTCAGAGTAAGGAGACGCCACGGGCACCTTTACACGTCAAAAATCTCCCGGCACTGCTTTTGCATTATGATTGTATGCCTGTGTTGTATGCACATGGATTGATACACTACCTACCTTTGCCCACGATTCCGTCTGCGTAGAAGTCGCTTGTCGTTATTCTCTCAAACTACCTACTATTTCCGGGGAAAAAGTATCTCTCGGCTAAATTCTACGTCGATTGGTTGACGTGTTGAACCCTACAGGCGGATAAGCAGACAAACACACACTTTCGCTTATAATCGTAACTGTCATTAATAAACAAATAAATAAATCGGGGACAATTGCACACAAATTGACCTAGCCCCAAATTAAGCTCGAACATTGTGTTATGGGTTCTACACAATGATATACATACTTACTTATGTAGATAGAGAAATCAATACTTATACAGTGTGTTACCAACACCCTGGCTTTTTTTAAAGGAGGTTAAAGTAACGTATATCTGTAACGTAACGTTAATTAATAAACAAATTTTCAGGCTTTGTTAACTTTCTAACAAAATTTTAATTGCCAGCAATGTAAAGCACAGCGATTTGACAAGTGTAAATGACAGTCGACGGATACTTTGATTATTATGATTTGCCCCTGTACCACGACATGCCTTGTACTAAGCTACAGCGATACTGATAACGATGAACACGCAGCACACGCACTACATTAAAAATGGACAGTATCTAAGGAAATTAACTGTGAAGTTATTTTAATTATTTTTTAATTGATTAGCAAACAATTGCTAAATCAACATATTATCGGCCGTTTTAATAAATACCCGCGTACCGGTAACACACTGTATAGATAGAAATATCCAAGACTCAGGAACAAATATTCGTGCTCATCACACATTTATTTGCCCTTACCGGGATTCGAACCCGGGACCGCTAGCTTCGTAGGCAGGGTCACTATTAACTCGGCTACCGCGTTGTCATCATTCATTTTCAATACTCAATACTCAATACTTTATTGCAATTCATAATGTGTACAGGTTGGAATACAGTTATTTTATGTGCATTATGAACCCTGTCGGGCACAGCAACGAGAGAGGAGGACTTATATGTATAGGTATTTATGATTAGATTTACAATGTCATGCTATAACAAACTATTTACAAGTATCGTAAAACATTAATATTTATTTATATTGTTTTTATTTTAATCTAGTCGTAAAGATTTTTGTTCCATTGTATTAAAATTACATGAGTTAATGCATTAATTAAATTATTATTACTTTTTTTTTAAATTATTATGTTCATTTTTTTTTTAAAATAAATCATTAAAATATTCATTTAAGGTATAATAGGCTTTTGCAATCAGTAATTGTTTTAATTTGCTAATAAAAGATCGTTCATTTGTTCGTCGTTTTTTAGAATGTCGGGTAGGCGATTATATATTTTTATTGACATTATGAGAGGGCCAGAGGAAAGGATTTTGAGACGGGAGGGAGGTAATATTAGCCTATTTTTATGACGGATGGGTCATTTAATACAATACAAAAACCGTAACATACAGGGTGCCTCTGACCTTCGGGCTTTAAATGCATGGATCATTTCTATTCTTGAACCTGAACTTCTTTTGTTCTGTAAGTTGTTAAAATATGTCCAACTTAAATTTTATTTTTTTCATACTAGTTAAATGTATTTTTTAATGTACGCGATCCAATTCAAGGAAATGCCGCCCCCGTACCATGAGATAGTGATTATAATGGCCAAGATTTAATACACTGATTTTACAATTAGACTTTAACATCAATTAGTTATCTAAACTTAAGTTATTTTTTATTGTTGCAGAAAAAAAGTATTTAGTTCACTTTAGCGAGTAGGCTAGATCATTGCATTAAAAGCTCGAAGGTCAGCGGCACCCGGTATTTATCTGTATTGTGATGGATTTACCACTGAAGCCGAAGCTCGACAGCATCCTACAAGGAGAAGGTAACCAGCACACATTCCACTAGATGGTACGATGGATCTGAGACGCTTACACATTTGCATTCTAAGTTAACAGCTATCAAAATGTATGAACTCACAGTCGATTAACATTGATTAACATTTAAAATCATTTGGTGAAATTGGTACTAAGACTATGAATGTTTATGTTTATTATTATTAATACCAATTTCACCATACGATGTTAAATTTAATCAATCTTAAACGTATTTTAACATCGTATGGTGAAATTGGTACTTAGTCTTGTATACACAAACAGCTAAACGGATCGTTTAAATTGGCACGCAGGTACTACATATCCTGAATTAAGAGATAAGATACTTTTATCCCGGAAAATTAGCTATTTTCCGTGGGAACAACGTATGACCTTATGGTAGTTAATCTATATTTTCAATTATATCTTCCAAAACATTAAACCAATAACAAAAGGTTAAAATAAACAGTAAATAGGTTCTTCTTCCCCTTATTTAATTACACCAGTCGTATCTTAAAATTCATTGCGGTTTTATAAATGACGTAATCGACTTGATGTTTAATTTCCCAATGGATTCACGAAGTACGGTGTAAGTTTGCAATTTGTTTTTAATTTTGCGAAATTAATTTAGAATCTGCTAAGACTAAATATTTAATAAGGAACGGACGGAGATGTCTGGGGATTTAATTAACAAGGTTTGGTTGAAGTAAATATAAATAAATTGTTATCCGTTAATTTATTGTCTGGCATATTCATTTTAACTCGTTTGTAGGGTTCCGTAAACGTTGCCTTCGGGAGGCAGCCCAACGGGACCCTTTTAATATGCCCACGCTATCCGTCCGTCCGTCTGTCCGTTCTAGTTTTAAAGAGCTGGGGTGTGATTCTCTCAACAACGACGGACGGACGGACGAACGAGTGATTGTCCAAGCGGCGAGTTTAAGTAGTCCCGTCAGAGCAAACAAAACACATTTTAGCGCGTGTATTCAATTTTGCGGCATTGCTTCTCGAACGTATAAGGCTGCCTAATTGAGAATGCACGCGCTAAAATGTGTTTTGTTCGCTCGGACGGGACTACTTAAACTCGCCGCTGCGCTGTCGCTCGTTCGTTCGACCGACCGCCGTTTTTGAGAGAATAACACCCCTGTAGAAAGTAATTTGTGTTTTTTTAATATTTTGAGGATATAATGTAAAATGTACCTATTTTAAGAGGATTGTGAAGCTAAAAATTTCCATACAAGATGCCATAACGTTTCTCTCCCCTTAAACAGAGTCCGAGTTTTACGATTTTTGAATATGTTGTAGATATCAAGAAAAACTATGTCTGTTCGTTTTTCTTTTTAAGAAAATATTTCTTAGAATGAAACAAATTTAAAAAACAAAAAACAGAAACGTACAGACCTAATTCTGTATAATAAGTACAACATATTCAAAAATCGTGGACATCGGACTTGATTTAGGGGGTGAGAAACGTTATCACCCGGAGCTAAATTTGTATGGATTTTTTTTGACAGCGACGCGATTTTAGCTGCGCTTCACAATCCTTATAAGGATAGGTAAATATTGTAAACGCCAATTCATAATGAAGTTGGTTATCTGTAATCATAACAAATAAAAAACCGCATATCGTCGGTGATACTGCAAAACCCCTTAACCAACAGATTTATTGTAGAACAAAATAAACCTTAAAATCTTAGAAAAAGGTGCATTTCGCTCCTCATTAAAAATGTTACTTACGCGGTTTTGCAATTTCACCGAGGATTATTGTGATTCTGATTTTGAACAATCTTTACTGTTTTGGAGGACTTACTTTGTTAGTATTTTTTTGATTCGTCTTTGTAGTATAGTGTTTTATCGGACTCGCACATATCCGGTTTTTACTAAGTAGCCTGTTTGATTTGGTCTACAATCTTAAAATCTGATATTTACATTTTGTAAAAAGATTGACTCTACTAAGTGTGATTACTTAAAAAAAAAAGTTTGCAGATAACAGCTTACATGAGTTTATTTTGTGTACAATTTATGAAGAAATTAAAACGGGAAATAAAGCAGGAAAAGTACGAGTAGGTAGGGGTTCCTGATTCACAGATCTTTGGACACCCAATAATCGTATTAAAGATTTTTATAACAAAACAACCTTAACTTCACTGCTTTATATGTATAGGTACAATAAGAGGTAGATTACGGTGCAAGGAGAAAGTTCAGAAATTAGTTATTTCATTGGATTTACCTAATATTCCGCACACTATTAAGCTGAAATTGACTCTTTCTCTTCTTACTTTTTCTCCTATTGTTTCTGCTCCTTACACTTGACTTGAATAAAACGGGCGCGCGATATCGCCAGTTCAAAAGACAATTTATGTAGCAGCAATTAAACGCCGCTAGATCTTCTTAAATTGCTGGAACTTCGTAATTGTATTCCTCCTTAATAAGGAGTGCCGTCTTACCTCGTAAATATAAAGCGCTTAATCTCGTTTAATTTTCTTGTTTACAAAGACTGCCATGGACGTAGGTATTGGTTTCATTGCTGTTAACGTCAAACATATCTACCCTTACGCTTTATTGCTCTAGGGCGAACAATATTACTGCAAGACTTTTATAGATCGAAGTTTTTATTTACGACGCGTTGGTTTAGTTGGTATTGACCTTGCCTACAAAGCTAGCGGTCCTGGGTTCAAATCTCGGTAAGGTAAGATATTTGCGTGATGAGCGCGAATATAAGAGCTTAGTTTGGGACTAGGTCAATTGGCGTAATATTGTCTCCTGGTAAAAAAAATGTTTACGTACTCGCACGTTGCAGAAGCGTCTCAAAAATTATAAAATCTCTAATAAGTTACCGAGAACATTCTCAGAAGTATTTGCGAGCCTAGGCAATGTTCTCGTTAAATATAAAATTATAGAATATTCCTAGAAATTACCGAGAATTTCTCACGAAACATTCACAATTTAAGAAGTTACTCATTTGTACAATACTAACTAACGCACATTATGGAGCTAATGTGTGACAAAAAATATCGTGTAGGTACGATACGTAAAAAAAGGCCACTGTTAAATATTTTCGTAAATGGTGAATGAATGGACGAATGTACTTGCTTTTGATTGTCCTTACCATTTAACATAAACAATGGATGACCAGTTTGCAAATCGCGTCGTGCTCGCCTGGGCTATCAGTGATATATAGCTCGTGTAAATGCCAAGCCAGAACCGGCGGAAAGGTTTTAAAATGCTTACTAACTTTGATAGCAAAATAAAACGAAATGCTTTTTGGGTCACTTAAAGGATTACAGACGCAAGTAAGTTTTTTGCTGCCCACTTGCTTGCTTGTACTACACGCTTGTCTGTAGACCTACTCTACATTTAATTTTGCTGACCACTATCGCAGTAGCTAATCCAACATGATTTCACTTGGTCACATGTTGACTAAGCGTATTTTTTTAATCTAACACTAGACCATAAAATACCAAGGAAAACATTTATTCCCGCTGCAGAGTGCAGGCGATAACGCGAAGAGCCATGCGTGTAGTTCGAGTGAAATATACGCCGAACAATATTTATTGGTACTCCCGAATAGCTCTCATTTTGCCTCTCCTGTGTGATGCACTATACATAACAAAGGCCTGAAACCGTTAAATTTTACATTGTTTGAAGTATTGGCATAATTGTATTATGGTCAGATTCATGATTTCCTTGTTAACCGACTTCAAAAAAGGAGGAGGTTATACGTTCCACTGTATGTTTTTTTTTTTTTATGTATGTTCACCGATTACTCCGTCAATAGTCGACCGATTTCAAAAATTTTTTTTTGGTTTGATAGAGTATACTTTCGAAATGGTCCCATTGTCACCAAATCTGAATCTGATGAGAGGATCCGTGAGGAATCGAGGGAACTCCTCAAATATTGTAGGCAAATATATAGCGATTTTAGTATTTTTAGTAACAAGTTCAGCATTTGCATTCAGAAAGTATCATTTGGTGAAGTGGAACTGATGATGAAGACCACAGATGGCCACCGGAACTCCTTAACGGTACCGATTTCAAGGGTGGCGATAAGATATCTCGATTAAGATAGTTGAGCGACTACAACGAAGAATATTTACTTGTTAACCGACTTCAAAAAAGGAGGTTATTGAAATATGACTATGACTTTCCCGCGGCGTTGCTTGCGGCGCGCTTGAAATAACTTAAAGTTTCATTTCAACTAAGAAGTGGGACTACGTAACAGCGTATTATGATCACTAAAAAGTATAAAATAAAATAAATGTTTTAAAAAACAAAAAACCGCCTTCAAAAACGCAAAAAATAACTTCTTTAAAATTGTAGGCACCTAATAGGTTAGTCCAACTGAAGTCGGCGACCACAACATTTTCAACAAAAAGCCGACATCAGTTGGACTAACCTATTAGGTGCCTACAATTTTAAAGAAGTTATTTTTTGCGTTTTTGAAGGCGGTTTTTTGTTTTTTTGCAATATTTGAATTTGAATACGTAATTTTTGGGTACACAACATAATTCCGCAGAGTTTTCTGAATTGATTGAAATCAAGAATTTTCATAATTCCGAATGCAATGTTTTGATAGAAGGCTTTATTTTTCTATATGGCTTGTAAATCAAACCCAACCTAACCTAAGTACCTATAGCAATATTATGCATTTAATCCAAACAAAGAAATTCGATAATTGAATATTCGGAAAATAATTGTTCAGAATTTTAAGGTGTTCCCGTAATTTTTACCTCTAGAACAAAAAAACACATTTAAATTATAGTAGGTCTTACCGTGTTAAGACAGGTGTAAAATAAATATTGTAAACCATGACGTTTCAGAATGCAATCTAATAAAATAAATGAAGGGTATATCATTGTAAAAATGATTTCTAAAACTTCAAACAAAGCTCTCGCTAAATTTTAAAAACAAATTTTACCAAGGTTACATACCCAAAGGCAGATTAAAAAAAAATACGTTTTTTTATTTAAGTTAGTTGCGTTTTTGTTTAAGTATCTCATTTGTTTGCTCTTGAAGGTTTTGAAAACAAAAGACATCAGCGGGCACAACGGCGCAAAGGCTCTGGAGTTTTATAAGACTATCTAAAATGTAATTGTCTGTCATTCGCTTTTACTTTAAACCGCCGAACCAATTTTAGCCCCAGTAAATTGAGCCCCAGGCAATGGCTACAAAATACTTTCATCCAAAAAAAAGATCCTGATAGAAAAACGATAGACGAGTTCTCCGCCAACGAACTCGCCTGCGAAACTTCTTTCCCTATACCTACAATGATTATATGTATATTTAAGTAATTATAAATGAACGTCATGTTTTAACATTAAAACAATGCATTCCACACCGAATAAATGTTTTATGAAACGACACTTTTTATTTAAAACATTTTGTATTGGGTTATTTCCACATGGACTTGTTAAGTGACCATCCCGCTCTCCGGAGCAGAGTGCACTCCGCACAAGTGTAACCGACTCGCCATGTCCGGCGCCCCACACAGCTGACAACTTCATTTCAATCCCAACATGCGATCGTTACATCCTCTCCCATATTATAATGCTGCTAGAAAGAGATAGACACAATCCACGACACAGAAAGGCAGACTAGTGTCTAGGGACCGGTGTTCCAACCGTGAAATTGTAAGCTTTCGTCTAGCACGTTAAATTGTGCAGCCCTTAGATTGCTAGCTTACTAAGCTGGATTAAACATTAACCAGATACTAGGTTTAGGTACGAAGGATTTTGTTACTTATTCTCCACGCCTGGGGAAAAAGGTTGTTAAATTGTTACGTACCTAACAAAAGTGCTATTTGTCATGTGTCCCTAAGTTGATAGCGGGCTCGGGAGTGCCAGGGCCACTTCAGTTTGAGCTGCTAAGGCCGCTAGATTTATGACTGCGACGTGAAGGTACACTCAATAAATCTAGATCGCCACCAATTTCAGCCAGCGCAGTCGTTACCTACGTTGAGCTCAGAACATCAAAAGACCAACCAACTCCAGGTGGCATCGTGGTTTACTTGGCTATTTTAGTACGGTGACAACAATCGATTAGAGCTTATCATTTTAACAAAGTTTTTTTTTTGTAAATAATGTTTTCTAGGTACTTATCACTCAAAAGTATTAGCTGCTAATTCTTGAGACTACACAGTTTAAAAATAAACACTACAAAAACTAGTTTAAATTTGAAAATCACTAGAGTTGCCAAACATCGCGGAGCTATCTCTATCACCACTCTTGACTTTTCTTAAACATTGCATTTATACGTCCTAATGTTTAAGACTCGTTCATTACTTGCTCTGTTGAGCCGTTCCTGCAATACGAGCGGAAATTACGTGAACAATTTTTTGCCTGTCCCTCTCGAGAGCCCGACAAAAGAGAAAAGGTTAAGACTCCTTTGTAGTTTAACGAGTTGATGAAGTCCGTACACCCCCTATTCCTATTTCCTATCGTTTTTCATATTGCAGCCGTTTGAATCTGTGCCTTTTACGAGACCGCATTGTCATCCTTTAGAGTAATAAAACATAAGGTTCTTTAAAATTTGACAAAGCAATCAAATTTCCCGCTTTAACAAAAATATTAAATTTCAAAAATGCTTTTATAAAACTAATCTAAGTTCACACGGGCACAACAAAGCTGGCTTTAATCTAATCAAACGGCGGCTGAAAAAAGGCTTCGAACCCTTAAATGTAGCTGGACTATCAGCGAGCCTGCTATCCCATCCGCAACCGTTTTGGAATTCATACGTTTACCATTGTTCTGTCTCGTTTGTTCTGATAGTATTTTCAGCGGGGTGAGAAGGACGGATTGGGTTTGGGGTTTTCGTTTTCTGGAAGTTGCGAGTCGGCGGGGTGAATCGCGGCGAGCTCGCGCCGCGTGCCCATTAGATGGGCAATTTGTTTGGCTACGCCGGGCAAAGCCTTTAATCTCGCGCCGCACTTCGCTGCCCGCTCGTCCACGCATCCCATCCCGCTATTTGCGTTTCCAATGAGAATTCCAGTTATAAATAAGGATCGGAAAATTACACAGACACCGATGTAAATACCTCGTCGCTACCGGCTCTAGCCATTTAGTAATTAAAATCTTTTTCGAAACTTTTTACGTTGTTCACTGCAACTGCACTCGCAAACTAAAGTTATTGGTTTTATATTTACATACAACCTCTCCAAAATGTAATAGTTCACGATTGATTAGTGAGCCACAGTAATTTAATTTACCCCTAACGTACACAATTATTTCGTATTTAGATTAAGTTACATATACTTGTTGCCATGGTGTTAGCGGAAATTGTATAGTTTACTAACCATTATTAGTATTATTACCGTTAAAGTGCTAGATGGCGTGATAATACGAATGTATTTAGGTATAGATGACATGATAATACAAATGTATTTAGGTATATTGACGCAGAAATGAAAAATGACTGACAAAAATCAAAGTAACTGACATACATAAGTTTACCCATTTTCTACAGGATGTCGGTTACAAAGTAAGTGTAACTGCATATTTGAAATTTTGATAGCAAGTCTCTAGAGCTCAATTTAAAGTATTTTAACCCCCACCGCAAACAGACGGGTGTAATAAGTTTACCGTGTATACAGTAAAACCAGACTACTAATTGCGCGGCGTCTATCGCTGCCACACTCTCTGGCATCTGTCACTATATTTGTACTATTAATACTCTGGTTTTGCTTGGGTATCTTGGTTGTATCAGTGTATTTTTATGTAACATAATACCTTCCAAACGGATGGACTGATTCGGGCGCGGTTCCAATCGGAAGCTTGCTTAACTGAGGTGGTTAGCTAGATTTGTAGAAAATAAAGCTAGGTTTGATGAAATTATCAACTCTAAGAGTAGGGTCGCAATAGACAACAGGATTTTTGAAATCATGCAATTTTTGTTTTCAATATGTTTTTATTACTATTGACTGGGAAAAAAAAATGAATATTATCAGTGTTTGCAATGCCCGCTTTGAAATAGTGGTCGGAATGAAGTCATTAGTTAGTAGACGCGTTTTGTTTTTTTTAATCTAGCTTTAGCTGTGAAGTAGAAATAACATGTGGCCTTTACGCTCATTAGCCATTTCACCAGAAATGTATTTATTTATTTTCTCAGTAAATAATTATCAAAAAGTATGCTTTTGAGACAACCTCCATTAGCATGACATTTTTCAGTACGTACACCTTTTAATACAAATCCTGCTGTCAATTACTTAATTACTTAAGTAACGACTTAAGGTTTAAGAAAATAATTGAACAAACCAAAATGATAACAATATTGGCAAGAAGCGAATCCCATTTCACATTTTTACAATAATACAAATGTAAGACGAGTCTCGTTTGAAGCTACGAGTCGAAGCCATGCAATAGGCCGCCAGGTGTCGGCGGCGACAAATGGCGGCTATTTTTCCCTCTGTCACATCCATAACACCCGCCCTGTTAACCGTGTATTCCGTGCTATTCACACTCCACGCGAGTACATTCCACGCTAATTTGTTTACCACAAATCGTGACAAACGCGATGTGAAATGAAATGATTATTCATTTGTATATGGTCAAGGGCTGGAACAAATCCACCGCAGAGTTGTACGCTGTTCGCAAATACGTCAAGTGGTACAATTTAATGAACATTAATTTCAATATTTCATTATAATGCTAGTTTAACTGTGGACACTGCGGTTCATAATTAGTCATCATCATAAATTTTGTAACACAATAGAAAACCAGATAGCAGATTCATTTCATCATTACCTACTACATTTAAATCACTGGGCTAAATAGAAAGAGCCTGCGATTCTCTTAAGCTACTCGCTTTTCAACTCGACGGATAAATTTGCAATCGGCGAGTTTAAGTTGACCCGCCAAGTTGAATTATTTGCGTGAATCCCAAAATACCGGGACTAAAACTGGAGTATTGGCCAGCTATTGTGTATTTCTGCAGTAACTAAGCCGAAATCAGACGTTACAAATAGCCTGTTAGGTACGGGCACCCAAAGATGAACGATTAAGCGACTACACCAACTTTAGATAGTTTATTCCAGTGAAATTAACAATTTTCACCCTATTTTATTACTGTAGTATATAGTCTAGACCGATCTTGTGCTTTTCGCATCCACCGCGTTCCCGCGATCTTTACAAGGTCGTCACTCCATCTTGTTGGAGGCCTACCTACAGCTCGTCTCCCGGTCTGCGGACGCCACTCAAGAACCTTGGAGAGCCTTGGGAGAGGCCTATGTCCAGCAGTGGACGTCTTTCGGCTGACATGATGATGATATAGTCTAGATTGAAGATTACACAAAGCCTGTTATTATAACATAGTATTTTTCTAAAACCCGTTGAAACCAAAAAATTATCGATTTGCCCAAAAGATGAACAGCGTGCCCTTATTTCTTAACGGTTTGGGCCCAAAAGTAATTTTAAGGAACTTTTAAAAATGAAATGCAAATAATGTATTTTTTTTTTATAATCATTAGCAAAATTACTTACTTATCTTTTGACAAACAGACAAACGTAGTTATTTTCACATTAATAATATTAGTAAACATTTCGATAAACACTAGTAGTGTTCATATTACAAAACTATATATAATATATAAAAGCTGAACGACTGAATTTACTGGTAAGTACTTGGTTCAAATTTAAGACACAGAATTTATGAAATGAACGAACAAAATCCTGAACATGCGTAGGTAATACGTTTGCCAACGCTAGCCTGCCATCAGGCATTTTCTCGGACCTTTGACTGCATGTGCTTCATCACATACAAACGTAAAGAAGTCACGGTATAAACAGTATTTTATCTTCAAACGAAGGTACCGATATCGCGTGGTTTGCATGTGTGCGTGCCTAGACCGTTACGCGTCACGAGCCACCACAAGCAAATTCAATAGAACGGACCGAGCCGGTTTAATCGGGGCCGCGTTGTCGCCGCGTTTAGTTGCATGCTTATTAAGTATCGAGCGACGCGAATCAATACAAACCCTAGTGCCGGATCGGTAATAGTTAACGGAAACTCATAAAGGGCTGGAGAAGAATTACTTTTCTAATTACGCTTTGACAGAGTTGACCCCTCCCCTCTGCGGCGTCGTATCGCGTCTGTACGCGAGCCAACTTAAGTCTTTTGATGCACAACCCAATCCTCTTGGAATTCCGTACGAGTTACAACCTCTTAGAACCGGGCAACCTACTTGCCTTTAAGATTAAGGACATGTTGAAACTAATTCACTAAATTCCACTAAAAAGGGCATAGGTTGAAAGGGCATTGGGTGGCGGCTTTAATATAAAATTTGGGTATCAATCCAACAATTACGAAAAGATTTAAATCGATTTCAAGATATGTAACATTATGTTTAGTTATTTACAAATGTTAAAAGCGAAGCTAGTAAGTGTGTCAATAGGAAACGTATATTGGGATCGATAGCTTTTTTTTGGTTCAGTTTTGGCTGAAAATAGTACAAATACAAATAGGTACTTACAAATAATTTATTTCCAAAAATTAAGCAGACCAATTATAGTATATAGACTGACCCGCACTCTAGGCATTGCCTATCCCGTGGGCAATACTGTACTATACCTTGTTAGTATAGCTTTCAGATGAAACAGTATAAAAACGAACATCACCAGCGTAATATTTTAGCATTCGGAAAATGTAAATTCATTCATTCATTCTTCATAATAAATTTAAAATTTCCAGGTGTTAGTCATGGCAGAGAACTTAACTTATACTCTGGAGCAAGCAATCATCAGATTAATGATGACAATTGGTGAGAATTGTATAACCGTTTGACCTACCTCGTGCGCTAGAAGGCAGTTTCCAAACGATAACGGCATAATCGGGTGATTACGTCCCAATAGATTCAATACGTGACACAATAACCTAGAGAAGTGTATCGAGTTAAGTTACATAGTAAACAAAACTGTAATTTTTATTTTATATTTATAACCGCTTTAGCTTTATTTTAATAGGTATCATATCACATTACCAGCGGCGGCGGCAGCGCGGCGGCGACGAGCGGGAACCAAATGCACAGAGATGTCTGAATGTAGTATGCCACGAGTTGCAACGGCGGAGATGCATAGATGGGGCGATTTCTATGTATTTGTTTCTACCCATCGCTGCCGCTTCAATTTGTAGCAAGTCCGTAAGGCTTGATCATGTGGCACGTATCAAACTTGTTTTTTAGCGTGCTACCTTCGGTGTGGGTTTAGTTTAACGTTACATTCCTTTCTCTCATAAACCCTTCAAAATCATAATTTTTCGAGATGCCGACAACAAGTCAGCTCTAAACTCAAACCTAATGCTGCGTATCAGTCATGATTACAAAATATTGCACACAAACTACCAAATTCAGGTATTGATTAGTTTGTAATTGAATTGCGGAGTTATGTTGGGGATTATTTGTGAAATGACACTGTTCCTGTTACCTACCACTACAACTACACTAAATACATTCGCGGCGTGATCGATGACTTCGCGTTCGAGGGTTGGGTTGCTGACAAATGCGATTATTTAACCTCAGGATAGGGTTCGCATTTGTGGGTTAAAGTTACACCTTTCAGTAGCAAAGTAAATCTATTTGTTTCTTAGACAGACGCAATTTAAACACTTTTTTTATTTTATTCAATTGATATGTGTACCCTAAACAACAACAGAAATCAGAAATACTGGATCTAACACAAACTCATAGCACTGTATCATAATTTATAATACAGTCTTCATAATTTTTAAAGAACCTTCAAGTATGTTGCAATTTCGGTGTACCGTTGAGTTCATATAATGTGAGATGTGAGACAAATTATATTGGAACTGTCCACCATATTGCTGTAGAGTTGCACGTAAACAGAAGACTTTCCAATTTAGCTTATCTGTTCAAGCGACCCAACGCGTGACAATTCACTTGAGGTGTTTACGAGTCTCAAGACCGAGAACCTTAAACCCGGTATCTTTATCAAGCCCGGGGAAAAATGTGTCACAATGCCCTTATTGAGCTTTTATTACTGGTTAACTTAAATTTCCTTGTCCCTTGCGCCCGCAGTGTGGGGCTTTTCACAATGTAAAGCTATTATTAGGCGTCTCTTTGACAAAGCCCGGATTAATGTTAAGATTCCGTAGCAAAAATAACTGAGCTTTCAGTCCTAATGAAATTCATTACAATAATGGACGCGCGTGACCTTTTTTGTTATTGCAATGTTAGGAGCGATACAAGTACCTAGGCATAAATGAGTTGAAATTTCGAATAAAAAGTAAAAAAGTAGGTACGTTGAACTAAATACGTTGCCGTAGGTAAGTTCTATATTGCCTATTAATTCACACTGGCTTAGAATTAGAAATAATTTTGATTCAATTGCACATATAAAATTAGATCACCGCTATAAAGTAATAATGTACCTATCAGTTATCAATTAGGTACTATAAAAACCGCATTGAAATCCATCTTATACTAAGTACCTATCTGACATTACCAACATAGTCCCCCTTAATAAACGCACTATAAACCTAATTTAGTCAGAGTATGGTCACTTTCGTTCAGATGCAAATGTCACAGTGACGGATAAGGCCAAAGCTTATTTTAGCTATCGTGTGTTTATGAATAAGAGGGAGACGCACCAGAGGACTTCAATTTATATTATGTAGCCGACCTACCTAGTGATATTTCATCTGTTGGTAGCAAGTTAATTTCCAAACGGAATATTGACGTAATGAAGCAGAAGGCAGGTGTGCCGGCCGCGGGCACGCTCTTGCGCCTCATTTCACTCACAAATCGCTCGCCATAAAACTAAAGTTTGTTTTATATGCCTGCCGTTGAAGTCCTTTTTGCTAACATTTTTATTTGCTGCCTGAAATATTTCACCTATCATCATATCGGGTGTCTCTCGGAATCCGTAATAACGTGTGTCCTAACGCTTCGTTTGTCCGATTTATTGATTGTCCTAAACTGGTTTCAACTAAATCAGACGACTTTTTAAGTTGTCCAGTTAAGTTAGGTTAGGGTGGAATGATAACAACACTAAAAAGTTTTCAAAATACAGGCGTAAATGACTTCGGGATAAATGAAAATGTGGATAAACAATGCATTAGAATAAATTAATCACGGTTAGGGATTCCAACATAGACCCCATCATATCATATAGTAAATAAATACGAACTTAAAAATAATGAACATTTAAACTGGGATGCATACATATTTTTACGGTATTTTTATTGTAATTCAAAACAAGAAAAGAAAATAAATGGTTTATGTATGGAAACGGGTGTGCTGTTTGTATAGTTACATATACACAAAACACAAGCTTTTAAATGAAAACATAACGGGTCAAAACACTGATGACAGACAGACGAACACACAATCAAACAGACAGACGAACGAAAACAAAGACTTTAGGTATCATCTATATTGATTTATCCCTTTTTGTATATCATTTAGCACACACTTTGATAAAGTCTTTAAAAATAGCGAAGTATGAATGTAGTACGCATAATATGGTTGCAGCTTTAAGGTTGAGGATTCGACTATGTCGAAGCTACTCGTGCAGGATAATGGCCGTTGAATGCTATTGAAACAGTTTGTTTTAATAGGTTTTAATCGATAACTGTTCTACGGTAGGTGTAGTTTAGTTCAGCAAGAGTCATTGTAAAGTTAAATCTATATTTACAAATATTCAGTATAAGGTACCTTTTTACAGGCAGAAAAATATTTCTTTTTATCATTGCTATAGCAGCAGGTCAGTATATAGTATTTTCGATTCAAGCAATCGCTCTCTTACCATCACCATGCCACGCCTATTTCAAACACGAAAGTTTTAATTTTAACATAGATAAGTAAAAATTTATAATAACAATAAGAAATTCCGACATTCCTTTGGGATATTTAAATGGATTCAGCGTCAAAGAATAACATAAGAGAAACCTTACAGAAGGAAAAGAAAGGTGAGTGTTAATCGAATTCTAAACTCCAATTAACGAGTGAAAAACTTCTGCTTCATCGCAAAGATCAATTAGGCGACGTCGAGCAGAGAAATGTGATAATTACCTACCTACAAGTTAAATAACATTTTAAATGAGAAACATCACGTTCATAATTGACGCAGGAGTCAACTGGCGGAAACGTGAACGTGAAATACATAATTTAGTGCCGACGATTAGTCTTCTTTGCTAGAATTACCTGCTATATTACGAAACCAGATTTGATCGCCGGTATTAGCAAATAGAATGACAAAAGATCCCGTTTTCATATGAATTGGGTCGTGGCCTGCTTTTGCTTAATAAAGACTTTTATCCGCGTGGAAACGGTAGCGAGTGACCACGCTTTAAATACAATGTAAGTATTGTTGAGTGCATACGGGTTTGGTAATTTTCCTTTGAAGCTAGGTGTAATTAAATAATTCATTTCATTAGGGTCGCTATATGCAAAGCTGGCATAATTAACGGAGTAAATAAATACATAAACGAATTGATATCGGGGGACAATTTTACACAAATTGACCTAGTTTTATACCAACTAAGCTCTTGGCTTCTACTATGGGCACTGACAACTATAACCATATTTATGTAGAGAAATACATACTTAAATGGGAACTTGTCATAATATATAAAGTTGGGTGTCCCTCACAATCCCTAACAACGTTTGTCCTAACACATCGTTTGTCTGAATTTTCATTTGCCCTAAACTGGTTTTCAGCTGAGTCAGGCAACTTTTTAAGTTTTCCAATTATATCTGCGGTTCGGTTAGGTTAGGGTTGTATTATAACAACACTAAAAAGTTTTAAAATTTAAGCGCAAATGGCGTTAGGATAAATGAAAATTCGGACAAACGATGCATTAGGACAAATGACGATTAGGGCTTCCATAGGGGAACCTATAAAGTTCATAATACATAACAGGTCATAATATATAACATTACAGTATTAGAAAAAACATCATTATATAATATGAACCATTATGTATTATTTATGACCTATTATGTATTTTGATCTTTATATATATTTTCACTTCTCATGCTCAAAAAATGTGTCATATTAGACTTATCAAGCGAGACTCAAGTAGTACATGTAAACCCTAGAGAACACATAATATTCATATCTTCCCTAGGGAAAATATGAAATGGAAAATAGAATGATTTACATTTACAAAACATTCTAATTTGACCAATCAAAATACTTCACCAAATTAAATCCACCAATCAAAATACTTCACCAAATTAAGTCCACCAATAACAATACACATCGACTGTCAATCAGAACGATAGGTTCTTTTTGGTGCGTATACTCTTTAACTAACTTTACTCTTTAATTTGTATTTGGTATCAACCAATCAGAATAAATCTGTATTAAAATCGACCAATCAGGTAACAGAATTCATTTCCAAAACATTAGGTGTTTTTTAGTCCCTATTTTACAATCGTTAAAATATGATTAAATCGATTGTGCACCGCTTTGAAGCGCTAAATACTCACACGGTCAGTGGCGTTTATTTGCGGTGTCCTATATTTTTTATCTGTGTCAAAGTAGTTTTAAAAAAAGCATGCCGCCAAATTAAAACAATATTTTCGCTGTGGAATTTGTGGTGGATAATCTTTGCTAATTTTTTACCTTTGTATAGGTAATGTTTTTATTTTCTCACAAGCGAAGTGAAAAGTAGAGTCTAAAAGCCATATTAGGTATTAGGTCGCTTAGCTCGGAAAAATAACCATCTCGTGGTACTAGGTATGGCTTATTTTAGACCCTAGTTATACAATCTACTATATGATACGTACCGTAATAAAGACATTCCAAATGTTTTTAAACCAATGTTGGCTGAGCAGTGATAAAAGTAATAATTTATTTTATTTTGCAACAGTCCATTTACAACCGTAGGTATGATCTTCGAATCAAGAATTAAGTGTTCAGTATTGGTGCCTGTCAGCTATCAGATTAATAGTGGTGCCTATACCTGTATAGTCTGTGTCAATTAAAACTGGCAAATTACTTAGTACTGTTTGATACATAACCTCAAAAATTCATGGAGTGTTTTTATTTAAAATAACACGTACAATAAAAATTATTTCATATAGGTAAACTTAATAGAAAAGTAATGATAAGTGTATAAATCATTGCAAAGACCTTTCTCAATCTTTAAAAGTACGTGATAATCAAGTAAAAATGGTTGATTGGTTTGTTTGTTTTTGTTTATATCTTTACCTATTTCAATAGACACAGACTACGTATTTTTATACAGTTACACCGTAACTCAGAAACAACGAAATAGGATGATCTACCATATTATTTAGACTGTAATCTCCGTTATTATTCAAAATCCGACCATGTACCTAGTTGCTGCGATTTTTTCCTTGATCGATACAGGAAAGAAATTATGTTGGACTACAAATATTGTAGTGCAAGTAGATTAAAACGTTTTTTTTTATAAGACTCGTGTAAGAGCGTATGAAAGCAAGTGAGAGACAAGTACAATGGTGCATCTTGAACTGTATCATCCATATTCTATAATTTTGAACATTAATCATTTATTTACGAAGTTTAACTCTGAGAATTAGAGCACAACGTCCGAATAACAATTGCAAATTCGTTTGCCATATTTGCGAAATGATGAATATTATCTCGGGCTCGCTGCGAACAATTTATAAAACAAACTGATGTAGCGAAACTTTATGAACTGTACTTTTATGTAAATATGCCAGTTTAGTCCTTTAAATTATGACGACAGGCAGCCAGGACAATAACGGTGAGGCGGCCGCGAACAGCGCCAGTCAATATTCTCGAGTCGAGTTCAGCTGGCTCCAACTTCTACTACTCGGAGAAACTTACATTCTGAAATGAATTATAGTCTCTTAGGATTTTATGCTACCTGAACAGCTGTCCGAGGAGCTAAGCTATTAAAATAGTATTATTATACTTTGTTGTGTGTCTACGCGTACCAACAACGATTATAACGTTGAAGTTCAACAATTTTGTTCTAGCCCAAAACCGGGACTATTTTTCTATATGCGTAAAAGTGCAATAGCTTTTGATAAGTCTTTCGGGTTCGAGTAAAGTCGGGTAGATTCGCAAAAGAGCATATGAGAGCGAATGAGAGAGAAGTACAAAAACGAAGGTGTTTTTAAGATCTATTGCACTAAATAACTACGTATAGTTAGTCAAGTCGTTTCTTTCACATTAAAATAATATCGGTTACACTCGCACGTGTTTGCTTTAATAACGCAAATGATACCGTAAAATATTTATCTACGTATTCTAATTCTTGTTATAGACTACTTGTAGAAGATACATTGGTAATATTTCTAATTTTGACCTCGTTTAAGGCGAAATCACGCAAAAAATTACAGTAATTTGTGGCAAATTACTGGATTGCCTTTGAGGTTTACCGGAGCGTGTTGTTACCTAAGGCCGTATTTCAACAAGTTCTAGACAGCGAATGGGACAGAAGTGTATAACTCTATCTGTATCCCTTTCACTGACTGGAACTTGGCAGGTTTAAAGAGCTCAGCCTCGACAGTTTTTTGCGATAGGATAGGATACAGAATTGTTCAAAATCTCATCTTCAAAAGCATTTTCGTCTGAAAGCGTCAATCATGAAAATGTTGGTCTGTCCTTTGTTTGAATTTCGATTACTTGTGAATTTCGCCCGTGCCAAGTAACTTCTCGGAGATCATTAAGGTATTACAGAAAATATTAAATTTATGTTAATCCTTTGCCGAGTTTGGCATTTGGTGATAGCTACACGTCCGTTGTTTAAAACCCCAATTACAGAGTTTTAACGATCTGCATATTTAAGGGGGAAAGAAAATTTGCCTTAATCAGGATTTGTTTAATTGTTATGTCGGGAACGGGCGCGGGGGGAGCGGCAAGGTTTCAGGGGGATCGAATATTTGCAGAGCCCGCATGTAGTTTAAATTACGTTTCCTTTGAGAGGGGCACAAAAGACGGTGGCGTGGCGTGGATGCGAGGAACTTCAACCGGCGCAGCCAGAGCGAGCCTTTTTCAGCGGCGCAACTTTCCGAGCCGCGGCTGACGACAATCAAAAGCGTCAAAGTAGGCGCCGACTCGGGGAAATTGTATTAGAATGTGCAGCCGCTGCACCGATTGCGGCTTTGGTTCTATCACATTACGGGTTGTTGAAGATTGCCTTGCTATATGTGTGTTTTATCCAAGGTGTAGGTATAAACATCGACTTATATCGATCCTCATAGAACTTGTTACAAGACAAAGACAAGACAAAGAATTTCTTTTGCCCAACTATGGGGCAAAGTTATCTTTATTGGGCACATGAACTCGGTTTAAGCGTGGCGTGGCAACAGACTGTCAAATAAAGCCAAATTTACTTTAATCTAATAGGTATTTTACCGACTCATTGAATGGGTATTTTGACCTTCTGATACAATAAACTGTATAATATTGCAACAGCGAAACCTATAAAGATTGAATAAGGAAAAAGGTTTTTAAGTAATAAAATAGAACGGTACTTGTTACTTACTCACATTCACTTGTAAGCAATGTTCCAAGAATTCTGAAGCAAAAACTAAGTTTCAGTCTTAGAAACCACAAAGTCTCGCAGCCAAAGTTTAAAAAGCGGCAGAAGCGAACATTTCCATTGAAAAGTTTAACCAGGGCCCTTCAGGAATGACAAACCATGGTATTTATTTTCAAGCTGTTTTTAAGTTAGCTGTGAAGTTTTGTAAAACGAGGCCTGCGATCAAATTTATTGCTTATACATACAGGGTGTCACAGAACTCGACATTCGTAAGAAAGCACACATAAATCGGTTCAGAATATATGTTTACGCATTAGCGATTTTATTTTCGTCTATGCCCTCCAGATGGGACACTATCCAGGCTTATAAAAAAATTGGTCTCATGTCAAGTCAAGCACCGCAAAGAATTAAAGAAGTTGAGGGATTAAATGATACACAAAATGCATTAAGTTTATCTATTTCGGTGTAACAAACGTTATTAATAATACCACGTAGTCATCTATTAAGATGAGTGTTTCACAAGGTTTATAATAACTAGCTATTTACATCTACTTGACTAATTTTAAATAATTAAAAACTGTGAATTTGCCACAGAATTGCCCTTAAAAGTTATTACTAAAAACGTTAAACATCGCCATAAATTTACAAATAGCTTTAACACAATGACATTGATGTAGAGGCAAGGCTGTCGGGGGAAATAACACCATTTTTTATATGATTGTTTCAGGAACTTCATTGCGGTCAGATTTTGTCTAACTTCTAAAACCAAGTGACTAGAGAATCTAGAAATATGTGTGTATCACGGGTCTTACTATTTAGCAAAATGTCACAGAATATTTTCGTATTTAAATTCAGGTTTTAATTAAAACGGTACCAAAAAAAACCTACAACGCAAATTAAAACTGTGAAACCGGTTTAACTTAAAGAGTGAGAACTCCTCCAAGTGAATCAAGATAAAAAAAGCTAATCCAGTCCAGTCAGCCTTTTAAAAGAAATACAGTTTTACCTCTACACTAACATTTTTTCTCACTACATAGATCCTCTATCTCCAACAAAATAAACACTGGATTCAACATTTTGCACGTAACATTTTATGTCGAGTTCGCTCACAGTTTGCGGCTCACAGTATAAGACGTCCATTACATTTTCTATACCGTCTTTAAACTAGGCATACAGTACGCAATTTGCGACTAATCAGGGACAGATTTGAACGCAGGTGCGTTATGCATAAGCAGTTTATAAAACCCGAAGCATTCGATAATCAATCTTCCTAACTAATTGGTGTATGTCTCAAAACGACAACATTCAAGTTTTACAAGTTAAATGACTCGTACCCATTTTTATAAAACAAATGTGATTCACAGGGTGATCGACCGACGCAATTAATCTCACTTTTGGAAGCTCGGTTATTTATTTCTGACCTTTGACAGTATTGAACCGTTACCTACACAAATATTTACTTACTTTTTGTTTCGTACAAAACAGAATTGTTTTCCGCATATAATTTCCCGTCTTACGTACAGTCGAGTTCATAAATAGGTATACACTTTAGTACCTTGTCTATTTAATGTCATTTTAAAACTCCCATATATGAATCGTCACAACGATTAAAATGACAAGGTACTAAAGTGTATACATATTTATGAACTCGACTGTACCATAACAATGTAATCCTATCCTCGAAATAAATGCTGCATCCAGTGGTTAATAAGTCCACGTTCTATCAAAGCTTAAATCCATTTAACGGTTGCTAACCTTAAAGCGATTGAGCAACTGAAGATTTCCATAGGATGTTAAAAAAACCTTAGTGATTTTCTCGATTAATGGTTTTTAAGTTCTAGCCTAGTCAGTACAGTTCCAGGGCTGGTCACACTTACAACAACTAGGGTGCTATACTACCCAGAATTCAGGAAAGTGTTTGTCTGGTTTAATTAGATTTTCTAAAAATGTAGTGTAAGGGCGGAGATATACGCGCTGATATTTTAAACCAGTCCAATACATCGTCGCGTCTACTTTTTTATATAGGTATGTGTTTTATTGTTATTCACGCTTAGTGGATTAAAACTCAGGTTAATTTTTACCGGCGCGTATATGCTCGCTTAAGGGCCGATTTTTCCAATCCCCAGATGAAAAATGTCTGCCTGTGACACTCATCGCATTCCTTTTATTTGCCATATGAAAGAATAGGCCAGAGATAAAAAAATCTGAAGGGTGAAAAGTCAGCCCTAAGACAGTGAGTATTAATAATTATTTTGAATTTAAACTAAAATCGTTCATGATTATAATTTTTTTGCCTACTCCATACATTTGTGTGCACATTACGTATCTACTTAAGCATAAAAGAGTCAAACTCTGCGTTAAATACTTCAGTGATGATGATTATTATTCCTTTTGCAACACTTCAAATTATACTATAAACATTTTCAATAAATAACTTTGAAGCTGAAAACAAGCAATAATTACCTACACTCACGGCACGGACGCCCCGAGTGCTGTGTTCGACGTTGCTAAAGTGAATTTTTTTATCGATTACTTTTGATATAGCTATGTTTAATCTTTTGATATTATTGTACCTAAAACAAAAAAAGTGATTTAGATCCAAAATCAAATATAGTCTTATAACGTAATGGCACCAGTGTTCGACACTTTAAGCTGACATGCACCAATAATCGACACTTAACTCTTAATTAAAAGACCATAGGGTCATAAATTGAGTGTTACAAAACAAATGAATAACCCTTATCTTCTGTAAAATAAGAATCAGTGTCGATCATTGGTCCTTGTCGATTACTGGTTGCATTACGTTAGGTAATTTTATAAATTACTGTCACCCGTGCAATACATATAGTTTTATTAATCATTCGTCCGATTCGTTTATCTGTTAAACACTTAACAAATTCCATAATTGACATCGAGACGTACATACATTATTATTTACGACCTACGGTAAAAACTAACATTCTTTCAAAACAATAATAATTAGTTAATGATTAGGGTCCGGCACTAAACGTTGTTTTTTTAAGTTTACAACTAACTTGGTATTTTTAATAAACGTATTCTGTTTGTTTTTACAATTTGCATAAAGTAGATTTTACCTATATGTATAAATGAAACCAACACAGAATGTTTAGAGCCATTTCTCAATGATTTCAGTTCAAGAAAATAATATTTTGTAAAAAAACACATTTGATAGTAGGTACATACTATCAACTATGGTTTTTTTAAACATAAGTACCTACATTCGATTATATCACACATTAATTTTGACGCAAAAAACATTCGGATTTAAGCATAAATTAGAAAATGTAAATATTGCGCTGCAACAAAACAGAAAAAAATTGCTGCTAATGCCTAAGGCAAGCCTTGCTGCATTACCGTACAAGTGTCATTCTTAGTGATTCTAAAACTTTAGTCAATGTTTCTTGAGGGTCACAAAACACTGATTTACGCCACGGTCATTGGCCGGAAAATCTTTTCGGCCACGATGCAGAGTGCGTACGTTAGGAGTCGTGGCAGGATAGAGGCGGAGAGGCCGGCGGCGGCGGCCGAGGCAGCCGGCGCCGGCGTGGGCGGGCCCAGCCGCGTGTTGGCGCGCACCACCTGCGACCGCCACCGGATGGTGTACAGCGGTTGCAGCCGCGACAACGCCACAAGCCTACAAACAAAACGAATACTCACATTTCATTGAAACCCCACGCTGCACGCTTTATTCGCTGCACGTGCTATTTGTACCGTTTCTTGTTAGCTTCGAGTGACTAATACCCGCTTGTAAACTCATTTTGTGTTTTTAATAAATTGAAAGGATATTTGTTTCTGCCACCATGCCTACTTTCTGTCAAGTAAGACGAAGTTACCGCTATTTATATTGGGACAGTTCAATAAGATGAAAAATCGATAAGAAAACCTTCAACAAATTGTATCTCATTGGATGTTTTCTTTAAATCTTTTATGTTTATTGCAGGTATGGCTGAATAAAATTCTTAATCACGTTATTAAGCCTTAAAAGATGAAACGTAACTCCAAACGCTATCAAATATTTCCAACACGGACAGGAGGCTCATCGATGAGGCTTGTTTTTACACATCGTTATTCGGGATTTACGAGTGGGAACGACATTGGGAAGCACGCCACGTCGCCGCCGAGGGCTTCTATCTAATATGCACAGAGAGAAAACCTTTGTACCAAGAAATGGTGTTAAAGCACACGCTTTCACGTACCTATTTGGCACGTCTCGGCCGTGAATTCAGCCTGGACCTGGTTAAATAATCTACCAAATAGCCGCCTTGAAATGTGTTTCTCTATGTTTTGTAAATTGTTTAGATCGCGCTAAAAGCCCCTTCGAAAGATTTCTTTAGCTTCTCCATTTTCTTCGGATGTTTCCTCTGGGCGCCCACTATGTACGTGCCTTAAATATTTGGACAGTATTAGTTAAATTATGCGAATGTTTTTTAGAAACATGTGCATATAATTCACGAAATTATATTTACAGAAACAAGATGTATGAAAATGTACCCTTTGTTGCGATTATTCATACGATATCAGCAATAGGTACATAACTTATACCCGAGCAATAAAGACTTCTAAATATTTTACAATAACAACAACGCGTATCGTTTATGCGAGATTGGAAAGCGAAAACTTTAAATCGCAGATAGTATTTATATAGAGATTGTGAAACAGCTACTTAACCTTATAAAATAAAATGTACTAATATGCATTACAATAACCGCGTCCAAGTTACAAGCATCATGTATAATAACAGAGATTAGTATTGTATTGACACTGCAATAGGGCCACTATGCAAATTTGTAAAACCTAATGTCTTTGACGTGTTATGGTATTGATTTACAGCGTAGAGTAAAGCCCCTGAATCAGGGATTTTCCTATATATCCTCGGCGTCGAAGTCTTTTCTCTCCATAATGGTAAGTTACCCTACCTTACCTTAAAATTTGAAGTTCATCCATCGATAGGACATTCGAAATTCCTAATCTCGTGCTTTGCACCTTCACGATGAGACCGGAACCTTAAAGGGAGTACTGGCCGGTCCTTTAAAAAAACCTTGTTACCTTATAACGACGGTGTTGAGCCGCCATGGCAGCGTGTAGGTGTGGTTCTTGTGCCTTGCGCAGTAGGTGTAGAGAAGGTCCCCGGCCGCTGCCGCCAGGCCCCCGTCGCCGGCGGCAGCGCCCGACCACTCGTGCAGGGTGATATTCCACGAACTGCACGATTTGTCCTAATAAAACAAATTTCAGCCATCATCAGCTGTTTTTTTTCTCTAGTCTGCTAGAGAAAAAACAGCAACAATAGTTAGCGAGTCGAGCAAGTTTGTGCGCAATCTTCCCGCGGGGTGACGCGCGATAGGGGAGAGAAGGCTACTGCCAGTACGTGACGCGCAGTTTTGCTCGCTTTCTATGAACTTGATGTCTGTCCCCCGCAAAATGACACCTCGCAAAACGGTTGCACAGGAGCTTGTTCGACTAACTTGACTTGTGGGAGCACAAATATCGCCTATGAAGTCCGCCTTTGCGCTAGAGAAAAGCAGCTTATTTATTAATAACATGAATAACTAGGCGTAACTTGCGCGTCCAGAGATCAAATTAGGTTGAGTCAAAGCACTTGTCAATGATATCGTCTTTATTATTACTTCAAGCGATAAAAAATGAACGTTGGGCGGCTTTTTATAAATTCTACTTTTATATTTTTCATATATCGAATAAGGATTTTGAATGCTTAAATATTTCACGAGAATGACATGGAGATATCCGGCTCAAACTGGGGTGCTATATATTCTCGTAAAACCGGCGTTCGGTCTGTCGAACGATGTTATATAGATATTATCTTCAAAACATGCCGTAGTAATCATGCTTTTATTACTACTTTTCCACGATACCTACATACTTCAATTTTTAGATAATATTTTTTTCCTTTTTTGAATAGTTTAGCTAAGCGTTTGATTAGAATTTTAAATATTAACTTGAAACTCATCGTAATCTGTACATTCGCATGTGCCGGCACTGGAGAAAATAAAAAGTTACTCATAAATTTTTAAAAGATATTTAATTTTTCATTCTTTAGGTACGCCTCAAAAGAGTCTGTTGGCTGAATTCAATTAGGTACCTACGTCAGATAAATCGGAAAGGCTCTTGGCTCTCTCTGATTAATCTTCGGATTGTTGCGCGCTCAAGCCCGATTTACATTGGTCAAGGACAGTGGCAAGTACAGTGGCAAGGACTGAGGAGTGAAAAAATAGAAAGCGATTCTATTTGCATCCACTGGCAAGGCAACTTGACTCGCTACTGTCCGATCGGTTTACACGACTGTACTGTCCTCTGTCAAAACAAAAATGGGGCTTCAGTGACGAGTTTGACTTGGGATTGATCAGTGCAAATGTATGTAGTTATGATACTTATGATGGATTATGCCAATACTCATTTATATTGTTAATTTTCCACTTATAAATAATCAGTTATAAGCGAAATGTGGAGATTGTGTAAATACTAAAATGTTCAGGAAATAATATAGTTTTGTTAAAAAAACAATACATTAGCAAAACCTTACCTGTTCAGAAAATATATCAATGAAGAGCTGCCTTTCTACATTTGAGTCTAACACCCAAGTGCATTGTTGGTAGAAGAATTCGTTAAGCGTTCCCGTGACAGACACGTTCCGAGACGATATCTCACCTACAAGAAAAGAGAGCGCCAAGTAATACATCAACGTTGTACAGAAAATGAGAAATTTAAAAAGGCAGCTGAGTTTAGCAATAATGAAATGAAAAGGCAGACACAATGAGTCCCCGCAATAGCTACGCCGTAGGTAGGTAATTGAAAGTTTACGGCCTTGTTTAAGGTTTCTCTCGATTCAGTGTCACCCGCGCGGCGCGGAACTAGGTCGTGCCATGTAATCTTCTCGGACACGCCCACGCCGCCGAGAACAATATCCAACGCATTTTCCAAAACCCCGACGCGTGTCGAATGTCAAATTGAACTGTTTGTTTTTCGCTTTATGCGATTGGGGCGTGGAGTTCATTGGAGATAAATTGCCGATTATCTCCTACTTCCGTCGGACCTTTCCATCGAATTATCTCGCGTTTCGTTTCCGTCTTCGATATGGATTATTGCGAGGATAATGAGATGTGGACGCTGGAGGAATTTCAAATGTTACCGGAATGCGTGGTGTAGGTGCGTTGGCCACACATCGCGTCGTCATTGAAACTGTAGGCGGCGGCGTAGTCGAACCCGCGGCTGGCGTACGTGTAGTGTGCGACCGAGTACTCGAGTCGTAAGCTCGTCCAGCTCCGCACCACCACCGGCAGCCACGCCGCCTGGAACCAATTACCCACGTAACCGACCATTCATTCCACAACATTCCATGCATTCGTAATCCATATGAGTAATGACCTGAGGGAGCAGTGGTTGCGGTGCGGCCAACACATACGTGCACGGGGTATTGACAAATTTACCCTGCAACTGTCTACGCAACACGCATACGTTGGCTTCTAAGTAAGTAATTGAATTTTCAGGGGCTCGACGGAGCTGTCGCCCCGAGCAGCGCCCGGCCACTAATAACAAGGGCGGAAGGATGACGCGCGCCAGTTAGGTCATGTTTTATGACCACGGGCGGGCCACCGTCAGCCCCTGATATTGTCGAAAATTTTGCAACATTGTGTCCTCGTAGCTATTTCGCGCCGAGCGGTGACGCTATCTCCTGATACGGCTTTACGTCGTGAATAATTAAATTACGTGGTCGCTGGACGAATGTTGTGTAACTCATGCGAAAATTTTAACCGCATAAACATAACATGTAGCTAATTAAGATACTGTCATAGAAAAAACTTAAGTTAATAGAACTACCGCGGAGTACAAACGTACGCGGGTCCGTGCTTCGTTTATATGTATGCACAAAAAAAGATTCGATTTGCATTACTTAGGTATATAAGTAACTTCAGTTTTCTCGTTTCATTAAATATCTCATAGGAGTCGTTCCTCAGACAAGAGTTTTGACTCAATTATGCTAAAATTGAACTTGTTTTCTTGTTTATAAATCAGAGTTATTTATTTCCCTTTAGTAAAATATTAAAAGAGTAGAGTGAATCGTAATAGATAACATATTAACCTAGATGGCCTTAGTTAATAGAAAAATTACTTTTCAGATATCACGAATCTTGTACACTGTACGGGGTGCTGAAAACAGTGCTGAAAGTACTTACGCGTTTAGTCGCTCCCTTCTACTAAAGTAATTTGTGTTATTACGTTTGGAGAAGTTAAGAAATAAGACAAAGTTAGCAATCAGTTAATTGCTATTCGATTACAGAGAGACAGAAACTTCGCGCCAAGAAAATTAGTAGAAAGTGAACGGAAATGAACACTGAATTAAACAGAGCGGGTCAGATATCGACCTTAGCCTAGTGACTAAATAGCTGTCTATCTATCTTAATGGAATACTTATAAATAAAGGGAGCGTATGTACGTTATTAGTTGTTTCCAATATTTAAACTGAAGATAGTTTTGTTTTAAAGAGTCATTTAAATATTAGGATCAAGCAGAAGTCTAACATATAAAAGGTATTTGATTATATTTGCGTTAATATGAGGCAAAAGCCATAGATATCGACAGACCAAAAAATGGCGACATACAACGATGGCGGAAAAAGTTCCGTTGTGCGACGAAAAGTGTCCTTACAATTGTATGGCTACATTTCGTCGCACAACGGTTAATTCGTCGCACAACGGTTAACTTGCATAGAAAATTTAATTACGTAAGTTAACTACTATAGGCAGCTAATAGCTACTAATATAATGGACATGCTGTACAAACGAGTGAGCTAGTTGCTGTAAATAGTTGGTAAGGTAATTTCCTTTTGTGTGAAACCCTTTATCGTTTGGCAGTAGGCCTACGGTTTATTGCTGCTACATACTTTAGAGCAACCCGTCTTACTTAATTATAAGGATCGCGCCACAGCGGGCGGCGAGGGTTCAACCCGTAGTCGTGGGCCATGTTAGCATAAGGCCCAAATAACACGATTAATTTGTTTGCACCGTCTTTTACAAAACGTATTTCGGTCCTAATATTAAATCGATGAAATAATCTATCAGGGTCGTCTTTATCGCAGCGACAGATTTTACGAAATTTTTTTTACGCCGATGCCAAAGCAATATTATTATAATTAACAAAAGCGATTGCTCTGTCAGAAAGCCATTTTCTGAAAAACGAGACGTTGAAGAATATTTTTTGAACTTCGTATCTTAATATTCTACGCCCATTGAGCATTGAATTTATTGATAAATTATTAAAGAGCAACTGTGCCAGTTTTTACTTTGCTAAGTTTTCTGTTTCTTTTGTTCGGTACGGCCGTCTATCTGCTCTATTTATTTTAGCATAGAGGACACCCAGGAACCCAGGCCACCTGATGGGAAAAGGCACCTGAGGACCATAGTCTATTGAAATCTTAAGACAGGAATAGTTATTTTGTTAATAGTAAGTATTGCTTCCACTATCAACTGTCACACAAAAGTCACCGCAGAGACAAGAGGTGCATGACATTTGCGATGTCAAGACTGCAAATGCGTTCCAACCCTAAGAACTGAGACTATTATTGGATTTAAAGTGTCTCTCCTACATATCTCACCTGGAAGTCGCCACAGAGGCAGGAGAGGTGCGTGCCGTCAGCCGCGACCAGAGCCACATGGTCGTGGTACTGAAGCGGTGAGTTGGCGCGGCACTCGCAGCCCGCGTCCCCGCATACCGTGCTACACCCCCCGTCGGCGCCCGCGCCGGTGGTCTCAGCGCTCCACATACGCTCTAGTCGTTGTATCTTAACAAAAATAGTATGTTGGAATCCTAACTCGATAGTTGCTTTAACAGAAGACAACCCCGTTGCGCAAAAGTTTTCTAAATTAGTATGTCCCATGTCTAATTCACCAAGGTAGAAAGTGACAGCACGTGACATAAGGTGACGTTCATATTAAGTAACGGTTATTTATATGACTGGGTAATTTAAAAAACCTTTTTTTAGTTTCCCTTGATCCAATACAATATATGCACTCTCAAGATTACAAATACGTTGCCGTAGGAATTAAAATGAACCAACTTATTTCATCGAACCAATAACTAGTTTGGTGAAGTTATTTTGTTTCTTGTTAGTATTTTAAGGATGTAAAGCGACTTTATGCCTTAATGTAAATTTACTGCGGATCATATTAAAGGATAAAAGATGTTGAGTAAGAAGGCCTCACGGGCACTTTTACACGTCAAAACTACTAGAGCTTCGCAAGAGACCACTGCTGAGAAGAAACGCCGCAAGAAACTCGAGTCAGTCGTTTTTTAAATATTACTAATGATATTATACAATTATAAAGACTGTACATCAACCAATCTAGCACCAATTTGTGGACTCTATCATTGTAAAAGGAAGCTTACTTCTATGGTGACACTCTGATTGGCGGCGGGAATGAACCGGTGCGTGCACAATAGCCGCTGCTCGAGGTTCCAGAACACGTGGTGGTGCGCCGGCGCCGCCACGCCCCCGTGCGCGGGCGCAGCCAGCCCGTAGTGCGTCGCGGCGCACGTCGCGTCCGGAGACGCCGTGCCTTCGTGATGCTCTATACATATGATCAGTGTTACATTTTGCTTATCTTTGAGATCTCTTGATGTCTCTAAACATTGACTAAAAATATACCATAAAACGCAAGAGCAAGTGGTTTAATGATACCCGATTAATTAAATAGACTTTTAAGTCGGCCGCCATTACTGTCAAATAAATAAGAGCTATAGTAACGTTGACAATTTGATAACATCTTAAAAGCAACATCATTTTAACATATAGAGTAGAGACCTAGTACAACTTCTTCAAATTCTAATATCAGAATTAGGCCGTCAAGGTGCTAGAGAAAAAAGAGAGTAACTTCATATAAGGACGTTATTAGCACTGCAGAAGTGTGTACGTACGTAAACTTGTATTTTGCCAACGTCAAAGACAAACCCACAGCAAAAATTAATTGTAAAACTGAAATAAATAATTGAGTTCCATTATAAATATGTTTTAACCGTCATGAAAAGCGAAGGCGCCATCGACGAACTCTTCGTCGTCCGCGCTCTGCGAGGTCGCGCGCCGTACCAATATTGTCAGGTTAGCACCCTTCGAGATCACCGCTTGTCGCTCCAAGAATCGCCCCGCGGGGTCTCGGGCCTCCCTCGCGGAGGGCCCACACACTCTCAGAAGCGTCCGGTCGCTTCTGTCAGACCGTTCCCCCCTCTCTCTTGAGCCAAACTCGTGAAGTCCTTCGAAGATCTCAATATGAGATCTACAACTTTGTAACCTGGAGGACAAAGTTATATCTGTTAACCTTTTCACAACTATGTCAGTATTTAAGGAACTCTTAACTAGCTGTAATAAAATAACTTTAACTAGTGCGTTACATAAAAATACTTGATCACTGCAATTAGAGAGACGAACCAACAATTAAAATTAAAAACTAGTATGCTACTGTTGGTACTACCAGCATCCTTGATATTTTCTAATTGAAAGAAATGTAATGCAACATATGCCATAACACTGACTTATTAAATTGTCGTTAGGTTTGTAGTTATGTACTCGTATACTAGGATCGTTAACAATAGGCTGACAAGCGACTCATGTTTCAGTAATGGCTCTTTTCAATACAGGAGGATACCGAACAAGCACTTGTGTGCGGACACAAACGATTCATATTTATTTCTTATTTTCATATTTATGATTTCCTCACATTTTCATCTACTTACCTAATTTTTGATTGGCTAACAAGTACATGATGGTAAACCGCTGCTGATGTACACCCTCACTATCAAATGGAGTGGGAAGAGAATATTAGTAGAATCGTGTTTACTGACCTTAAATTATAGTTGAACAATGAGACTTGGACTACATCGGTGGGCAGCCCCACCAGGTGGATGGCGCACTGCGCCCGCCACGGCGAGGCGCGCGTGTCGAAGTGCCCCGAGCGCGCGCCGCCCGCGCCGAAGCCGCGCACCCGCGCGCCGCAGCCCACCCGCCCGCCGGCCCCCACCCCGCTCGACACCTCATTCGTCACCGAATTCTCTAACTCTAATATCCTGTCCACTGTAAAAAAAATACCTCATCTAACAACATTCGAAATGAAAATTGATAGGTTAACCTTAATTTCGAACTACTTCCACGAACCTTTAAACGCCCGCGCCCCTAACACACTTATATCCTACTCACCGGAGAATTGAATCGTGAAGATACTTTATTATTAAATTATGTGAGTATACGATCAGTAATATTTTCTATCCGGAAATATACGAGTATATGGTCACGTTTTGGGAACTAAATTAGGTCAGTATAAAACTCTGCTAACTTGACATGTCTCGACCGCGTAAAGGATTCCTGCGAATGCGAGAAAAATGTCGACGTTCAATAGACCGTTTAAACAAGCTCCTAAGTAAACACCTCGAAACTAAGATATTTTCTTAATAGAGTATGTTTCTTATTGATTCTTATTCAACTTAAGATATTCTGTTTTAAGTAAACTGTTAAATATAATTGTTATAGATAAGGAAACAAAAAAAACTTTGATTAAAACTTCGACATGTTCTGTCAGGCAGTGCTCGAAGCTTACTGTTTTGTGTTACGTGACAAAACAGGGAGCCTCGATCCTCATTTTCAAACTCAGGACATTTTGTTTGTTTTTTATAGAGTACTAATATAATGTTATTATGCAGTTATACTTGGAAGGTATGAGAGCACGTACGTTGGTGCGTGTGGTGCGTGAGCGCGGCCAGCGGCGGCGCGGCGGCGGGCGTGGGCGGCGGCGCGCTGCCGGCCGGGCCCTCCGTGAACTCCACCCGCGCGATGAACCCGTTGTAGTCGTACGGCGGCACCAGCGGTCCAGAACTGAACACATAAAAACCCTTCTAACTAATTGAAAAGGATTCCCTCGCAGAAATCAAATTAAACGCTAGGTCAAATATATTCTGTACAATTAATTTAAAAGTTGACGTCGGGAGCAGAATTATTCCAATTGGCTAGATTGCCGACGAGGACTTACTTGAATTCTAGTAATAGGTTCGGGCCGGGCTGCTCCAGGGTCGCGGCCCGCTCCGAGCAGAGCGACGCCAGCAAGGGGGCGGAGGGCGAGTTGCCAGCGCGAAGCGTGAGGTAATCCGTGGCGCAGTGACTGCAAATAATTATGGCTGTGAAACATCCCCCTACTTAAAATAAATTAAATTTAAAATAACATGACATAACTGCAGCCTTCACGGTTTGAGAATTAAGCAGGAAGCTTTATGCTGCCGACTTTGCATGCTTTGGAATAATACTTAGTGCCGAGTTGGCACTGGTGGAGTTGTAGCTCTTACTTTAATCATTTAACACTCGCACATTATTTTGCTCATAAATTTGTTATCTCTAAGCGGGAGCAACGCGGAAAGTCTCTCAAAGTGTTTTATGTGCAAAGAGTACGTTTAGCACTCTCGCGTACCAAGTGATACGTTTTGCTCGTTTACTCCTTCCTGGGATATTTTAATTAGTTTAAATTTACACATTTTTACCTTTGAAGTGAAAAGTTGTTTTAATATACAAAATAATTGAACTGCTCTTATCCTGATTTAGACTACAATTTAAAAGTCAAATAAACATAAATAATTTATAATTTGTGTTTGAAATGCTGAAATGGTTCTTGAATTGAAATTTTGCAGCATGAAAAAATGTGTTGAGTGAGTATTATGGACTATTTTTTTAGGGTTCCGTAGTCAAACTATCCTTATAGATTCGCCATGTCCGTCCGTGCGTCCGTTCGTCCTTCCGCAGCTTAGCTCAGAGATTCTTAGTTCTAGAAAGCTGTAATTTGGCATGAATATACATATTAGTCACGCCGACAAAGTGGTAAAATAAAATCATAAAAAAAACCTACAAGCATCGTGGGGATGTATTTATTTATTTTTCGTCTAATCCCATTGCGTTCAAAAATATTGCGTGAAATATTAAGATTTATTGAAATGAAATGAAATGAAGATATTTATGTCGGACAAAGAATATCCATAATCGCATCACAATAATGTTAGTAACAAAGACTTATAAACTTAAAAGTTAGTAAAATACAAGCCAAAACTACAAATACTAAAAATCTGAAAAAAAACTTAAATGAAAGCACACATAGGTAATAAATTTTATAGAAAAACTATCACGACTAATTAGAATTGATTGGATTCTGAGATACAGCGACTACAGTGTTTACCTACTAAAATCACCCAAGTTAGCACCAAATAACTTTAAATAGTGAATTAGTTCATAGTTTAAATAGTGAATTCTTTCTTGTTTTTTGGGATGGTTTTTGTGTACGGCTTCGGAACCCTACACTGAGCATGGTCAGACATGCTCTTGCCCGGTTTTTTATTCCAATAAACAACCATTTTCATAATAAAGCCTTTTTTATTAATTAAACATCACGAACACAATGCGGCATTTTGTTCTTGTGTCATATAAGTACAGGGTCGGTCGTACACAATAGAAAATGTAACGTCATCGTATTTCCACACCTCGGTCCAGACTTCAGTCGGAGCCGCATTTATCTACAAGATAACAGTGTTCTTTAGCGGGTTTACAGGGTGTGTTTGCTATTAATCTAAGAGCAGAGAGCATTCGTGTGTATTAGTATGTTGGAAAACGAATTGCAGCGAGATAGCGGTTTTATTCCCTCTTCTTGGCTTCCTTTGAACACAAACGTGTTGTAGGGAGGTGGGGTTTTTCAAGCCTTAATGGATTTAATACAGGAAAAAGTTGTTTAATAGGTAAAATGATTGCATTTTGTGCTTATTTCTAGAAATATATGAGCATTTTTTTATTATACTAATAAAGTCTCAGTTTGGATTTCTGAACAGTTAAGGCGTTAGTTAACGGCAGATTCACTTATTGTGATTTAAGTATCATTAAATTAAATAAAGTTTGCGTTTGAATTCGTTTATTATCTCTTTTTAAATAGGTACTCAACAATTACGGCCTAAAATTCACGTCTAAACGGTGCTTCTACTTTGGTAATTTTTTTCTGAAAAAATACATTTTTTGTTTGTTTTTTACCAACTGTACTTTTTGTATACTCTTTCATTACTGCTTACCGAAGCCAATCTAACGAGTCCTAACTCCTTCGCCAATATTTATTATCCCCCCATTTTTTATGATTCCTGCGATTGTTAACCACTTCATCGGTGGTAAGGAAGTACAAAGTCGAGGGTAGAGTTCGCTGGTTCAGTAATAGCCCATTCACTCTCTTGTTAAAGATACCCAAATTGTCTCCAAGGAAATACAAGTAAAGGAAGCGAGTTTCACTCTTTAGCCGCGAGCTATTCTGATAACTACTTGTAAAAAAACGCGTTCCAATTTTTTATCAAAACTTATTAGAATACCTGTAACAAGACAGTGGATTTTGTTACACTAATCCAAACAACGACGGAAATCCAACGAACTTTCTCGTGCACTTTGGCAAAGTTTCGTTTCCCAAGTGCAAGTTAGCATTTCTGATGAGAGACTACAAGGAACACATTACACCGCACAGGGATATCGCAATCAAGTGTAAGCCGAGCGCGCTACGCATGCTAATCACTCGAAGTTTTCTATCCCCGACTCTACTCACCACAAATTTGTCTCGAGGGACATTTGGGAACATACTGTGCAAAATATTATGTTATATTATTTGTGGTACCACGATTACAAGTAGGTGTACCCAGATTGGCTAAGAGCTTGTGAGATAAGCTTTAATATTGTATTACTTACCCTTTTTTTAGCCTGAATATTCTAGCTCTAGAGAAATGTAATGCTTTCTTACCTTACTTACTTTATTATGATGTAAAAGCAGAAAATTCAAGTAAAAATATTAAAATTTGTTCAGTAAATAAAAAACAAAATCCTTTAACCACTAAGTTTTGGAACAGAAAACAAAATCATTATAATTCGGGGTATGAAAGATAAAAACTTGGTCGACGCACGTGTTATTCTACAAGATATTGAACGCGATTTATTTTACATGTTTATTTTTTTCCAATAATCCGGCGCAGGTTGCTTGCATCATGATCACCATTACATGACTCATAGCCGGTAATTGCCTATATCCCCTTTAAACAAGTCAAATGTACATACATTATTCGTAGAAAAAAACTCATTTAGGTTTCTGTCGAAGACTAAGTACAGGTGGAATTTCTCCTAATAATATCCAGAGACACGACCGGTGCGCGAAGTGTAACAGAGATGGAGCTCCGGACGTTTATTTGCTGAACGATTGTTCGCAAGCCTTTCAAAACGTACGAGAGGATTTCATACGGGTGCTTGATAAAAATACTCCCGGAAGCGGCGGTGAATAAACCTCCGCCGGCATTTGCAACCCTGCTGCCTATTATTAATTCATAACAGCTTGTTTACTTCGACAGGAAGCCGTAGATTGTTATTATTGCTATAAAACCCGAGAGTAATATTTCACGTTCTTCTAACAAAAGCCGTTGTTTTTTAAAACAAACAAAAGCACTAGCAATCTGAAAACGCAACTTTAGATTGATTATATTTCTATTTATCGAGAGGTAAGTACTTATTGCATAATTGCACGTGTGTATTTTAAACGCGGCTTACTCCTCGACCACAATAATCGACACAGGTTTTGCTCGCTCGTGAGCGGCTGGAATTGAGTTCGGCGCGCCCATTAATCGTTGTTAGTTAGTGCGATTGTCCGAGAAAACACCAACAGATAGCTACACGGCTTCATTAGCTTTGGCTATTATGGCTAAATCGTTACTCACGTGCGTTTTCGTGTGATTCGATTTCAATTACTTCTCTTCGTTCTGATAATGGTAAATGTTATACAGCGAAAAAGGAACTCACAATTTTCAATTAATATTTTCCATTATTTACGCGCGTCGTGTCGTGCATTCATATTTTGTACTTTATCGCAGCTGCGTTTTTATTGAACGTTTGCAGTTTTGTTTTCTTCATCTAAATATTTATAATGAAGCTTTGTAATCATAATCATAGTTATGTTAACATTTTTAACTGCATTAAAGCAATAAAGTTAAACCTAAAACTCGACAAGAGCTAGAGTAGACAGGTATCTAATTTTTAATTACATTATAATAAAATTCATTAGTCGCCGCCGTGGCCGTTGTCTTTATAAGGGGATTTACGAGTATAAGTTGCATTCTATACGACATAAAAAGGTCAAATACGGCTTTTTCTGAACCAAAGATTTCTTTTGGCAGGATTAATCTTTGGGTTCGTAAGATCTTTTTAAGAAGTGGAGCCATGCAGATTTTTCATGCAGGTGGGGTGGGCTGAGGTTAATAACTGTTTAAGTTTAAGTACTAAGACAAGTTTGGTTTCATTATTAACTAAATCAAAAATGTACAATTCAATTCTGGAATAAAAATTGCATCAATCTGTAGTAAAAACAAAAAAAAAAGTTTAAAACTTCATTTTTTGTAACTATCGAAGATGAGTCTGAATTGGATCCAGTGGCATTCGGCGAAGTAAATAAAGGAACACCCGGACCACTTTAAGCTTTTTTAAGTAATAAATACCTTTGTCAACAAGTTATGGCGTAGTTAATTCATTTGATATTATTAAGTTAAATTTTCTTTGATATTATGGCACGAATTTGCCTAAAACGGAATCCATAACCATTGTTTATATTTTTTTACACCTCTATCATGTTTGCGAACCCATCCTTATCATTGTCGGATCGCAAAATAACATTTTGATTAGAATTTTTCCATTGCAATTTTTAGCTCCGTCAACAGTTTTTTTCGTACTACACCCATACGAAACATTTGACAAAACCTTTTTTTAGTGAACAAATAATAGGGCTCTCTAAAGCATCTCTTTTTTTTCAACACTCATATTTGTTTATAAGTTACGGCATTTTTCCTTGTGAAATAGGGAATTAAAAAAACAAGTTTTCTTTTATTTTATATATTTTTACTTCGGAACGGTGTCAATATGATACCATAAATGAATTCGGCATTCCAAATATACGAAAGGATACCAAACTTGGCCTAGTAGCTTAACCTATGTAGATATAAAGATAAAGTTGACACTCCCCCCCTCAAAAAAATACATCAAAAATCTCGGTGGCTCCACTTCTAAAATCCATCCTTGGGTCCTAAGGACCAATCCTGCCAATGGAAATTTTTGGTTCACGAAACTCCGTATTTCATCTGCTACAACTGCCACTATATAATTAAGTACGTCTACAGTACGCAAGCTAAAAAATACACCAGCCAGGGGTGTGATTCTCTTCTTAAATTCGCCGCTGCGACATTCACTCGTTCGTTCGTCCGACCGCGTTTTTGAGAGAATCACATCCCAGGATCACCACCATCTACGTAAAACTGTCACAGTTGCACAGTAAAATAATTTAATTTTGAACCATTGCGTGTCCTTCTACGCATGAGTACTTATAAGGTACCCATGATCACCATTTGCTTTTGCACATGTACTTACTTCCTTGGTAGTAAAATGGAGGTGAAAATGATCTTGACCCTGGTGTTGACAGAGTTGGTGGCGAAGAGGTAACGGCAGCGGCGATGCGGGGGGTACAGGCCGGGGTACCCGGGGCTGGCCAGCACGCACGGGCTGGGGCCCCGGCACGACACGTCCTGGTACAGCCAGTCGCAGTCTGCACACAAACAAACCTTTAAACTATAGAGTAAAAGAGGCGATCCATGTGCGAGTCAGTGAGCTTAAAGCAGTGCTTTCTTGAGACGATTTTTGTCGATTTAGTGGAATCAGTTGACGAATTTTACTACAACCGTATCATAGAATTTTAATTTGACAACTTTTGATGTTAAAGTTGTTTTAAAAATTATGAAGTCATTGTGAAAATTGCAATGTGGAACAACGAAAAGAACGGTTTATTATTAAGTTGAAAACGAATAAGTACTTACATAATATTTAATTTGGCTCCAGATTGAAGCGATTGTTCATTCGGTATAATAAGTGCAAACGTAAGAATGTAATTTATATTCGTTTTGTCTCAACTAAATCACTCCACTAGAACGATACTGTGAACGGTATTATTCATTGGTAGGTACATGACTTCCCGATTCCCGTGAATGACCATTGGCATGCCAGACAGTTGACTCCCATTTGTGGTGAATGTTATTCACGCACAGAACTTTAACCACTGTTGGCTTGCTGGGTGACTGGTGTACCAGTAGTCTTACTAGCCGATGGATCACCTGTTTATATCCTTACAGGTAAAGGCAAAAACATATATCGCTCCATCTGATACGTAAAACGATGTAAACTCGGAAGTAGTCAAACAATCACGTTTTCCATGTATTGAGTTAGCTTCACTGTAGTATATATTTACCAATATTAAGTGGTCTCCCATGAAAATGTGATAACTACATTTCCTGCCTCGTGTCGTATATAATGTAACCATGTAAAGGGAAATCTAATATGCTCATGAGTTTATGAAGTCATGTCTTAGCTATTTATAGTTCTCACGTTTGCACCTCACAATATTGCATGCATATTAAATATTATTCATAGTGTTTGCCTGCGACTTCGTCAAATATATAAATGTATATTGTAGGATTGTATCAATAGATGCAATGGTACAGTGCAATAGCTCATTCACTCACTCTTATTTGCTCTTATGCAAGTCTAACCAACTCTTTATATCATCATAAAGTATTTATACTCACATTTATCAGAGTAAAAGAGGATGTATAAAAAGGACGAACAAAGTGTAAATGTTTGGACCAGAAAAAGCAAAACATTTCTTTTGTCCCAAATTCAGTGAGAAAAAGTCACGTAAATATATAATTTATAAGCGAGTTCGATGCGATACCCCGCTGATACTCGGACACATAATATTTATAAACAGAGCGTGACGAGGGTCGTACCTACGTCCCGCACACTTGTGCTGCGTCCAGAGCATTTTGACTCCGATGCAGAGTTAAACTTGTTGGATTGTTAACAATTACATAACAAAGAAACGTTTTACTGCAAATATCGCAATGTAGTTCACTTAAACCTCTACGTACTGACGTAGAACAGACTTTTATACAAAAATAAAGTCACTGAGACTAATGATAAGTGATTAACACACCTACACACACCACTCCTGCACCTATACATTACACCTATTTCTAGGCGCTGTATTTTAATCCAAACCTAAACATTAATACATGTATTAACGTATTATAACGTTTACTTTACCAGCGTAAGACAAATTACTTTTATATGAAAGTCAGCACTAACGTCTAACCATTAAACCACACTTAAACTCTTGACTAAAACCTTAAGATCTTCTCGGTCTCAAGATCGGCTTCACTATCATTAAAGCACTTTTTAAAAACTGAATAACACAAAAGTAAAGTTTATGCAATGAAAGAAGAACTAAATGGAGTGGGAGTGCAATGGAATTAAATGGAACTGAACGACTTCGAGAAGCAAGTTGAACGCCGCCTCTGCTCAACTTTTGTAGTGACGGGTACTTCCTATTGCAATTCTATTTTATTTTAAAACTGGGAGGCACTTTTCTAAAGAATGCTCTTTAATACACTAACAAGTTTTTTTATGTAGCTTCAGAGACACGACGAGAGCGTGATCATTGGCTTAACCAACAGCGACGATCAGTTCACAGAGAACGGCAATAAGATGTAAGTATATAACGAACAACATGGTAAAAATAATTAGGATAGTCGAGGGATATCATAAAGCAATGTGGTTGGTAGAATAACAACCGCGTTTTATTGAACGTCGCCATTCAGTTAAAAGTTAAAGAATTCCTGAATACACCGCTACAGGCCGTTTCGAGCTAGACTGTCAAGTGGTACGTTAACTGCCGAAAAGTCTTCAATGATTCGTAAGTTTACAGACAACAGTTTCTTATTCAACCTTGCGAAAAGCTTTTAATTTCTTGAAATATAGGCCTAAACTTCAGACCGTAACAAGCTTCAGACTCTAAAGCTTGTTACAGTATAGTTTTGAGTAGTGTACTGGTTCTGGTGGTGGATCTGACATTGTTCTGACCTGTGAGGGGTATCCTGGAGCCGCCGCTAGGGTGGAACCCCACACCCTGCGAGTTGCTCAGCGACGTGAAGCTGAAGAAGGCGAGGAACTGAGAGCGATCCGTCTTCTCCGTTATCCTGAACAGACATGTCTGAGTTAGTAAAACAGTAGGTAACTGCAATCTGCCATTGGCAATTTGTAGGAAATTCAAAATTTAAATAAATGCCCAGTGATAATGTCTAGTGATAATGTCATTTTACACTGCCTTTGTTAGTTGCTTATAAAGCTTTACAGCTTACATTACAGGAACATTCATATATAACAATTCAGTAACCTTAATTTTGCAGCCGTTGCTTTGGTTTTTAACTATGATTTAAAAGGATGCCAAGTTAATTTACAGGAAATAATGTACGAGTGCAGCCGTTGCGGTCGGCAGTTGGACTGCATAAATCACACGTAGCTATTCCCGAGAGCTGCAAAGTGACGGCACTTGCTCAATTACCGCCCTAATGTATTACCGCAGTCGCAAATCGCAGCGGAAACGGAATTGTGCGCGTCTCATCCCATAAAGTGACATCAGTGCAAATGGTGTTATTGCCTTATGCAGCGAAGGTTCACTCGCTCGATCGAGCTGCCCTAACTTCACGCCTGCAACAGGGCAAAGCACAAATAGAAAAGTAGTTCGTCTCCGGCCCTTTAGGAGTTTCTTACTTATTACCACCCGGGCGCTATAGTTGCGTCGATGCGCGTCGCTTGATACTTGATACGGAAATTGTTAGTGGTAACTCGCGGCGTGTACGGTCGAGGAACGCACATATACCTACCCTTGTTTTAAAACGAACTACTGCTATATTTTGGGACAAAAATTCCACGGTCATGCGATGGACACCCTCGGAAAACCAAGACTGTAAATACAAATCGCCGCGCAATCAAGGCTCGTGTAAAAGGTCATGTTTATGGGGTGTTATTCTCAACGTTAGGTACTAACAACTTCGTCATTCGACCATTTCGACATCAAAGTTGTTTTTAAGATACGGTCACTTTTACCGTTAATTATAATAAGAGCTATCAAAACGCTACAAGACAGCGAAATAGTTTAAGACTTCGTAAAATTGAGGCCCAGATAGATCACACGAATTCGCCTTTGCTGTGTAAGGTAATAACAGCACAGCTTAGCCCTTGCTAGTCGCCGCGCCGGGACCAGCCGCAATTCCGCACAGCATTACCGGTTCCGCCGTGCCGTCGACGACCGGAACATGCGTTTCCGAAACGAACTGCAAATGCCGACAAATGCTCGACGCCCAGCCGCAATAATACGGTTTGAACCGTTGACAACACGAAAAAGATGTTAAGTTATTAAAGCGTCGAATCCGACGGCTTGTTATGGAAAAACGATGTTCATAACCCAAGTTAATTCAATACTTCCTCATTATGTAAAATGCTAGCAAACGTACGTTTACTGAAAGCGTAATACGAAGAGAAAATATGAATTATGTAAAACGTCGGAGTCCGTCTAGTAGGTTGTAGGTAATTTATTTAAATTACACACTGGAAGGGCGCTCCTGCGGGACCGATATGTATCAGGATCAGGTTTAAGAGAATCATGTGACCACTTGAAGTATTACAGAATTTTATTGATTTAATAAGTAGACTTTGGTATGGATTGTTATAAATTAACATTTAGATTACATTTATTACTATATTTTTTATATAGAAAAACACCAAGGTGAGCTTATTAAAGAAATTTAGTTGATTATTAATCCCTATTTACAAAAAAATTAAACGTACCATTATCATCTTATTCGCCATATTTAGGGACTAAATGGTGTTCATAGGCCCAGTTAGCTAATTACCTAAATTCTAAAGTAGAAGCGCCATGGTCGGCGAATAGCACCACGGGCGGCGTGTAGCGTTCGTTGGCGCCGCACAGCCGGGTCTCGGCCAGCCCGCCCGCGCCGACTGCGCTCGCGCCGCTCAGCTGCAGCCAGCCACCCTCGCAGCTACGTAACACAGGATAATTTTGATCTTAAGGCACTCTTCACATTGGATGCGGATCCGCACTTCGCTCCGGTGTGTGAGCGAGACAGTGCTATGCGAGATAGTGCTATAGCGATGGGACATCGCTCACATACCGGAGCGGCGTACGGATCCGCATCCAATGTGAAGACCGCCTAAGAGAATCGTGAAGGGCCGCTTAAATCGCGTAGCTGTCAAAAAATCCAAGGAAATGTATCTCCAGGTGATGACGTTTCTCACCCTCTATATCAAGTCGGATTTCCACGATTTTTGGATACTTACGTTGTAGTTATTATGAAAAACTGGTCAGCACGTTCGTTTTTTTTACCTACAATATCTACAACATTATATATTTCAAAATCTTAAGGGGAGAGAATCGTTATCACATTTTGAATGGATTTTTTTAGCTTCACAAACCTCGAGGATAAGATGGCGTCTTGTTCATACAAACCCTGTTTCCTTTCTCAATAATAAAATTAGAGGATTTTTTATACTGTTAATATCTGCCATGTATCGATGTTTTCTTTTTTCCCATTTATTAATACCTACTACCTTTTGCGCGCTACTCCGTCCATGTGAAAGTCGTCTATCGCTGTTTCCTCGGGAACTGTCAATTTTTCTGGGATAAAAAGTAACTTATGTGCTATTTCAGACTATAATCTAAATCTGCCAAATTTCATCTAGATCAGCAGTTCTGGCGGGATCGAGTAGCAAATATCCAAACTTTCGCATTTATAAGTAAAATAAGATTAAAGTACATATATTATAATATTATTATAAGGTTAGATTATATAACAATTATATATTATATTATAAGTAATAAGAACTGGCGGCCGAATAGAAATAAATTAATTCTACTTTGCCGAAGTTGTGGGCAAAAGCTAGTAAATTATAAATTTTTAAAATATAAAACAACACCTCTAGAACAAAAAATACTTATCCCCCATCATTATTATGCTAAAAACCATTTAATGTTTGGTTTTCTATTCAGAAAAACAAACGGCATTCAAACATTTAATTGAAAAACGGCGTAATCAAAACGCCTCATATATAAAAAAGTTGAGAATATTGGTTTGCACTGACCCGAACAGTTCAAGTTCTGAATAATAATGAGGCATCGCTCCAAATACATACGGAGGTGCCTATCTGGCTGTAACGAGCGGTCTAAGTCGGTCACTCTAAATACCTATTCAATTTGACGGGACATTGATCACAACCGCGTGTGGGTGACAGCCCCCGTCCCTTCACACTCGACTTTTTCACAATTTTGCTTATTTCTGTTTTTGAAATACTGAATATTGCGTAGTTTTCCCTTTCAGACGATAAATAGTCAGAAGTTTACTGATTAATATCTGTCGTAGCGATGCATGTTAAGTGTTTTACTTTGTTGAGTTTAAAAGCTGCTTAAATTAGACTATACTCGTATAAGACGATTATATTTTATCTCTTGAAATACGAGCACGTACACAAATATATTTTTTTAATATGAATAAAACTTTTACTACCTACCTACCTAGTTATTAAGTTGAATTACTTAGTAAAAAAGTGAAAGGTTTGTGGATTGACAACACTATCGTAAACCGGAGTTACTTTGATCAAATTCGAAGTTTAACACATAAAAACTGTAAGACTAAACCGCAGAATCAAAATATGCTATAATCGGTTTCTCTTATTTTTTTACTTGATAAATTCGGAAAAATGAATGAGTTCTTTGGTTTTCTATAAAAAAAAACACGATAACTTACTTAGTTACTTTGAAACTACTAAATGTTTGAATGAATATCTCCAGTAAACCCGCTGAAAATCACGAAAAAATAAAAAAAATAGGTAACATTGTTTTAATATTTTACTGTGTATAGTATGAATCGTATCGCAGTACATTTTTGATATGTGTTATACCCGCACGCAGTGCTCGGATTATAACAGTGTCCAACAACTATACAAATTATATTAAAAAAAGCATCCATTTTTAAATGTCTTTTTCGGCATGAATAGAAATGGTTGGACATTTTTTTTTCATATGTATTTCAAGTTCTAGTTCGTATAGTGACTTGCCTTATTTACACTTTTATAACCTTAAAATGCTCCTTTTTCGTCTAAACAATTTCCTAATAAAAAAATTCCATGATGTAACATCGGGAAAATGATGTGCAAAACGTGGCGTCTAGTTGATTTATTTACGAAAAAACGGCCTTTTTAGCCAAAGTCAGATGGTATGGACTTTAAACAGTTACCTGGTGCCATTGAACCTCCCGACGGAGACCAGCCGGTACAGTTGAATTTCGACGCGCTGGCCGGCGTCGGGCTGCAGCAGGTAGGAGCAGCCCCCAGGACCCTGGATGGAAGGTGACTTGATCTGCCCGAAGGTCTTGCCCGACTTGTTCTTCAGGACGCGCGAGTCGATGGTGATGTTGCACACTAGCAGCAACATTCAGAAACTTGATTATCCTTATGTCTACATCCTTCCTTTTTGGAAAGGACATAAGAAACCAAGCAAAATAAGCCCTAAGCAATATTATCTTAAAGTTTTAAAAATAAATACCATAAAAAGTAGATAAGCACGAGGTTATGAGTCTCTGGGATCTTATATTTCTTACCACCGTACTCAGAGTCATTTTAGAGAGAATTAACTCGTTCCTTTTTTAACCGACTTCAAAAAAAGGAGGAGGTACGTTCCACTGTATGTTTTTTTTTTATGTATGTTCCCCGATTACTCCGTCAATTATCGACCGATTTTAAAAAATATTTTTTAGTTTGATAGAGTATACTTCCGAGGATGGTCCCATTATCACCAAATCTGAATCTGATGAGGGAATGGAGAGAGTGAGGAATTGAGGGAACTCCTCAAATATTGTAGGCAAACATATAGCGATTTTAGTATTTTTAGTAACAAGTCCGGCATTTGCATTCAGAAAGTATCATTTGTTGAAGTGGAACTTATGATGAAGACCACAGATGGCCACCGGAACTCCTCAAAGGTACTGATTTCAAGGGTGGCGATAAGATATCTCGATTAAGATTGTTGAGCGACTACAACGAAGAATATTTACTTGTTGAAATATCGCGAATTATGATCACTAAAAAGTATAAAATAAAATAAATGTTTTAAAAACCGCCTTTTTTAAGAAGGCGGTTTTTTGTTTTTTAGTCTAACTTGTGCTTGTGTATGAAAAATCGTCATTGAGGAACGACTTAATCGTGATTAACTGACCCTGAGTGCGACCGTTACTTTAAAATAAATCAAAATCAAAATATTTATTTGTTAAAAGTGGGTAGGTGTACAAAGTAGGTCTTAAATAACAAATTATTATTAAAGTTACAACGTAATGATGTATACATCATACCATCTGGCTTGTCTTATTTAGTAATTTATACTTTTATATACTCAAAATGCATCGTTTTTGGCTAAAACGACCGTTGTAGTGAATTAAGCAACTAGAGATCACATTTTGCACAGCATTTTCCTGACTTTACATCATGGATGGTTTTTTAACGACAAAACTGTAATTTTAGGCAAAAACGGAGCATTTTGAGGTTATAAAAGTTAAGACAAGTCAGATGGTATGGAAATTACGTTCTTGTTAATTTTTTGCTACTTCCCAAATTTAATTGACTTCGAGTATAATTAGTACTTTAAAAGTAAAAGTAGGTATAGTGCACGTTTTCGAATAGTAAAGGCAATTCTTAAACATGACGAAATAAAAATGTTTGTACTAGTGCTACGATCTGGGAGCGGGTACTAGTAGTTATTAACGGGAATTTTCAACGCTTGTAGTCTCACATAGGTGTTATCGGTTAGCTTAAAGCCTCACCTCGAAGTTTAAATCCTTCGGGTAGTTTAATCTTGCGTTGAGTCCGTGTGGGAAATCCTTTTTTGAACACTGACCTAAAAAAAATACGGACGTAACGTTACACTCAAAAGGTGCGAAGCAAGCGAAGCCTGTTATTTCGTTCCGTCATACACAATCTACCATTTCACAAATACACTAGGTCTGTTAACCCGCCGCCATTACGCGTCCAGCCACAGCCCGAGTGACATATCACTTAACACCGAAGAAAATGCCGCATTGTGTAGTAAAAACGTGTAAAAACTACATTAGTAAATATAAAAAGCCGCACGGAATCACTTATCACCTGTAAGTTTATTCGTGTTATTTTTCATAAATATGTGTTTAGTTTAGTAGTAGTTATGACGCAAATTACAAACAAAAATGACAATCGGTGTTGCCAGTTTTTTCACGGATTTTTTTTCATAAAAGTTCAAGAATTGCTTTATTTGTTAAAATTATTTTTGTCACTAGGTACCTATGTTCATAAAAATGTGGTTTGATATATCAATATTATTAATATTATTCTGTCGTGCAAACGTTGAAATTTAAATTGTCATATAATTTTCTCATCTCTAGTTCCCATTATTTTTTAGTTGAAATTGGTTTTGTCATTACAAAATGAGAAAACCCAATTTCAATTAAATTAAAACGGTTGCATGACACAATCGAACCCAATGCTGAAGTAGTACATAAATGATAACACGATTTAATTGTACGAAGTTTTTGCAGCGATACAATCGCGATTCAGTTTCAATGCAGTACCTATCGATACAGTCACAAATCGTCGAGGTTTAGGTTTTGATACAGTGCTGCGGCAGTCGAATGCGCATTTGTATCGCTGCTAAAAGTTGCAGTTGGTAAAAGGCCTTAAAATAGGAAAATTGACGATTTATATGGCAACCCTCAAAGCACGCTCACTCGTAAACTGACGGCCATTTTGTGTGCTTCACTGATGATTAGACTAGGTTACGTCCGTATTTTTTTTAGGTCCGTGTTTTTGAAGTGATAACTTCTTATGGGAGGGTAAACCGGTTCGTTATGTAACGCGTTACGGCGCCAGCATAGAGGTAGGCAAGCATTGAGGGAATATAAAAACAGCTCATAGAATAGTACTCCTCGCACCTGTTACAAATGCCCTTCGTTAAAAAGAAACGTCTATATAATGACCTCTTTCAAGAGTGTACCACTTTTTAGGTTTGTTAGTGTGTGTCACTCTGCATTAGTGTACGTAAGTATGCAGTCAGTTAAACAAGTTCAATATTAAATAGTTCAATTTAGATTAGTTTAAGTTATTTTTTTCATGGTACGTCATACACGGCACCATATTGGAAGCCAATTCAGCTACACAAGTAGATAGACATATTGCAGAATGAATACGAAACACGTAAACCAATACGAGAAGCTTGAAATCCCACAAGTAAAAACATTGAAAAGCTCTGATATCGGCCAAGGGTTAATAACGGTCCGTTATTCAAGGAAAAGGTAAACATTGCGTGGCTGACCCTAATACCCTGGGGACAGCGCAACAAACACCGGGCGGTTTTCAAATTGTCGTTCATTTAATTTATTTGCATTGATATAAGCCATTGGAAAAAGTCTCATTCGTAATTCTATTGGCAGCATGTACCGGCAATGTCCCTGGAATTGGATGGCACATAATTGGAAATTAAATCAACTTTTCGTCCGCCAAGTTTCGTTTTGATTAGGCATTTTCATTGTTGATTTGTGAACGAAATGAACTCGCATTTATTGAGCAGGAAAATTTCTAGTTGAATTTGAGTTTACTCGTAGTTCAACAGCATGGAAACATTATTGAACAAATTCGAATTTGTAAATACATACAATATTAATGGTCTATTATTATTTTGTTTTCAGATTCTCTCTCTTTGAGGTCATTTAAAGAAGTCAAATCAATCCCTTCGCTACAAGCATTATAGAGTTGCTAATTGGGTTCAGTAGCAACAAGTTGTTCGGAACACGGAACAGCAAGTTATGAATACAACTTTCACGCTACTCGAGCCGACTTGTTGGGCGAACAAAGGATTAGGAATAATTAAAATCAAACTCCGTGTACAATGTCCTTTACCCTACAAATTCGGTTTCCACGGCAAAGAGGTATCGGTCGGGCGCCCTCCTGACAGTCCTGACTCATGCAAGTATTAGGAGCCAGCCATTAAAATGACGTAAGCGATTTCCAGGTCATCAATTTTGTGCGTGATAAGTCGAAAGTGCAGGAAAGGTCGAGAAGATTAAAAGAGGGTTTTATTATAATTTTATGCTGGCGTTTTGGCTCTTACATAACATGGTATTCATGAGTTTTAATATAAAGGGCAAACATTTTAAACACTTTCTTTTGGTTTAACCTTAGAATAGAGCTGGGCAGATGCGATTACATTGAATAAAACCGTAAATTTTGGGACAATTTTCTGCACTGAACGTATGGTCGAATTGCAATTGTAAATGATCGAATTTAAAAAAATATATACCCCTATAACATATGCATAATAATTGAATTCTAAACTTCTTACGGAAATCCACTTTTTATTACACTGGCTGGAAATTAACTCATCTGAGGTAGAAATAAATAGATGTTCCATTTTATTACTATTAAACTTGCGTGCAGCCCACAAATTGGTTTGAATCAATAATTTGAACTGTAGCTCTCTACTTCGAAAGACTCTTTAAAAGGTCGTCTAGAATATTAGTGCCACGTTATAAATAAGAAATTACAAATACTAGGAATAATCAGCACTGGTAGCAATTATACCAACATTTTGTCCTTTTGTTTAAAAGTCACGAAATAGTATTTTTTCTTTTTTTCGAACACTTCAAAACTTCGTTTCTTTGTTTATGAAATACCACAATAATTGATCTTGTTTCAGAGTCAAAAGTAAGGTATTACGAGGGGTGATCCAAAAGTTTTGATAATCGGTATTAAAAATGGGAGATATGTAAATCGTTATATTTTAATTGGAATGAGCACACTTTCTATATTTCCGAACACTTATTAACGTCATTCGATTGTTTGATTTTACCACTATAAAAATAATTTTACTTTTGGAGGTCAAAATGGCCAAATTTTGTACCTTCACTATGTTGTTGTTGAACATTAGTGAATGAGAAGTAGTAGTCGAAAGTTAGGGCTAAATAACGGGGAGAGCGGTTATCAGTTCTGATCTTTGGTCGACGAGCAGCACCCTTATCAATTAGAAGGCTCTGAAGCATAATTCCTGCCGAAAATTCGTAATTTTTTTTCTTCAGCTTATTTTTATTATTTTGCCATAATTAGGATAGAATAATGTTATATAACTCTCCTAAATTATTTGAACTCAATTGCTAAAAACTAATGCCGCAGTATTTATTTGTAGGCCTCAATAATCCTGGAAAAGGCCGAAAAAACCACCCTAAATTTTGGTGACAGAGCTGGAGATAAAAAAATCCACTGCAATGATAACTTATTTATCCTTTAAATCATAATGATAAATCAAGGTTTCATTTTCAATAACAATACTTTTTATTAGTGTACCAGAACTTTTTCCACACAGCTCCAAATTATTACAAAACTAACTCTTATTTTTACAGTCTTGTAAAATTGTTAATACAGATGTTTTTTGTTTAGCTATCACAGGAAAACAAATGAATAATGTATACATTTTTTTTCTCTAATTTAAGTTTCATTAGTGCCATGGTATAGTCCACATTAAAAGAATATCATTATGTAGATGGTTCTTACTGATTCTCAAAACTTATGGATCACCCCTCGTATATAACGCGTACGTAACCTTAATTTTGATCTTTATATCTGGTTATCCTTTTCGCGAGATATTCGTACTGCAACATTTGCATTTCTTCTAAAGGTTGACCCTAAATTCGCAAGTTATTTACATCATTTACAACATACAACGTGACCTGACAATGGGCATTCGGGAATGTTAAAAAGTGTATTTTTGTTACCTATATCAAGGCAGTCGATCTATTAATTGCAGAAAATTAAATGATTTGTTCTTCATCACATAAGAGCAAACTAAAACATAAAACCAATAAAGTGGTTAAAAAAGAGTAAATCGTTAGCTTTGCTATAAAAATATTGTAGGAAAAAAAGGTGTGGTAACTGGTACGGTGGCGCTAATGCAGTTTCTTTTTGCAGTTTTTTAAGAGCAAGTAGTTGGTTCCTTTAAGATTTAAAAACAAAAACGTCTGTCTTCCTTAATTTTCAATAACAAAAACAGTATTTTAAATTAAATTAAGGTTGGATTTGTTTTTTTAGTAAGCTCAAAAGTACGCTTCAGGTAGTAATATCACTAAGCCTTTTTGATCTCTTTCGGGGCCAAGCTAACTTAGGACAAACTTAGGATCGACATTGACAACAGGAACTTCTTAAGGTTCCGAAGTTAAACTAGGAACCCTTATTTCGCCATGTCCGTCTGTTTGTCTGTACCTATGTCACACTCGTTTTTTCTCATTAACTATGAAAGTTACAAAACTGCGCCTCTATTCAACACGGTAAAAACAATATCGAATTTGATCTGTTATCGTATTGTCAACGTTTTGATAGCTCTTATTTTCTTGACAGTAATGGCGGGTGACGTAAACTAAACCATAATACCATAACAGGCAAACTACGATATCGTTTTTACCGCCTAGAATAGAGGCGCTGAAATTTTGTTCACATATACAGGGCGTTCCAGAAACCGACGTCAACCCGCCCAGGGCTGATAGAGCAGTTGAAAAGCTATAGATTTAACTCCTATGTATGTTCTATTTATGTTCTAACTTATGAAATAAAACTGAAATTAATGATTTTTCGTGACATGGAAATAAGGGAAAATTACAAAAATTCAGATTGAAATGATCAATATCCCCGAAACTAGCAAAAATCGCTGAACATACATAGGGATTAAATCTATTGCTTTTTAGCTGCTCTATCAGCCCTGGGCAGGTTGACGTCGGTTTCTGGGACGCCCTGTAGATATTTGTACCGCACACTAAAATAAATGATGGAATAATTCGAAACATTTTTTACGTAAAAGGTGGTCTGGAAAAAAACATGCTTACAGTTTATCTCAAAATTATGCTTTTTTTAAATAATTTTTTATTGAGATATTAAATATACAAATTTCTGCTAATGGCTAAAGAGCTTAAACGCCACATGGTATTTTCTACGTCACAGCTAGTGCTAGACTTAAAAAAACAAAACACGGTTGCAATGACGTCATTCCGTCCACTAGTCAAAAGCGGGCATAGCAAACACTGATCATATTCAATATCATTTTCTCAGTAAATTATTATTTACTAAGACTTTTTTTAATAATTATTATATTAAAAAAAAGTATATATGCTTTTGAGACAAACCTCGACAAACATGATTTTTCAATTGTTTTAGTAATTGTAGAATAATTAAGTTTGTGGTCCCTCCTAGTATATGTATTTTACTCACTGTTGGCGCAGTACTGCTCGAGGCCGCACTGCGCGCACCGCGCAGGCGCCACGTCGCCGCAAGGGCACGCGCCGTCGCGCACGCAGCACGCGCAGTCCCCGGCCGCGCCCGCCGGGCACGCGCAGCCCTTCTGCGACTGCGTCCATAGGTCCACTTGACCTGGCAATTAAAACGTCTTATAAAATTTCGCTCTTTTGAAATTGTAGTATAGGTTACATTAGGTTTACTGTTACGAGTAACAGCCCAATTCGGCAAAAAATTAAGGCGCTCGTTGCTAAGCAACCCGCCATTTTGTTTCAACTCGGCTACTGCTTAGGGCCGAGTTCACCAACCAATTGAACAGACGGTTAAATCTTAATCAGCTGTTAATCAATACATTTGACACCCGTTAAACCGCTAACCTCCGTTTTGATTGTTGGTGAACTCGGCCCTTAGAGTCACAAACTGTGTACCGTACGAGTATTACTGAATACACCAAACCCCTTAGTACGTGTTTATAGGTAGCCCGTTCGAATCCTAATAAAATTTGTCCCAATGTATTGTTTTTCCGAACATTTGTCCTAAACTAAGTCAGAGAGTTTGACGACACCTTGGCCTAGTTGATAATGACCCTGCCTTCGAAGCTAGCGGTCCTGGGTTCAAATCCCGGTAAGGGCAGATATTTGTGTGATGAGTGCGAATATTTGTTCCCGAGTCATGGATGTTTCCTATGTATTTAAGTATATAATTCTCTATATAAGTATTTATATAGTTGTCTAGTACCCATAATACAAGCCTAGAGCTTGGTTTGGGACTAGATCAATTGTCCACATTGTCCCCCTAATATAGAGAACTTTTGAAGTTTTCCAAAAATACCGGCGGTTAGCTTAGAGTACGTTATAAAAACACTAATGGCCTGTTGTTTGATCGGTAGTTAAACTAACTAATGGTCAAAAAACGTTGCTAATGGTTAAAATTTCAAGGAAATGTGTCAAATTTTCCATTTCTTTTTCGAATTTTAACAATTAGTTAGTTTAACTACTGATCAAACAACAGGCCCTAAAAAGTTTTAACATTCAGGCGAAAATGGCTTTAGAATAAACGTACATTCAGACAAGCGGTGCATTAGGACAAATGAAGATTAGGGATTTCATAGGGGAACCTCTTTATATATTTAAGAAGTGAGAGACTTAGGTGAGAGATGACAATGGTGGTAACTACTCCTTGGGTTATTGTGCTGGGCTGGCTAAATAAGCGTCTATTAATTACTGTTTGAAACGAGCGGGAAGCCACATGAAATATCTCTTTGATGTAAAACAGATATGACAGATGTTTGATGTCGCAATTAGCTCAGCTCAACTAGGTTCCACGTTTAATTGTAACTGGCAACGAAATATATATTTCGATGAGTCAAACCGTAAAATAATGATACCACATCAAAGAATTTAATTTACTCATGCACTCATTTGAATAAAGAATGATCTAAACTGGTACAGTGCACCAAATAATAGATTGACTTGTGAGAAAAGTTTTGTATTATAATTAATTTTATCTACGCATGTCATAAGCCCTCTATAATGCGTTCAAAAATCGTAGGAAATGATCAGCATTATTACAACCAATTTTACTATGAGAACTTTCTTGTCTGTGGTAGTAGGTAAAATCTGTACTGTAATGTTATTATAGTATCGATTTTTGTAACGTTATGAGTTTAAATTTGGAACAGCTGTCAAAACTCAAGAGGGTCTCTATTCTAGTATCCATAGATATTAAAACAGTTATCGATACGCAACGTCATTTTTTTAAATATAACCTGCACGACGATGCTTTTAGAGTTCTACAATGGTAAAAAAGGAACCCTTATGGTGAGACTTCGGTGTCTATAGCTAACAATGTACCTACTAAAAATTACCGTTCCCCCTTATCTCCGAAGTTTATAGACCAAAATATCTCAAAAATTCCTGACTTGTATATAATTATTTATATTTTACGCGAATATAACATTAAGTTGTCAAAAATCTTTTAAATTCTATGTTTAAGTTTAGGCTAGACAAAATGGACCTTATTGCATAGAAAATAAACTTCATAACAAAATAAGTATTTTTTCGAACCTTATTCTACTTTACTTGTTAGATTCGCGTTATCCAACCATATTATCTTTAACACGGAACCCTCGGTCCGCGAGTCCGACTCGGATTTGACAGGATTTTTATTTTCATATGAAGTGTTTTTAATCCATGACGTACCAGGCGGTACCTAAACCTACTTAATTTTTCATACACTGGCCCAACCATGCAACGTCAATTTGACAGAGCTGGGGGTCGCGCCTTCTTGGATCTTGGAAACATAAAGCTTTTCGAAACATCGGATTTGTATCTCGACATTTAGACGGTACCTAAGTATAATGTATATACTAAGAAAGGGTCAAGGACTGCAGTCCAAACACTTTCCGGCAGACTTGTTCATCATTATAAACTTTTTCAAAGAAAATACCAAGTTTTCTTACTTCGTGTTTCTATGAAACTGTGATGGCGGTATCCAGCCGGACGCTAATACTGTAAAACTTTTTACAACAAAAAAGTAAATACGTCCCTTTAAAGCATAAACCTTCTAATTCAAATTTTTATTAATGGCTTTCACTGCTGTTAAGGTGTATTTCGCCAATGTCGAGTTATTTATAGACACTCCGATAGACTTATTAGAGAAATAAGTCCATGGATATCACACGCGAGGACATAATAGTTCGGTAATAGAGTATTTCTCTAATGGACTAAACAGAAGCACATGGGGTTAACTCCACGCGCTTCTGTCAAGTACAAGTCTAAACCTTAATCCGTGAGACAAGCTTGGCAAGTAAGTGACAGATACTCGCAAAGGGTTACCAGGGTCAGACTAAATGAAATAGTGACGTGACCGATATCGATAATCCATTCGACTATAATTATGGTTTGCTAAGTCGAAATTTTTGTTCAACTTCATGGAATATTATTGAGGCAATTGTCATTCTAACGTAGAAAAACGTCATTCTAGTATGTGTGAGGCATATTTTAATTTAGAAATTATTAGGTAACTTAATTAGATTGATGAAAGAGATATATACAGAGCGAACGTGGGTGAAAGGGTCGGAAGAGGTCGGATGGGGCCGCCCTAGGCGTACTTTTTCGAATCAAATCGGAGAAAGAGGTACTGGAAAAGGGCCGAATCTTAAGTAACTAAGGTCTGTTCATTCTTACTTGTCTTATATAGTAAACAACTTTCTAACCTCAAAATGAACTTTTGGCTAAAACAGCTCATTTGTAGTAAATAAAGTAAACTGAATAAACATTTTGGACATCATTTGGCCAATGTATTGTCTGTGATTGCTTTATTTTGTTTAAAATATCGATTTTAGCCCTTTTACTAAACAAGGTGTTAGGTAATGAGTGGATAATCCTTGAATTATGGATAAAGGGCACTTAGAACGTTATGAAAAAGCTAAAATAGGTTAAGTAATAGTCGCACGGTTTTCGAGATATTTGGATTTTTAGGTTTTTTTCGAAAATGAACACCCTTGTTCAATGTTTTGATCATAGCACCATTTTAAGCTAATTTTTTTCAAATTTTGTTTTATCTCAATGTTTTTGAATACCTACTTATGTTGTCAGATAGGCATCACCATTAATGTGAGACTAAAATGGATTTAAAAAAAAAAACGCTAACTTTATTTTTGCGTTTTCAATTGTACATTGATGGAACTTTCAGCTACCATGGTGAAAAAAAAAATACACTACCGTCTAGTTGCCTATAAGCTTAAAAACATGACAATTTATTGACAATTTGAAAATAGTAATTACCTTTTGAATTAAAAATCAAAATGCCAAAATTTAAAAAAAAAACATGTCCACATTTTTCCTCATTTACTTTTTGCCCCGGGCGTAGAATTCAAAACTTTTTGTTTCAAAAATGACATTACTGGCCACTAATTTAAATGCCATTTATTCCGACTTAAAGAATATGCCGACTGCTTTGTTTTTTTTTCGAATTCGATTTTGAATGATCGTCTCGCTCCCTCGGTCTGCCCTCGCTATTTCCTCCTACACCCTGTCCAAAAACTGCCTTCATGTAAGTGTTATGGATTCCAGGAAAAATCCGGTATTCGAGCATATTCTATCGGTGTGTATTGTGATCGAATAATAAAATTATTAAACAAAAAAAAACAACACAACAATCTAAACACACAATTCACCATTCATTACGCAATAATAGCGAGACGATGAAAATGTTCTGGATTTAATGGCGGCAAATCCTTCTTTGTCCGTACGGGAATAGCAAATAGCCTCGGACTGACAACGTGGAAAGTTTATGCAACACTGAAAACACATGAATTGCACCCTTTTCATTTCCATTGTGTGAAGGTCCTATTGCGTAGAACTCTCTCTTCACTGTACGCGTTATGGATTCGAGGAAAAATTCGTTAATCGGGATGGCGTCTGTTTGGGTAGCGTTCAGCGCACAAAATTGCAGCAGCACTAGCACTGCCTAGGCACTCACCAAAAATGAAATGCATTTGAGCATATTTTATCGGTATGTATTGTGTTCGAATAATTATTAAAGAAAAAAAATTTAACTCCACAGTCTAAACACACAATTCATAATTCATTCGGCAATAATAGCGAAATTCAAAATCGAATTCGAAAAAAAAAACAAAAAGCATTCGGCATATTTTTTAAAGTCGGAATAAATGGCATTTAAATTAGTGGCCAGTAATGTCATTTTTGAAACCAAAAGTTTTGAATTCTACGCTCGGGATACAAAAAATCAGGAAAAGTGTGGGTGGCGAGTATTTTTTTTTTATTTTGGCATTTTGATTTTAAATTCAAAAGGTAATTATTATTTTTAAATTATCAATAGTTTAGCATATTTTCAAGCTTATGGGCAACTAGACAGTAGTGTATTTTTTTTTTCACCATGGGTGCTGTAAATTCGATCAATGTACGATTGAAAACGCAAAAAAATTAATCCATTGTAGTCTCATATTAATGGTAATGCCTATCTGATAACATAAGTATTCAAGAATATTGAGAAAAAATAAAATTTGAAAAAAATTAGCTTACAATGGTGCTATGATCAAAACATTGAACAAGGGTGTTCATTTTCGAAAAAAACCTAAAAGTCCAAATATCTCGAAAACCGTGCAACTTTTACTGAAACTATTTTAGCTTTTTCATAACGTCCTTAGTGCCCTCTATCCATAATTCAAGGATTATCCACTCATTACCTAACACCCTGTATAAGACTAGTAAGAATGAACGGTTACGTATCAGAACGCCTAAAATTAATTTGCCTAATTTCAAAATACGTCGGGTCGGGTCGACTAAGGTCGAAATACCTAATTTTTAAAACGCCTAACATCATTTCGCCTATATATTGAATGACCTAAGTTTTCAATGCCTATATTTAAATCCCCTAATAGACTAAATATCTAATGGATGAAATACCTAATGGAAGAAATACCTAATGGATGAAATACCTAATGTATAAAATACCTAATGGATGAATGGATTCATAAGCGTTAAACTCACCAAATAAATAGGATCAGTTCCTAGAAAATGCAAATCAACTTGCTTAATTAGGTCACCCTCGCCTTTATAGGTTAGGTTAGGTTAGAGTTGCGTCAAGGCCCGAAGCGCCATAACTATGCGGAATAGGAGCTCCGCGCAGCGGAGCTCCGTTGACATGTTCGTATACTTCTTTATTAAGCGACTACAAAAAAGGAGGAAATTAACGCTAAAAAAATATAAAATAGTACCTTAAAAAGAAGTGTACGAACAAGTCGACGGAACTCCGCTGCGCGGAGCTCCTATTCCGCGTAGTTATGACGCTTCGCGCCTTGACGCAACTCTAACCTAACCTAACCTAAACTATCGGTTAGGTATTTCGTCCATTAGGTATTATACACTTAGGCGAAATGACCGTTATGTATTTTAAAATTAGGTATTTCATTCTTAGGTATTTTGTCATTACGGAAATCAATGTTCATTTTCGAAAAAAACCTAAAAGTCCAAATATCTCGAAAACCGTGCAACTTTTACTGAAACTATTTTAGCTTTTTCATAACGTCCTTAGTGCCCTCTATCCATAATTCAAGGATTATCCACTCATTACCTATCACCCTGTATAAGACTACTAAGAATGAACGGTTACGTATCAGAACGCCTAAAATTAATTTGCCTAATTTCAAAATACCTAAGGTCGAAATACCTAATTTTTAAAACGCCTAACATCATTTCGCCTATATATTGAATGACCTAAGTTTTCAATGCCTATATTTAAATCCCCTAATAGACTAAATATCTAATGGATGAAATACCTAATGGAAGAAATACCTAATGGATGAAATACCTAATGTATAAAATACCTAATGGATGAATGGATTCATAAGCGTTAAACTCACCAAATAAATAGGATCAGTTCCTAGAAAATGCAAATCAACTTGCTTAATTAGGTCACCCTCGCCTTTATAGGTTAGGTTAGGTTAGAGTTGCGTCAAGGCCCGAAGCGCCATAACTATGCGGAATAGGAGCTCCGCGCAGCGGAGCTCCGTTGACATGTTCGTATACTTCTTTATTAAGCGACTACAAAAAAGGAGGAAATTAACGCTAAAAAAATATAAAATAGTACCTTAAAAAGAAGTGTACGAACAAGTCGACGGAGCTCCGCTGCGCGGAGCTCCTATTCCGCGTAGTTATGACGCTTCGCGCCTTGACGCAACTCTAACCTAACCTAACCTAAACTATCGGTTAGGTATTTCGTCCATTAGGTATTATACACTTAGGCGAAATGACCGTTATGTATTTTAAAATTAGGTATTTCATTCTTAGGTATTTTGTCATTACGGAAATCAATTTTAGGTAAATCATCCATTAGGTATTTCGTCCATTAGGTATTATTCACTTAGGCGATATGTTCGTTAGGCGTTTTAAAAATTAGGTATTTGGACCTTAGGTATTTTGAAATTAGGCAAATTAATTTTAGGCGTTCTGATACGTAACCAATTGAACAGACCTTACGCGAAACCGACGTGCATTCATGACTCGATGTACGAATGTGGAAGAAGCAAAAGAGATTTGTCAGGATCGTAGCAGGTGGAAAGAAGTGGTGTCTGCCTACCCCCTCTGGTATACAGGCGTGATTTAATCTATGAATGTATGTAACTAATGGATGAATACCACTGGTAACCAAAACCGTATTTTTTAAATATCGATACGAACAGTACTACCCTGACTGAAAAATGAATTGTCAAAGTTGTCTCACGGATTATGGTTTAGACTTTAGTCATCTTTCGTTATCACAAATACATTAAAGAAACCAATTTATTAAGGATCTTGCTAGAATCATCAATAACTCCTTTCGTAAAACGAAATTATGTTTGTTATTAATTGTAAGTAATTCAAGATTATTTATTGTAATTTAAAAGTATATGTAGGTAAATGAAGCATTTCATTTTATTTTTTTATAATAAGAAATCGTTTTTTCTATTTTAAAACTACTCATTCAATAATTCGCATAACTATTTTTCACCATTAACTTACAACACCCAAGATGTCAGATCACTGAACACAATAAAATATTCAACTGTAGAAGATATAGATTAACGGGCTTGGCTCAGGCTGACTTCGGCCATAGTTCCATTTCGTCACCTTCTTAAGTCGTTCTCATTCGCATATGGTCTACTGTTTCGATTCGCCAGCATTCCTATATCGTCACTTCCCTATCTCGTCCGCTTTCTTACGTGTGCCACAGTACCAACTCGTTTACATTCGTAATTAGACTACAGTGCCAATTCGTCAACATCCCTTATTAGTCTACAATGTCAACTCGTCAACATTCTTATTTAGACCACAGTGCCAACTCGTCAACTATATAGTAAAAATATTGAACACCCAGACTCGAGTACAAATATGCGGACGAGTTGACACTGAGGTCGATACAGGAATGCGGACGAGTTAGCACTGCTGACCAAGGAGTACTGAGTTCGATAAAAGAAAGTAGACGAGTTGGCACTGTGGTCAAAATAGGAATGTAGACAAAATGGGGTATTGACGATATCAGAAAGTGGACGAGTTAGGAAGGTGACGATTTAGGAATTACATGCTGACGACATGGCATTGTGGACGAGTTAAGAAGGTGACGAAATAGGACTGTGGACAAAGTCGCCCTGAGCCACGGGCTTCTGTCACTGACAACGTAAAGATTCGCAATCTTGCTTACCTCAAGAGTTGCAAAAAAAAACTTTCTTATCATAAGAAATACAAACAATAACTTACTGGTTGCGTCAAGAAAGATGGGCGTCCAGGCGATCTGCGCAAAGGCAGTAACGCACGCAGCAAGCAGCAGCAGCGACAGACCCAGCTGCATGGTGCGCTCGAGTCACCGCGCCCCTCGCCCCGCCCCCGCGCGCCGCCTGCGCATCGGACACACACACACGAGCACGTCACGACACCCACACAACCCGCACTAACACCGCGATTCGGTTCATCTCACAAAACTAAAGGTTTTTATTGTTATTTCTTTACGTCTCAGTTTATTACACTTTTATTACGAATCCCCGCGATCTTCGTTTTTCCATTTGATTGCGTCGGCTTTACACCATCATCGCGTCTGTAACAAAATTGTATTATGGCTGTATGTACATATATATAATCACGGAAACGGTAAGATTTACATCTACGTTGGACATTTGACACCTTATCAAATATTACTTTTCTACCTTTTACACTTCCTTTAGCATTGCTATTTATTGCTCTTTAAAAACAAATTATTTATACCATTTGTATAGGTAAAAAACTTAAGTAAAGCTCCTCTTGCATGTAATTGTGTACAAAACTTATATGGAATTTACATCAAATTTCAAATAGAATGTCGAACGGTCTATACAGACAGATGTGTTACTAAAACATGCAAGAGGAGCTTTACTTAATTTTTTTACCTATAGGAATTGTTACAAGCTTTATTGTTTGATTCATTTTTTTTAGTCGATATGCTTAGTATTCGAGATATTTACGAGAAAAAAAAACAAAAGGTACCTTTTAACCCGTCTCTCGCCGAAATAACGAGACCTGAGGGTCACCTTTACCTCATTTCATAACATAAAACAATAACCTACACTATTTATTGCGTTTATTTAAACATCGTTGACTGAACTGTAATGCGATTCTCGTGCGTAATGATTGTACGTGGATGTCTGTAAAGCTTTTTTTTTAAAGTGTTTTAATCCAAGATCTGGCATTGTCCTTTGTCTGCCATTTAAAGTTGGCTCTCTCCTTGTCTAGTTTCAAGTATAAGAAAGAGAAAGGCCTAAATATATGTGTCAAATACGCTTTACTTGTCGATTGTGAAACAGGCGGTTAATACTCTGGTTTAACCGTAGGATAACTTAGCTCACGTTTCAACAATTATTCAAAATTTTACTAATTTTCTAATTTCAAGCACTTAATTTCTCTAAAATTTACCCGCTGAACCTACGAACTAACCCGTAGCGAGGTAGCGAGCGTAGCGGCATTGCGACTGCCCCGAGCCCAGTGCTACGCTAAATCTGCGTAGCAGCATGTAGCAGAAACAAATCGGTGAGCATTTTAATCACTTTAATAATTCGCTCGCCGACTCGGCGGAGATTTATTTTTTAACCGTCGAGGTAAAGAGGATTGTGAAGATTGATTTCCATACTAAATACGACAGCGTTTCTCTCCCCTTAAACCTAGTCCGGTTTTTGAATATGTTGTATATATTACGAAAAATAGGTCTGTACAATTTCTATAAGTTTATAAAAAAAATCGGAAACTTCATAACCTAATTTTTTAACCGACTTCAAAAAAGGTTCTATGTTCCACTGTATGTATTTTTTTTATGTAAGTATGTTCACCGATTCCTTCGTCAATTGTGGACCGATTTTAAAAAATACGTTTTGGTTTGATAGAGTATATTTCCGACGTGGTCCCATTGTCACCAAATCTGAATCTGATGAGGGGACCAGTGAGGAATTGAGGGAACTCCTCAAATATTGTAAACATATAGCGATTTTAGTATTTTCAGTAACAAGTCCAGCATTTGCATTCAGAAAATATCACTTGGTGAAGTGGAACTGATGATGAAGACCACAGATGGCCACCGGAACTCCTCAACGGTACCTATTTCAAGGATGGCGATAAGATATCTCGATTAAGATAGTTGAGCGACTACAACGCAGAATATTTACTTATTGAAATATGACTATGACTTTCCAGCGGCGTTGCTTACGGCGCTCTTGAAATAACTAAAAGTTTTATATCAACTAAGAAGTGGGACTAAATAAAAAATAAATGTTTTAAAAAACAAAAACCGCCTTCAAGAACACAAAAAAATAACTTCTTTTAAAATTGTAGGCGACCAAAATATTTTCAACAAAAAGGGCGACATCAGTTGGACTAACCTATTAGGTACCTTTCCTAAAATTTTAAAAGAAGTTATTTTCTGCGGTTTTGAACCCGGTTTTTGTTTTTTAAAACATTTATTTTTTAAATAACTACATCATAGGTAAGGTAGGTATTCTATAAAAATCGTGGAAATCGGACTTGATTTAGGGGCGAGAAACATTATCGCGAGAAGCTAAATTTGTCTGGTTTTTTTGACAGCTACGCGATTTAAGCGTCGGTTCACAACACAATCCTCAGCTGTACCGTAAGGTCACCGAACAACATTTAATACTAATTACCTTCCGGGCCTGATACGTTCATGGTACGGTCATGGTGTGGTATGGAGTAGTGGGCAGAAACCTTTACTCTTATCAGACTTGGTTGCAGCTTTCATCGTTGAGCCCGGCCACAGTAACCTATTTAAGGTAAACGTCCGAGTGCTCGACGCCGTACTAGTACTGGGGTGTCCCAGAAGTAAAGAGACAAAATTAGGTTAGAAATATTTGATATAAGGATGCAATTAAATCAAGGTTTATTCGTTCATAATAATTCTTGTATTATAAAAATGAAATAAACTATATTGAATTGGCGCATACTTCAACTTTGTTACCAATTTTTTGAAGGTTATTTGCTGTCTGTCTCATCACGTCATCACAGCTTTTCAAGATCTCAAAGATACAGTTTAGCCAATCTAGTCCACCGACAGTTAAATGCAGTGAAAGGTTTGGGTTCATCCGCTTGCTTTTTAACATAATGACCATATCTATCTCCCTCAACTAAAAGCAATAAAATATGCTTGCCAGGAATACAACATGTATCAACAGAAGGTAGGTCTTGTCATTAATAATGAGAACTTCCTATGTTTTTTCGTAAACTTTATCACAATCTGTTTAAGCGTGCTCCTCCTGCCCTTTTATATAGGTACTTTTGCTCCGATAATTTAACAAATTGTTTAAAGGCTGAATTATTAACACTCATCCTGGCCACACCAAATCTTGATATCTTTAATTTTACTGCTGTGACTCCAACACATGTCAATGGAACTTGCTCAAACGTGTTTTTTACCTTATTTATGTTTTGAACGGTCGAGACTGTACGATGTCGTCCAGTAATCTATTTAAAATGTCTGTTTTCTTTACATGAAACATATTTATGTTTATGTTATTAGTAATAATAACTTATTACTTGTTCTTCTAGCTTCCCCTTCAATAAAATTATGTATCGTGTGCGTTTTCTCGTGACATTGGTAGTACTGAAAAACCTCATTTATCAATTAGTTCGTGTTCCGCTATCTTTATTATTGAAAACAAGCGAAAAAGTACGCGACTCCCGGCTTATTTGAAAATTTTTACATCGACTCCCGACATGAGAGTTGGTTTAACCTTTTTTGGATATTTTCTCTTTGACCAATTTTGTCTATGAAAATTGACTCTTTACTTCTGGTCGAGCAATATGGGTTAAATTCGAACTAAGAGGATTATTCTTCATTCGAATTTAAGCCATGTCACTTTGACATAGAATGCCTATGCCATACCTATATACAAGTACAGCGTCAAGCACTCGGACGTTTACTTTAATTAATCTGTGGGCAAAATCGGTAGATAATACTCAGCAATAATACCTTTTAAACACAATAGTGTTATTGTAATATGGGTTTTGTCCAGTGGGATAATTTGCCAGAGCGCTCAAAATCATCTGACACCCTAGTAAAAATCGGTTTCCGATAATTTTAAGCTCAAAATATGTTAATTTTGGTGCCTGTATCGATAAACTAACCACGAAATTAAACTACCACATAAATACGAGAAAACCATCAAGCCCGCGCTTCTATTCTAGGCGGAAAAATCTAAATCGTATGTAATCTCGACTTATGGTATTGTTTTTAACTCGGCCGCCATTACTGTCAAATAAATAAGAGCTATCAAAACGTTGATAATACGATAACTAACGCTATTATCTAACGCACTCGCAATCGCAATCGGCTTTAAAGCGGAACAATTGTTTTCATTTTGTATGCAGACAAGCCTTCGATTTTCAAAATGAAAACTATTGTGATTGCGAGTGCGTTAGGCAATAGCCCCTATTCAAAAACGATACGGTTTATAAATTGTTTATACCGTGTTGAATAAAGGCCCTGCGCCTCTATTCTAGAATCTCGGCCATCATCATCAAACATCCTATCATGGTCCTGCTGAGCTCCACATTCCACCTTGTAGATACCTAAATACTCATCCGGCGTGGTTCTGATTGACCTAACCTGAGTATTTTGATTTATTGAGCTAAATTTCTATACCTCAACCAGAGCGGGTGTTATGCTGGTCAGACAACAACTTATTCTGTTAGATGGCTTACGAGACCAAGTCGAAGGTTTTTGAGAGTTCCAAAAAGCACCAGTACAATGTTGTTTTCCTCTGTTAATGATATTGATATTGATTATTGAACTGCGCCTCTATTCTAGAGGCTAAAAACGATATCGTAGTTTGCCTGTTATGGTATTGTTATGACGTCAGCCGCCATTACTGTCAAGAAAATAAGAGCTATAAAAACGTTGACAATTCGATAACAGATCAAATACGACAATGATATAATATAAAAAGAGGTAGATATGTTACCTATACGGTATTCCGCGTGTGAAAATGGCCCGGCTTACGCACACATAATCAGTAAATATTGCAATTACACACTAATTAATAAATGACAAGTGAAAGCAGGATGGCATGCTAATTTCCGGGAGCGAAACAGAGATGAGTGTGTGTTGCTCTGCAGACTAGTTCACGGTTCCGTTGACGGCGCAAGACTAAGTAAAGGTGTACCAATTGGCTTGGTTTTAGGGTGCCACTATCGAAGTGCGTATAACATTTCGACCTATCCCCCTTCATGGTCAACTGAGCCCACTCACAACTCAGCCCGCGGGTTCAGTTGACTACGTTTATTTTTTCGGGGGCAACTCGGCCCAGAAATTGGCTATGGGGTCGACTGAGCCCATACAGTCTCAGTCGACTACAGTTTAAAGTTATATGGTTGACTCAGCCCACGGGCTCAGTCGACTACAGTTTAAAGTTATATGGTTGACTCAGCCCACGGGCTCAGTCGACTACAGTTTAAAGTTATATGGTTGACTCAGCCCACGGGCTCAGTCGACTACAGTTTAAAGTTATATTGTTGACTCAGCCCACGGGCTCAGTCGACTACAGTTTAAAGTTATATGGTTGACTCAGCCCACGGGCTCAGTCAACTACAGTTTAAAGTTATATGGTTGACTCAGCCGACGGGCTCAGTCGACTACAGTTTAAAGTTATATGGTTGACTCAGTCCGCGAGCTCAGTCGAAATATATTTCTAAACAGAAAGTTACTGGAAAGGGTAGGGTAGAGTGTCTCAGATTGAACCAGCCAGCTAAAGTTAACCAGAAGTTTATTTTGGAAATGTAACGTTTGCCGAACCGTCCTAACACAGTAAAAGTAGTGTAATTTAATCACATTTCCTTTCTGTCCACCTGTTTGGCGGCGAAAATTTATCTTTGAGGTGTTTTTTTTTTAATCTAACTGTTTAAATGTCATTGATTTCTACCTATTTATATTGTTTTACATAGCAATAAGTGAGCTGTCTCATACTGAGCCAAAAATAGGTACCTACCATATAGTGCATTTTGAAACATAAATTATTCTGATTACTTTAAATATTTTAATTTTGTTCATAATCCCTAAAGGTTAACTTGTAATCTTTGTGTAATAATTATTTGACTAATAATTCTTAAAACATGCTTAAATGCCAAAACATACAAAAAAATTGTTTAAAATAAAGTTTTTCAAGTAAAGAAATATGTTGCTTGGTAATATGAATATTATTCACATGTAAACCCAATTTTTTAAAGTAAAATAATGAAAACATACTATGCGTAATAATTACAGAGGAATCTACATGACTAATTAAAGAAATAAGGCTAATAACCAGTTTTTGACTGATAATAAATAAAAGTATTTGAACATAGCATTTATTAAGTGTGAAACAAGTAAAATAACATAAAGTAATACTTACCCCAAACTTTCCGATGATACATACTCTTTTCAACGGTCAATGATAAAAAAGTTCAAAATATTGGCAAGTTTAATCCGTTTCATTTGATTTAAGAATGATGCATAACCTGAGTAGGTATTTGCTATAGTACAATAATACTAGTGATACTTATTGAAAGATAAATTAACCCAATGAAGCAATGAGAGAATGACCGCTATATCGATAAACATTGGTCTTTTCTCCCTTCGAGTTTTCAAAAACCGCACGCAAAATTCCGAGCCCTAGTGATGAATCACAAATTAGAGTTGGTATTTATGTAAGCATATTAGTAAAACACACACTTTATTTTTATTAGAGCAAGCGGTGACACGCGTATGTCTAGAGTCTGGCTATTCCAATATTACTCGCATTTATTGCGGGAAAATAAAATTATTATTTATAATATTGAGCTCGTTGTGTCTCACTTATTTCCTCAGGTACCTTGCATGTCCACAAAAAAACAATAATATTTTCTAGTATTAAGACTATAACTCCTACTAGCTAAAGTGGTAACAAACCAAGATTTTTTAAATTTCCCGCCAAAAATGCGAGTAATATTTCATTAGCCAGACTCCAGTAATTTAATAGAAATGACAAACTAAATGTTCTTATTTTAAACACAAATATAGGTGAGAAAACACAACAGAAGCAAAATTGATATATCCGCGTCTTCGTCAGCGTGGACGTAAATCACTCCGCCCGATCACTTATTAAATGTTCTAGAATCTTAAAAGTTCTATACATAAAGCTAAACTTTTTTTATTGCGTTCTAGTTCCATAATTACTTCATTAATTTTGTCATTCACCTCGATGACTTCATTTTTTCTTTTGCTGACGATGTTATTTCTTACTTTATTTGTGTCTGTTTTCATGAGGCGTTGCAAAACTACTAGAAGTTTTAAAATGTCGGGTTTTGGCTTTAAGAACTTGTTCAATTTCGCATGCCACCCTTCAAGTACATTGTTCGTCCTATTAAACTGCATGTAGCATGTCCACCGACCAAAGTAAAGGGATTTCGGATTCATCCAATTGTCGAAAAAGTATTGATTAAAATTATTTGCCATTTTTGTTTTAGGGCCTTCATCTAAGACGTGTAGCCAAGCGTCCAATAGGTGTTCAAATGGCAAATGTGCCAAACCTGTCAATCGCCTAATATGAACCTTACCGAGTTTCGTTTTGGTAAGGCCACAAGCCTTTGCCTTGTTCCAGAGGCATTTGGTGAAGTGATAGAAACAGCCTTGAATTTGGACACCCTTGCATATATCGAGCAAAGCTGATATCAACGCCTTTTCATAATCCACTTTTATGCTGGTAGGATTCCAGTCTGGAACTTGGCTTTTAATGAGTTTGAAAAGTATTTCATAACTGGTTTTGCGTTTGTCGGGCAATAAGGCATACAGTACCGGCACAACTTTTATATTTTCTCGGTCGCTGCCGAGATCGGCATGTATGGTTACTAGTTGATAAAAATTTCGTTGGCACGACTTAAACGTGCCATCAACATAAAATTGTTTGCACTGCGACAGCAAGTTTCATAATTCCGGACATGAAAATACCAATATTTTCATCCCATTATTTGTGTAATCAGCGAATAGCAAATCTGAAAATTTTGGCGGAATGATCACGTCAATGGCGTTCTTGAAAGTGCAGTTTTTAATGCCTAAAGATTTATAGCGTTTTCGATACAATTTTTTCTTTATATTTTCAAAATTTGGAATTTTCTTTTCTGTGTCCAAGCCCGCGTCTTTTATTTTATGATTCATGTTGTCGTATATGTGTGATATGGGCGAGCCTATGTCCTCGACTACTTGTTTATCCAGATTATCCATTTGTTTTTTAATTTCGCTATCGCAGAAATCAGGATCGTGGTTGTATCCGGTCTCGTGAACAACAGCCGAGTTGTCACCTACTGTTTTTATTACAGCATAAAATTTGCACTTCACGCATTTCCATAGTATCGACCCATCGTTATTTGTCCTCTTGACTCGGTATCGGTGACCGGACTTTAACATAATTCGCCCTCCTCGTTGCGACGTTATGAAAGATATCACATCAGAACTAGACGACGCGGAAGTACTGGGTTTGTACGGGTATGGGTGCATTTTAGTTGTTTAATTATTATTTTTCAAATGTAAAATTACACCCTTGATCATAAAAGCACGCAAATTCGCCTGCGTACTTTTTTTTTTGAATTTTCGTTCAAAATGGCAATGCAAGCATGCATGCATGCAAGTAAGCAAGTAGGTATACCTTTTACCACTAAGCCACAAGCGATTTCGACCACGTGGTTAGAGGAAAATGCCATATATTCATTTTCCCGTGGGAATGAGATGTTTTCCTGCGTAAAAATACTGCGTGAAATTACTGGGTACTGTGACAAAAGATCTGTGCGTCATATGGTTGGCAACACGTGAGTAATAACCATGTGTTATGACTAAAAATAAATTTGTACGTCTCTAATGAAAAGTGACAACTAATTTGCCAATATTTTGACTATTATATATTGCGAATGTGTTTGCACTACTCACTAAACACGGGCATTAAAGAGGATGCATAATTAGATAAATCATATTGTAGCATCACATGTGATCAGTAATTAATATTACTATATAGGCTTATACTAATTTATTACGTTCGATTAAAATGAACTCAGTAACGATGTAACATTATAAATAATTATATTTGATATTACATCATACTTTTGACTTTGACTTTGACTTCGAAAATTATATTTCACATACGGCGGCTCCATGGATTTTAGAACCACGGTATGCCACGAAAAGTCCTAAGCCTAGTAATTATTACGTATGTTTATAGGCTGCGATGTCTGTTTACCATCTCGTGGACGCGCATGCTTGTTTACCAGCCAAGTAGTTTAAAAAAAAGTAGCCTATTCGTTTTTTCTTTAGAATATGACCTCTATTTCCAATTTGTAAAAATTGATCGTGGTAACTTCCACTATAAAAACGAAAAAAAAAAGAAAACAAAAAGGTATTTAATTTGCAAACATAATTGTAAACAAACACACACACTAAATTGTCCCCCTAGCGAAAGACTGAGCCTGCGGGCCGAGTTGTCTCCTTAGCAATAGACTGTGGTCAACTCAGCCCGCGGGCTGAGTTGTCCCTCTGGCGGTAGACTGTGGTCAACTGAGCCCGCGGGCCGAGTTGACCTTGTAGGCCGAGTCGCCCCCAACATATATTTTAGAGGTCAACTGAGCCCGTGGGCTGAGTTGTCCCTCTGGCGGTAGACTGTAGTCAACTGAGCCTGCGGGCTGAGTTGACCTTGTAGGCCGAGTCACCCCCAACATATATTTTAGAGGTCAACTGAACCCGCGGGCTGAGTTGTGAGTGGGCTCAGTTGACCATGAAGGGAACCTATCTACCTCTTTTTACTATATTATATCATTGAAATACGATATTTTTTTTACCGTCTTCAATAGAGCCCCTGAGCTTTTTAGAGTTTTTAGACTAAAAATAGTGGATTCAGTTGACAACCCCTTCGTAAATTCTTAATCTTAGGGAGCGGGGTAATTTCGAGATTATCATAAATATGAGGTAGGTGTAGGTTGTTGGTTCTTCAGCTGGCCCGGAGGGCCAAACCAAACCACCCAGAAATAGGAGCTCCGTCGAGCCTGTTAATTTGATATTCAAATGGATATTATCGGTCAGTTGGACAAAGCAGTTGGGTCACTGCCCCGAAAGGAAACCGGCTAGTGCCAAAACGAAAACTTGTACTAACAGCAACACATCGACCATTTGTGAACTAACAATGTAAATATTATGACTTATGACCTTAAAGTAAGTACTTTTCACGTTGTCACTAGCGATAAATGAACGGTTGCTACATATTATCTATGTGAAGTGTAGTAATACCCCTCGACGTCACAAGCCTCTATTGTCAAATAATCTGGTTTCCGATCATATTCGAAATCATACAGCAAAAATGAGGCCTCTATTTAACACTAACAACCATAATTATCACTTTTGACCTCAGGCTATCAGGGGAAAAACCTCGACTATAAGCGAATTTTGACATAGTTGTAGGGACTGGTGTTTTCAACCACATACTAAAAGTAGCGATGGGTGGGGGTGAAGCTAACGGGTGGGGGTGTAAATGTACTTTTTTTAGTTCTTCGTAAATAACTCGTAAACGCTGGCCAATAGCAAAAAAAAAATCCAGTACATAAGTAATTATCATAAAATTTTCTACAAAAAATATTCAATAGGTACACTTTTTTGCTGGGTTCAATATTGAATGCGATATGCAGGGAAGATTGGCAATAAAAAAAAAACTTACATTTCTTTAAGTATGGCACGTATATTCCTAAAAATAAAGTTCCTACATACATACATACATACGCTCTCGCCTTCATTCCCAGAGTGGAGTAGGCAGATGTACAGAATTACTAACAACTATTTTTAATTATCTTCTAAACCTAAAATATCACCAGTTAGGCAGCAAATGCGATAGACTAGGCCCAAAACTGGAAAACGCGTCTCTAACGTCGTGTCGCGTATATTTATATTATAACCATTTGTACCTATAGTCACTTACCTTATTTATTACTTACTTAGCTAAACAGAGACTCCTGCCTGCAGACCAACTGTACAAACAGTTTCGCGGGAATATTGTTATATATTTACTTTTGTACCGTGCCTCATAATATAATAAATATAAATATAAATATATACATAAAACGATGCAAGCGGCGAGTCATGTAACAGTTGGGTGAAAACGTTATCAGAGGGTTTTGACCCTGTACAATACGGATCTGCCGGTCGCCATTCCGAAATTTGAACCAGAAGTATGCTATAGCGGAAAAGATGCAGCCCATACAAAACATTTCTTGGTACATTTTGTAAATCGTTGTTTCAGTACCCTAACAAAGGTCCGATTGTTATGTTTGTAAATATGTTGTAAAGGACAACATCCATTACCCAAATTTTTCGTCCCTCCAGGTCTATGTATTTCTCCGCCATCTTGCAAAAACAGACACTTTTTTCTGGTTTTTGCCGATACTGTCGTTGAAGTTCATTCTATTGCTAATCATGGTTCTAAATGGTAAATTTGCTAAAGCTTTTGTGTTCTAACCCCTAGGGATAAAGATATGAAATCGTTTATGAGGGGAGCAAGCGTTAAAAATTGTAACTGTTTTCTAGTTTTCCTTCTATATTTACGTTTTAGTGAATTTTAGCTCAAACTGTAGTTCCACAATATTGTAGATCACAAAATTTGCTGTTAATTCTGGCTTGAAACATTTTTTCCACGATTTCTAGGAACGAAGATATATGTACCCGATTAATCCTCTTAATGATCACGGTGGATGTACCCCCTATGAGTCTCCGTATAAAATAAAACTATATAATAATAAAAAGAAGTTTAATAACATAGCCGCCATACTTTTAGGGCAAAATAGTACAACATAGCACACTAGATTCGGATACGTCTACAGGCACAGCAACAGTCGGTATCATATAATCATCAGAACTGGCACGGGTTACTCAAGTTCACGTCCACGTACTCTCCGTACGTGCCCAGGTGACGAAGCCTAGGATTTTGACTCATTGGCCCGTACACACCAGCTTGGAAGTAAGTCGGGCCCGGGTGACAAAGTTTAGGTTCAGAGCACGTGCCACAGTGGTTCAGGGGGCCGCCGCAGCTTGCATTTTTACGTTTTTCGAAATGGTAGCAGCAATTACCCTGACAAAAGAAAAACTAAAAATAAAACATACGCCACAGGAGCTTCGTGAGATTTAAAATCACTCAAACCTAGCCAGGAGAAGGATCCTTATTTACATAAGTAGGCAAGTTTCACAACTTGGACCCTGCGAATTAATTAACTCCCAGGTAAAAAGTAAAAATCTCAAGACAAAATTCTTGGCAAAAACTTTTCGTAATTCGAGTAATACGACGCTTTCTGTTAATTACTGAGCTTAGAGAGGAAATTTGAGAACTTTGGGTGGCTTATCCGACCTCCTTATCACAGGTGAAAGAAATCATACCGAGACTATGAGTAGAACTAAATATATTTAACATGCTTAAATAATTTAAAGCGTTTTAACTTAAAGGTTTTATTGAATAGATAAAGATCATTCCGCGTATTTTTGGACCTCCCCTCGTATCTATTCGGCCGTAGTATTGGTAAAATGAGGTTATAATTTTCACTTTTTCATAAACAAAAATAATTTTTAATACATATTTTGCCGTGTTCAGGAGCCATATATATAGTAATTTGCAGGTGTCACAAAAATCTCCGTTTTTTAGTGGTCCCATTATTTTGTCCCTTTAATGGGACCACGAGGGAGAACTGTTTCTCGTAGTCCCATTAGTATTTACGGTTGCGGAAATTTTCACCTGTATATAGAATTTAATAGAATTACGTAGGTAGGTTTCAAGCAGTTTTTCAGGAGCCCCGGCGGGCCACACCTCCCAGAAATAGGCTGCGGCATTATCCGCTGCCTCGGAGCTCCGTCGACACTAATTGATTTGAAATTAAGAATGTCGGCGGAGCTCCGCGATAATTCTGGGTGATTTGGCCCTCCAGGCCTGCTACAAACCTAACATAACCGAAACCTATATACGTATTTACATTTTTAGCAAACCACGCATCCCTATTTTAGTATACAGGAAGTAGATAAATAGTAATGGGACTACGAGAAACAATTTTCCCACGTGGTCCTATTAACAAAATAAAGGGACCACAATAAAACGTGGACAGAAATAAAATGTTGTTAATAGCAACAATACTGAACTGTTCCTTTAGTTTTTTTTTCAGATGAAAATAAAATTAATATAAAGCATTCGATTTCTTATAATTTTGCACAAGGGCTACCAGCCAAAGACTTCTATAGTAGACACCAGTGATGTGACTATTTTCTCATCGATTGATAAACTCTGGTCACCTATTTTATTTTTAAAAGCTGCCCATAGAATGACTATTGACGACGCGTTAGCCTAGTTGGTAGTGACCCTGCCTATGAAGCTAGCGGTCCTGGGTCCAAATCCCAGTAAGGGCAGATACTTGTGTGATGAGCACGAGTATTTGTTTCTGAGTCTTGGATGTTTTCTTTGTATTTAAGTATATATTTCTCTATGTAAGTATTAATATTGTTGTCTAGTACCCATAGTACAAGCCTAGAGCTTAGTTTGGGACTAGGTCAATTTGTGTGAGATTGTCCCTTGATATGTATGTATGTATGTATTTAGGCCAATTATGGTATGAATAACGTAAGTTGTTGGGCTTAACTGCACGCATTACAAATGATGCGAGCAGCAGAAGATATAGTAATAATACCCACAGCCCACTTACCCTCTAGACCCCGCACACAAAGGCGCCCCCGTAAGCCAAGCTTAAGCTCACAAAGCACTAACCGGTAGCCACGCCCTCAAACAGTGTTTTAGTACGCGGCACCCTGTTGACATAGCAACATGACATCTAAAATATGCCGTATGGTATGGTTACGTTGTGTGAAAAGTGTAGCAAGACATTTAGCCTCCAAAAGGATGGAATTTCATTTCACAGGTAAGCTGTTATTACTTAAAACAATAACTTATTAATTTAAAGTGAAAATTTTATTTCCAAGATGGCGACGGTTTGATGCCTTTCAACAGTAGTCTGTCTCTTTCTTTCACATAGGTACTGATTTTGCCAATTCCGTATTTGTCTAATTACTGAAGTGATGTGAATCTTAGGTTTTGATACCTAAGATTCACAAACGTTGCGTACAGAGCAAACTTTTATTTTTTTAAATAAATTATGTCATTAGTTGTATTAAAATGAATATTACTTAAGTAAAATTATAAAAACACTAATGTTAAAATGTATTTCTATTTATACTAATAATTTCAGTAGACTCAATTCAAATGTGGCTCAAATAGTTAAGCGTAATAAAATAACGATTCTGAGTTGGCAACTTATAGCGGCAAAATTTGTATTACCGCGTAATTTCTATAAATAAAATGAAAGTATTGCATAAAAATTGGGGTGCAGACTCGTGGTCACCCCAGTTTGTCACCCCAGTGCCTTTCGACGGAGCCCTGCCTATGGCAGGGCTCCTATTTCTGAGCGATTTGCCCTTCGGGCATCTTAAGATACCTAACGAAGCTAACCTACCCACTTTTGCGGAATAAAATGACACGATCGCTAGTCGCCTGCCTATGGTCACGGATAAGAAAACGTTATAAGAGATTTTGAAGAACACCAGCTCAACTGCGGTTCCTGCGTTATTGGAGCGATGCGGGAGGAATGTGTTTTCACTACGTCAAATTACGTGAGACTTCAGTCGGGCGTCTCGGCATCGCCGTTGTCAACACGTGTTATTTGGATTGGCCGCTCCAAACAAATTGCACGAGATTTTGACCCGACATGTAGATTTATTTTTAGTATTTGAATCTTTGAATAAAAACCCTTTTCTCGTATTTTTAATCATTTTAATAAAAAAAAATGATCACTTACATTCTTTAGTAGGTAGGGGAGAGTGGGTTACAGTGGATCACTTTTTTTTCTAAGTCCTGCAATTCCAAAATTTATGGCTAAAACATTATTCATTGAAATTCAATTACAATATGGGTATCTAATCTTCAAAGAAAATTGCATTTATTGGCGAATGTTACATAAACTTTCAAGTTACAGCCACTTTTAAAAAAAAGAGGGAAATTATCCACTGTGACCCAAGACTGGGGCACACTGAATCTATAGAAAAAAATACAGTAAAATACAAAAAAAACATAGTATTACTTATTTATTTGTACTATTAGACAGTATTTTATTATATAATCGAAACAGTATCATAAATATTTAGCAAATATCACTGTTAACGCAAGTTAAAAAAAAAACTTAAAAAAAAACAAAAATTCTCCAGTGTGAAGTCCAATGTTGGTTTTCCAAACTCGATTGCGAGGCATTTTTAGCTGCAAAAAGTAAGGATGAATTTTAGCTTCACGGATCACACTGGATCATCAGTCCACTGTGACCCAAAACGAAATTATCCACTGTGACCCATAGACAGTCATGAAACAAAAAATATAACTAAAAATAAACTACTTATCCCAAAGATAAATCAACATAGTTTACAAAAGATTTAAGAAATAACAAGGGTAAAACAAAAACCTAGTATTAACATTTCTTATTCACATAGAAATAAAACATTTTTTTAAATCACGTAAAAATATACTTTCGTACTTACCAAGTGACCGGAGTATGACAGCTCGTCAACCCGCTTCGATACAGCTTAGTGAAGGCGAGTAGCGCGGAGGAGAGGCGTATGGACGCGCAGTAACAACGCGTTTGTTTGTGTGCGTAAAGCGCAACACAATGCTAAGTTATAGCAAATAATCCACTGTACCCCGTGATCCACTGTTACCCATTCTCCCCTATATTTTCTCCGAGCGTGTCCCATCACTACCCCTAATGGCGCGCACCACGACGTGCACACGTGATTATTCGTTGACTTTAAACTGGCCAATCGGGCGTGTCTGATTTACTTCTCATAGACTTGACAAAACTCCAGAAATACTTGATCAAGATTGCAAGTTGGAGTTTGTCCAGTTTATTTATTGGTTTCCATTCAATTTCCAAGGATGTAAATGATTTTAAATTGACTGAGTACACATTCCTATTTAAATTGATATAACTTTTTAGTGGTGGGTCACTTTCGACATTTCAACCATAATTTTAAATTCAAAAATATTGAAATTGTACAATGTTGAAATCCCAAATATTTTAATACTATACTAATATTGAGCTTGCCATATTAAATTACCGAATTAGTTGTGTCACTGTGTGAAATAGCGTCATTACGGTTACGTATCAGAACGCCTACAATAAATTTGCCTATTTTCAAAATACCTAATTTATAAACGCCTAACATCATTTCGCCTAAATATTGAATGACCTAAGTTTACAATGCCTAAATTTAATTCCCCTATTAGGCTAAATACCTAATGGATGAAATACCTAATGGATGAAATACCTAATGGATGAAAATACATAATGGATAAAATACCTAATGGATGAATGGATTCACAAGCGTTAAATCTCCACCTAATAAATGGGATCAGTTCCTAGAAAATGCAAACCAACTTGCTTAGTTAGGTTAGAGTTGCGTCAAGGCATGAAGCGCCGTAACTACGCGGAATAGGAGCTCTGCGCAGCGGAGCTCCGTCGACTTGTTCGTACACTTCTTTATTAAGTGACTTTATAAAGGAGGAAATTAACACTAAAAATATATAAAATAGTAACTCTAACCTAACCTAACCTAGCATATCGGTTTGGTATTTCGTACATTAGGTATTATACACTTAGGCGAAATAACCGTTAAGTATTTAAAAATTAGGTATCTCAACCTTAGGTATTTTATCATTAGGAAAATCAAATTAGGTAAATCATCCATTAGGTATTTTGTCCATTAGGTATTATTCACTAAGGCGAGATGTTCGTTAGGCGTTTTAAAAATTAGGTAATTTCGACCTTAGGTATTTTGAAATTAGGCAAATTAATTTTAGGCGTTCAGATACGTAACCGTCATTACTCATCTCGAACAATTTTAAAATTCGATACCTTTCAAATATGTGCAATCCTAGGGTTGGTCTCGGACTGTCAAACCCAATTTGACTGCATTTGATATTTGCCTAGAGCTTAAGGGCGTTTTCACTAAAAAGTGTACCCAATTAAGGAGTGAAATTAAGGAACTTTAACTTTGTCAGTTTTGTGACGAAAATTAGCCGTACATTGCGGCCGTCAATGTATAGCTAATTTATATCACAAAACTGACAAAGTTAAAGTTCCTTAATTTCAGTCCTTAATTGGGTACACTTTTTAGTGAAAACGCCCTTAAAGTGACTACTACATAATAGGTCGAGCACTCAAATCTCCTAAAACACAAATTGACTAATGCCGAAAAGACCTAGAGCACATTACGCTTAATGTTGGTTTTTGTTTTTGAATGTATAGGCGATGTGAAAAATAAAAATACAAAACTATGCCATAAAATGTAAATATGTTTATTCATAATATGGATAGCAAATAAAAAAAAGTCACTCCGGAATATAGAAATATGAACACAAAGAGGTTTAACAAGGGTATTGCTATAAAAGATAAAAAAATCATAACCTACGTAAACAAAAAGGTAATCATTACAAATTAGGAAATGAATTTATACCAGAATGTCCAGACAGTTTGGGTAAATGCTATGTAGGAAAAATACGCACTAGTCAATTTGTGTTTTAGGAGATTTGAGTGCTCGACTCGCTATGTAGTAGTCACTTTAAGCTCTAGGCAAATATGAAATGTAGTCATATTGAGTTCTAGACAGTTCGAGATCAACCCCAATACTCTCCCTGCTAAAGACAAATAATCAACAAAATTCCTATGTTAGTCTACGCTAATATCTTAAAAAGTAGATAGCTCATGACGTCAAAAAATGCTATCACTTGGTTGGCCCGAATTTCAATTGCCATAATAATATTGTATTACTTGCCATAATATTCATTTGCCATAAAAGCACTCTCCATAAAGCCATAAAGTCACTCTCCATAAAGCCATAAAGGGGCTCTGATGCGTGTGCCCCTCAGCCGAACGAACGTCGGTGCGCACGCGCCCGTTTCCCGAATGTCTCGCCTGTACAACCGTCTCACTAGCCGACTTGGCTCGTTGGATGTATTTCTTACTTAATTCCACAATTAACCTTTTTCAGCGAAACCGAGGAAAACATAAATCCACGGTTCCCATTTTCAAATTATTATTTTATTTTCGATATCGTATTAAAGTAAGTTGACATAAATGTTATGGCACTACATACATTGCTTTATCTACCTAAATAATTATGTAAATTACCATAATTTTTTCAGAGTTAAGCTCTTTTGATGCAAACTTCTGGAATTAAGCCGTTTTGTTGTGGCCTTGAGAGAAATAAACCTTTTTGATTTGTACATTACAGAAATAAATTTTTATGATCATTGTTAAATTTAAAAGAGATTTTGGTACCGTAATAAAAATAATTATATATTAACGGGCAAAAATTTCAATGAAATATCTTTTCTTTGCTGTCACAAAAGGTACGAGTACTCAATTTATTTTTCCTTTACCTGTTTATTTTAGTGACCAGCTTCAAATTTCGAAGTCCTACAAAAAACATACATACATATGTCCTAAAGAAATAGGCCCTTTTGATCCGAACTTTGATATTTGAATCTTTTTTTAGAGAACAGGATGAGACTTTTTAGAACTTTAACTTCAAAGAATATATATGTAGATTTCTGTTTTAAGCAGAACTCTACTAGCGTTAAATAATTTCTGTTGATGATCTTAGTTAGATCTTAGTTAGGTCCTGGTTAGGTATTACTATTATTGTGTAAGTGTCCTTTGATCCTTTTGATTAACTTTTTTGTTTCGGTGCAAATGTTTGGCAATTTTTTGTAATAAGTATAAAATACTGTTAAAGCATGCTGTGCTCACCTGTAATTGGAGGAACAATTATATTTAAACCCTGATGTAATGCTTAGATTGTTGGTGATCCAAATAATAATAAAAAAACCTTTCAGGTAATTTTTACAAGCCATCGTATAGAGTCCAATAGATTAGGTTAGGTTAGTTTTATAACAATTTTGAATAGTTAACGGTTACAGAAAAAAATTCTTTATGGCAAATGAATATTATGGCAAGTGATACAATTATGGCAATTGAAATTCGGGCCGACGAAAGAGAGCCCAAAAAATGAAATAAAAAATAATAGATGCGGCAATATGAACGAATTGAATTTTTATGCATGTAAAATACCCGGAAATACCTCCGAAACCATAGATAAAGAAATTGGTAAACGTGATCAATTATTAATTATATAAATGAGAGGGTGGTGAAAGTAAATAATAACATATCACGACGGAAGTATTACTATAAATAATATATAAATAGTTATCGTGACGAATGTGGCAAGCATAAGCGCCGTTTTCGGTTTCTTTGTACCTATAGCACATCAATGGACAGTTGGGAAACTAATGTACCGGACCGCTGCCCCCAAACCGGCTTAGTTTGCGCACTCGAAAATTGAGGGCTGATACGAGCGTGTGTTTAACATAAGCAATAAGCGCCACCTAATGACCTAGTGGAGGCATTACGAATTGTATTTTTTTTTCATTTCAATGATCGTGTATAGACCATTTTGGGACCCTATTGAAGGAGTATGTGTGGGGCATTTTATTGTTCTTTCTTTCTTCCATAATAAACAGAAATCGGACAAATGGGCGTCGTTACTCGCAATAATGTGGACATGACTTCAAAGATTTTAATTAGGCAAATTAAATTACATTAATTGATTGATTACCCTACAAACAATTTTGATCCTTTGCAAGGTAGTAATAAATAAATAGTAAAAAATCTTGTTATTGTGGGGATTTATTAAAGCAAATAAACAGTAAGTAATTTTTTAAAATTTTGCGTGGTTAGTTTATTCCTTTTCACGGCTAAACTAAACTTATGAGGTGAAAAGCTCCTTTCGCAATCCGCGGATGTTAATCGAGCAAACTTAAGTAGATTAATATTAATGGCCACTGACTATTAATGACGTGAGTCTTTGTATTATTTATTTGTTACCGTCCTGCAAAGGATCAAGATTAAAGTTCAGGTAAGGAATCAATTGAAGTACATAATTTAATTTGTCTAATTTAAATCTTTAGAGTCATGTCCACATTATTGCGAGTAATGACGCCCATTTGTCCGACCTCTGATAATAAAACAAGATAATAATTATTGTAAAACTTTCTACGAGTGAATTTTACGGGAATACTTTGAGAAATAGTTAAGTATATAAATAGAAATAGAAATGCAATGGTGCACACCAGTTCTGTGTACGATGTACATCGACAGCCACATACAACAAAGATTTTCTTAGATTTCCCCGTGATGCGAGGTATAATATATTATGATTAATATCGGGGGACAGTCTCACAAAAATTAACCTAGTCCCAATCCAACCTCTAGGCTTGTACAGTCAACATCATAAATAAGTGATCATTTATATACCTTGTCACTTTAACGTCGTGTTTGAAATGTCATACAAAATTGTGAAACGATTGAAAGCGACAAGGTACATAAATGATCACTTATTTATGCTGTTGACTGTACTATGGGTACTACACAACGATAAACATACTTATATAGTGAAATACATACATAAATACATATAAAACATCCATGACTCAGGAACAAATATTTGCACTCATAACATAAATATTTGCCCATACCGGGATTCGAACCAGGAATCGCTAGTTTCGTAGACAGGGTCACTGCCAACTAGGCTAGCCGCGTTGTCAAATGTATTATAATGTGTATTATGTGTACCTAATTGTAATGTGTTAAACGTATGGATGTAAATAAATGATTACATAATAATAATAACATTTATTTTATTTTCCATTTTGTGACAACCCTTGCACATTGCGTGTGACAGCGTAAGGCCTTCGCCCGTCGTCGCCCGCGGCGTCAATAGGTAAGCATGTTCGTGAATGTTCGGAATCGGTCATTCTCGCCCGCCGACCCGCCGCCCGCGGCGTCCTTAGTTGTTTTAAAGTATTATGGCGGGTGGACGCTCACTCCGACAACACATTTTCAAATTGAAGCAATAGTTCGCTCGCCGATGGTAACGTTCAGAATGACCAAAAATCTGCTGTCCGCGGCGTTCAGCGTCTACCACCAGCCGATGCCCGTCAAAGGTGGCAGGTCAGAGCGACCGAGGCCTAAGTACTTAACGGGCGGTGGCGTCGCCCGACATTAAAGGCGTCTCCCTACCGTAGAGGGATTGTAATACTGTGCCTATTAATAGGCATCCGATGACAAACCAAGCTGCGTTCAATAGGTTGCATATTTATTGCAGCGTTGTTGTATTCACACAGTCTATAATAATAATATAGCAGTACTTTAAAACGCACATTACATAGTTCATGAAGTCCCGTCCTACTACCTAATTTTGAAATTTTGCATTTGACTGGTGGGGCGCGCCTTCGTGGATTGTAAAAACTATACCAAATTCCCAAAATTCCAGATGTGAAACATTGTCTGATAATAATAAATCAAGTCTTAATTTGAAAATGTTTTGGGACAGTATATTGAGAAACTGGCATTTTAAAATTGTGGTAATTCGGGAATAACCGGTTGTAAATACAACTGCATCTAGGCTAGCTAGTTGCAGATTACTGAGAGCAATCTCGAGGAACGGTAGCCAGCCCTCGTCGGAGATAAACCCCATCTGAGCCCTCTCCCGTCCACGAATAAACATTGCGGGCCGAGGCGACGCCTCGTCAGAACATACGATTTCCGAATAAGGACTAATCCTATTGCAACTTGCTTTGATGTTCAGTACAAGACCAGTTCACTGTTCTGTAATCATGAAACTATAATGAATCTACTGACACAACTTGTATTATTTTAGTCTCAGCTACCTGATCTCAATTCCGAAAGAATATTGTATTTCACTGTTTTAAAGCCCATTTGTGGCCTCGCATTTATATCTTCCCTCTCTTCTTCAAGTTTTTTAATAAAAGACAGATTTAAATATTTTTTGAGGTTTCAGTTCACTTCTTACTTAGTTTTGAACCGGGCAAATGAAATTGGATTTCACCTCGCCGTCAGCGTCGTTTATTCGGCTTTTTGCCCCGGCTTTGAGAGGATATTGCGTGGGAATCTATTCAGGTGGCGATTTTCCATACCTTAGTTCTGTTAATATTGGTTTTAACTTATCTTTTTACAACAAAAAATAATTTGATTTTTGAAAGATATTTAAAAAAACTAAGAATATATTTATATACTTTTTAGGTTTTCGTGCCCAAAGGGTGCCAACGGGACCTTAAGCCTCCGCGTGAAATTTATATTATATCCGCCGTAAAAAACACATGATAAAAAAGCGGTACCTATTATAGATAGATACAGCTCTTTAAAGTTAGGACTTACGGACGTACGAGCAGCGTAGGCATATTAATAGGGTCCCGTTGGGCTGCCTTCGGGTATGGAACCCTCAAAAGTAAAGATACTCGTAAGATATTCCTAGAATGTAAAAAAACATGTCTAGACTAGAGGAAACAATAAAAACCAATAAGTTTTGTAAACGTAATACATAAAATATATAAAATAACACAAATATATAATATTACATAAATACAAAATACATACAATTAGATAATTAGGGAAAATTAGAAAAACAAACGTTTACAAACGAGGAGACGAGTCGAGCTTTTAGTTTCTTAATTTAGATTCAAAAGTAAGAAGCCATGTAAAGTCGAAATCATGATTATATATATGTTTCCACGGCACCAAAAATATCTACACGCCACTTATCTTAAGTTGCACCGCAAGTAACCTGAGATGGTAAATTCATTAATTTATTTTTAGCTACGCCAATATGTTTATTTTCATTATTAGTCTTATTAGCTCAGGTGTGAGAGCCACCATGCCCAAAAATTGTGAACCATGAACTGCAGTCCTAGTGAAAAAGGGTACAAGTCGACTTAACTCCTAATAAAAAAGGGTATACTTATACATGAAGTATACAAATTCAAATTCAAATTCAAATTCATTTATTCTGTAAGTAGGCCCTGTAGGCACTTTTACATGTCTGAGTCTACCAGCGCTTCCAAGGGACTCTGTTGAGAAGAAACGCCGCAAGAAACTCAACAGGAAGTCTTTTTTTTTATATGAGTAACTTATTACTATGATAAACTTAAACTAACTAATTTAAATGTCACAGGGATGTACAGGTCCTAGGAGCAATTATGAGACTTAAAGTATATTCAATTTAAATTGGAAATGTAAAGTCTCCAAATTTCAGATAAAAATTAAAAATAGACATAGGTAAGGAGATGTAGAAAGTCTCCACGGTCAATAATACAATTATGGAGATGTAAAGAGTCTCCAAATGTCAAATTAAAATTAAATTTAAGAAATAAACATCCATAGGAGATGTAGAAAGTCTCCACGGTCAATTATGGAGATGTAAAGAGTCTCCAGATGTCAAATTAAAATAATAAGCATACAAAGGAGATGTATATAGTCTCCACGGTCAATAATAATTGTAATACAAACAATTCAGTCCCAAGCATTGTTATCATTCATATAATCTTTGATACTATAATACGCTTTAGAAATTAGTTTACGTTTAACGTAACTTTTAAATTTATTTACTGATAGATGAGTAACACTACTTACTACTATGAGATGAGTAATACTAGACATAAACCCTTTTTCACTTGATCTTCAGACGACTTATACCCTTTTTCACTAGGACCCCAGAGTGTCAAACAGCTAAGGGTTTAACTGGACGGCGACAGCAGCTCTTAGTTAATGTCGCGGTACCGTTTCCACGACGACACCTAATGAGTGTCTAAAACTAGTGTCCCCGTGGAGACGCGTACCTTTAAAAGTGATAATTTGGTACCCGTGCATCTTCACTGATATAGCGGGATGACACTTGTTCGCCATCAACTTGGTAATTACTCTCCACAAATGGTTTACCGCGTTGACGTAAGGTTCGACGTGGCTCACAGGCAGGCTGCATTAGCACCATCGGCTGGATGTCCTGCAACAAAAGAAAATGCATTGGCGACGATTACATACACAGCTGAGTAGTCATTAATTGGTAATAGCAAGTAAGTAGTAACACGGCAGCTTATTTGCCCAATATCAACCCATTGTCACACTAAGTTATTGCACCAGTGGACTATGGCTGCACGACAGCTAGAGCTGCACAAAGCAAATGTTGCGGCACTGTTTCCATGACGACACCCAATCTATATACTGAGTATTTATAAAACAAAGTGTACCCGTGGAGACGTACCTTTAAAGGTTTCTGCCCACTACACCGTGCCCACCATGACCGTACTTTGAACGTATCAGGCCCGGAAGGTAATTAATATTAAAATGTTGGTCGGTGACGGAACGGTCTAGTAGGCATAGTCTCATACTTTTCAATCAAAACAACTTTTTTTGTCTGACACGTTCCTATTACGGTCATGGTATGATACGGTGTAGCGGGTACAGACCTTAATAGTGAGTATAGAGTACCCGGTCTTTTGCTCTAGTACAGTGGGGTTGTTCTGGTTCGGCTTCTGTCAGGTAAAACGTCTCTACACATGATTTTGTTGCGCGGCGTGGGCGTAAGCCAGTCGCTACCTCACAGGCACGCTGCGTCAGCGCAGTCGGCTGGTTCAACTGCAACAAAAAAAAACTGCATTCGAGGACCATTGCACATACTCAACACTAAAAACCTCAGGTAGAAAAATAGATTATTGCGAGATAATAGAAACACGGCAACATATTTGCCTAATGAACCCGTCGTTACAGCAAGTTATCACACCAGTAGTGTCTCCTTTTTTAGGGTTCCGTAGTTAAACTAGGAACCATTATAGTTTCGCCATGCCTGTCCGTCTGTCCGCAGCTTAGCTCAAAGACTCTTAGTTCTAGAAAGCTGTTATTTGGCATGAATATACATACTAGTCACGCTGACAAAATGGTAAAATAAAATATTGAAAAAAAAAACAAGGTATGGCGATGGAGCCAGTAATGGACAAGCCACCAATAATGGACACTTGATTCTTATTTTACGGAAGATAAGGGTTATTCATTTGTTTTGCAACAATCAATTTAGGACCTTATGAAATAGAATTAAGAGTGAAGTGTCCATTACTGGTGTCTGTCAGCTAAAAGTGTCCATCATATTGGCGGGTTTGTGAAAACAATTTTTCTATTAAGGGATAGTGAAATATTGAGATTTTAGGAGATATTGATCATTTTAATCGGAATTTTTGCAATTTTTCCTTATGTTATGTTATGAAAAACCCTTAAGTTTATATATTATTTTAATATCTTTTCAGTGGTTTCTTACATTGATAGAATCATTATGAACTTAGGATGTTTTTAAAGCTACATACCAGTTTTTTTCCATGACAACTTTTTGTGGAATCTGACAAAGTTTGATTTTCCATACTAGATGAAATACAAGCACCCATGCTTGTATCCCAGTACACTTAGTATGGAGAAAGTAACTGCGTGATTACACAAAAAGTCGTAATGAAAAAAAAACTAGCATGTAGCTTTGAAAACATCCTAAGTACCAATGTAAGGGTTAAAAATTATATCAATGTAAGGGTTTTTCATAACATAACCATAAGAAAAAATCTAAAAATCGCTGAACATATATGGGGGTGACTCGGATGCCTCTTAAGGTGCTCTACCTCTGGACTTTCGATGTACGTTTTATCCTGGGGCACACTGTATACAAGGACTTCGCATTAGCGCGCTAAATGCGGGACGGCATAATTATGCTTAATGGCGGTGTTTAAGCACACTACTTACTTTTAGTCGTCTTTTGGTCGCAAAGCCGTAAGGATACCCGAAGTGTGCCGTCAAAAAGTGCGGATATAATATAACGACTCAAAAAAAAAGCTTATGTAATCTAATTTTATTTATGAAATATAACACGCTGAAAAAGTGTAAAGCATGTATTAAACTAATATAATTTTCCATAAATATCATAAATGATTGACATCTACTGTCAAGTAATCCCATCTCTTTCTCTAACGCGCGTTAGATAAACAGGTTAAAGGACGTGACAATAACATAGTTAATAACAATAAAAGAAAGCAATAGAGTAACTTTTTTAGCTATGCGTAGCCAAAAGACAAAAAACGGAACCCTTATAATGGCATTTTTTTTAGCTTTCCTGTACACGGGACTATGAGAGAGAATTGCCGCAAGTTAATTTCTGTCAGGATTGTCAAGCCCGTAGTTATGTAGCCACCCTTAGCGTCTATTATTATTTTGAACAGAGCGTTACTCACGACAAGTTTTCGGCTAATCAGAACAGATTTACAGCGAAACATTCGTTGCTTAGCAACACTCATCCGCTCATTGTTACGCTCTACACCGATTAGTTTCCGATTTGAGACTCTAAAGGGTGCGCCGCTTACATGACCCTAATCTGAAACCGACCCATAACATTCCCATTCTTTTATATTTTTTCACAACCTTAAACCTCCACCCAATCTGTTCCGGATAAGCTTGGCGACTAGTGTACTTACTCAGGTGGTCTTAATGCTGGTTCTTCGGTAAAGTCGTAAAACATAATAATCCTTAAAAAAATTGCAACTTACTTAAGATTTTCGCAAGCATGTATATTATTATCTTCTTCTTGTAAATTAGAAACAGGGCTCCAGCAAGCGTGGCGTTAGTGATCCAATGAAACCGAGTGGTTACCTCAACTTCAGTCTATCTTCATCATCAGTTCCAGTCAATCAAGAATATCCTCGAGCGACACTTCTATCGGCTTCTTCTGTGTTAAGAAACAGGCAAATGGGTTCCTTTCTCGGCGCAGCGGGACTTTGGCAGGGTCACACACTTTCACGGGCTCTTTTATCGGCTCGCATTCAATCGCCACGTCGTGCGCAAGGCTCAGAAAGTTGGGCGTCCCAAACGGCGAGTGCTGCTGGTCCTGCATACCGTTGCGCTTGAACGCTGAAACGGGTAGCTGGCGTACCTGCAAACGACCAGACACTCCCGTTTAATCTGGCTCCACTAATCTCAAATCGTATCTCGATCCACTACATAAACAATCAAATTACTAGCGCAAAATAATACGTGTGATGCAAACCGAATCACTAAACTTTGCCCTGTAAAATTAATTTGAAAAAATCCTTGAGCTCTCGCAATATTAGTGAAGTGCTATTATTTACTTCAACGCTCTGTTGAATACGGTAATTACACGTCTTTTTTATGATGCCCTTTATAATTTCTTAAGTTATTTACGCACCAGCAAATTTATCGCTTCTGAACAGGCAGTTTCTTCATTGGTGATATGGGTATTACTTTTGGATAGTCGCCCCACCATGCGTATTTCCAACTTTTGCAAATATGTGATATTCCACCACTCTTGAAATGTTGGTCCTGAAGCCCATTTCTCTTAAGGGCAGATGATGGTAAAATATGCACCTGCCGAAGGTGACTTGATGGTTATTCAGGTATTTTTCACCTGCAGCTTACATTTCGGGTCCATGTTTTTTTAAAGTTTTTTATCTTTCTTTTTTTTGATAGGAGTCACTTCCTGAGTTATTCTTCGAAATATTGTGCGTAATGGATTAACTTCAGTGCATACGCAAGATCCATAACAGCATTCATGCGCGCAAAGATACCGAATCGCTCCCCTATACCCATGGATCTGATCTTGCATCCCGTTACATCGGTATGCAGATCTCGGTAGTCTACCATGAATCGTTGGAACGTACCGTTCCTGAAACCAACCACAAATATAATTACTACAATGTAGAAGTCGTTGGTTTCAGTATACGGTAGAATTTTCGACAATTCTACAAAATCTACGTTAAAATAATTAAAAAAAAATACGTACAATACGACCGTCCTCATACCGATAGCACGGTATGACGTATTTTGTCTTGGTTGGTGGGCATGGGTTATAACAGCAATATGTTTTGGAATGCGACGTAGGGTAACAAATCTCGCATAACTCCTCTTTTTTCGGCCTCAACCGATGTTCATGATCGCTGTGCGTCGCCCTCGGCGGTGCTGTTTCCGAAGGTTTCTCGCAACAGAACACTTTCTGACAGCGAGGAAGACGGGGGCAACAAGGAGGAGGGACGTTTTCACAGCATTTTATTGGACCGCAAGGTGCTACCAACATCGGTTTGACAGTGTAATCACTACAATCCTCTATATAACAGCACTCCATGATTTTTTAGTTATAAAGTCTTGGAGTTTTTTTCTTCTTATATGTTATATCACTTTTTATACGTAAAATTTTTGATTCGGATGCCTTTTATATTTTAAAACATTTTAAATATATACTTTTAATTTTGAAGAGTTTTCCGAAGCGTGCAGTCTGTTCGATGTCACTTTTTGAATAAATTCTAATTTATAATAAAACAGAAATTATCATTTTTTATTAACTGCCAGTACTTTTTTCACAAATACTATAAACTTTTTCTTTGCACAGAACCATCGTTACATTCAAAGATTTTTAGGCGATTCTTAAGTTTAGTGCAAACGGGCATAAAGGTTTTAATTAACATAAAATTGTATGTAATTTTAGCCTAAATAGGCTAATTATTGCCTATGTGGTGGTAAAGTGGGTTTATGCCCGGGATACACGAGGCTAGTTTTTCAAGTCAGGATAGCGAGCTAGATAGCTTGCTAGAAAGCTAGTAATACTGTCCTCGCTTGGACACATGCTAGTGCTGTCTACATGACGCCAGTAAATTTAAGCCAGTCAGGTACCATTGCAGTGACAGTAACAACACGTTATTGAAAAAAAAAACTCCAGTCCGGTAGTATAATGAACTGCATTCGTAAAAGAAACACAATACGACTGAAACAGTTAGTTCGGAAACTATGTCAATTTAAGAAAGATGTATTAGAAAAATATGTTTCGACACCACATATTTTTTTTAGTGCTGATACACGCATAGATTTATCTTTATAAGATGGAATGGTAGCATTCCATAGACATTCCTTCTCACGGTACAATTGTACAAACTTTAAATTAACCTCGTTAGCAAGTTTAGGCATCTAGTAGAAGAAAATACGTAATAAACAAAATCACATGGTCACTGCGCACTAGCCGAACGGATACTAGCTTCGCCAGCCACATGAAGCTAGTAAACAAGCCAGGAAAGTAAAATCAGTGGTGGGGGGACGCTACTAGCCTAAAAATAGAACTCCATCCTATTAAAAACTGTCCTGGCTTGTAAACTAGCTTACTAGCTAACTAGCTTAGAAATGAAGACAGTTTTGTCTACACGAAGCCAGAAGTACTAGCTTGCTAGCTTACTAACACTAGCTTGCTATCCTAGCTTGAAAAACTAGCCTCGTGTAGCCCGGGCATTACAGGCATTCTACTCTAGTACTATCAGCATAAAAAGAGGTTTGGTATACCTATACTACAAGTTTGGAATACCTATATGTAGGTTTTAAGACCAAAGATATATAGTGGACGTTTTTATTGCGTGACTAAACGGGATAAAACATCCGTCACTTTCGAAATTATAATATACTTGTCAGAAAGTGACAAATGTTTTAGACACGTTTTGTCAGGCGATAATAGCTCTAAATAAATTTTATTTTTATTTTAGCATACTTCACAATAACAATACGTTATTATACCTCGCGTGTATAATACAAAAATAATGTCAGTGTCAATTATGTTTATTTACATTGCACTAAAATATACGTCTTATTTTATTATATTCTGGCAATTTTCATAACAATTTTGAACGTCAAATTCTCGTAAACAAGATATGATGAATTGGTTGAAAGAACATAACATGTACAACTCAAGTTAGTATGAATTTATTTAACAAAATAAAGAACGATTTAGTAAGTACCATATAGATGCAATTTAAAAAAAATGTGGTCATTCAGATCTACATTGCCACCGTATCATCCAACATTCAATCCGATTGAAAATATTTGGTCTATGGTTAAAGGATATTTAGAAAAAGAAACATTACACTAAGCATGCAAAGCATTATGAGTTTAGCAACTGAACGAATTAATACAATTACTGTTGAGGACTGGGAAAATACTCGTATTTGTGGCCATGTCGAAAGTGAAGGAATAAATATAGATGTCAAGAAGAGGAAATGTATTGAACTTCAATCATAGTATTAGCTAGGTATGAGTACTTGTGAAAGCTCAGATGAGGATTTAAATGATAGCGACTAAAAGCAAAAATAGGTCATAGGTACTTATTCCACTTGTTTAGGGTAAATATGTTATCTTATTGTGTGTATTATGTTATTGTTGGTAATTTTGTACCTCTGCCTACCCCACTCTGGGAATGAAGGCGTGAAGACATATATGTATGTATATATGAATGTTATATCATTTAATTAGGAAAAAAACTTAATTTATTTTCCTTTTCATGCGAACGGTACAACCTCTACAAATCGTCCCTTCACTTTCTCAACCTCGTATCTGATCGAATAGTTAGATAGAAAAAGCACTCATGTTCCCTGAGGAATAAGTCTACTTTCCTATCTAACTATTCGATCAGATACGAGGTTGAGAAGGTAAAGGGACGAAATGCAATTCCACGCTCTCGATAATTTATCTATAAGTAGTAGGTATTCATAAACGCAGAAATATTGTAAAATTGCTTTTTCAAGAATAAATTCAGACACCCTTACTTTTCTGGATATAAAGGCTTGTTTACACTTTGTGAAGTAAAGTGCAGGTAAAAATTGATAAGTTAACAAGTTTTTGCGATGATAAGTGTTAAGTGATGAGTGTGATTAGGAAATCGTTTACACATTGCTTAGTTGTGCTTTGTGCAGGTGCAAAGTTTGAAACAAAATGGAAGACGAACAACGATTAGAATTACGAAATATATTAAAAAGGAAAGTCGCGGTCATCGCTTCCGAAATCGAGAATGAGGTGTTAATTGAAATCGAGAAACCTTATAGGTCAAAGAAAACGGATCAGCAGAAGACTTAACAAGCAGATACTGTTTACACAGTGTTTAGTTAGGACGTACTGCGAGTGCGGGAAGTACGCGGGTGTGTGGTGGCAACTACTTAACAGGCAAATATAGACCGAGCGTCTATTTACTTTACTACGCACTCGCACTTCGCACTCGCACTTGCCACTTAACACCGAACATATGAACTTCACACTTGCACTTAACAAAGTGTAAACAGAGCCTTACGTTGCTTACCCCTACCTGCACTTGCTACTTCACAAAGTTTTAACAGGCCTTAGAGTCCGATATATTGATTTTACCCGATTAAAATGTACCTAATATCACCCGGACTATCATATAAGTAAACAACAAATTGACACCTTATTCGTCAAAATCGGATGGGTAGTTTAGGCGCAAAATGTGAAGTAAAAAATTTAACAATTCTCTTAGGACGCGGTCATCTTTCATCCACCGTGGAAATGATGAACGGAATCGGCAAGTAAAAGGCATTAAATCTGTCTGGAACGTTCGATTTGCATTGGGAAAATTGCATTTTCGAGTCGTCGGCGACAAGGAAGCGACGCCTGCAAATATTTGCGAATGTCTGCGAAAGCTTTGCTTTGGAATTTTGCTCTCGGGCTCGCTTGTGTACCGCGGGAACTAATGTGGCCTTAGGACGGTTATGGACTCAACAAAAATAAGTCCGGTTCAACCATGACGTGCATGGACGTAGTTTAATAAAGAAACAAGACGGTTATTAAGATTTGCAGCTGGAGGTGTCTTTTACTCAACCTCTGGATAATATGAGAAATAACCTTCGATATGTTTGGGAACCAAGGCACGAGGTTATAGAAAAGTGAACTCTATTGGTTCTTAATGGTTTTCATAAAAATAGGGGAGAACGCTTAACACAAAAGACTATCAAATCACTTGCATCGGCTTGTAATTTGTATGGAAATAAATAAGGTTGATGGGAGAAGGAAGAAAGGATGTTAAAATGCGCACTCACATGAATTTCCTTGCTTGCCGGGCATCGAACCCCGGATCACGTAAACGTCAGTCGATGACGCAAATTCACTTTACTACACCGTTAACCTTGTTGTTCTTTGCTTAAAAGTTCTTAAATAATTAGGTACGTCACAACCACGATGCTCACAATATGGTGGTTTAAGGGCGCATTTTCGATTCGTCGTTACGATCCGTCGGTTCAGCCTAAAATCGAACGACGGATTGTACGTGTGTAGCAATATCGCGTCCAAAATTCAAAAGAAATATGAATCGTCACGATATCGTTTCAGATCGATCGTAACGACCGATCGTTCCGTATAGGGCCCTTACGAAGAGTGATTTGACATAAAAATGTCCGATTGCGACGGCCGTAGATAAAGATGGCCATAGCATTAGTGCACATGTTTGATAGGGTTGGAAGTTGTGAAAGAGTAAAGCCTTTGCAAGTGCATAAACTACCTTATTAAAAAATATAAAAATATGAAATCCAATAGCAGCGAATGTTTGTTAAATGCAAAGTACACAGGTGCGAATATTTCGATCCCAACTGAAATCATATATAATAAAATTAATAAATAAAAATAGAACGTTAGAAAGAAGGACTTTTCTTTGAGTTGTTTGTTATGAAGTTTTTGTTTCAATCACGCCTTAACGGCTGAACTGTATTACATAAAATATGGGGTCTTTCAATTGACCGAAACATATTTTGTGTTTACACCATTACCTACATTTCACATTGGTTACATTGGCTTATTAAATAAGTTAGGTTAGGTTAGAATGACAACGTACAACTGTAAAATAATGCGGTAGGAAGTATCTCTTGGCGAAATTAAAGTTAGTAAAATGATATAGTTAGCCAAAAATGATGATTTGGTAAAATATTAGTGAACACACAGATACCCCTTATGAATGTGTAAGTAATGATTTTCATAACAAGAAACGTATCTACTAGTTTTCGTTTTGCATATTACGAATTGCATAATTTTGATCTGTATAGTAATCGAATTACAAAAATAAAATGCGTAATTTCTCGAAACACTAAATGATCTGTAGCCATAATCTGTGCATAATGAACAAGCATTATACTTAATAGTCATCCAGTATTTTATATGCATAATATTCATTTGGTACAAGCACGTAACCAAAAACTAAAAATCAAATCGATATGAATTTCATTATATAATGTTGTTATGATGAATGAGTGTTATATTATTTGACCGTTATGCTACCAAAAATACATTTTGTTTTTATGTTAAACGCTTTTATACATTTATGTAGTTATGACATTATGCAAAAAGTTATTAGACAGATCCCAGGCACTTAGCACAAAAAGTCTTAGTCCTGAAATAAATATGTATCAGGGAACAATGTCACACCAATTGACCTAGTCCCAAATTAAGGTCTAGGCTTGTACTATGGGTACTAGACAACGATATAAATACTTATATAGAGAAATATATACTTAAATGCATAAAGAACATCCACTCGGGAAAAAATATTCGCACTCAACAAATAAAATATTATGCGCTTACTGGGATTTGAACCCAGGGCAGGGTCACTAGGCCAACGGAAATGACACATACTCTGATACGTTTTATGCCGAAAAGCAAGCATAATCTAGTCTGCTAAATAAAGATGCTTGTAAAAATAAACACAAAGCATACAGCGACTACCATAAGAACGTTTTCCCGGTTGAGCTACTGAAGCAAACACCCGCAGCGTCGCACGTCTAACGTCCGCAGATACCTACTCGTAAGTATGTGGAATAAATGATAGACCGTAACACAAACTGATTGTTATTCTATTTGTCGGCTGGGAGAATGCACTTACGTTTTGTTAGTATTGCAAGTCTGGGATGCAAACATTTTACACGGCAAAATGGCGGGCTCTTACGCGCCGCCTGCACTCTGCTCTGTGCTCCATTGTCACACGGGACCCGTGGTTGTTAGAATACTTGCTGTTTAATGGTTCTTTTGTTAAGTTTAAATTGTATGTTATTATGAAAAAGTTTGTAAATTATATGAGAATACACGTCTTTCTAATAAAAAGAACTTAAACGTCTTTTTAGGGTTACGAAGTCAAATTAGGAACCCTTTATAATTTCGCCATGTCCGTCTGCCCGCGGTTTAACTATCAGAGACTCTTGGCACTATAAAGTTGAAAGCTGTAATCAGGCATAGTTATAAATTTTAATTAACATGCTGACAAAGTTGTAAAATAAATTCTTAATTTAAAAAAATAGTGTCACAGTACACAGTCTAGCATAAGTACTCGTAGTTACCTTTAATATAGCGGCCTGCACACGTAGATTTCGGACTGCGGGAAACGCCACGCGCCATTCCAATTTTCGCGCCGAACTGTACATGTAAATGCAACTGTAATAGTAAAATAGTAAAAAACCTACGGTTCGGACGGGCGCGTGGAATGGCGCGTGGCGTTTCCCGCGGTCCAAACTGTGCCGTGTAAAGGCCGCTAATGTATTTTTTTTCATTTTAGCATCGCGTGAGGTATCATTGGATAGCTCTGAGCACGGTGCTAAAAAAAAATACGGACGTAACCTTGTTTAATCATGAGTGAGCATGCAAAATGGCATCAAACCTAACACCCGTTACAGTTACATAGAAATTTATTTTCGGCACGTCTGTATATTCGCGAACAAAACGCATTTGAATTCATGTCACGACTAAATATAACTGCATAGCTACGATCCTACGGCGGAATATCGGTCATGTGTCGTTATGGAAGTGAACTAACAGCCAACGTGTTTTCCGTGTGAGATTTACAATCGGTAGAATGGAACTCTGACCCACCGTAGAACTGTGTCACTGTGACATTTTATTTGGCGATTCTTACGACTTGATTAATAACGTCGCTGTGACACAGGATACAGTTCTATTGTGGGTCAAAATTTCATAGACTAGTTATTTCTAAGGCCCGTGTTTTTAATATGACCTTGTGTGCAAAGCCCGTCTCGCTGAAACTAGTTGTATCGACGGACCGTATCGTAAATCCTTACTAATGCTGTTAGCTGTTATATTATATTAATATTCCCTCAGTAAATATATGTAAAGTTTCCATTCCACTGCATATTTCACTGTATATCTTTCTAAATATTACATAAACAAAAGTAAGACAGAGAGCCTAATCAACTATAACGTCAATCCCGAGTCACGCCGCGCAAGATCAGAGATAAGGGACGTTTACAAACGCCCCAAATAATATTATCAGAAGAAAAGGCGATTACTTCCAATCGACTTAATCCTTTCAGTCTGAACTGTGTATTCGATACCCTTGTACCTCAGATATTTCCACTCAACTTGAGCACCAGACACTGCAGGTAGGTACAAACGATAAATACCTTTAATAGTATATACGTACGTAACAAGTTTGAATAGACACATTTTTTGTTTTATTTTTTATTTATTTACATTTAAACGGTTCCTGCTAATGCTTTCAATACTAAAATAGGTACCTAGTTTGTCTTTAAAAAGTCAACTGGAAACAAAAGCTAATCAAGACAATTAATTGTTTTGTGAGAGGCTGCTTTGTTTAGGTAATAGATTATAAAAAAAATTCATGCCTCATGCCAACACTTTAAATTTTTAGGTTAGAATTTGCTTTAGACGATAAAACAAGTAGGTAGTTTGACCCGACTAAAAGTGGAGCCGATTGCTAAATTGACTAATATGTTAACAAAACTGATAAGTACTTACTGCACATTCTTACACATGGAAGTGCTCTCGCTTGTGCTCAAGGGTTTGCTAAAGGTGCTTGAGAAAATGGCAATGTGCATTAAAATCCGATCGAAATATCTTTTTAGGACGGCACACATATTGAGCACGTAAGTGTGCCTATTTACATATTTTACACGGAGAGCATCATTTCAATGAATTATGTAAACTGAAAAAAGGAAAATGTGTATGAATGTACGTTTATTTATTTATGAAGGCTTTTGTCAAAGGCGCTCGGGTTCATCCGGGTGATTCACGACCTATTCCATAAAAGGGTCCGTACCTACCGATATGAAGAGTTGTTGTAATAAATTCTACCGTTTGTATTGAGAGCATGAGGTATGTGTTGACATAGGGCTGACCTTGAGTGTACTCTGCTTAACCGTGATAAAGGTTATATTTGAACAACGCTTAGAGCACAAGATCGATGAAAAGCAAGCTCGTTATAATCCTCCCAAACGAGCTCTATGAGCCTTGCTAGGAAACAGAAAAGGAAAACTTGAAACTTTCTTATTTTAAACTGTCATTTATCTGTGACTACTGTATGTCCGTATTATGATTATTATTATCACTTTTATCGCTGGATCTATGTTTTTAAAGTGAAAATAAGTCTGTTAGTTTTCTGTAACACCCGTACATAAACCAGAATTTATTATACTTACATAAAAACCTTCATTTTGAATCACTCTATCTATTAATGAAACCGCATTAAAATCCGTAGCGTATTTTGAAAGGTTTAAGTATTTAAGTAAGAATTTATAAGTATGAAGGGATTGAGGTAAACTTTAAAAGTGTGTGGCTATTATTCGCTGGTTGAGTTGAGAATGCCATTATGGTTGCTCTACACGATGGCCCATCATGGGCCAACGTAGGGGCGGAGTGATACGTAAGAGTGAGATGAAAGAATATGTTGCTCGCTCTAACGTGTAAATGCGTCCCTGACGTTGGCCCATGATGGGCCATCCTGTAGAAGGATCATTAGACATTAAGGTAATGTAATGTTTTTATTACGCAATTGTTTATCGACGTCGAATTTTCATTTCCAGCTTTTTTATTTGTACGACAATTCATAATTTAGAAATGCATTACTTTCCAAATGTTTAAACGTATGTCCTAACCTAGGTTTCCTTTATTTTATAACAATCCAGGAAAAATAAACTGTTTAAAAAAATGCATTTCAAACCTATGAAAATTCGGACTAGTGAAATGGTGTTGGGATCGGAATTTCGACTTTGTGACAGCTAACCTACTACTGAAGTCTATAATTTAATATTATTATGTGGATAAGTTATAATAAACATTATTTTAGTCAATTAAATGTTTTTAATTGTCATTATCATATCAAAGCATCAGAAAGACGTTCATTGAAGGATATAAGACAGTCTCAACATCTTTACGGGCCTTCCAAAAGTATCACCGTTTACTTTAATCTTATCATTTATACTTCTAATTAAACCATATTAACCATAACGGCGTGCCACCAGAGGAATGGAGAAATGCAATAGTAATTATGCTGCACGAAAAAGGCGATGTCACCAAACTCGCTAACTATCGGCCTGTTTCCTTGTTAAGCCATGTTTACAAGCTCTTCACTAAGGTGATCACACTGCGTTTAACTAGCCGGCTCGACGCCGCAGACCAACCATTGGAACAAGCGGGCTTCAGGGGTGGCTTCTCAACAATCGACCACATACACGCTGTTCGCCAAGTGGTAGAAAGTGCAACGAATATAACCAGCCCCTAGTCGTAGCCTTCATAGACTACGAGAAGGCATCCGACAATGTGGAACACTGGGCAGTTATGCACTCTTTACAAAGACGCCAGGTGGACAGTAGGTTCATAGAAGCCATCAAAGCGGTATATTCCTCAGCTACTCTGCAAGTTAGGTTACACGAGCTGACGAACCCAGTTCCGGTAAAAAGGGGTCTGAGGCAGGGAGACACCATTTCCCTAAATTGTTTACCTCTTGCCTGGAGGTTGTTTTTAGGCTTCTCGGTTGGTCAAATAGAGGCATCAACATCAACAGGAAACAATTAACACACCTACGATTCGCTAATGACATCATACTCTTCGCAGAGAGCCTGGAAGATGTGGAAGCCATGGTCGCTGAACTGTACGACGTATCTGTAATGGTGGGTCTTAAAATGAACATGGCAAAAACAAAGATAATGTGCAAGAACACCGATGCCACCCACATTACAGTTCATGGACAGGTGCTGGAGAGGGTGGAAGAGTATGTCTACCTCGGTCAAATGATAAGTGTAGGAAAAAGTGTACAAGAGATGATGGAAGATGGGGAAAGGCTGTGGTTGAGTGGAGAGCCAGAACCGGGCGAAGAAACGTTGGCAGACAGGAAATGAGGTGGACCGACGATCTGGTCAAGGTGGCAGGAAGGTGCTGGATGAGGAGAACACTGGACTGAGATGGGTGACGAGCAGTGCAAGATGCCTACACTCAGCATTGGGTGGCTATAGGCTGAAGAAGAGAAGAAGAGAACCATAACGGCTGTTTCATACGTATTAAGTTGTCAAGTAGTTATAGTACATTACTACAGAGGCCGGGACAAAAGGGGTTGCAGGCCGAAGACATATAGACGGCCGAGCATAGCGAGGCCGGATAGGTCTGAGGCGGGCAACCCATATTTCCCGCCGAGGTATGTATAGTGCTTTTCTCAAACATCAAACATAATAATAATTCATAAAAAAAAAAAAAACAAAAATTACAAAGTCAAATTACTAGGAGTGCATAAACATTAAAAGTAACCTACAGTGCTCAGTCATCCGCGCTGTGTCGTGTGCGCCTGCCCGCCCGCCGGTGCCCCGCAGCGCACCGCCTGCGATCTAAGTTGCGGTACGCACTCCTAATTACCTTTGTTCTCCTAGTACTTTAGATAAACATGCAAACGCTTTGGTTGGATGCACGGCTTAGTAAATTAAAAAAAACAGCTATCTAGCCTGTTCATAAACACAGCCGCCATGTTTAGCCTAAAATAAAAATAAACGTTTATTGTTTTTTTAATACACATAGTGGCAGAATGTCATGATGCCTGTGCCACAAATTTATGTGGAATGGAAATAAAAAAAAAGGACTTTGCCGGCCTAGGCCTGCACGATTTATATGAAATTCCATAAACGACCTCTTGTCCAAGCCGCACCTGATACGTCATACTTGGCGGCCTATTATAAAGAACATAACATCAATATTTCATGGCATGTTTGAGAAAAGTTACTTTTTACTTAATTTTTAGCGACTTAAAGCGTGTCAACAATGAATTTAGTAATAAGGTACATGTTAAAATTTAGCGTGCAAGTAAACAAGTAGGTAGAATATAATTTTGCCTATTTTTCGGTTAGATTAGATTAGATTAGATTAGATTATTTATTGCTCAATATAAATTTACGTTAAAATTTGCACATTTTAAGTTATAAGATTTTACATTAAGGTCGTCATAAATGAAAATATATGAAAGAAAAACAGGGCTAAGGGTTAAGTTTGTGGGCGTGGGCTATCACTTGACACGTTTGGACTGGCACAATTTAGTTAAATATTATAAGATTGGAATGGATAGTTCAGAGTATAAGATTGGCAAAACAGTCACGTTCGTAGTTTGTGTAATCTTTTTTGAAAATGTCGAAGTGGACGGAAGACACTATTATAAAGTTTGTTAAAGAATATATAAAGCGCGATTGTTTGTGGAACATTAGAAGCTAGGCTATATATTAATTTGTCCTGGTTATCAAGTTTCTCGCCCACAGTCTCGTGAATGCTCTCGTTACCTTAACAATTTCATCCTTCACATTTCCTTAAACCTCACTAAATACAAAATTACTGAACTTGAATGCTCTGTTGATTGTCAATCTTGAAATAACTAAAGAGCTGATGCGAACACTTACTTAAAATTAAGTTCAAAAGGCATTGTCAATTTGTTTGAAGAATATTGTCTTTTTTTTTAACCGGCCGCGGATGATTTTCACGTAATTATTTAGAGGACCTCTAAATACACATAGATAGAGGTATATATAATTTATGGCGTTAAATAATATCGGAGCGGAAATTTTAAACATATAAGTATTCAGTTTTTAGTACAAAAGTACGCCCAAGTATGAATATTTAAATATCTCGGCTCCGATGCACTTAACGTTACATAACAAAATAGGTTTTAATAATTTACCACTTTTAGGAATGGCCGCTCACCTTGAAGATGTATGAATTTTACAAATGACAATACTTTTACCCAAACGCCTTTAGTTATCTACTTGACAACTTAAAACGTGTGAACCAGCCGTTACTGTTATGGCGTTTTGATAACATTGGGTACGTTAATAACATCGTAATATACTAATTATGCCCTTAATCATTTTAATCCTTACTCACGAGTAAGATGTTGCTGGAAACCACTTATATCTTAAGCATAGGATTAGCTGTTCAATTTACCCTTAATTAACTTACTCTCAGTTAGTTATGACTAAAGGTATAGGTACACAGACACAAAGGAAGTTAAATTTCAAAATATTTATATACCTACTCAAGTGATTTTTTGCCATTCTCAATTTATAAGCGTGTTAAAAGTGTGTAGTCTGTTGAGTTCAAATTTTCAGTCAATTTTAAATAAACTCATTGCTGTGCTTAAGACTTGAACCATTAAACATAGCTTAGAACCGGATGACAATGCAATGAGCAAAAATTAATTAATTAAGTACCTACTTAATCCGTTTTTTAACATAGTAAAAAAATGTTTATTGTTTGAATTAATTTCATTTATAAGTACAGCTTGAAAATCATCAGCTGTACATGTATCTTGAACTTAACATGCACATTACACTCTCGCACCTACCTAAAAATATACCTACCTATACTAAAAGTAGGAACTTGATATATAACTTTCTATATTTTAGGTAGGTATATTTAACGCCAAATGATTCAAATGAGTGCTTTGAATTTGAACGTTATAGTACGGGGTCTGATTGCAAGTTTACCTTCGACATCGAGTACCACATGGGGACAATTATAGAACTAAGGCAAACTTGGTTTTTTACGTAACTTTGGGGTGGTTAAGGGCTTATAAATGTCCCCATGTGGTACTCTATAATGTAGGTAAACAGCAGATAATGTGTGCAATCATATCCCGTAGTATAAAACTTTATTCAAGTTGAAATTTAGAACAAGGTATTTCATTTCTATCTTCTTTGTATAACCTTGTATATACATACGAATATTATTAAAGTATGATATTATGAATATTCTAGGTATTTAATAAAATAAGCACATATTTCTTTGAAAGGTTTATTTTTCTATAGTTGGAGCAGTCTACTTCCGCCTAACGTTAAGTGGTCATCAGAGTCCAGGATTGTGTTGGACTGACTCAAAACGGCATCTGTCACCATCGGCATTACGGTTAGGGAAATGCTTTGTTAAACTTTACTTATAAGATCCCAAGTTAAAGAGGAGTGGAACACGTGAGCTGGAAGGGCATTCCACATTTTAGTTCAACGACAAAACGATTCGCGAAACTTAGCAGTCGTCGCAGACGAGTGTGTCTGGATGCATACTAACAATGTACTTACTGTATGTAGGAACTTCTGAGAGATAACATTTTTGGGGGGCGAAACGAGTACTGAAAATACTTTTAATTTTTTTTGTAAAATGGGGTGCGATTCAATCAGTCTAAAAACTCTTTCCATAATTTAATTTAACTACCAACCAAAAGCATAATGAACGTTTAGCATAAAAACATATTGTATAATTTTTCAGGCATACTAACAAATAACACATAACATTAGTTAATCATAACGATCATTTTCTTGTTATTACTCGTATGCACTGCAAGTCAATTTATTTTTACTAGGTTAGGTTAGGTTAGAAGTGTGACCACATTCGTATTAATCAAAGACGTTAGAAATGTCTTCTTTTTAATCTATGCTTTAAGAAATTATGCATTTCGTTGCTATGCATAATAATTATTATATTGTTGGTTTATTTTAGAGATCGAAACTATGCAATTTGTGTTATGCAAAATAAAAAATATTATATTCATTTTTATGCAAATCGTTACACACCCCCGAAAATGTGCTTAAGTTGTGTGCTTGAGCTCAACTAATGTTAGAAGGAACGTATGTTTTAAGGAGCGTCCTAACTGAGCGCATTCGCGTGTAATGAGCATTCGGCGCGAACATCGAGTGGTGTGTAAGCATTCTACCGCTCGGCTCAACGTCCACACCACTCGAATATTCACGCGAATGCTCTCAGTGACAAATAATAACCAACTCCAGGACATCATTTACCGGGAAGTATACCGGAATATTATTCAATTCATGCACGAGCTTCCGCATTGGGTATTAGAATCATCCTACATATATTTTCGTATAAGTTTACGCCTTTACGGCATCAAAAATAGGGAGGAACCGTATGAAATATGACGGATATGGAAAACGATACCAACGGTATTGTAACGAGGGATGTCATTTGTCAATAAGGGTGAGATTTAGAGTTCCCTTTACAACTCGCCGCCCCCACGAGGCGGCGTAATAACCTGAATAACCTGAGACTTTATACAGCATCCCGCCGCAGATATAACGAACTATTCAAAAGGAAATGACACCTCGGATTTTATGAAAGCGCCATATATTTCCAGGTAGAGTTCCTCCCCGTTGTAGGGATGTTTAAGTCCGCCATTGATTACTAAATGAGTCGTTGTTATTGTAAGGTCTGTTCATCCTTACGTGTCTTATATAGTAAACAACTTTCTTACCTCAAAATGAACCTTTTTTGGCTAAAACAGCTATTTTAAACAAAATAAAGCAATCACATTGGCCAAGTGATGTCAAAAATGTTAACTCAGTTTACTTTATTTACGATAAAAGAACTGTTTTAGCCAAAAATTGTTCATTTTGAGGTTAGAAAGTTGTTTACTATATAAGACAAGTAAGGATGAACAGACCTTAGTCATATTTATGAGTTTTATGACTAGTGAAAAAGGGTATAATGTATAAGAGCGGTTCCGAGCGGTGCAGTTAGGTAGTTTAAGAGTGGATTCGACCAAAAACACTTGCGTAAAATCAAAGAACTTACAGAAGAAAAAAGCTACTGCAATACGAGGTGATATGATATAAATATTCATTCTCAACGAATCTGAAGCGACATCATTAAATATTATACACCAAAATTCTGGGCTAAATATGATTCGTAATAAAAAGGGCAGTTTATTTTACCACGAATACTTTTCGAATTTCTATACATTGTAAAAAATGGTGTGTCCTAATTCAAAAGACCTCGCAATGAAATAACTTCTCCATTATTTATGTAATATCTCTGAATTAGTTGTTAACAGTTAAAGCCTCCCCTTATTGGACCCGCGTACAATGTGACAGGAAACTTTAAATTGTCGATTTAGCGGAGTGGGGTCGTAGTCAATTGTTTCTAGGCGGCGTTCGCGGAAATATTCAAAGTTCATAATGTGGTGTTTCCCGCTCACTATAACTTAGAGGCAACAACAATAATTGTAGCTAGAACCCCTTAGAACCCTGTCATAATGACAGTGTCAAGTCACTAGTAGAAAATTACGTTAAAATTAATCTTGGCTAACTTCGAGAGGGTTCCACAGGGACTACAATTAAAGTTGTTGACAGTACCTAACTAATCCAAACCATATCACGGTTCGGTTACGTGTTACCATTAAATAGTTTATGAATGTTTGCGTTTTTTTTAAATTACTTTTTCAAGTAAAAGTTAAGCCGCTTCATTACTGGTATTCAAACTTAATAATAATGAATTAGTGGCATTTTCACGTGGAACTCGTTTAGTTTAAGTTTTTTGAGAATGCAAATGTCTATGGGTTACACATCCCACTTACCATCAGGTGGCCTGTGCGCTCGTTTACCTTCTCCAAGGAATAAAATAAAATAAAAAACAAGTTGGTTCTGTCGTTTATTCGTGAAAGCGTTACATACAGACAGACAGATAATCTCCCTTTCATGTTTATATCATTAGTATGCTAACTCATCATCATGAGCATTTTTTTGTTTTATTCCGCCGCCAAGTTTCGCTTTTATTTTGTTTTCTTACATACAGGATGTATCAAATTAACAAACAGTTAAAAATAACGCCGCCTTCAGTCGCGTGCTGTCACTTTCTGACTTGGCGATTAAGAAAGTTACAAAAAACTTCGTTTAATTAATAACTTTGAATTAATAAATAGAGTTTACGAAGATATTTTGGCCTATTTTTATATATTGCTCTTCTCTTGGGAACTGACCAATTTACTGAGACTCGTTTATATTTTCGTACCGAAAGTGAAGTCGATTAAGATGCGAAATACCGAATAATACTCATGTCATTAGTATGTCATAGAATATAATGGAATTCCAAAAAATATAATGATATAGTAATCCTCATAAGCGTATCAATTCGTTTTAATTTCACATTAATTATGTAAATCTCATACAGCATCATATCATTATAATAAAGTTATGGACTAGTCCTTTGTCCAGCAGTGGACGTCTTTCGGCTGACATGATGATGATGATGAAGGTTATCACAATTTCATCTGGTTCATTATCACAATTTATTTTAAACGTATTTAATGTAGCCAAAAAAAATGAAATTTGCTGTGCCTTTGGTCTCGTGTACAACCCTTCAAAACTCTGATGGAGTGTCATCAACAACGTTACTTAGACCAATTTCCGGGCAACAGTAAAATATACACCCTTCAGTAGGTGAAAAAAAGGTAAAACAGAGAAAGGAAACAATCTATTTTTATGCGTTAGCTGACCCTTTGATGTCGAAAAAGAGTGGAAGTTCAAACCGGGAAGATTTATGCCTTCGGCAGAAAAGGAAAGGCCTTTTGTTTAGTAAGTGAATATTTCGTTATGGTTTTTGTTTTAAATTGCAATTATGTTAAATGACGGCTTTTAATAAGAATAAGGTCTACGTCGGCAAAATTGCGTTACGTGGCTTTTATTTCAATAGGCTTCAAGTTTGTAATCGATGTTGTGTTACGTATGAACTAATATCAGTACATGATCGACATGATCACATGACTTGATGGTCATTAGACATTAAATCCGTAATTTGTACTTGTTAATTAAATAAATGAATGCCACACGTCTCGGAGCTCTTACAACCCAATCTACTCTTACACGTACAAATAGAATAAAAAGGTTAATTGTTCCTTATGTCTATTTATAACTTTTTAATAGAGATTTTAATTATCTTTAAAAGTCAATGGTTTTAATATATTTGTTAAAACATATACCGCTCTTCTTCGTAAAAGGTTTAATCAGCCTGCTTTACCATCCCGAATGTCGTTAAAAATAAGATTGTTTTATTGCTGTCGACAATCACTCTTAACTACCCCAGTAGGTATGTCATACGGCATTTTTGCTAACGTTAACGTTAATATCCTCTACATTGAAACCTAATTGCCATCATTCAAATTCAAGCAACAATCAAACTACTCGTATGTAGGTACGTACAGCAATTATGTAGAATGTCACTTGGCAAAATAATAGACCTTGTAGAATGAAACTAAGCTACAGGCACAAAATATTGGCATACAACCAGAGAGGTGATATTGCAGTCACAACCCGCGTCTGTGTGCAGTGAAGTATTGCAGTGAACTGCAGTGTACACGCTGTTGACATATTTAAAAGTCTTGCAAATGTATTGATGGAACCCAATTTTAGGTCGCGGTGCGGTGAACAAAGTATCCGAATTTGAATTGGCAAGTTCATCCCATACATATTCAGTTCCACGGAGCGACGCAGTGCGCAAAACTTTTGGCACTCTCGCTTGCATACAAAAAATGAAAGTGCTTCCCGCGATGCGATGCGACGAATGAAATGGTAAATTTCCCCGAGCGGCGCTGCCTGACCTACATTAGTCTTCATATTCTAAACCATAACACCTTGTCGTGTTTAATGATATCGTGCCATGGAATATAGATAATGATGCGGGAAACTGTTGTGCTGATATGATGTAACAAATTAAGGGCAACATTGCATAAGCCGCAAGTGGAGCTCAGTTTACGAGAAAGGAGAATGGGAAAAAATTTATGAACGCTGGCCTAGAAACCAATAACAATAAGCGCTATATCATCGGATATCCTTTTTAATTCTACACTGATTTTGTGTAGCGGGAAACCTCAAATAACTGAGTTTTTTTTTAAAATCTGGAACATCGGGATGCCTACATAGATGACTTTAGCATAATTAATTTGAAATACCGCCGTCATTGCATGACGATAAATTGGTGTCCCCTTGTTTTACAGACAGAAAAATTACAGAATTTTGTTTCACAGAAAATGTTTCATATACTATTTGGTCCTTGTATTTTTGCTTCGAATATTATTATTTTTTAAACTATTCACTTGAAAGAAACACATTCCACAGAAAATCAATTCAATGAATTTTATAATTTTATTTTTTCATTACACAAACTTATCAAACAAAATATTTGTTTTTTAGCGAATAGCGACCAAGACCTCTCTGGGCAGAACCGACTTGAATAGGTTAGGTTAGAAGGCTATGGCGGGAGCGAAGCGAAGCAAGCTCCCGCCTTAGTCTTCGAGGTTATTTTTTTTATATTTTAAATAAATAATATTAGAACAAAGAATATTTAATTTGCTATTCTATGATATGAAAAAAGAAACATTGATTTTTATTTGAAATAAAAAACGATGATTTAAATGTCTTCAAAGTAATTATTCTACATATTGATTATTCTATGAAATGATAATACGAGAAAAAATTTATATGAAATGAAATTCTAAACAAATTCAGTCTGTAAAATAACGTACAACCCGATAAATTACTTCACACAAAGATTTCGAAATACCTGCCAGAGTAATAGTTTTACAACTTACGATTACTTACCTATCCGGTGACATCTCACTTGTCCTCATGGGTCATATAGGCCAATTTGCCCACCCTCCTTTGCTATAAAGCTTGAGTGTCAAGTAATGTAACTTTATTTGCCGGTAGATTGGTGGCTATCCCCATCGTTATCTAAACATCCTACTTAATAATTATAATTTATATATGCGAAAGTTTGTGTGTTTGTTAGTCACTCCATCGCGCTGCAACTTCTGGACGGATTTGGATGAAATAGAGATAGCTTATGCCCTAGATTATAACATAGGCTACTTCATCCCGGGGAATTTAAAAGTTACCGAGGAAATACCCATGATTAAAATCTACGCGGACGAAGTCGAGGGCAGGAACTAGTTTGCTATAAAACTTGAGTTTCAAGTAAAGTTACTTTATTTGCCGGCGGTAAATGAATAAATAAATAATCTAAACATATAAAACTCTTCTGTGACTCACCGGCTGATAGATAGACAACACACAACCTTAATCGCTGGACCTAGGAACTTGAAATTTGGAGGGAAAATTCCTTGGTTACTTTAGGGGTGCACTAAGAAAGGAATTTTCAAAACTCGACCCCCAACTGGAAGAATTCCCTATTTCTAATGGCGGGAAAGTATTCTACTTCTTCTCTTTGGTATATGGCTACTGAAAACGAATTCTACGCGTATGAAGTCGCGGCTGCCTCTTACATTCTAAGTCAAGAGTAAATTGTAAGGGTGCGTACAAAAGGTAATGCATCTTAGTGTCGAGCAGGTCCGTGCCTCGTGTGAATAATCCCCGCCATTGTAGTCATTCCAGCAAGGCACGCGATTGACGGAGGGCCCTCGACTCTTCCCCGAGACATACCGAAACCTCTCAGCCAATTATATTTCAAAGTCGTTCAAGAAAGCTTTTGCATTACTCGGTATTAATGGACTTTGGAGTAATGAGTTGTTTGTTCAAGGAAAAGGGATACTTTCTATAATTATTGTATTTAATTTTTGCGTATTTAAGACTGAAGTAGTTGTGTACTGTCTAAATTCAGAAATTTTGGTTTGTAACAACGTTCCTGTTAATAAAATAATGGCGATTTTTTATTAATTATATTAATTATTACACCTACAAAATTATATCATTAAAACATTTTGAAATAAATAAAATACAGGGGACATCTTACACAAATTGACCAAGGCCAAAACTAAGCTTCTAAGTTTATACTAAGAGTACTAGACAATTAGAAAAGGGACCTTACTGTCGATGGCGCTTACGCCGCACTGCGTCACGCGACGTCGTATATATATCGGAGCATCTTTAATAATGGCGGAAGCGCCATCGACAATAAGGTCCCTTTTCATAGCCAACGCCACATATACAGAAATACATACCTACTTAAACTCATAGAAAACATCAAAGTGTTAGAAGAAGATACTTATTCTTATCACACAAGTGTTTGGTCATACCGGGAATCGCTAGCTTCACAAATATTTTTTTCAACAGTTTGTGCGTTATATTGGGACTTTGCCTCATCTTTAAGGCTTCCTGTTCTTTTAAATTCAGCACAATAATTAAATTAAATTACCAAAAACTATGCTCCATTATTGCAAACAGATGCCCGCCAATAATTTTCGAAAAATTATAACAAACAAAATTTTAGAACATGTTCCAATTTTAAATCTCTTAGCAAATAACCTGCATTTAGCACTGTGTATAACTTGCCAGTATCAAGCAAATGAGTAAAGAGTATCTCATTACTTTAGGCATGACCCTCATGCAGTCGAACTCAGAAGTAGCTGTACATTTAAATACCTTGTCGCAGTAGTGTATTGAACTGAGAGTGGTTTGAATTTCGTGTAGGTTGCAATACCTCGACAAGGTATTAAAAAAATTATGTAGCCAACTAATGTTAATTACCATTTTTGCTTTAATCTCTTCTATGTCCTCCTAAAAGGAATGTATCGAATATTTAAACACCCTGTAGATATTTCCGTTGTGATTATTTTATCCAAACATCAGTGTTTTTTTCCTAAACACGGCAAAGGCGAGTTCATTCTTCAGCTCTACGTCGTAGCACCCTCTACACTGACGCGCTACGCTGCTACGGTCGACTATATAGGTGAAACAAGCGGCATTTTCAACTTGGGCGCTACACGTCTAGGTGATCAAGTTATACTACGAACGTTGCGTCAGAGACAAAAACGACGTTGAAATAAAGAATACAGATCCGACAATGTATATTATGTTATTTTATGTTACCGTTTTGTTAAACAAGTTTATAATATTAAACGACTACTGGTCTGGATGATTATTTCCTTAGATTATACATACAGGGTGAGCAATTCAAAATCTGTTCTTAGAAACCAACGCCTTGATTTTGTCACTCAGTAAAACTGTATTTAACTTAAATTTAGAGGTTTAAAAATCATGTTATTTACTTTGCGTAATTTCGGGTTTTATTTTTTATGAGCATCGCTCTATTGTAAGTTGATTCTTCCCATTTAAACTATCAATTACAACAATAAATCGATGTGTGGTTTTTTCGAGTAAAACAAACTTACATTAACACCTATGTTTTTAAATCTTTAAATGGAGTTAATATTTTCTCCAAAAATTAGGCCTTGGTACTTAGGAACATAATTTCCCTTACTCTTATAGTTTCCGAATTCCCCATACTGACACGTTTGAATTACTCACCCTGTATAACCGTTGTATTAAATACTTCGGTGCGTAAGGAGGAAAATAGCTAAGTCACCATTTTCATACAGGAGGTTCTATACCAATAATTTTATCTATTTACTTGTTTCACTCTGTATGCCATATATTTTAAGGTGAACTCTGACATTAAAGGCTTTTCCGTAGTAGCGTTATGCTCTTATGCAACAGCACCAGGAAATCCAGGGATCAAGTTGGTTTCGCTGTTGTATTACAGAATACAGGATGTAGTAATATTGCAAGCGAAATAAAATAACGAAAGGAGTTACTAAATTGTTTAGCTTTTTCTTATTCACGAAATAAACATTTTTTCGGAAACTTTAACATTAGGAATGGTAGAGAATATTATGACAAATATATAATTCGATACATTATTGACATAGACAAAGTATACAGGGCAGGGTGAGCAATCCAAATGAGTTCAACACCTATCCTGTATAGGTGAGCCCCTTGGGATGCACGTCGACCCTGTAAGAGGTTTAGTCCAATTATCCCTCTTTCACGCTGAGCAGTTCAATTGTGCAGGTTTTCTCACGATGGTTTCTTCACCGTATGGGTGTCGGATAATGTACTAAGTTAGAAAAACGCACTGGGGCATGACCACCGAACTTTCGGTGGGTTCAGTTCGAACTCGGTAGCTTACGATCACGAGTCAGCCTAGTAGGCCACCGACGATCGAGGTTATCGAGTTCCGAAACTATAAAAGATAGGGAAATTCGTGTTAGGAACTTCATCAGTGATTTTGAAATTAGGTAAGTTTACGTACACAATCGAAAATCAAACCCGGTATTTTTTAATTTATTACAGAAATGGAGTTCTAATGCTAGAATCGACGCTAACCACTATCATTATCAACGCATATATACAATAATGTAAATGTTTAAAAATATGATACGTATAGGCAACGTCAAAAGTAGATCACTTTTGTACTTTATTGCACTCATATTAAAAATACCAGAATACCAAAATATGAGATTTTCAATGCCGTGTTGTATACACGACACAACCAATAAGGGGCGCGTCGAAGCTCTTACACCGTTGACCAAGAGTCTATTATTGCTTAATCCGTGCGCCATATTAGTACTGTACTAGAACTCTACATTAATTAATAACGTGTCATTTATATTATACTAGACGACGCCCGTAATTTCGTACCTACGCGTAGAATAAGTTTCTCGCTACTCCCCCTATTTTATCCTCTTAGGGGATGAATTTCCAAAAATCCCATCTCAAAGTCCTATGGCCCAGTGGTTTCGGCTGTACCTTGATCGATCAGTTGGCCGGTTAGTTTCTTTTTTTACACATAGATTCACCAAATATTTGAATCTGGTGTTTCGAAAATCCGGTAACATATTTGTCAACCTTGTTTAACAGTGATTATATGGCTGTAAAGCGACAAGGTACAAGTGTGTGTATAATTTGATGTTGAATGTAACGGAGGATATAGGTTCATCAAGTTTGGACTCGGCATTTTTAATGAGTTAATTATACCAATTATAAAATACAGTCACCTAGAAAGGGTACCGTACTTAGTGTGTTTATCGGACTTAAAAAAACGTTCTGTGTTTGACCCGTATGTATGTATGTCTGTATGTATTTTGTAACTCCGTGATTATCTCAAAAACTACTGCAAAAAATTGAAAAATTCTTTTAGGTAAGTATATAATCCTTCTACTTCTGATATAGGTAATTCTTAGATAGAGTAGACTTTCGTGCGGCGTTGCTCACGGCAAGCTTAAAACATTCTAGATTCCGCAGGATTTCACTTATCTTTGCGACTTATATCATTAAGTACCTACGAGTACTTCGGCACCGATATGAATAATTATTTTTAAATGATCACTATTTTTCTTTTGAGATACTTTAAATGACTATGATTTTTATGCGGCGGTCCTTGTGGCATGCTTGAACTATCCTAGACATTCTTAGTCATTGAGAAGTGTTCCCACGTAACAGCAAATTATAAAAAAACCACTAAGGTAAAGCTCAATAAATACTTTCAACGAAACTTATTTTCAACATATTCGGATATACCGATTTTGAGTTATTGTCGAAAAACTGCGCTTCCCAAGAAAAAGACGTAAGTGCCATGAAGATACGCTCTTTTGCTGGTGCAATTTTTGTGTTTGTAGTAGCGGCTTCGGAACCCTACACCGAGCATGGTCCGACATGCTCTTGCCCGGTCTTTTAATACTTTTTGTTGTCTTCAAATTGGTCAAACAATAATATGGAATATGGCAGCCAATATCAGGCGAGAACTTACTTTTCACTAGGAATAAAAATTGTTATTCCGAGCATTTATTAATGAACGATACGCGCAGATATTACTTACTTTTTTTTTTTATCAGGTTTTGGTAGCAAGGACATAAAACTTCGTATTTTTACAGAGAGAAAATATAGAAATAAAAACCCTTTACTGCGCGCTTGATCGTGCCAAATATCATAGCAAATGTATGAATAGAAATTATATTAAATAACCTAAGTAGTGAATGAGCAGTGATAATGTCCAAAGACGATGGAGCTGTAAAAGGATTTAAGGTACTTCCCCTTCATGGCCCATCGATTTTTTCCACTCTTTATTGTGGATTGTTTCGAGATAGGTAGCAGCAAACAAATGTGTTGTAACAGTTTTTTATATTGTTTCAATATTGGTTATTTTAACTTCAATAGTAAGAAAATAAAACTATGTAATCTACGTTAGGTACATAATTATCTCTCATATGAAGCTTCACAAACTACTTACACAGGTTAAAAAAAACTTACTTACCTTACCTTTGAACTTGTCTTACGACGAAGACCTATAAATTTAGTATTATCAGTGCAATGCGATTGTTCTACCTGTATTTTTTCTGCAAATGCAGATAATATACCACAACTGCATCATTAAAATAACACGTTGTCCAAGCTAGCAAACACTTAAACACTTTTTTTTCAAATATTTACACCAACGAACAGCGTTTGGACTTTAAACAAAAATTGATGTCAGTCTAGATTAAAATACCTATATTTTAAAAATACCTTCTTTCGCATCTTCGGTAGGACAAGGACACAATTGCAATTTGTGTCATATTTAACCTTGTGCCCTTGTTCTACTGAACGTACGTTATAAACTTTCCTTATCCAAGCTATCAAGAAAACTACACAAAAAAAATCCACATTACCTCATACTACACGCGACATCACGTTCAAAACAATGTCTTTAACAGTCAAACAATCACGAATCGCTCACCCACTCACTGAGTTTACTTCGTACACTTATAAAGACCACATGGAATCACTGAAAAGTTTTTTTAAATCCTTGGGTACGATTACTATGGACACGCGTGTCGGTGCACTTTGGGTTGCGGAGGAGCGGGCAACGCGCGCGGTTCCCGTCGCACCGGCCGCCACTGTGCGGCCCGCCAGCCCACCGCGCATGCCTCCATCACAATAAGCCAAAGTTCACACGGACCACTGAAGAGGTTGCTCGATCCGTGAAACGAATTTATCTTTATGCAACGACCCTCTCGAAGACTGATTACGCAATACACATAAAGAGCTACCAGCTACGTACCCACATAAACATTAATTGTCCCTTAGTCAAGGGTGTATGTGCCTTTAGCCTTTTAACTATTCATGAACGGGTGGTCCTATGTTTGCCGAGCCGATAACCAACCTGATAGCTTTCTTATCGTATTTTCAGACCCGGCGGTCTTTCTTTTAAATTCCGTTAACCTCACCCTGCAAGTTTTTTATGCCTTGCCTTTATTTAAACATTTATTTTAGCATTTAATACAACTGAGTTAACCAAATAAAAAGAGTAGTGGTTTCGGAGTTCATGCTTGGTCGCAGTGTTTTTTTTGTTCGACTGTGAAATAAGAGGGTATGAGTTGTACTTAACCTTGCGTTATAAAAGTTTATCATTTATCCCAAGCCAAATTTATCATTTGGTACTTTAAATAGGAATAAATAATTAAACTAAAAAACAAATAATACCGAACCTGTATATGTCATATACGCAATGCCCCTAACGCCCTAAAATACAAAGTAAAAAAGTGATTTTACTGAACAACCTGGATCTAATTAATAGCAGAATCAGTACAAATAATAACAAAATGATAAAGTTTGTAAGAATAAAAGGTTTTATGTATACAGAACCCTAATAGTGATGGTTCCATTGCACTGCACTGTACCCTGCAAAATGTTATAGTTTATGTCACTCCCGCAACCAAGACGAATCTAAATCCATCAAGCCGTTAGCAGCAGAACAGGTCAAAGAAATAGACATACCTATATACATACTCGAAAAACATAACCCTCCTTTTGACGCAGTCGGGCAAAAAATATACAGGGTGGAAACAACGAAAGCCACATAGACGGCAACTACATTAAATATTGGAAATAGCAAGTTCTACGCAAAGGAGACTTAGTTTTACTTTTGAAAACAAAAAATACTGCATTGTTGTATTTTTGAAAAAAAGTCCTCTTCCTTAACCGGGAATCGACCGAGTCGAATATGAAAAAACAATACAGTGTTTTATGACACAGATCGAAAAGGTCATTAATAGTGATCATTTATGTCTATAACACACACCTTTAAATTAAATAAAGACCATAAAAAACCCTTCTTTATTATTTTGTCATATTCGACCAGTTCGACTCCCGGTTAAGGCAGGAAAATTTAAAAAAATCCATACATGCAGTAATATTAAAATAAAAGTAAGTCTCCTTTGCGTAGAATTTGCTATTTCCAATATTTATGGTAGTTGCCGTCCATGTGGCGTTCGTTTTTTCCACCCTGTATAATTGTGAAGGGCTAATTTCACTTATCGTAGTCGTTAAATGTATCGCGTCGTTTTATCGCCTATTACAGGGTGTTTTTTGGTCGACAACTTCCAAAACAAGAGAGGTAGTTTAATTAACGCTGAAACCGAATATCACATTATAAATTTAAAAAACCTTAAGAGCTTAGCATTTTAAATTTTTCCTATTATTTCACTAAATTGTGGTTAAAATGCGCCGTGTTTACCGAAGACTTTAATGACGTAATCACCGTGTACAACGTTATGATTCATCTTTCCCTTCATACTTGTTACGGGCTTAGGACCGTCAAAGATTACAAACACGGTTGAAGGTAAAAAATTGTAGATTATTGTTGTTAAAAGTCGTTCTAAAATGGCATTTAACTTCAGAATAACGGTATGGATTACAAAACCGCAAGAGCCTTTGGCGTATTTAAAAAGGTGATTTTTTTGAGCTCAGAATCATGAATATAGTAACCCCTATTGTGGAAGTTGCTGACCAAAAAAACACCTGTATTTATTCTGTATTGACACGTCCCGAATGAAACTCAAACAACGCCTGTGACTGGTTTGAATCAATCTTTTTCAATCAACGTGTAGTACGCGGCGCGCAGCAGATAGCTATTGCGTTTGCCCTCTCATTGTGCTCAAACGTGTTTTGAATTAAGTGGGAGAGGGAAGCTTGTTGTTTTTGTCGGAAACTGATGCCGCTCAAAATGTACACGTTAAATTATAAACACCCTGTATTTACCGGAAAACTTTTTGAAATTTTTGAAAGGGTTTGATTGATTTAATAAAATTCACTTTTACAAAGAAGTCAATGGAACCAATGTTGTATACTTTTAGCTGAAGGCACCAATAATGGACACTTTTTAACTCTTAATTCAAAGCTCATAATAAGGCTACAAATTGACTGTCTCAAAAAAACCCTTGTCTTCTGTAATAAGATTCAAGTGTAATGATTGGTCCTTATTCGTTAAGGTTCTATTATCCTAATACGTTTAAAAAGGAAGGAGAAAGGAAATAAAAGGATTAACATGTACCTATATTAAAAGTTCTTCACTCAATATAAGAAAACCGTGTACGTACGTGTGAAAAATGTGTACTTTTAAATTGGATTTATTGACATAATAATTATTCAGTGATCCATAATATTTATTTACACACAATAGTTATTCAGTAAATTCATGATATTTATTAATAATGAAATACCAAATAGTGAACACCAACAAGTACTACATTGAAATTTTGGAAGTTTTGGAATTATGGAGTAATTCAATTCATAGAAGAGACTTTCTTACCCGTAAGTATTTGCTAGGCAAAATTGGCCTTAGGACTCCTCGTATTGATAATTCTCGAAGTAATACCAATCTATTTCATGTTCCCTTTACTCATTACAAATATACGTCAAATTCATTTTTATGTAGAAATTCTAAAAACTATAATAGCACATTTTCTCACTTAGATATATTTAGTCTTTCCCTTCTTAGATTTAAAATTGCGTTGTCTAAACATTTAAGTGTTGTCTGTACTGTCTTGAATTTAATTTAACACCTGTACTTAAATATAATACTATGTAAACACACATTTTTGACGTGTTAGGTACTCTGTACTGTATCAGTTAATTGTGGCAACTTGGCTGGTCAATGTGTTATGTAAGTTTATCTGTATTTTTTTTTTCATTGTACCGTTTGTGCCCAAATAAACATTAAACATTAAACATTAATATTTACGTCGAGTTCTAGGACACCCTGTATTCCTATGCCCATTTCTATGGAAAGTGGTAGATATAGATTGATATAAGCTGCATTAACTAAAAAGCTAAATATTAATTTAACACCTGTTATTATATTTTCAGTCAGAGGAGGACCTTTAAGTCCGAGTACAAGAATTTATTTTGTACACAAAATATGCCTAATTAATTACCTGAGTCTATTAAAAGTCTATTAACATGATACACAATAAGTACCATATTAACAGCAATTTGGTTATTATTTTATTACGAACAAATGAACATAACATGAGTCGTAAATATGGAGGGGCGAGCACCGACTCCAAACGACGCGGGCCTATTGATTGCGGCTATTTCCAGCGGCACTTTTGATGCTGCCGCCGCCTCTCGATTCATTTGTTTTCCCTAACCTTCGCGTTCCGACCCATGGAGTACCCGAACTCTATAACAATACTATATGAACTATGTGAATTCCCGCGCAGCATAAATATACGTATCGTCCTTTAACTTAGATGACGCACTTTGTTAACAGAAAAAGGGATAACGGACTTGAAATATTCATGTGGTTCTTTTTATAAAAGTTTTGCAGGGTAGACTAGCAAATTGTTCGCCAGTGGCTTTTGCAAAACTTTTATGGTGTAACATCCTTTATATCCATCAGGAGCTCTATTGTACTCGGTAAAACCATATTGCTTTTGATATGAGTTGTGTATTATTGGGGGTTCTGGCTCACTAGTTATTTGCGGTTGGTACTGTGTTGTGGTGAATTAATGTACGGGAGGTGTATGGGTATGTGTTAAGGCCCCTGTACACAATGGCCCATCATAGGCCAACGTAAGGGATGCATTTACAACTTAGAGCGAGCAACATATTCTTGCATCTCACTCTTACGCATCCCTCCGTCCCTACGCTGGCCCATGATGGGCAATGCGTACAGGAGCCTTTAAGATGAGGTTTTCCCAACTGTATGAAAAGTAAAATTTTGGTTAACATAATATTTTAGCAGGTATTTACGTATGGTTGATGTTATTTTTTGGTAGATGTATGGGGGTGTTGTTAGTTAGCAGAACCTAGAATTATGTGTTGGGTAAGAGTGTTTTGTATGTGCTGGAGTACGAGGAGGTTGAGAAAACCAAGTGCAAAAGGGTTGTTTAAGTTTGTCGTATGGTTGGTTATTGAGCTCTTATCAGTGTTGCAGTTGCGACACAGCGGATGTTCTCTTCATTCTGATAATTATTTATTACATAAAATTTTATTTAACTACCTACTTACATGCCGTAGGGTGATGTGCAGTTGTAAAATCCTTATCTTAAAACCACACCCATACAACTCCAATACATTCATTCACCACAACAGAGTTTACCAACCGCAAGTGAGCCGGAACCCCCCATATTACACTATTGATATGCTATTGTAAGGTCTGTTCTTATATAGTAAACAACTTTCTAACCTCAAAATGAACCATTTTCGGCTAAAACAGCTCTTTTATCGTAAATAAAGTAAATTTAATAAACAGTATAGACATCACTTGGCTAATGTAATGGTCGGTGATTGCTTTATTTTGTTTAAAATAGCTGTTTTAGCCAAAAAGGTTCATTTGGAGGTTAGAAAGTGGTTTACTATATAAGACAAGTAAGAATGAACAGACCTTATTGTTTTTAACTCAGTCGCAATCACTGTCAAGTAAAAGAGCTATCGTATCGTCGACAATACGATAATATTTATGTCAAAAGCAATTTGGCTTTACCGTGTATAATAGAACCCATAGAGATCCAAATCACCTTAAAACACTGTCAAGTCAAAACCCAGCTCAACTTTCAGCAAGGTTTTCGTTTACACCATCGTTATTGTTGGTGTAACGAAAATTCCAAGCGACTACTTAGCCTTTTGATACCAGGAAAGTAGCAAGTCACCGCCTGACATTATAAGACGAAACTTGAGACAGTGTCAAGGCGTCCGTTGTCGCCTCGCGCTCATAACCCAGTTTTGTCTTACTATCAGTCAGTTTCTTTCCAACATCCAAACAAACAGGGTACCGTACAAAGGTTACAATACACGGACTTTCGGATAAAATCGAAAAACTCTTCGCAATCGAAATTGACTTTCTGAATGTACCTCTTTGTTTTGTAAGAGAGGGGTTCCTCAGTAAATTGAGCGAGGGACACACGATCGTAACGGCTAACCGATATTGTGAAGAAGAAATACGTCAATGGGAACCGCAAAAACCGCTAAAGGAACGGACGAGCGACCTAATTAATGGGCAGCGGCCTGCGAGCAGATTAGCCTGTACATAAAACCTTTCCCTGCCCATGACACATGCCGGGAACCTATTCTTCCCCTGATCACCTCCCTTTTTTGTCAATCTGTCAGTTGGTAAATTTATTTTGGGTCGTTCTTTTGCGTAGCTTCAAAATAAGAAATGTTTTTATTAACCTCTGATTTTCGCTAGGGTTTCTTTCAGCGTAGAGTTTGTTCATCGCTGTTCTTTCAGAAATGGTCGAATTTTCCGGTATGAAAATAAACGTGTGTACGTATCACTCGCTTATTATTCAACTCTCTACATGAGCAAAAAGTTTATTACACCTTTTTAGTATGTAAGAGGATAAAAAGACACTCTTTCATATTTAGATTAGGTATGATTATTTTTAACTTCTGGCAAATGAAGTATAGGGCAATAATAACCCGTACCCCGTACCCGTAACCCGTCGTCCGTCCGTTTATAAATAAGAATTTATGAACGGACAATAGCTAAAATAGTAGATTGTTTAACAAGGGACTAAAACAAGCCATAATGACAACCACGCGAGCGAGCGAGCGAGCGAGATCGAGTGTCATTATGGTTGTTTAGTCTCGTGTTAAACACTCTACTTTTCACTTTGAATGCGAGGAAAAAAAACGACGTTCACTGCCGGATTACCCACGTAGCAAGAGTAGCAAATGCTACGGGCCCCGCTCATTGGGTGGCCCCGCGCACCCACGTCTAACCACTAAAAAAGCGGCCTGTACACGTAGAGTTCGGACCGCGGGAAACTCCACGCGCCATTCCAATCTTCTTACCGAACCGTACGTGTAAATACAACTGCAATAGTAAAATAGTAAAAATGTACGGTTCGGAGCGAAGATTGGAATGGCGCGTGGCGTTTCCCGCGGTCCGATCTTTACGTGTAAAGGCCGCTGTTTTGGTACTTACATCAGTATGCGTGTACTCATATCCATCAGGGTTGACGATAGGATGAATAATCCAGTCGATATTCTCCAGCAGAATAACCTAAAACAAACCACACAAAATAGGCGCATATCTAAGTCGCCCAGTTGCACAAAAGAGCCCGCCACAACCTGTAACCTAAAGCGAACCGGGGTCTCTTTATAGAATTTGCTACGGACCCCGTGCTTGCTCATTCCGGCACTGACTACGTTCTTTACAAAACTACAATATTTATAAGAAAGTTTCTTACTAATTCGTTCCGCGGTTTTTTCTTTTCTTTTATTATTTTTTTGTACAGTGCCGCTTTAAATGCTTGCATATTTAGCCAACAGGTTCAAACTTGAAAACTATTTTAATACTAATTGCACCATGCGTAATAAAATGAGTTCATCCTTAATATAATTAAATATATTCGTATTCGTAATTATTATTCGTGTTTCACGAAATTAAATCGTTTTTTTAAATATTTTTGCACAGTTGTCATTTTGAGGTTATTTCCATGGCCTAAAAATGGTCCATACACAATCACTGAAAATGGCAATAAAGGCAATAATCCTCCATTCACAAACACTGTGATTGGCTGTTTAGGGGTTTCCAAAGTAAATTAAAAAAAAAAATACTTTAAACCCTAGAGATTAATAAGAAGCTTTAGTCCCGATGTGCAGAGACTAAAGTAATATTTTAAGAGCATGAGAAGTGAAAAATACTTAACATATATGTAGAGTTGGGATGTTTGGTGGCAATTTTGAACAGAGTGCAGTGGAGTCGTTATTTATTATAGATACATTACTTATGATTGAATGAATGAATGAATGATTTATAACAATTAAACAAAAAAGTACTTTGTTTAAATTGTCATGTAATTTGAAATTTATGGTAATAGTGGAGGATATTAAATATAAAAAAACATACCAATATGTTTTTTGAAACTTTTAAAAAACATGGTTTTCTTATACTTAATTCAAACTATGCCTGAAGCCAAAAAATACGCTACCTAAAGTTAGTTTCATTTAACAATACATTCTTAAAACTCCTTTAAATATTAATAGCTACCTAACCTACCACTTATCTTACAAAAAAATAACATGTAACATTACTTTTTATAAACAAAGACATTGATTATCCTAAACACCTAAAGTGAGGTATTAGCACAGAATAGATAATAGTACAAGTATTAAACCACAACTATCTATTTATGATGTTGAACAATTAGCAATTGGAATAAAAGTTTCAAAATCTTGCATGTTATCTTCATGTGATGTTAAACGGTTGTAAAGATTATAAAATGCATATACTGTGGCAATCCGTTCCATATTTTCTGGAGTAAAGCGATTTCTTAACTTGTTAAATAACCATTTATGTGTCGAGAATGATCGCTCAACATCCACAGATGTTAATGTAGCATGCTTTAGAATCTGAGCATGATTTCCAAAATCTACCATATCTCTCACTTCGTAAAAGTCTGGACTTCTATTTAATACATATTCCAGCTTATTTCACACAGTCTCAGTTACGTGCGAGTTCAGTGTACTTGTTACAATGTCTATTATTAGGAAACTTTCATCTATTGAAATATTTGTACATTCTAATTGTTTTATTGAGTCTGGTATAATTTCGTAGCAATCTTGTATAAACTTTAACTTATTTTTCAAATTTTTATTTCCAAATAATGCTTGATCTTTTCTGATAGCATAGCATCTCTACTATTTAACTGCATTACAACTTTTTTTTATATCTTCAAAGTAGGTAGCGTAATAAAAACTAGCTTGCAACCAGGTGCCCCATCTAATGATTACCGGTTCTGGAGGCAATGGTATATTAGGAGCATATTCTTTAAAAAGTCGGACGCAGTGGGGCGATTTCAAAAATATTTTCTTGACATTTGATATCAAAGTATTTACTAAACTGTGTTCAGATCGAATTTGCTCCGCGACTCTATGAAGACCATGAGCTAAACAAGTAACGTGTTTAACATTGGTGTATGTCTTCTTTAAGATCTTACCAGCGGCAAGCATGTACGCAGCACTGTCTGTGCAGAATATCAAAAAAATATTTATATTTTCAGTGTAGTTCTCTTCCCATAAAAACCTTAAGCTTTTGTCAACCACAGAAGCAATTGTATTAGCATTTACTAGAGTCACAACTTTACATGCTAACAAATACGGTCTTTGCAATGTATCTTCTAAAGATGTAACAATAACGTTTACGACACAATTGCCAACAGTGTCGACTGTTTCGTCTACAGTGAGCCATATATTACTATCGGAAACTGCAAGTCTTATTTTATCCATTATAGCCATGTAAATTTTTGACAAATAGATTTTTTTCAAAATAATTTGCTCCGGCAGCTTTTTATAATTTGTGCATTTACAACAAAGGTACTTTTCAAAAAACTTTCGAAACTCCTGATGATTTACCCTATTTCCAAGGAATATTACACGCAATGAGAAATATGCACAAGTCATAAACAAAGTCATGTTGGTCGCCACAGTTCATTCGGTGTTGAGTACTATTGATGTGTTAAAGAACGTTATATTTTTTCATCTGCGTTAGACTTACTGCACAAGCTGAACAATATATAGTATTGCTTTCTTCGCTATGTACAAGTTCTATCCATCGCAGAATTGTTCTAACTTGTCGAAAATTCATTTTATTTATTGTTTAAGGTCACGTCGACAACGTTTCGTAAATTATGTTTGCTTCCGAAAATTAATGAATAATGAGACTACTATATGTGCGAATTGTCAAGATTGACAATATAAAAATGTCATAGTGATTGACTTTATTTGAAGAGAATTCTAGTCAACCTAAAAAGGTGTAATACCTATTTGATGAAATGAGCAGGTGATTGGTAGCTTAAGAAAGTGAAAAACTTAATTCGAGTCGAATTATTTCATGGAAATAGTTTAGGTAAAATTTTACATAAGTTAAGACTTTACCATTCAGTCATTCATTCAATTATAAAAAATAATTAATGACGACTCCACTGCGTTACTTGTCCAAAAATGCCACGAAAATCCTAACCCTACATATATGCTTCGTCTTTATCTGTCATCGTCACATTTACATCTGTGAGAAAGTGACGAAGCGAACTTTAACTAAAATAGGTTTATAATGTACTACGTTTTTGAATAAGGGGGCAAGTGTTTACAGACTGTTGAAATATTTAAGTTTAATAAATCGTTTACTGAAATTTGACATTGCAACATTGCGCGGCAAACTTTACATAATAATGTGTGTAATATAGTAATAAATTCACAGAACGTCGGAAAATCTTTCATACATTTGCAAAAGAATTCAAAATTCCGAGAGTGTACTTTGGAATGTCGCCTACATTTGAACACAGTTTGCTGCGCCTTATGCAAAATGTACTAGGGGTAGAAAATTATTTTATTTTTATTGTGAAGCATTTTACATCGTGACGTTTGATAACTCACGCTATGATTTTGAAACATTATGAAACGATTATTTATTCATCTTGGTATAACTTCGTTGGCTACCAAACATTTGTAGGTATTATTAATTAATGGATAACTTTTGTTTCGATAATAGTATAATAATAATAGTATAGTGGTAATAGTATACTGTGTCAGATTATAGTTCAATTTTCAAATTTTAACCATTAGTAAAGTTCAGCTACTGATCGATCAAACGATCAGTCGTTCCTTAGTGACGAATTTACATACGCAAGTTTGCAAAAGGAACAAAATGTTTTTGAATACACCTCGGCGGCCGGTAGGACAATCTGAAATGTTAGAATGGGTACCTGCCAATGCATTTTTTCCTCTTCAAATAAGTAAAACAATAATTAGATAAGTAGTTTTCTCCGTAAGTATCGTCATGGGAAACATTGTCACATGAGTAAAAAAAAAACAACACAACTAAAATGACAATTAATATTATAATCACGGTGTCAAATAATAATAGAAAAATGAAAAATGTATAAAGTAGGTAAAGAACCTATATTAATTAAATATATTTATTTTTGAGCACCTAGTCCGTTCTGACATATTTGATGGCGACTTTACATGCGGCATAAAGTCCGACGCGTACCATAGATTGACATCGCCCCTAAACGCTAATCGTTCGCACTTTCCTCCTCCCGTTTGTTACTAATCGAACCAAATTACGAGTTAAACGAATACATTACAAGTTTAACTTCTGAACGCAGTTATTTACGGAGCTCGCGAAAAGCGACTGTAATTGGGCGCAGTTAGTTTAACGATAGGGCTCGGGAGTAAAAAGTTCTGTTATTATCGTGCGTCGGCAGGTGCCCATCAGTTTACTACTTAACTGGTGAGCGCGGGTTAAGACTGGTCTAATAATATGATAGAAGCCGAAGGTGTAATAGTATTATGAAATATGTTATATTACTGATATCATAATAGTAATAATTTATTCATTTACCAACAACACAAAAACGTTTCCTGCAGTCCACGCACTAGGCTAGGCCTGTCTCGCAAATACCACTATTCTCGGCTAGTGAGAATGGATCTTATTCCATAGAAAATAAAGTTCATGACAAATGATTATTTTCTTTTGCGTTTTCCAAACACAATATTTATTATCTTAAATACGGAACCCTCGGTGCGCGAGTCCGAGTCTCACTTGACCGGTTCTTTTTGACAAAAATCTCTCTTGGTTGGTTCTCATTACTTTGAGTGTGTACCATATTCTTTATCTACACTCATATCATAAGTCCTCTATTATACGCTCAAAACCCGTAGGCAATGACCAGCATTACCTGAAGTAGTAGGTGACAGGGATGACAGCTGTTAATTTTGGAAGATCTTCCAAATTTGGATCTCATTACCATACAATATTCGATAACGTAATTTAAAAATTACGTTACAGCTGTCATCGCTGTCACCAACTAGGTACCACAGGTAAGGTGATGCTGGTCATTTGCCTTTCGGCTTCTGAACCCATCTTAGAGTACTTATAATATGTGTGTACATAAAGTATTGTACTAGACTCTGCGTAATTAGCAGTACGCAATCGTCACGTAAACTACTATTAATTTCTGCAGTATTTGACGTTCGCAGAATGTAACCAATCTAGCGCAACTGAGCACGATCCGTTCGTTAGCGGAGCAGCAGATTACGTTCTTGTTATGCAACCCGAAGCAGTAGTGCGCCATTTACCTGTATCTCACACAGATATGGGTATCCACGACTAAGAACGGTTTATTCCAGGAACCAAGCTAGCCACAGAAGCAGATATGCTAAGTTAAACCAGGATATCATTATGTAAACTTTCGTAGAACGATGGATGGGAGAACTTTTTCTATTAACAGATGCTTTTCGTTGGAGCAATTTTCGGGTATAGAAAATATGCAAAAAAAATGAGACTTACAAATATATATTCTTTTACTGAGCTCTCAAGGTGCTGGTCCTACACCCTCACGTCTGGCTTTTAACAACAATACCAACAATAATAATAAAGCCAAAATTAGCTCAAAAATATAAGACACATTCCAAAGACTGAAAATAAAAACATGACAGATAATTTTTAGTCCGACGTTAGCTAAGACATCATTGTTGGTAACTGTAAAGCTAAAATTGGTACCTACCTACATTTATCTAGACACTGGCATGTTATTGCTTCTAACATGTTATAGTATTTTTCATCACACTTGCTCGTAAATAGTGTCCTAACATCCTAGAAAAATCGACCGTAAATCCAAAATAATACCCGCGGGCCTTTTTTTTACCATTACGCCCTATCGTGGGTTATAGCTTTTTTTTTAAATATAATACGTGGACTCAAACTATCATAATACGTCAGGACCCCAATTCTTGTGCCATTCGATATGAAGTTTCATTCGAGAGGAAATGTCAGTTGCATACAATTTTCTAAAAATGTCGCATATAAACTATTGATCTCGACTGTCACTAGAATCGGACTCCTGAACACGTTTGACATTATCTGTGGTAAGTCATAGACAATGATGTAGTCTGCCGCTAATTTATAAATACTGATTATAAACTGTGTGATTCCAAAATAATAATTAAAATGGTGTCTTTGTGCACATATTAAAATTTATATATCAGTAAAATACATGTCGTCATCAGAAGAAAGGGATAATGCGACTCCAACGGACATCGCCAACGCGGCTAAAATTATTAGTGAGAATCGTAAGTTAAAAATATGATCTACTGTCTAATTTTATTTAATTTCCTCGCAAATGTGATGAAAAACATTGTATGTTACATGGGTGGTAAAGGAAATACAAAGCTCGAATCATTAAAGCCCTCAGCCTTCGGCTTCGGGCTTCTAACAGATTCTCGTTTGTATTTCTGTCTTTACCACCCTTAATACACAATGTACTAATTTTAACTCGGTCGCTATTACTGACAAGTAAATAAGATCTATCGTTACGTTGACAAAAGCAAAGCAATATAGTTTTACAGGATAGAACAGAGCCCCATATGTGGTAAATAAACAAATAATTAGCTTATCGATAGGTAAGAAAATAAATAAACTAAGAGATCCAGATGAATACGAACTTATCCGATAATGCGATATCGTTACTATTAACTACATATGTCTTTGTTCTTTAATGCGTTTTTAAACTCGATTTATTATTCTATTCACTGTCCTTTTACTTACGAGTTTAAAGAATCAATTGAGTATTCAGAGAGCTTATCAGATTTCTACCTAAGGCACGATTCACTTTAATGTCTAAAACTGGTAAGAAGGGACCTGCGACCAACCGCTGACTGGCAATCTCCTTAATATTCAATGGAACCGCTAACTGATAATCCAACTTTTAGACACTTGATTCAAACTATCTGGTCGATCGAAATGGTTACCTAGCTAAAATATGCGGTAACTTTATGCAAACTTAGAGTAACAAGGCTAGTAAAAAGCAAGCTATAAAGACCCGACTGCAATTTTTGTAACTGACCTCAAAATGAATAAAATAAAAATAGTAGTTTACGTGACGGTTTCGTAATGCCAATTACGCAGAGTCCCGTACAATACTTTATCTACACACATATTATAAGTCATTTATAAGTACCTAGTCTAAGATGGGTTCAGAAGCCGAAAGGCAAATGAGCAGCATTACCTGTGGCAGTAGGTGACAACGATGACAGCTGTAACGTAATTTCATTACGTTATCGAATATTGTAAGGTAATGAGCTAATGAGATCCAAATTTGGAACATCTTCCAAAATGAACAGCTGTCATCGCTTTCACCTACTACTACAGGAAGTGCTGGTTATTGGTACGAGTTTTGAACGCATAATAGAGGACTTATGATACGTGTGTAGATAAAAACATATACATCATTGCATATACAGTGGTAGTCACATAATTAGCAATACAAATAACTGTTCAAATTTGACAACCAATCAAAAAAGTTCTTAACCAATTTAAGTTTTAGTTACACTAATTGTTAACTGATAATTAATAAACCAAGGTTTTAATGTATGTACAATTTATCTCTGTTAAAAACGAATCTTTAATTTTATAGGGATTTAAAAAAAAAAATGTTTTACTTTCATACAATGATGTAAAACTTTATATGGACGCATAGTACTATTTTTTAAATCCCTATATAATATAAAGTAATATAAAGTTTTTAACAGTAGTTCACTGCACATCAATTTGAACCTTAGTTGATGAACTAAAGTAAATTTTAACTAGTACCTAATAAAATTGGTCAAGATTTTTTTATTTGGTGGACAAAATCGAAAATTGATATTAGTAGGCAATTGTATGGGAAAAACGCAAACGTCCCTAATTATGTGACCACCACTATATATCCTATGTCACTCCCACAACCAACACGAATGTAACAACACCTCATAAGTGAATATCCATCAAACCGTTTAAGCTGCAGAGCGTGCCACAGAAATAGACTTACCTACTTACTGAATAAATATCTTTTTTATCTTTTTTAGACATACACACACCCGAAAAACATAACCCTCTTTCTCACGCAGTCGGTTAAAAGTTTGTTAAAATGAAGTAAACCACATACCTTACACTTAATAAACCCAACTCTTTGTATCAAAACGGTAATGCTTGACTCATTACAATGGACTGTCGCTGCGGGGCACTTAAGCTTAATCATACGCTATTAGGGGGGATTTTTTGAATAAAAAGGAGGGGAAATTACGCTTTTGCGTGAAAAGAGTGCCGTTACAGTCTTAATGTGGCTTTATTCATTATGCTGAAAACTAAATTACATTCATAATTTGAATAATGACATCATTGTAATGAAAAAATTTACGTTTCGTCGCCGGTGACTTTTTGTTGGCGTGCCGGTCGTGAGATTTCACTTTCCTTTGCTTGTCGCATTAATTTGAATTAGTGTACCAATTTGATATTGAAGTTTATTAGGGTATATTTATAGTTGATATAAAATAAACCTGCATATCTTAACTTAAACTCTCAGCTATACAAAGTATAGCTATAAAAGTAAATAGTTTCAATCTAGAATCAAAATGTACCTACTGCAAGTATTTTAGATACTTTCGGTTTGAATTGAGCCGTGAATTAGTATACTTGAATGATGATGAAGTAGGTATTATGTATGTGTAACAAAGCTTGTTGCTGATATTTAAATATTATAGGGACCTAATGAAATCTTGGCCCTTTTAACTTCAACTTCAGTTTTTATTACGTGGCTGTAAAGGCGAACGAGGTTTTTTTTGATTAAGCACTTTTTTCTAAATACGCGTATCACATCTAATCTAAACTACGTATATCAATTAAACTATGTCTTAAATCTAAAATAGCTTTTTGAAAAAATACGGATAAACTAAAGATTGAAAAAAAACTGAATTTCAAGGTGATCCCTGTTAGAACACTATTAGTCACTTTTTAATTCGCCGAGGTGGAAAGTGACAGCGCGTGACTAAAGGTAAAGGGCATGGGTAAGTTTGTATGATCATTATTGTCATTTTATTTTACAGCGGCCACGGATTATTTTCTTATAATGGTCTAGAGGACCGTTAAAAAATATCGGAGCTGAGATATGAAAGATTTAAGTATTGAGGTTTTGGTACTAAAAGTTTGCCCAGGTATGAATATTTAAATATCTCGGCTCCAACGCACTTAGGAGTATTACATTACTTAACAAAATATGCTAAAATTATAATTCTATCATAATTAACCACTTTTACGAATGTCAGCTCACCTTGAAAATGTATGACTTTTACAAATGATAACACTTTTACCCAAACCCCTTTAACGAACGTTTTCGCAACTGGGTGTAAATACCCGGACGAAGCCGATACTTTTACCAGATGTGCTCGCTGAAAGTCATTCGATCGACTGGTTCACATCAAACCAGCTTAATTCGCCGTTCAGAATATGATTCAGGAAAGCCGTTGAGGGCACATGGTGCCCACAAATTTGAGTAGATAATAGGTCTTTAATTGAGATCGAGTTCAACAGAATAGGGGCCATTTGCAGGCTTATAAATTTTATTTATAATGGTTATCGTGAAACTCGGACGCTACTGAACTGGGAGCCACTCGTCCCGAGCGAGAGCCGTTAAAAACTTAAAACATTATCAGGGAATGGGCTTTTCAACTTGTAGTTTTGCGCATCTTTTAAGTAAACCTTTTTGTTGCTTATTTATAAACACCTCTGTGGCCCTAGATAAGACACTTAACGCTAACGTAAATATTATGGTCGAAAATAGTAAACCTTTATGGACTTGACATTAGCGTTTACATCAATCCTATACATTTTTGATAACGATAATGGTCTTGGAATGCATCTTGTCTAGGACTAAACTAATTCATGATCGCAAGCCCTACCGATCATGAATTATTTTAGACATTAATGTTGTTTAGTATCTATGTATGTATGGTAACTCTTTAAAATTGTAAATAACAGAAAATAACAAATTAAAAAAGAAATAAAAACACTAAAGGTATGTACAAAGGTTAACTTATTTTTTAAGGGATTTCTTCCAGTTAACCTTTGAGCGATTGAGAGATGAATAAAGACAAACGGATGGTTAACCGTACAACAATTAAAGATAAAACAGATAAAAAAAGACGAGAATTGTTTTAAAAAGAAAAGAAAAATTCCGATTAAATATATACGTATTAGGTAATTTTCGTTACGTTGGAAGGTATTATATTTGACACTTAAATTGAATATTATAGACAAGTTATTTCAAAGTCTAATACATATGTAGGTGTCGCATCGTGCTTACTTTTGTAGTCAACTCGCAAAAATGCGCACGAAAAGAATAAAAACTCCGTTCATTTAAAAAGAATCCTATTTCTAGTCCCGAACTTATCTCACGTTTCTTTCAATACCACTTGCAAGATAAAATAAATTGGAGGACCATAAAACGTGAATGGATATGCCGATATTCTATCCAGAGACCATTAACATGACACATTAACCGGCGCAATGTCCGCCAGAGAATTAACGGAGTCCGCACTGGCCAGCACGTCCGCTAACGACTATTTGCTTTTAACCATTAAATACATTCATCCAAAAAAAAACATTCAGAAATATATTTGTCGTACGTGCCCCATTAAGTTTCACAGAGCGCTCGAAAACCAGAACATACCAACAACAATTTTAAGGAAACCACTTTTACTGCGCTTAAAAATATTGTTACTGTTCAAGGTTCGTACAATAAGAGCTTCTTTGGCGTTTGCTTAAATAAGAAATAGCGGAAAACTCCCCATAAGACGGGTACCTGAATCTAGGGATTTACTTCAGCTTATCCGGCACTTATCGCCCTTTCGGGATACTTCTGTGGATTCACGAACCGAAAACATTTTATAAGATAACAGCGGCTACAATGAAGCTTAAAATTTTGATGGTCTAGTCAGATAATCGTGGTATTTTTCGAAGGAAAAAAGGTTTATTTATTGATTTACAAACTTTAAAACCTCGGTAGAAGCAGATTGACTAAAAAATAAACTAAAATGCTAAAGTTTATCAACTTTGGACCGGTTGCTGTAGCTATGCACAGTATACTAATTTCATTGCTCTCGAGTGCCTTTATATTAATAGTGTAAACTACTTACTTAAATAGAAAAGTAGTATATCCCCTTCGGTTGAACTCTCGTTATTTTAGGGTAGACGTCTATTGTATCAAACAAAGGTATTATTCCAAAACCTTGGATATCAAAGGGAGCTCCGGGTTGGTTACTAGTTAGTACCCGTAAGTATGTAAATAGTTATTTGAATAGAGGCTAATGAATGATCAACTCCTTTGTTGCCTTCAAACAATGTATTCATGAAATTCACAACAATCGTAAGCCAACTATTGCACTGAAACTATATATACGATTGCATTGCGATGCAATGAAGCTACTAACGTTATTTCCGCAATTTAAAAACAAGTTCTGCTTGCTATTTCAGAATCGTATTGATAATTACCTGCAAAAGAAATTCCATTTTCTTTTTGCGCTATCGTTAAACTTTTTACCTCCTGGTTCGCCTGCAAGCCGCGTGCTTGCGGATAAATCTCAGATGGATCGTATCAGCGTAGGCAATTAAGATAAGCCAACGTGGCGCTGTCACAGTAGTATTGTACGGTCAGCGACTGCGCCCGATTTATGCTCTCCTGGTACTGAGGAACAGATCTTCGAGGAATGCATACATATTAGGTACATGTAGTTAAAAAGAACTACATTAAATAGACACGATGGCCTAGTTGGTAGTGACCTTGCCTACGAAGCAAGCGGTCCCGGGTTCGAATCCCGGTAGAGGCAAATATATTTTATTTGTGTGATGAGAGCGAATATTTGTTCCTGAGTCATGGATGTTTTTTATGCGTTTAAGTAAATATTTTTATAAGTATTTATATTGTTGTCTAGTACTCATAGCTTAAGCCTAGAGCTAAGATTGGGACTAGGTAAATTGGTTAGGTAATATTTATTTATTTATTCGTTTATAAAAACCCCCGATAGGCAACCCCTCACCTTCAGACTTTCAGAGCTGATTATCTCGTAAACGGCCCAACCGGTTTTCAAAGAGCCGCGCCGCTGAAAATAGTTAATATAAAAAAGCGTTCGAATCGTTCCATCGGTTTGGTAGCTACAATGCCCTAGTCAGACGCACAGATACACAGACACACAGAACCACGGATTAATTTTGTGTCGGGGTTTCAAAATTTAGAAACAGTTGTACAATATGTGCTATTTGTCCGCCATATAATACAGGGTGGCTGGGGTGTAGCAAATAAACACTTTTCAATCGAATATTCTTTTTTATTTACCAGATTCAAGAATACAATAGGTGTGCCTTAAGCGCTATCACAGCGGCTTCTGCCCATTTTTCAATAAAACAAAGCACGGCTGTTCCATCGAACCAATTTGATTTTAAATCTATAAATTTAAAATCAAATTGGACACTTTGTACAAATAGTTTAATGTGATAAGGTCTACTTTCAGCAATAGAAACTTGTTAATCTGATTTGTTAATTTTGTTACATATTCGAATAGCTTATGCAAGTGTAGAATTTGAGAGTCATAAACAGTGCATATAAAGATCAAATACAAACAATATTCCTTATCTACGTGTCTATGTTTGTAGGTACTACCTCTAGACAGTATTTCTCTTTACGAATGCGAACTACATTCCGCAAACGAAATCTCGCAGCATTCTTATCAGAAATGTGGTAGACGGGTAAGTATATAACTCAATCCCGGAGGGAAGTTCTTCACGACCGCGGTAACGGTCACATGTGCAGGTACGAGTAGGCGGGGTATTTGTGGCCGAGGGAGGCTCCTGCCCGGTAAAGTTATATATTAAAAATTAACGACTCCCAGCCTTTTGTTAGCAAATTATACGTAATAATCTAAGCGGTAGATCCCTTCTTTTACGCCCTTGCGCGCTCGCCCTAACCTCTAAGCATAAAAGGAAAGTCGGCAGTTTGTGATGAATGGCCCGACTTTCTTATGGTAATATTAGTATGATAAATAACACATCCTATACATTTTACGCGTAGCTTGGGTGACTTCTTTGAACATTGATATTCTTTTGCTCGATATCCTTCTCTCAATTTTAGTTGGCATACAAATGTTGTTTGTTCATACTTTTTAAGAAATCACATGTGAATACAATACTTTCCACTTTCAAGCCCTTAATAAAAAGTAATATTATATTTGGCCCAAGTAATAGGATTTCCTTATAACAGTAAAGTTCTCACCGCGTAACCGAGATATAGGAACGTTCGTTGTTTACTGCTTTAATGCACCTCTAAAATATTACGATATAACCAACGCGTTACATTCATTTTCCTTTCGTCCTTATTTTCTCCCAGACTGTCGACATACCATCGATAAAATTGCCCATTTAGGAAATTGCCAAGTTTTTCGCGGTTTCTCTTTTATTCTCTAAACACGAAATGTGTGCCAAAAGAGTTTTGTTACCAATTTTACTTTTGTTTTTTGGGATCGTTGCGGGGCCGGAAACATTTAATGTGTTTTTTCTTTGTAGCAAAACAACTGCGATTATCTACGAAAGATGTGGGTAGGTCTTAGTGACTACATGAATAAATTGTTCTATTGTTAGTACTGCTTGATAATATAACAATAAGGTCGCTTAATGATTTCTTCAGATATTTCTACGCGGCTGGATACGCATTGCGGCGTCAAGTGTCTGTAGCTAATGAGTGAAAACCTGTCTTCACTGGCACGGGTAAAATGTTTAGGACTCGATTAATTATGTTTACAACGGAACTCGAGATTGAGGCGGATTTCATAATTATGTACTAACTCGGAGCGGGTTCGAATAATTATGTGCTTAGGAAGTACAATTAAGTTCGGTTCTGCTGAGCTAAAAGCTCTATTTTGTTAAGGTTTTGATTCGCATCAACAAAGCGACCGTCGTCGCCCGCAAATTGCAGACTCATTGTTTGCCGCAAACAAACATTCGCGGGCTCGTTTCCTTCCTCCCACAAAGGAACTCCATCTACGGCAACCAAATCATTATTTGTTTTTATTGTAAACTGTGTACACGTTCGTTAACTTCTCACGGTTAACATGCATGAGAAAAATATGATTTTACGAGATTCCAAACTCGAAAGCATTATTTTTATTTTCGGTTAGGTACCTAGTAAACGTAATAAAGAACCAATCGAAGTTTTTTATTTATTGTTAGTTACTAGTTTTATATGTATCCAAAATTTGGTAATAAAATAATGGAACGTTATACTTAGAATTTTAATAAATTTTTGCCTCCGGTTGTTAATCAAAATATATTTAAATACGTAACGAAATCTGAGAAATTTTCTTTTTTTAATGAAACTGGAAGGCTGAAGTATATTTTGGGGATTTTCATATTAAACTCATTATTAAAATGAATTGAACATTTTCCAATATTCACCGCCAAAAGCGCACGAATGTGCAATACTGCCCGTAAAAAGTAACGTAACGTCATGTCATTGGCTCTTTATCGGCGACATGAATCAGATCGCGTTACACCACTGGAAATATTTCGATATTATTTTTTTACGCGTTTTTTTGTAATTTTTAATACTTTTGAGCTTCCGGATTTTCATTTATATGGAACGGATAAGTGCAATACTGCCCGTAAAAAGTAACGTAACGTCATGTCATTGGCTCTTTATCGGCGACATGAATCAGATCGCGTTACACCACTGGAAATATTTCGATATTATTATTTTTACGCGTTTTTTGTAATTTTTGAGCTTCTGGGTCAGTTATAGCCTTTCTAATCAGGGTCAGTAGCGGATTCATGAAATTGCTAATCTGGGCATCTATTACTGTGTAAAACCATAATGCCTTTGCCATATCTCGTACAACATTACGACTTATTTACTTGACAGTTATGGCGGCCAAGTTAGGCGGCCTTTACACTGAAACTTACGACTTACGTAAGTAGTGACGCAGCTATTGGTTAGAAGTAGATAGAAATATTTTTTCTCATTCCAACAGATAGCTGCGTCCCTACTTACGTAAGTCGTAAGTTTGAGTGTCGGCCGGCCTTAAAAACAGTACGATTATATTATGTCAGAGGCAATATGATTGAACCCAGTAGAATAAATGCCTTGGCCGACGTTGATGTTATAAATTATGAAGAACACGAGTAATTGAAAAAAATATGCAGAAAATTTTTACTTAGGAAAGATGTTTTTTTTTTTTTAGTTGTCCAGTGCATAAAGTTGTAACAGGGGGTGCGATATTATTAAAAAACTTAAGTAGGTATTCAACTTTCATTTTAATTTTGGAATGCGCAAATAAGGTCGGATCAAGCACGTGCTTCATTGTCCTTCCACGTTTTCAGCGATAATGCGCGATAGTGAGGAAGGCTGTCCTTAGACAGAGAGTGCTGAACTTGTATCTGCTTCTTAAACATAATCACGCCGTTTCTCGCGTCGTGTCCGACTACATTCGTCAATTATGTTTAAAAATTATACTATTTAAGACATTTGTTGCCCTATTTTTAAATGAAGTGCTTAGTTCAAATTATTTTCATTTTTTATAAAAAACTGCATCATGGATTTCATTCTATTTTTTATTCGTTTAATTCTATGTTGCTTCTGTAATTATCATTATTATATTAATGCCGTTATTACCTGTCAAATCAATAAGATCTACCATAACGTCAACATTAAATCACGATTATATTATCTTGAGAAGCAAGATGGGGAACAAAGGCCAAGGTAAGACACGGGTCGAACGACGAAAGAAAACGGTTGAGGCAATAAGTGCCCGTTCATTTCGACAATATCGAGGGACGAAGAGTCACACGTCATGCACATCAGGCGATTTTAAAGCTTTTAAAACATTCAGTGCCATACGCTCCATTTTCCATACAAAGTTGACCCGACTAGCTGGTAGCCGGTGGTGAATGTGTAAACAGGGGCGTTCGGGTCAGTGGCGGCGTGTGTTTGACGCCAACCTGTCGCCATCCCGATGAACTCAGCTTATTTTTAAAACTCATCTAAAGCCATTCTGGGTTATATGTACTTTATTGTACAAACAAACGAAATAACAATTATAAAATAGAGAAAATACGTATCGCAGGGATGTACAAAGGTGAAGTTATCCCTTTAAGAGATCTATTCCAGTTAACCTTTGAGCGATTGAGAACTAATTAATGACAACACTAAAAGAAATAAAGGTAAATTAAACCCACATTTAAGAACAAGTGTCAAGCCAGAACTGAAATGAACTACACTGTTTACTAAATGTTTTTATCTTTACACATATCATAATTCCTCTATTATGCGTTCAAAACACGTAGGCAATGACCAGCATTACCTGTGGTAGTAGGTGACAGCGATGACAGCTGTTAATTTTGGAAGATGTTCCAAATTTGGATCTCATTAGTCTCCTTACTTACAATATTCGATAACGTAATTAAATTACGTTACAGCTGTCATCGCTGTCACCTACTACCACAGGTAATGCTGGTCATTTGCCTTTGGGCTTCTGAACTCATCTTAATTATGGCCGTATTAATAAACTCATCTTGACTGAGATGCCCATCTCGAGAGACGTCAAAGTAAACGTCAACCCAAAGAAAGCTGTCATTTTTGACGTATTTTGTGATTGGCATCTCAACCAATATGAGTTTATTAATACGGCCCTTAGATTACTTATAATATGTGTGTAGATAAAGTATTGTACGCGACCCTGCGTAATTGGCATTACGCAACCGTCACGTAAACTACTATTTTTGACAATTTAACAAACTACCGCCGTGCCGATTTTAAAAAGATAAGATTTGTATATATTTGGAATGAATTAACAACTTTGGAGATTAATTTTCAACTTAGAAAATAAATAAACAAATTTCTGCTAATGGCTAAAAAGCTTAAACGCCACATGGTATTTTCTACGTCACAGCTATTGTTAGACTTACAAAAACAAAACGCGGCGCGGTTACAAACAAAATGACGTCATTCCGACTTACTACTAGTCCAAAGAGGGCGTAGCAAACACTGATAATATTCAATATATTTAAAATAATTAGTACATTATTGCCTAGGCATGGAAGTAGCCAATTGCGGGCCGAGTATTGGTTTAAACGGACGAGCTTGCGAGTATCATTTTTTGAATAGCATACAAACAGGAACTTCATGTGAAAAAACCATCACTCTTTACCGCCTTTTTGTTTATGACAAGGAGAAACGCAAATTTTGTTTTAAAAAAAACATACGCTATTCCAGACACAGATAAAAAAAGTTATGTTTCGAATAAAATTTGGATGTATAAGACTTGTGCCCTCATTTTATTATAGAATTTTTCACTTTAAAAAAAGTTACAAGTTAGATAGTAATGGAATTTGTATGCAACATTGCGGGCTTGTGTAGCGAGCACGCGATGTTTTTTTTTTAATTTGAGAACTGTCAGTAAACTATGTACTTCGCGTCTCAATATGTAGATAATAATGTCAACATTTCCGGACATTTTTGATAAAAGTATATTTTTTAAACAAGAAATAATAATATAAAGAAAAATTGTATGTTTTGAGACAAACCTGTATAAGCATGAATTTTATAAGAATTTTATTTTATCAGCATGAATTTTATCAGAAAACCTTTTAAAATAAAATAAATAATTTCAGAGAAAAAATTAACTCCACACGTAGCTACAACTAAGGATTTCGTTTTTCAGAATTTGGTTCAACGTCCAAAAAATCCCAATGCAATGCAATAAATCGAAGTGATGTTTTGCACATGCTACATTGTTGGTCGAGGGCTTCTTTACAAATATCCTAGAAAACTGAACAGTGTAAAATAAATTGTTAATTTAATTTTGACTGCTTTTCATTATTTACACAGAGGGTTTCAGGCTAAGAAGGTCAAAACGGTCCCCTTACCCCTTTTGTTTGTGAAGCCGTCTGTCGCGGTAGTACAACTTAATTTTGAACCATTAGTCACAGAAAGTAATTACATCCCGAAGAGAGAGAAAAAGCAGTTATTGTGGTTCTTGTGATAGATATTAAATAAGATGACCTGGATTCTCTTCTATTTGAATAAAACTTTTCTGTCCTTACACACGTTTAGTCAATGACTTTAATTGTTATTCCGCTATGGAACCCTGTCATAATGACAGAAATTACGCTTAAATGAATGATTAACGTTATGCGACAGTGTTCCATAGTGGCATATCAATTAAAGTCCTTGACCGTACAGGGGCGGTATTCTACAGGGTAAAACCATATGTCCTGCGACTGTGATCGTTTTATTAACGTTACAATAGCTGTTTTTACCTCACTGCTCGCAGGAGGGTTACGTTCTTCGAGATTATTTATGTATGTATGCATTTAATTGGTAATGCTTTTTGATATTCATAGGTGCATTAAATTATGACTAAATTGAAGAATAAAGAACTTTGACTTTGAGTTTATTTTAAACTAAAGTAAAAAAATGTAAAATTAAAAAAAATAACCTACCAAAATGGTCTTCCCTCAGCTAATGTGCTAAAAATTGCTGTGCTGCTTTGGGAAACATTTTGTCACGCTGGTTTTCAATGAACCCAGAAATAATGTATAACTGAGTAGGATGCTGGCGCTAAATCCAAGCTAGACATAAACCAGCATACATAGCACATATAGCAGCACAGCCTTGCCCAGCATTGAATAGCAACAGTTACTTAAAAATATAAATATATTTGCAAGTGGTCATAAAAAGTAATTTGGATTCGGGTGACATCGGTAAAACTCGTACCGGAGCGTATGAGAGTGAGTGGGAGACAAGTACGAACCCGAAGGACTTTTTATATGGAAAGGAGAATACAAACGGGCACACAGGGTCTTAGATCCATAAACATTTCCATTCTCAAGTCTACAATCACAAGACTTGCTAATGGGTTGCCAGCACAAAAGCTTTATTGTATTTGGTAGGTTATCTTATCACCACACGGCAACACAACAATGTGAATACAGCCGTTTTAAAACCTTTTTGCACTGTATACATATAAATTGCAACGCAAGGCTGAAGTGGAGCATCATAACCTATCGAAGTAGTTGACCGTATATACGATATCCGAACTTGGCGGGCCGTTTCCTAAGTAAGCCATCACCGCAAATATTTGCGGATGTTTGCGGACGGCGGCGATTGGTGAATGTAATGTGTTGCGAACAATGTTAATTAAGCCGGCCGAGCGCAGCGGGCATCTAGCCGGGTATCGATGAGCACTCATAATAGGAACCACGTTCTTTTTTAATTTCCCGTTGGAATGGTTTAAGCGTTTTTCTGGTGTTGGCTGAACGTAGTCTATTCGTAAAAATTATTCGTTATCATAATTAGTAATCGCGTTGCAACATACAAGTACCAATAACCGCTTTAGTGCAAGTCAAACTCGCGCATCCACAGTGTACTCGTAGTACGATATTACGTGAATACTTGAGGAATATGGTATAATAGTAGATTGTTCAACAAAAGACTAAAACAAGCCATAATGACAAGAGATATTTAGCCACGCGAGCGAGCGAGCGAGCGAGAGTGGCTATAGTTCGAGTGTCATTATGTTTGTTTAGTCTCGCGTTAAACACTCTACTTTTCACTTTGAATGCGAGGAAAAAAAACGTCGTTCTATACAAAATTACAATATTTAACAAATAATTATGTAACGAAGTTTCTGACAAATTTGTTTCGCGGCTGTTAATAGTTTTTGTAAAGTGTAATTTAACAATGCTTAAAATGCTTTAAATGCTTGCATATTTAGCCAACAGATTCAAATTTATTACTAATTTGGACCATGCCTAATAAAATACAAATTATCCTTATTATATTTAAATAGATTCATATTCGTAATCATTAATCACGATTTTCATGAAATTATATCGTTTTTTTTATATTTTTGCACAGTTGTGATTTTGAGGTTATTCCCACGGCTTAAAAATGGTCCATACACAATCACTGAAAATGGCGATAATCCTCCATTCACAAAACCGTGATTGATTGTTTAGAGGTTTCCAAAGTAAATTTAAAAAAAAACTTTAATCCCTTTAGATTAATAAGGAGCTTTAGTCCCGATGTGCAGAGAGTAAAGTAACATTTTAAGAGCATGAGAAGTGAAAAATACGATTGCGCTGTTATTTGTAACAAAAAAACCGCAGGGTAATTTCAGCCATTTTGTTTTATATCTTAGGCTAAGGCCGCACAGATAGGAGGCTTGCTTAGCGTCTAGACCCTAGCGTCTTACTTTTGTTCGTAGTCGCCTAGCGAGGCGCCAAGCGCGCAGTGCGGCCGGTTGCAAAGATTCTAGTACGTTTGTTTCACGCTAGGCTCTAGGCGCTAATCAAGCCTCCTATCTGTGCGGCCTTAGCCTTAGGGTTACGTATACGTATAGATACTAAGCCTGCGCTATACCTCTGTCCATCAATCAGCGGGCCTAGTATGGCTGCGTCTATATCGCGTGTCAAATGTGGATAAAGCATCCGTCACTCTCGTACTTATTTACGTGTCAGAAGGTGACGGATGCCTTATCCAAACTTTGTCACGCGATAAACGCAATCATATTAGGGCCCCTGGCCGTCTGTCTGTCAGCGGGCTGTATCTAATGAACCGTTTTAGATAAACAGTTGATTTTTTTCATAATGTGTGTTCTACTGCCGCGAGTAAAATAAAATGGGTTCCCATAGGTACAAGAATGGTATAGAACCCTTCGTGAGCGACTCTGAGTTGCACTTGGCCTTATTTTTATTAATTAGTTGGATGACTAAAAGTACGCACTGACTGGACTATTTACTGAAGAAAACAATGAGATTCATACCGTTATCTTCGAGGATGCATCTTTGCTTGTAATGGTGCATGCAAACAATATTCAGAAATGTTTTAACATTTGTTTGTACACTCGTTGAGTGGCTAAACTAACTCCTCAGTTTAATATGAAACATCATTATTTACCATTTCCTTTACTCAGAAAACACCAAGAACTCCAACCGTTTGTACGCTCAAATACGGATTGAAATAAAAGGCACGTTGCGCTCGGTCCGACCGAAGCAGACCTATTTTAAAAATTCAAGTTTAAATCACGTTTCCCTTATCTCTTTCCTCCGATTTAGTTTCGAATGACGAGTGAAAACGATGGAGCATCTAAAGTTTCGAATGTAGTGCTTCGTAGTTACTGCCAAACGGTGTGCCTGTGCGCTGCCATACTTTATCATGTAGGCATCGTTAAGAAAATTTGCGAATGCAATATGTGGCCTTCACGGAAAATCCATAAAATTGGGGTCTGCATTCCGTCTCAGGCGAGCATTTGGGAATAGTCATCGTATAAAACCTTCGTAAATTACCTATTATGATTAAATTACTAGGTACCTACATGTAGGTATACTCACAAAGATCAATTTCAAATCTCGTTTGGGTAAGACGAGGGTCTTATTATTTGTTGTCTTATGTAGATTGGCAGGAAAATACTCAATAAGCCGCGTTTAATACGTTGTAATCCTTTATCAGCACGAGGCAGGCATATCTAGCATTCTCGGGGCTCCGAGGGGGGAGGGTAAGAACAACAACCCGCCCTTTCGGATGATACTCGTTTGGATCGGCACTTAGGGCGAACCGCAAGCAATTTAACTGTCTGCTTTCCCGGGGTCGATGTCCGCTGATGAAGTACTAACTAAGCGTTTAGCACTTGGACATTTGTTACGGTCATTGTTTGATAATCACAGTCTTGTCAATTCGGTGTTTTAGTAACGCTGAGCTGAGTTTAAATCGTAAGGGAATTGTAAATAGTATTGCTAGCTATGTTTACAATTAACAGCCATTCAGTTTGAAGCTAGCTTACAAATGATACCACACGGGTGCAATAACCAATTAGTTTCATTCAACATACCTAATTAGTACAGGATTTGACATATTTGATGTAGCTTTTGCCTGCGACTCGTTCGTCGCTTTCCGGGAACGCTTCGATTTTTAATAAAATCATAATTAGGTCCGTCATCGGACTATAGAGGTAAAGTATCTCTGTACCTTTCACATCGAGCACCTGAAGCGTTGAGCCGTAGAGTATTCACCATTCAACTTATATTTCATTTCATTTTATGGCTCAACATAATCACCCTAACTGCCTTATGTTTATAAAGGCTGGGCGCGCAAGGTAGCCGCCGCAAGCCGAGATTGAACGACGGGCGGTTAACCGTTAAACACCCTGTCAACTCTGAAAAATGATCAATGGATTAAACTAATCGACCGGCGAGGGGCCCACCGCGCAAATTACTATCTGCCATTCAGGCCTGTGCTCCGAATTTTTTTTTAAGGTATTAAGTAAGTAAAGAATTAGTAGGCTCGTTAATTTGAAAAGCTTGAGGAGTAATTGTGTGTATTTTAACACTTTTTTATTATTTTAATGTATGTATAAATACATACTTATGTAGTGGAATATTTTTAATAAGTTTTCCATCATTTCTACAGGTCCCATTTGTTTGGAATTTAACGCAATTAGATATGTAACTCTGGTGACCATGCAACAATATAGAGCCAGTGAGCTGGGGCTCTATTCTAATCTATAAAACTATATCACTTTCGTTCTATTGTTTTTTTACTCAGCCGACATTACTGCCAAGTAGCTATCATAACTTCTATCAAAAGAAATATTGTTTTTCCTCTGTAGAATAAAACCCCTGGGGCACGTTTTATAAAGCTACAAGTAACGCTTTTACAGATCTAAACTGGCAACACTGCTCAAATGGCTGGTCGTCATTGGTCGAGGTTGTGTCAAATGGAAACTTATAACCTGTAAATTGTAATTTGTAGCTTTATATAAAACAGGCCCCCTGGTATGTTGATAACGGGTCCGTCGACGTTATCAATATCATATTGATAACGTCGTTATATTATCAATGGTAGGTAGGTTACCTACATTGAAAATTTATTTTTTAGTAAAATAATTCTCCCAATCAAATTCACGATTTAATCATAAAGATATTGATTTATTTCCATTAACGGTTTTAATTACAAACATTTATATCCACAAGGTGCCTTAAGCAGCGCTCCCGTGACTAATGAACAAAATAATTGGATTCTGTAATTCAGGGTATTTTCTAATTTAAATAAATCGACTGAGATATTGCGACGCCGTTTGTATAACACTTGTATTTACGATTTCATTTAAAGGACCTTAGAACTTACTTAGATAAAGTAATTTTAGACTACTTTATATTTAGGGTTCTGTACGAAAAAAGAACCCTCATGGTGAGACTTCGGTGTCTGTATGTCACAGCAGTTTTACTCTGAAACTATAGAAGTTATCAACTTGAAATATGGCGAGTATTTTGAGGTTGTTCGAGTATAACTTGCTTGCCCGCATCTGTTTTTAGTAAAGATGCTGGCAGCATTTCCTCATGAATGGCTAAACTAATTCGTTGAGCGAGGAAACGCCAGCTCTTTGGTCTCAAGTAACGTCAATGAGTCTCTTTGACGTTGCCTTAAATAGGCTTAGAGTTTAGACTACCTTTTTTATACCTGACGCATTTAGCCACGAAAACACTGTGATTTATAATAAAATCGATTTTCCAATTATGTAGAGAGATGAGACGAGTGTTTGATACTTGCCGTATTTCTCTATAAATTTAAAGCTATTTTTAAATGAATGAGTATAAAATAAGATAATCTTACCTACATAGTAACACAGCTACATTCCAATTAATAATTTTAAAACGTTTCCTAATTCTCTTCGCTGGTCAAAATTGTCTGAAACAAAATCCAATCGCTGTTTTTAGAGCGAGCAGACAATCGAGAATTTCAACGTATGGTTTCTAAAACGCACTAAAGATAAAACTAACAGGATCAGGTTTTAGGGGCAGGCTAAATTCGTGGAATAGCTCCATCGAATGTTCGCTGCGATGGGAGACCAACACGTGGCTCGGTGCTGAACTGTTTTTTTTTTTACTTGAACAATGGCGTATGCTGAGCGAGCGGGTTCGTACGATTAGTCGGCGAGGGCGCAACATTTTAAAGGGAATATCGCCTTTATATAAAGGTCGTGGGTGTTTTTCACGCGCCGAAGAGCCCAAGTGCTGGGTTAGGTTTTTATAACCCGTACGTTTGCCGGTATGCTTTTTTGTTCCTTTGTAGAGGCACAATCAATAGAGCATATTAAAAAACCGGCCAAGAGCGTGTCGGGCTACAAATATTGTAAGTTTCATTTCGAACTTGGTCGACTATTAAGGTGATTTTCCACCGGCGAGACGAGGGGAAACGACGCGGCGCGAGAAATTAATTTTGTATTAAAAACCATACCCACCAAAAATGCGCGAGGAGGGAATTGCAATTTCTGATATGTATAACCATGCCAAATTACTGCTTATACCCAGAGTCTCTGAGTTAAACCGCGGTAGGACGGACGTATTTTTTTTTTTAATTATATAAATTATCACTCCGTGAACAACCATTTCAAATTACCATTTCACAAAGAACAAAACTGAGTTTAACAATCGACAATGGTGGCAGCCTTCTCTATTGTTAGGCTGATGAAAACCCCAAAAAATTGACAAAACCTCAAAGTCGGGTTTTTACCAGAGGCCCCGGGAGCGAGAATAAAGTAGAAACGTGGACGATATTTCTAATTGGCCCCGGGCGAAGTCGGGCGCTGGCGAAAGAAAACGGTCCAATGGTTCGGTCCTATTACCTATTACACCGTGTGAATGCGGTAAAAGTTTGCCTTTCAAAGAAATAGGTCGCCGACAAACGTAATCAATTACCACCATTTACAAGTACTACCATTTTCTTAATAGCGATCGGCAATCTTCGTTTTTCTATGACACACGAGTGACAAAAATACCGTCAGTGGCGAATGCAAGCGTGATAGCGATAACTAGCCGAACGCTATTAAGAAGCTGGGAGTACTGTAGAGAGTGTTTAGCAGGAGCAGGAGTTTGCAATCATCATTTTCGTGCAGACATGTAGAATTGTAGAGTTGGAAACAATTTTCGTGTGATTAAATTAATTTCAACAGAACTGCGATTCTACACGTTAAAACTTATTGCTTTTGACGCGTATCGTATTGTCGACATTTTGATAGCTCTTATTTACTTGACATGACAGTATTGGCGACTGATTTTAACACAATATGGTTTGTAGAATAGTGGCCCAGTATGTTCACATAGGGATAATAAGTTATTGTCAAAAGTTTCATTTTTTAGACAAACTTTTGTTGCCAACTGTACTTTTTTTGCAAAATCTTTATCGGCTTATCAAGACCAAACTATTTATTTATTTTATTTATTTATTAAGGATTTCCAATAGATAATACATCCAATTTATGCTTATATCTATTTTAAACATTAACTCGATGCTTACCCAATTATAGGAAACCACATCTTACGCCAGTAAATGTAAATTTATTGTAGTAAATTTTATTTTTAATTTTATGTTTTAATTTTTAAAGTTATATTTTTGGAAAAGAATGAAATTAAATACATCACAACATATATCATAAGTACATTGTTACAACTTGTTGAGTCCTAACACGAGGGTCTACGTTAAGAACAGCGGAGATGCTGTCGCCACCTTCCGACTCCATCATCAGATCACGTCTTGTATACCATAATATTGCATTGTCATCGGGTTTACATTGTGGTCCAAATTTCAGCCCATTCCGTTATCGGGAAGTGGGTCAAATTTAACTTGTAAGATTTGACCCGTACATACAATACATACATACATTGTAAGTTAAATAAAAGCTTGTAACATTATACTACAGCAAGATCATTTAATAACGCGATTTTACTACGATCCTATCGTTAAGGACATATCCAATAAACAGAACGATATCAGGACTTACTTTGTTTTTCGACGCCAATGTTATTTGTAATGGCACCTGAAAAACCAAAACATTAAATATAAGAAAAATAATCTTGCCAAAACCTTCCTTAAATAAATTATATCACGACCAAATTCAAGATGAAATACCAAGTTACTCGAACCTTCTCCATTTAGTGAAGATTGCTCAACTTGAACGTATAGCTAACAAAAATGATAGATTCCTTGCGTCAAGTTTAATTAAGTTGCTAATGCAGAAACAAGTTACCGAAACTAGTTAGTAACTTAATAATTAAAGTTGTAGCAAGTTATGACGATGTAAGCGAATGAATTCCCCGGGGAGGTCTTGTAGCCGGCCGCTAGTGAGGTGAGGGTCACATCATAACCATCTTTTATTTCTATGTACATCACAATAAGGGAAAATATTGCTTTAATGTGACTTTTTATAGGAGCACTCACGGCTTTTGATATAACACAATGGCTACCCATATCCGCCGTCATATAATGTTGTTAGCTGATGCTTCCTGTCTCCACTAACTCAATAATTTAATATAAATAAGTTAAGTTCACAACGTAAAGCATTATCCTTATTTTTGCCCATCATATCAATGCTTTTATATCTAACGAACAATTCTTGTATTATATATAATCTGAATCTCGGAAACGGCTCTAAAGATTTTCATGAAATTTAGTATGCCCCTGTTTCGGGAGCGATAAATCGATCTAGCTAGGTTTCATTTTAAGAAAATTTACCAAATAAAAAATACCGAGCAAAACTCGGTCATCCGGTACTCATTATAAACATATACAGGAACTCTGAAAACACAGTCCTTTTTTATCATATAAAATACCGGCACATAATGCAAATGGTACGAAACCTTGGGTTCCGGACGCTAACGTTTTAATAAAATAAAAAAATACGACCATTGTACCATAAAATTAAAGTTTATAGGTTTTCATCACAAAATAAATTTATACTTTAAAACTACACTTTAAAATTTTAAATGTTATTATGACTATAATGAGCTATAAATAATATGGGAGACAATTTCGAACTTTTAAATTTCGATACAATAAGTTAATGGGTGGCAAAGGGATCCCAATAATAACAATGTTGTTTTGATAGGTGATACTTGTGTACGAGTTTCGCGATTTATGCGATCAGTATAACCACATTAAGATAACTACGCGTGTCTAACAATTCCTTATCTAATTTTAAGGAGAGTCGGGAAGAAGTTTGAGCGCGGTAGTAACTAAGTAACTATAGCAATAACACTGTTCCTTACAAGTACAATTTATTTGTTTTTTAGAAGCGGGTTTTGGAGTTGTATTAAATTATAATGAATGGAGCAAAGGAAGCAATTGTGTAAAGTTGTAGCAAGTTGTAACAATGCACTGCAGGGCGCCTTCGTCACAGGTGCTTTGCCGCTGTTGTTTCACTACATTAGACTACAATGGTGCTTAGTGGGCACAATACAAGTGACGGTTATTGTTACAACCTAACCGATTCTCGCCGAGTATTTATTGTAGTCACAGTTATACATGAGATGGATGTATATATGTATAGTAAACCAACGAAAATGTTGAGCACTATACTACCTTGTCATAAAGAACTTCAAACTAAACATCAAATGACAGGCATGACAATGACAACGACACTGATTACGACAAGTTAAGTATAAAGGTATAAGTATGCTCAACATTTCTATGAACTCGGTGAACAAAGATCAATCAAAGAACAAATTAAAGTTAAATATTGTCTACGTATACGTGTTATGTATTTACGTATGCATATTAACCTAAAACTATACGTAAGATAAGTACCTCGATTGCTCTAAGTTTACCTTCTAAAGTTCTCTAGACATCAGCTTAATAAAATAACAAAAGAGAAATGTTACAAAATGTTACACACGCATAATTAGCCCTTTTCATTTATATACCAAGATACCATTATATTAAGAGGTTAATTAAAATGACACCTTTGTAATATTCGAAAAGACCGCATTTACCCATGGCATTTAATTTTAAACAATTTCTGGGCACAGTCAACGTCAAAGATATGTATAGTTTTTGACCTTATTCCATTAAAATAAGGAGCGAAAATGTAAACATATATTTGACGTCGTCTGTACGAAAATACCGCTTTCTTATTCCATCAATAAAGCGGCAAATGCACTGAAGGTGGAGGCGGCACGGCGCGTCATACCTACTAACTAAAAAGCGTGCCGCGTGGTGACGCGAATAGATTTATAAAATATAAATAAGTAGTATAGTAAAATATATATATGTAGATTTCTAATGTCAAAAACCAAACTTATACATTCAGCGCGTCGCTTTGTGTCTTCTCAAATATTCATTTTTTTCTCAACAGCGATCTTACATCCGATCGAAACCATAGCTCAGTGCCAATACCTACCCATCAACGTTTTTCTGGAATATGGAACGCCCAATTAAAAAACAAACTCGATGAAATATTAGCGAAAAACAAACGGATAAGCTAGCCGCAATTTTTTTCGATATTTTGTTATCCATTTCATAAATTATTTAAAAGACAAATACCGGACGGCAAAAAAATGTTCGTCGTCTTTATCCTTAATATCAAAAATTAAACTGGAAAAAGAAAAACAAATTCTATAGTAGAATTACGCTTGATTTAATATTCAATGTGCCATGCAATGTTTACAAGTTCGGGACCTATAAGTACTTGAGTGCAAATATAATATACTATTAAGCCTTTCACGGGCAGTGGGAATATAATTCTCACCACAATTTGAACTTTATAACTATAATAACTTTATAACTCGAATGTTATAAATTATTGCAGGCGGGGACTAGTTTGTGTTTTATTTTAAACTAGCTTCTGCCCTAGACTTCGTCAGGGTAAATTCGATTATCGTTATTCCCTCGGGAACTTTTACATTTTACAGGATGAAAAGTAGCCTACGTGTTAAACCAGGGTAAAAGCTATCACAATTTCAAATTTCATCTAAATCCGTCCAGGCGTTGCAGCGTGAAGGATTATCAAACTAACACACACTCACATAGAAACTTTCGCATTTATAATGTTAGTAGGATTGTACAATGAACTATGATAATTTATATAAAATGAATTGGGAGAACCGCTTGATCCCAAGGCCTTAAACTAAAATGAATGTTTAATAATTTGGACAGAGTTGATTGAAGGTTAATATCTATAGAAACCATGATGTCTGGAAATTTCCAAATTGGGCAACCCCGTAGCAAATACATGAACTTTGGAGTGAAAATACAAAACCGAATAATAAAAAGCGCCATACACTAACTTTATTAACTTTATTCATGTCATAGTTATTTAGGCATTTTTTGTGCTCGTACATTTATTTACCCAGGTACCTACTTACTCTATGTGTAATGTGACTGTTTGTAACATTAATAAATAAATAAAGTTTATAAATAAATGATAACACATTTACGATAATGTGTTAGAAACTTTGTACCTAACTGAATGATCCATGGACAAATGAATAAACTGAAATCGAGAGACTAAGTATTAGGCCACGTCCTGAAAAAGAGCAGGATATTATTATGCTCTATCCTGAAAAAAGAAGGTAAAAGGGGATAACGATAACCGAGTCTTCGTGGATGAAGTTGCAGACAAAATCTTGTAATTTATAAGTGAAAGAATCAAGTTTTTATCACCAATTTCATTGCGGCGTAGTGCAGTTTTAGGGATTATTTCTGATTGTAATAAACGGATTTAAAAAAGCTCTTGACTTAAATATTCACTTTTCTTCTTTACGTACGGAAAATCCAGTCCTGACTTTAGTTTAAAACTGGAGGAGGTTCTATGTTCGGATGTAAGTACGTATGTATGTTTTTTGTAGGTATGATAAACATAAAATTCTTGATTTACTTTTTATTAGATGTAGGAAAGGAAAAGATTATATTATAAAGTGGAGCGAATTTTGTTAAGTAAAATTTTACAAAAGCCAGTCTTTATACACTACTTTCCTAAGGGACCAGACGATTTGCCAGCGGTTAAAATACTTTTTCTGAAATACAGTAAATATTTTTGTCTTCCGGAAAATTGACAAATAAGTTAAATTATTATAAGCGCGTTTAGAGTTTATTTCTTAGTATGAAACCAAACACGTCAGTCTTGTAATTACTACTTTGTGGCCTAAACATTTTCTTAAAACCATGTTGTTTGATTTCTTTGCATAAAAATGAGAACATTTACGTAACACAAACGATGAACATGAATCATGATTATACTTCGTAATATCAGCGACGAAGAAACTTACTTCGGTTTTTATTCGCATGATCTGCGGACACGCTGCTATCAATTGGAAGGAGAAACCGATGTAAAGGTGCACTTCTACGGGCAATTTTTAACTGCAGTCGGCTACACGGAACCCTACAATCCGACGCCTGTAGAGATGACGGACAATTATGGTTGATTAAAGTAGGTACCTACATATTTTTTCCCCAGTGAAGGTGATAAAAATGTGCATAGGGAGAAGGAGAGTAGCATAAACTCAGAAGTGTAGCAGTGTTCTCGACTATTCTTTGTTGTCATGTTACATTTTCTTCCGATTAAGAACATCGGCATCGGAATCTTCTACCAGTATTTTGAAGTGTCGACTCGTGATCGCAAGGCCCCGTGGCCCCCGTTTACCAATGAGTTCCTAACTTAAGTACAAGTTTAATTACCTAGTTCAAATTAAATTTGACGTAAATTTAAATTATATATCTTATGTGCAATATAATTATTAAGTACCCATGTACAATGTAAGATTATTCAGCTAAAGCCCTCTCTTTATGTTGCTGTGCCCAACAGCGTCCATAATTAAGTTAGCCTGTCAACTGCTACTGTTTGTGGAATGCAATAAATATTTGAGTATTTGAGTTCACTACTTGAGTTTCTTCTAAGGTAACCTTTACTCAAACGGAAAAGAAAAAAAAATCGTAAGAAACCGTGCGCATTCCGCATAAATGTAAAAACTGTAAGAAGCCCAAATATGGAAAAGGTATCTCAATCATATATTTTCTTAAGGTGACGACTGACTTGTAACATTTCGGTGCGATGTACCTATCAGTCGCGACCCTTATCCGGGTGCGATAAGATAAGGACCACAGGTGATACATTACCCTGAAATGTTACACAGCAACAGCATGCAATAGTGACCACGCTCAATCGAACCAGTTTACTCGGTTCGCGCACTAGCAAGGGTCGGCGGTGATCCGCGTCTGCAATGTTAGTTCCTCACAGCCGCAAGAACCCGGAGGGATCAAGTTAACCGAGCTTAGAGTGAACTCGATATTACTGGGAAAGATAGTAACACCCATGCAAACTGTCAGAGCCGACAGTTTGCAGCGAATGGACCGTAACATCGCGGATCGCAAGCGACGAGTGCCTTCAACAGTCCTTTTATACTGTGTATTACGCGATTCAATCGACCTGAGCGCTTGAAAAGTACTTTTATGGCACTTGCTGTATCGGGCGTCAAACAAAGTACAGTATTGAATTGAAATTGCCCATATCTTTATTGCATTTACAGTTTCTAACCGGGATACGATAGTATAGCTATTTCATTTGAAACTAAATGATGCTGCGAGTATTCGACTAAAATTTGATTATTCGCGGAAGGAATAAGTTCGTTTTTGTGAGTGCGTTTTTTAGGATTCCGTAATGGTTCCGTACCCAAAAGGTGCCAACAGAACCCTATTGATAAGGATCCCTGAATAGTTAGACACTGAAATGGGCGCGATACCAATAACAATCAACAATAGGGAATATGCATGTTGTTTTTTACAGCTTCAATAAAAGCTGATTCATGTAACAAACGGGTGAGAAAAATCATTTATTGAATAGCTATAAAAATAACCAAGATATAAGCCGACAAAGATTTGATCCTATCTCTTTCTAGCAAAACAGAATTTTACATGGATTTTATAAGGCCGTACTGCACGATGACGTAACCGGTGCACTTCGGATCCGTCTGTTTAATTAGCATTTTAAAATGCTTGTATCATCCGTATTACTTGATCGATTTTAATTAAAATTTTTTTTTGGTGATCTCTTTTACAGTATTTTCATATTTTGTTGAGAAATGCTACTTAAAAAAACCATGCATTTTCCCTATTGTAATGTTTTGATTTTTGTTTTGTACAATAAAGTGTTTAAATACATAGGTAGGTAAATACATTAAAAAAATCAAACGAACAAATCAACGAGCGAAAAAAGTACGGAACCCTTGGTGTGCCAATCCGACTTGCACTTGGCCGGTTTTTTAATGCTTAAGTTTTTTTATACATAGAGTTTTACATACATAAAATAATATTATACTTAAATATACCTATTATCAATTAGGCAATATGTTCATCTAAACGCAGAGGATGGATTATGGAAATGTGATGCTGATGACAGGATTCAAGCATACATACAACTCCAACGCACATTATCTATGTATCAGTAAATAAAAACAAAGCTCTAGCCTTATTTTATGATCACAAGACAGATGTACACACATTTTTTTTCTATCATTTCCTTTATTTTTCTTACTATCCTGTGACCTCGTTTGTTATCTTTGTTTGGCTGATTTCTAGAATTTATGTAGGTATGTACCTATATATTATATATAGATGTAAAATAATATGTATTTAGTGTGTATTTAGTATGTATTTACTTTATGTATGTGTGTATTCATATATACCTAGTTTTTATATGTATTTATTTATTTATTTATTTATTTATTTATGTGTAAGTAGATTTAATCATAACGGAACTGTTTCTTAGTTTTATTTTGAGTTCTGAAGAAATTAGTTTACACCGCTTGACATGTATTTTTTGTCTTTTATTATTTCTCTGTCAAGGTTGGAAGAGATCTCTATTTAGCGGTAAGACCGCCTGTTGTATACCTATAGTTAAAATGTACTGTTCCGTGTTTTGTTTTCTGGTGTTCAATAAAGATTATTTGTATTGTTGTATTGTAAAAGATAAATATGTACTTAAATACAGTACTAATCTAAAAATCATTAAGAAACAACACAAGCGAATTCTTACGATAAAGACGAGATAAATTCGATTTGACTGTTTATCTCTAAGATGAGTGTACTAATGCTGAAACAAGTTTAAGTCTACATTCAAAATAACTGTTAATGTACTATTTGTACTCGCGTACTATAAATCGCCAATATTGATTTCGTTAATGGTATCAGAAACGGAACCATCTATAGCGTAACCGAAGCGTGAAAATAGTTCTATAATGAGTGTTGCCGTGGTGATATCAGTTCTTTTATAATGATAGCATTATCATTATCATGGTTTCACGCATGAATGAATAATGCCAGCGATGGTGTTTGGTGATCAACTGACTCTCAATTTTAATATAATACTTGTCAAAAACAGTTTTGACAACAATTTAAATGTGTAAAAATACGAAAAATATATTATATTTAATTATATGTTAATTAAATATATAGCAAGAGGTTTAAAATAAATAATAGTTAAGAAAAGATCAATAAAATTAATTGGTTCGGCTGTTTTGCAATATGGCCAATATCGCGGCAGTGGCGGCACCCTATATGGCGTTTTGGTGAATAAGATTGGAATTTAATATTGGTCGTATTAAAAAAAAAAGTGTCCAAATCTAAAAACCATATAATGATATTAGTAAGCTTAATAAAAAACATTACAAATAAACGATATATGATATACTTAAATCTAATAGACTGTATGACGTATGACGCCATAGTTTTTCTCGGTGGTCGCTGCCTATTTAGATAAGAAACCTCCAGAAAGGACTAAACTAATTACGACAAAATTTGTAGTTTCCTTTTAAAGCATGTAGAAAAAGTCATGTATGCAACTGTACATAATTAGCTCTTAAGTCCTCTGTCATTAGAGCACTCGCAAGCTCGCAAGCTTCATTATTGTACACAAGTTACATAAATAACTATTAAACTATGCCGCTGGTAGCTTTAAATCGCAAATGGGCACTAGGGAGCATGTAACCTATGGAAAATGCCTGGTCTCATCGTGTCCTCCAGCCGGTAAACAAACGGCGATTTCTGCATATTAAGTGACCAAAGCCGCAGGTGAGCAAGGAGTCAGGTCGCCGGTCGCCAGCTGGCTCGCTGATGTTTGCCCTCAAACGCATTTCCCTCCTTTGAAAACTTAATTATGAGTGCTTCCTCCCTCGGCACGACTTGCCGCGACACTGTTGTTCCATTCTAATGTTTTCTTAATGTCATTAAGAGACTATTACGAGGAGTGTTACTTAGCCCTGTGAAAGCTAAATATGTGTGGCTGTTTGTTCGGCAACTCCGGACGCAAGTTCGGCCTCTATTTGATTTGCTACCCGAGTAAATAATTCAGCTCGACCGCGGCTTGCGCATCCACGCCTCCTTATAAATATCTTATTTATTCTTGTTTGAGCATCTCAGGGAAGTCAGACAACTATACAAATAAATTAATAGCTGGCTATCGTTTAATTAGAGTAATGAAGGCTCATGAATACTCGTTACTATACTTTTCGGTTGTTAATAACTTTAGACAGATACCATTCAGAAATAGCTTGCAAAAATATCAGGTATTACAATCGAGAGTAGTACATCCATAACCATTAACTTGAAATGTTCATCTATTAGTGTGTATCTTCTATACGAACATAGATTTCAAGGGCTGAACCCTAATGCACGTAATTTAATTAATTTATAATAATGAATATCAGAGGACGATCTTACAATTGACCTAGTCCCAAACTAAACTCTAGGCTTGTACTATGGGTATAGAAAAATAAATACTTAATTACATAGAAAATATCCAAGACTCAGAATCAAATACTCGCGTTCATCACACGAATATTTGCCCTTACCGGGCATCGAACCCGGGACCGCTAGCTTCGTAGGCAGGTACACTACCAACTAGGCGAACGCATAGTCAGAAATTTGATCACTTTTTTAAATAAATAACTCTTTTTTTTCATACAAATTAGCTCAGCACGCATGGTATCGGTAACAAGTTGACAACAACGACCGCTGAGTCAGGTAAACATTAAAATAGAAATTAAACTGAGTCTGCTTCTCAGAAGTGCCCACTAATACTTTGCATTAGGTACATAGCCTCGAGAAAACTTTAAAAATCAGTTACGTCTTATTATCAAGGGTAATTGTTGTGTTTTTATTAGAAACATTTTAACAGTTATTAAAATTCCGGTTACTTAAATTATAATTATGTGCGCGTATGGAAGACACACACAGTCAGGCAAGTACGTATCTCTTCCCCTATTCGCAAACGATAAGATTAACATTTAGAAATTAATCACAGTAAGCTGAATAGAGCACATCACCAGCCAACTCTGGGACGAAATTGAATCCAGCGGATAGGGCTGCCGTCAACCCTGATACGATGTTTATTTCACTGATTGAGCAATAGATATGTCTAGTGGGTGCGTTCGTTCGTTACTTTATTAATAATGTGAATATCCTCGTGAGATCATACTACAAACAGGGAGATTTTTCTAACTAGGATTTTGAATCTAACAGTGAGGCAATAAAGTTCAATGACCTTTGCTTTTAAATTCCGTTTCAATTTTGAAACAAGTAAAAATGAACTTTATGTGCACTAAAATATAGTTTAAAGTTAATTGCCCTGATTATATACCTCCTTTAGCACACCGGGTCTCATGATCATGATGAGAGATTATAACGGAATCCGTACCTATGGTTTATTTATGTCTGATTATGTTTGCTTCTTGTAGTGAGAACTTTTAGTCAGACAGAACTCAATGATAAGGGTGTAACGCTGTACTGAAATCGTTTATTATATTAGTTTCATATAAGTATTAACTGTTGTTAGTTAAAATAGGCAGCTGCTCGTTTGTATTTTATTTGGCCTTGAGCCTTAAGTGCATGTGCGAAATTGGGTGATCTAAAACAAATTGATGGTTAACGTACGCGAAACTGTACATATACTTATCACTGCTCTACTGAGCACTGTTCTAGACTGTTACACATCAAACTGTATTATCGCTGGTGCTCGGATCGCGTTCAATTTATAATTTTGCACAAGCCAATTCATAACTATTAAAGCAACGCAACATGCCGTGACGTGTCCATGCGAAATTATGTAAATTTTTAATGCATGTATAAATTATAGCATGCTGACCAGTGCTAATCTGGAGGCTTGCCAAGTGCCAACCCTGGCTAAACGAATGTGGCGACCGTTAAAGGGTGGCGCTGAAAGCCGCTTATTGACTTTGGAATGAATATCAATAAGGAACTTTCAATACTTAAGTTGTTTTAATTCCAGTAAGCTAAAGTTCGTGTGCTAATATAATTAACTTTAATCAACGGTTATGGCTAAAACCAAAGTGTATGAAAATGTTTCCGTAAATACCTACACATAAGAGCCCGTTCACACGGAGACATCCGATTCTTTGCAGGAACTGTTTTTTGTAGGATCCAATTTAGTGGCAGTATGATTTCAATCATGTCAAATGTCCATGTCGTACCCACTCCTGTCAAAGTTGGTGACTCTACTCTCGAAGTTGTTGACGACTATGTATACCTAGGACAAAAAATCCAGTTAGGTAAGTCCAACTTCGAAAAAGAGGTCAATCGTCGATTCCAACTCGGATGGGCAGCGTTCGGTAAGCTACGCACTATCTTCTCGTCCCAAATACCACAGTGCCTCAAGACAAAAGTCTTTGATCAGTGTGTGTTGCCAGTGATGTCGTATGGATCCGAGACATGGTCGCTCACAATGGGCCTCATAAGAAGGCTCAAGGTCACTCAAAGGGCGATGGAAAGAGCTATGCTGGGTGTCTCCTTGCGAGATCGAATCAGGAATGAGGAGATTCGCAGGAGAACTAAAGTAACCGATATAGCTCACCGGATTGCAAACCTTAAGTGGCAGTGGGCGGGGCACATTGCTCGTAGAACTGATGGCCGTTGGAGCGGAAAGGTTCTAGAGTGGCGACCGCGAACCGGGAGACGAAGTGTTGGCAGACCTTCCACAAGGTGGACTGACGATCTGATAAAGGTCGCGGGAAACCGCTGGATGACAGCAGCAGAGGACCGATCGTTGTGGAAGGCCTTTGTCCAGCAGTGGACGTCTTGCGGCTGATAATGATGATGATGATGATGATTTCAATGCACGCTTTCACACAAGCGTACGGTTCCAGAATCCGGCAATAAAACGGATCCTGCAAAATGTGTCATCCCATTTTGCGACTACAAATCGGTCCGGTCGTCCGATAAAATGCCGAATCCGATTTAGTACACAAGCTTGGAACAAGAATCCCGCAAAAAACCAGGCCGGATAAATCGGAAGCGGGTAGCGCCCGCCCAAAAACAGATAGTGTGTTGACACGGACTCCGGTTTTACAGGACCGGAGGTAATACAAAACCGGCCAGCCATGTAAATACACTATCCGGTTTTGCAGAATCAGATAGATCCTACAAAACCGGACGTTGTGTGAACGGGCCCTAAGGGCCCTAAGGGCCCGTTACGACGGTCTAACGATAATAACACTTTTTGATATTTATAGAAGACACGCCAACAGCAGTAAATCATTATAATCCTTATACATAAACAATAATATTCGTACGATAAGTAACTTTCTTACTCGTCAAGGCAAAAACTTCCCCGTTCCCTTTTTTCTTATAAAGGACCTTCCTCGAGCCTATTTTTATTAAAAACAATTCTACGCGAATTCTTTTACTTCGCTATTCTGATGAAATTTAAGCGTTGTTTTCAAATAGGCAACGTCTGAAATAACAGACAGTTTAGAATAAATTAAGAGTATATCCTAACACGCTGCAATAATAATACACAATGAGAAAAAACCACGCCGCATCTGGGGCTTGAGCCCTGAGAGTGGTTTCAGACTATCGTTTTTTCGCTTTTATGCTGACACGCGCGCTAGATTTGGCGGTTCAATAAATCGCACGGCGCACAGTGGGGCAGCGCCGGAATTAATTCAATTTTGGGATGATCATCAGTAGTCACATTTTTTATCAGATATGTATATAAAACATTTCAAATACCTATGATCTAATAAAATATTGCATATATATATTATTTTTATAAAGAAATTAGGCCGTAAAACTCGTACAAATGAACTCGCATGAAATAAACGTTAAAAATACCTTGCATCTGCAAACGGTGTATTCCTCTCAAGTTATTGATTTTGTTTAACATGTTTCATTTATATACAAGAAACATTATTCCTACTATTGTAAATGAAACAACATTTATGGTTTCTTTTAAATTATGAGTAATTTTAGGGCTGTAAGAATTTGATAGCATTTCTCGCCTAAATATTACATTTCATTGGCTATAACTTTTTAGCTACAACGACCCTCAAGCTCTAATACAACAATATTTACACATTATTTAATCTAGAACATTATTTAATTGGTTCTAGGTGCAATAATTTGCAAACTTTTTATTACTACCTCATTAAGTGAATGAGCTTATTTTTCTAAGAAAAATACTTATGCGTTATCGATGTTAATGAGGGCAATTACAAAGACTATTAAATTATAAAATAGTATAAAAAGGGTATTTACAACATTGTGCATCATTTACTTTTGTGAATTCAATAAAGCAACACCTAATTGTATATTATATTTTAATTTCAATTAATGTAGGTTTTATTTTAAATATTAGTTGGAATGATTTTATTAAACTTATAAATATATTTAAAATGTGTTTTTTTATCCATTAACCTAAAAAAAACAATTAATTCCGCGGCTCCATACAACGTGCACCACTGTGCGGCGTCTGCGCTCACACGAGTTTGAGTCCGTTTTCTGTGGTTTGTGCGTTGTGCGTCTACGAGCGTTTAAGCGAGTCGAGGCGAGCTTCTAAGTGCAGCTGCGCACGCGCATCTTTACTCGGGCGTCTACGGGCTTTTAAGCGCGTCTACGCTCACGCGTCTACGTCCTTTTAAGCACGTCTACTCTCACGCGTCTGCGACCTATAAAGCTTGTCTACGATCACGCGTGTACGAGCTTATAAGGCTGCGGCTCTACTGAAGCGGAGACGAGCGGAGCGGCGCGGAGCTGTGCCAATATTAACCAATAGAATCTAAACCAACGTGCGCAAGGCGCGCTCGACGTGACCGCATGTGCCTTCTATTGGTTAATATTGGCACAGCTCCGCGCCGCTCCGCTCGTCTCCGCTTCAGTGGAGCCGCAGCCTAAACGCTCGTACGAATTGCGCGTGTGGCGAATTTGCGCGTTTGTGAGCGTAAAAAATGAGCTTATAGCTTATGCACGTTGAAAATACGCTCTGTGTACTGGCTGGCAGTTTCCTTGGCGACAGAGACCCACAACCTATTGACTAGGCTATTGGGTGTCGGATATTTTGTTAATTTGCAATGCGACCCTTTTGTAGGGTTATAGAGTCTATAGAACTGATCGGCAATTTCTATGATTTCCACTAAGATAGATAGAGGATAATAAGAATCAAAAATTAAATGAAGTCTAGGAAGTCGATTTTAACCTTTCTGTCATCGGAATAATATTTTAATGTCATCGTCATCCGCACCTATTTTAAACATCACATCGACGTTCAATTTTACATACGTAATTGGGCAATTTTGATGACAGTATAATAAAATAATCCCACCGAACTCGTATGATGATAGAGACGGAAGGTAAACATTGTAGAATTAAGAAATACATTTTCATTTGGTAGAATAGCATATTAAAACAATAAACCGTGTTGTCTGTACCAAGACACCAATATGTTGACTTCACGGTGATAGCGGTGGCTTGAAACTCCTCAATGGCTTTGTAGATTTATCAATTTTGGACTCTTTTGTCTCATCTTCAGGGTTCTGCACCCGAAGGGTACCAACGAAATCCTATTACTAAGCCTCAGCTGTCCTTCCGTTTGTCTATAAGCGGGCTGTATGTCATGAACCGTAATAGGTAGACAGTTGAAATTTTCACAGAGTATCTATTTCTATCGACGCTATAATAAAAAAAATAGATACAAGAATGGCGGTTTTTTTTAACAGTGATACTTTATCATCAGTAAATTCGGAAACGAAATGTTTTATTGAACATGAATTTACAAAAAATCTTGAGGTAAATAAATAAATAGAAAAATATACCAGAAAATATACACGCAAATTGACCTTGTCCAAATCTCTAGGCAAAGGCCACGAATATCCAAAATATTGGCTCTCTCCGGGAATGGAACCCAGGACCACTAGCTTCGTAGACAGGGTCACTAGCAACTACCTACCTACTAGGCTAATCGCGTGGTCAACGATGTTGGCTTTCTGTAATTTTCTACAAAAAAATAGTATTTGCTCTTGAAGGCCGTTGAGGAATGTTATCGTCTTAAGAACGATTCTACCATGAACAAAAAAATAACAGGGTTATTTTGTTATAAAATTCAATTTCACAGTTAATTAGACTGCGATTTTAAGAAAACCACCATTAGAACCATGTAAAACTTTCTCAGTAGGTAGGTACCTATAAGTATGTACATTTATTTAATTATTGGTTGGTTTATTTATTTTATTTATTGTTTATACGGATCAAAATTGTTTAGTACCATTCCTTTGTAACAAATAATATGAATATAGTAGTTAAGATAAGACACACTGCAATGAGAGCTTCGTCAGGAAAGCTTATGATATATCAGTCTGCTACTCAGTCAAATAATAAGTTTAAAAAAAAGGTATATACAGGGTGTTAGGTAATGAGTGGATAATCCTTGAACTACGGATAGAGGGCACTTAGGACGTTATGAAAAAGCTAAAATAGTTTTAGTAAAAGTCACACGGTTTTCGAGATATTTGGACTTTTAGGTTTTTTTCGAAAATGAACACCCTTGTTCAATGTTTTGATCATAGCACCATTCTAAGCAAAAAAATTTCAAATTTTATTTTTTCTTAATATTTTTGAATACTTATGTTATCAGATAGGCATCACCATTAATTTGAGACTACAATGAATTAAAAAATAAATAATCGCAAACTTAATTTTTGCGTTTTCAACCGTACATTGATCGAACTTTCAGCTCCCATGGTGAAAAAAAAATACATAACAGTCTAGTTGCCCATAAGCTTAAAAACATGCCAATTTATTGACAATTTAAAAATAGTAATTACCTTTTGAATTTAAAATCAAAATGCCAAAATAATAAAAAAATACATGCCCACCCATACTTTTTCCTGATTTACTTTTTGTATCCCGGGCGTAGAATTCAAAACTTTCAGTTGCAAAAATGACATTACTGGCCACTAATTTAAATGCCATATATTCCAAATTTAAAAAATATGCCGACTGCTTTTTGTTTTTTTTTCGAATTCAAAAATATTGAGAAAAAATAAAATTTGAAAAAAATTAGCTTAGAATGGTGCTATGATCAAAACATTGAACAAGAACACCCTTGATTTTCGAAAAAAACCTAAAAGTCCAAATATCTCGAAAACCGTGTGACTTTTACTTAACCTATTTTAGCTTTTTCATAACATCCTAAGTGTCCTCTATCCGTAATTTAAGGATTATCCACTCATTACCTAACACCCTGTATATTTAAAATCCACCCTACATACTGATTAAAGAGATCGGAACGATTTTCCGACACCCTGTCTATGAAGAGTAGCATAAAACAAATTAGTTCGAAAGCCACAAATAAATTAATTAACGCGCATTTATTCAATCGGTTGGTTGGTTGGATAGTTCCCCGGAAGGTTAATCGGCTTAACAGTAAAGATAAGTCATAGGTCTCCTATTCGATGACGACAAACAATATCGCTTTTGACCTGTTATCGTATTGTCAACGTTTTGATAGCTCTTATTTACTCGACAGTAATGGCGGCCAAGTTAAAAACAATACCATAACATATCAAAAACGATTTTCTTTAAAGTCGTAGAATAGAAGCCCTATTCTTATTTACGTGACACTATGAGATTAGCATATTTACAATTGAATTAAATGAAATCCATAAGAGCTAAAAAACATTAACATAGAAACTGGCCTTTACCGGTACCTATTTGGTAAAGCTTTCAGTCGACCAAAGAAGTGGGCTGCTATCCTAATATCGATAAGTCGTGTGTCTACTCAAAGGGCCGGACTAATACCCAAACGATATTTTTAAAAGTAAAAGACTTTTTCTAGGCCGGCCGTAGGTACACGTGGGAGTAAACAAGAGCGCGCTTAATAGTAATTGTTTAAGTCAGAAGAAACCTTTTTACGCTCTCTCGGCTCACCGCCTTGCCGGACAATAGAGCACGGGTAATATGAGCTCGTTCCGGTGCTTCAGAAACTACAGACAATTGGTGGGAATTGCTAACAAACTAGCCAATTATTTCCTACAATTTATATACGTGCTTAACTATAGTTAAACCGCTTCAGACTTGCGTCTGCACTCGTGTGGGTAAGCATTTACCAATAGATGACAATCGCATCTGACATTAAAGCTCACACAAGACTGATACATGTGTGCGTTAATTCTGTTCTGAAGCGTTGTTGTGTCTGCTGTACCACTACTAACAAAGACCGCAAACCCTAAGTGATTGAACTGTAACGAAGGTGAAGTTTCGCTAGAACTCTCCGCCCGACAAGTGGCAGCCGGGTTCAGCTACCTTTTGTTTAGTTCACAATGTTGTTAGGTAGTGTCGCCGTGAAGAGCGATACACCGAATTAAAACTTTTCTATTTAGAAGAAACATTGCTCCGACAAGCCAGAGGGAGCACAAACAGAACTAATAACGCGATGGTTCGATGAAAACATGGTCTGCTTTTATTATGATTTCAGGACGTGTATTATTTAACCGATATTAAAGCTGAAAGAGCCTTATTTCAATCGGTAAGTAGGAGTATAAATTATGCACAGATAATAATACCTTATACCCTGATTTAAAATTCTTACTTCAATCTACCTTAGAAAATTGTGTGACTAACGTTCTACTCGTAGAAAGAAGTGTAACCTCTCTAAAAATTTATAAACCTGCTGTTTCGTTTCTCATTCATACGTTAACAATCTATCGACTAAAAATGCCACATTGACCGTTTATCACCTCATCACTGTCATAAAGCGGTTAGCAATTACGGGCTCAGCGTCTAGCAAAAACAGTTTCATATCTGTTAGTCAGCAAAGGTAGCCAGAGTAGCTAGCTCGGGGCTAAGTAGCGTGAGGGCTAAGTGAGATAAATTGTTGTTTTAATTAATGCTCGCACGACAACCGCTGCGCTCCCGTTGCTCCTCCGCTGCCCGACCGCGCGGTAAAATTCTCAAAGCCCAGCCTAGCTTTAACATGCAAATTGCCACCACGATATTGACCTGCTAGAATGGGTAATTTTCCATTGAAAATAATACCGAGCGTGTTGGACGTTGAAAATTGTTTGTAAGTGGGTTAGGTCGGTATCGATTGAGGCATTTCCTATCGCATTACTCGAACATACAGGGCCTCTATTCTATTGTTTTTAACTCGGCCGCCATCAAGAGGATTGTGAAGCTAAACATGACCATGCAAAATGCGATAACGTTTTTCTCCCCTTAAACCTAGTCCGATTTTCCGATTTTTGAATATGTTGTAGATATCATGAAAAACTATATCTGTACGTTTTCCGTTACACGAAAATATTTCTTAGAACGAAACAAATTTAAAAAACAAGAAACAGAAACGTACATACCTAGTTCTTTATAATAACTACAACATATTAAAAAATCGGACTTGATTTAAGGGGTGAGAAACTTTATCGCCCGGAGCTTAATTTGTATGGATTTTTATTGACAGCTACTCGAATTAAGCGGCGCTTCGCAATTCTCTCAACTACTGTCAAGTAAATATGAGCTATCAAAACGTTGACAATATAATATATAACAGTTCAACGACGATATGGTTTTAAACGCCAAAAATCTCGACCCTGGGCTTTTCAAAAAATGTCTGAAAGTACCTAAACCCAGTAGTGATATTATAGGTATCACTACTGGCTAAGAATCGTAAAAAAAGATTATGTCAGTCAGTGTTTGGCTAGCTAGCTCATATTAGAAATAATAAAAATTCTTTAAACAAAAGTCCGATCCAAAACGGTAAAATTTTGACGTTATTTTTCCACTACATAAAACCAAACTTAATTAACCGAAAGGTTTCAATTTGGGGATCAGGGACACGTAATTAAAAAGTTTTGTGGCCACTACTCAGCATAATTTTCCCGGATAGTGGCAAGTTTTAGTATTTAGTAGGGAACTTTCCCGGCCCCTATGCTAAATCAGTAATCCAGGATATCGGCTGGCTTTGCTAAAGTGCAGCTCGGTCAGTTGCATGATGGTCAAATTTGAAGCGAAATGAATTCGGTAGAACAAAAAGGAAGGTAAGTTATCTTCATTTTAATTGTTAAAAAGATAAGTTTCATTTAACTTTCAAACAAAACATTTAGTTCTGCGTATGCTCTTTAATAACTTTAATTATAATAACCTAGCTAGTCTTTCATTTGTTGAATTCAAATAACTGATCAGTCCTTCCTTTATATCTAACACTCCTATCAGTGCTAACGAAGCCCTATAAACCTTTATGTTGGGGCCATAGCAATAAAAAAGCGACAAGTCGCCAAACCACAAGATTAAAGTCTTCGCGTGAGCCCAACAAATTGGCCGGTTAATGAGATAGTGGGGGTTTACGCCTAAATGAATCAAAGTTATCCTCGCCTCCACCATCAATTGGGGTCGCGTGCGTTTATCAGTAACCTTTCAGTGTCGTATGGTTTCCTATTACCTTAGATCAGTAGGGCCAAGTGCGTCACCGGCGAAATGCAACAAACATCATTAACCCTATACTTGTTTTTTGAGTTATCCTCGCCTCCACCATCGATTGGGGTCGCGTGCGTTTATCAGTAAGCTTACAGTGTCGTATGGTTTTCTATTACCTTAGGTCAGTTGGGCCAATGTGCGTCAACGGGGAAATGCAACAAACCATCAATATCTCTTTAATTTTTTGTTTTCATTTATAACTTAATCAGCTTCGTCCGTGACTTCGCCTGCGTAGAGTTCGATTATAGTTATTCCCTCGAGAACTTTTAATTTTATCGGCATAAAAAGCAGTCTATAGATGTTTTAATCCAGGATAAAAGTTATTTCCATTTCATCCAAGTCAGTCATTGCACCGTGAAGGAGTAACAAACAAACACAAACTTTCGCATTTATATTATTAGTATGATTCTGGTTTGTTTAAAGAGACCGGTTTAAGTCCAATTTTAAATACTGTCCTTTTATAAAGATGTAGGTCTGCCACACTTTCCTCGTAATCGCACTTGCCGCCAACTATCTTTATTTATGAATTTTTACACTTGAAGAAAGTCATAAACAATGTTTTGATGGCGGTTATTCATTGAACAATCTCGAGTCTATTACTATTACTATTTATTAGCTTTTTTACACGACTGCCCAAAAAAGGAATTGAATATTATCAGGGTTCATGTATGTGTGTACGATTCTTTATTCCACCATAACTTCTTAACGCCTGAGCCGATTTTCATGTGTGTAATATCGTTAAAATCCTTTCACCATCTCGGGTGACAAAGGATACCTAAACTGTTAAAATTGAATTAACAACAATGGCAAAATGACAATTATTAACATTAGTAGGTTAGGTATATCGATGACAGTATAAAAATGCAGTCGGGTTTTTAAAGCTTGCTTCTCATTTAGTTATATTATAAACTTAATTCCTGCGATTCGTACGTATTATATAACACAACACAGCCTTTGCTAACCGACAGTGTTTGCACTGTTGTATTTCAGAGGGTGAGTAAGACACAAGGTAAGACCCTTATTGCTTTTGACGTGTTATCGTATTGTCAACGTTACGATTGACAGTAATGGCGGGCGAGTTAAAAACAATACCATAACACGTCATAGGCAACATGGTTTTACCATATGGAATAAAGGCCCGCTCGAGATATAATAGCAGAGGCATTTCTTCTTCGTGCCCAGGGGGCCTAGTCAAGAAGAAGTTTTCTATGTATAAGTAATCAGTAATTTATTGCAATATCATAATTTTACAAAGGTCTTAGTTAATTAATAGATACTATTACAACAGTTCATTATGAACCCTGATGGGAACTGCAGTATTAGCGAGAGGAGGACTCACTGTAGGTACCTACATTTGAAACTCGTCATTAAGGTATTAATTGAGCGAGAATAACATTTATTAATCAGTAAGTAGTTGTTTCAGTTGATTTCCGAACGTGTTATTAATTATTTCTTTTTTAAGTGATTCGGGTAGCTTACCTATTATCAAATTTTAATAGACTTTAAAAAGGGGCCATTAGAATTTATAATAAGCTACCCGAATCAGTTAAAAAATAAATTAATAATAACACGTTCGGAAATCAACTGAAACAACTGCTGATTAATAAATGTTATTACTCGCTCAATGAATACCTTAATTTCTATACGAAAACCTCGCCCTACTAACAATAGGTTCCTTTCTAACAAAACTGCGTCGTTCGAGGTTATGAATGTAGTTAATAAAGATAATTATGTAAGTAGGTAGAAACTTATTACTAAAAGTAACGTGCAATTTATTACGTACTAGTCTTTACCTGCGACTTTGTCCGTGTTGAGCACCGAAAATCCTGCGTGTTTATGGTTAAGTACGTCCCCGAATTTAATTATTCTGGCTTTAGCGGTTTCGACTAGGCTTGATAACTTTGTCCATTTCCACAATTCATAACAAGCAATTTCAAAATTGAAAATTGAATATGTCACGCCTGAGGCTGACATAAATTAATTTATGTATTTAGCCAAGGATGACTAAAACAAGCGAACATGCCAGGTTTCAACGATGCGATTACGATGTTAACGATTAGCTAAATCCAATTATGAACTAATGTTACATTTAGGCTGCGCTCTCGATGATAATCGCGTACTCGCCAGTCAGCATAATGAAAATGAGACCATTACACGCTAAGGCCTAATATCGCAATGAACACAGTGCAGTGTGGTGGTATTCTAAAACGGACGAAACGCGTGTTTATCGACGAGCTTACATTAAATGTAAACTTTCTATCAAATCTCGTTTATGTTTTGAGGAATGTGACACGCATAACCATTATTGATATTATATTGTTATATATCTTGGTAACATTAATGGAATGTGAATAAGAAAAAAAACACTCATGAGCACGTCGGGCCATGTTCAGTGTAAATGCCACAAACTAACAGTTTACCTGGGGCCTGTTTTATAAAACTACAAATTACAATTTTACAGGTCTAAACTGGCAACACTGCTCAAATGGCTGGTCGTGATTGGTCGTGGTTGTGTCAAATGAAAACTTGTAAACTGTAAATTGTAATTTGTAGCTTTATAAAACAGGCCCCTGCAGTCCCAAGTCTATCCTGTCCATTGTCAGTTGGCCGGATAGACTAGACTAGACATACAAGTGCCCAGGCCAGGATTCATGGCCAAAATTAAAAAAAACAGTAAATTGGCCACATACGGGTTGTTTTACACGTAGCTGCGTAGGTAATATGGAGTGAACCTACTACTAGCGCGTCGGTCAAGACCATCACTGCGGAGAAGAAGCGCCGCAAGCAACTCCAAAGAGGCGCCAGTGAATGCTTCCTTTCGCCGGTAACCTTCAGGGAAGGAAAATGGCTGATGGAAGGATGTCCGGCTTTTTATTTTTGATATATTATTTTTACTGACTTATCTTACTCATAACATTGGCAAAATCATTGCGCATAACTGCGGTGGACCACCATTAATAAAAAAAGAAGAAGAAGAGAGCCAGGCCACGGAGTGGCGAGGTCCAACAAAATGATAACAAGCGCCTGCATGGGCGCCGGCCTCGCTGCTGCTTGTACACCGAGGGCGCACTGCAGGAAGATCCAACCCACATGAAAATTGAAACAGTGGCACTAACGTGAGTGACATGCGCATAGTAGACTAAGTAGTTAATAGTATACGGCATCGTATTTTGTCGGATAAGAGGGTCCTAACGCTGACAGAAAATTAAAGATAAATACGAACTTTTCCGGCTGAAAACAATGCAGTATGTACATTTTATACATCTGTAGATAGACCTGCACTTAGAGGTTATTATCCTTGTGTCAGTAATTTCAGGCTCACTATATTCTTCGACCGATATATAAATAGGTACTTACCTAAAACACGAATGCAGGCAGTCATGTTTTGATTCAATTCTATTTTACCTGGTTTGTAAATTGAGAAAACTTAAGAAATAAAATTTGAGGTACCTAAGCAAAATCTTACTACGAGTAGTCATCCACTGCGTAGGTTTGTAACCTTTAGGTAAGGTACGTAACTTTGCAGTTGGCTCACGGGCTAAGCAGCTCCTACGAATTCTGTGATCTGATAATGTAGATTCCGAGAAAAATGCTCATTATTTATTCTACTTCATTCAAATATATCAAAATATACCCAACATTGCTTACTTCTTTGATCGTACATTGTAGTTAGATAAGTACATACATTTGGCATTTCCTTTTTTCCTGGTTCATATATTGCACACGTTGATGTTTTATGTTAAAAAAATGGTTTGTATTCCAATTGCATTTCAAATATCAAAATATAGAAACGCAGCCAAGTTAGGTACTGTTTTGTGTTTAAAAGTGAGCAGGAAAACCGATGGTAAGCCGAGAGGAAACCGAAAAGCCGGGGAGAATGCCTAAAGCGTTAAATTTACAATGAGAAGCGGTTTGGCTGGCCGGTGCGCGCGCCTGATAGCGCCGTTCGTTGAAAACTTTAAAATTCTATGCTAATAACCGTATTTGGAACAGAAAGAATGGCCAAACATTCTAATTACTTTTTTGTTGTTGTTTATTTCTATTAGTTTTATATACGTATAATCCCTTTACGAATATTGTATGTTCGTAACATTCACACCGAGGAAAGGCAAGGTTACTCCGAGATAACATTTGGTACATGTACATAGCAAATGCCAAGTTTAAACCAAAAGTAACCAAATTTTGAATGCTGGAAACATGCTGGAAACAAACATAAGTCGACCATAAAAAGAAGTAATATATGTGTAAAATAAACTGTCACGTCAGTTTCGCAAACTGTTAGTTCACTTACTTTTTAATTTTAATTTAAAAACTTACATGTGTGCTGCTTAAGACGATTAGCAAAACGGTATTGAAAACCGTTCAGTATTTTAAATAGGGTTCCGTACCCAAATGGTACCAACGGGACCCTATTACTAGTGGGCTGTACTCATAAACCCTTATAGTCAAACAACTATAATCTATACCAGAACGACAATGAAATAAAATAAATGTTTTAAAAAACAAAAAACCGCCTTCAAAAACGCGACCACAATATTTTCAACAAAAAAGCCGACATCAGATGGACTAACCTATTACGTACCTACAATTTCAAAAAAAAGTTATTTTTTGCGTTTTTGAAGGCGGTTTTTTGTTTTTTAAAACATTTATTTTATTTTATACTTTTTAGTGATCATAATAATACGCTGTTACGTAGTCCCACTTTTTGGTTGATATGAAACTTTAAGTTACTTCAAGCGCGCCGCAAGCAACGCCGCGGGAAAGTCATAGTCATATTTCAACAAGTAAATATTCGTCGTTGTAGTCGCTCAACTATCTTAATCGAGATATCTTATCGCCACCCTTGAAATCAGTACCGTTGAGAAGTTCCGGTGGCCATCTGTGGTCTTCATCATCGGTTCCACTTCACCAAATGATACTTTCTGAATGCAAATGCTGGACTTGTTACTAAAAATACTAAAATCGCTATATGTTTGCCTACAATATTTGAGGAGTTCCCTCAATTCCTCACGGATCCTCTCATTAGATTCAGATTTGGTGACAATGGGACCACCTCGAAAGTATACTCTATCAAACCAAAAAAAAAATTTGAAATCGGTCGACAATTGACGGAGTAATCGGTGAACATACATAAAAAAAAAATACATACAGTGGAACGTATAACCTCCTCCTTTTTTGAAGTCGGTTAAAAAAGTTAAACGTTTAAGGGGGTCTCCAACCTTCGTACACAGAATGCGTTTTTTTCGGCGTGGTCAGTACCCTTACCATTACCCTTACCATGAGTTACAATTACCGTACTCGCTAGCGAGTCGAATGCTCTGTCCCTCGCACTCTATAAGAATACTTGCGAGGTCTGCGAGAAACAGAGCTTCGACTCGCTAGCGAGTACGTGAATTGTAAACTCATGGTATGGGTACATGAGCTACAATTATCGTACTCGCTAGCGAGTCGAATGCTCTGTCCCTCGCACTCTATAAGAATACTCGTACTTGCCAGATCTGCGAGGAATTTCGAGTCGCTAGCGAGTACGTGAATTGTAACTCATGGTAAGGGTACATGAGCTACAATTACCGTACCTATTCGCTAGCAAGTCAAATGCTCTGTCCCTCGTAGTACTCGATAAGAATACTGCCAGGTCTGCTTTCAGGGCCCTGCCAAGATGCATTGCGCTAACTATCGTTTCTATTCGTTTCGTTTTTAAACCAATCGCGTCACTGATTGATCACGTGACTTTTCGTATCACGTCATCTACCTATGGTTTAAAAACGAATCGAATAAAAATGCTAGTTAGCGTAATGCATCTTAGCAGGGCCCTCAGAGCATTCGACTCGCTAGCGAGTATGGTAATTGTTACTCGTGGTAAGGGTACCGAACCCTTCGTTTGCGAGGCTGACTCGAACTTGGCCGGGTATTATTATTTAAAAGGGTTCCCCTGTGTGTGTGTAGTTTTAGGTAAATATCTCATAAATAGTGACTCGTAATTATTGTACTTACTCATTTAATAAATATTACATTACTATAGTAAATCTCAAATAAGACTATCACCACTGGTCGCTTGTTTGTCAGCATCTCTCTTTCGTTGTAAACTTATTCGAGAGGGACATACAGAGCCACAACAAGGGTGCAGCCAAGCTGTGCTAACTCCCCAGGTGTCTTCATAATGTAGCTGCTAATACTTTAGCATAGCATTACGCCGCCCTCGGGTGGGGATTACCGGAATTAATATCTGCGGCTTAGGTAGTTAATAAACTTTGACATAGTTATTAGCCTTTGTTGTCATGCCATTTGAATAAATTATTTGTATGGTAAATATTTATAAAAATTAGGTTAAATCAGCTTATATACTTTTAGGGGTCTTTAGTCATATATTTCACGCACGCACACATACATACTTTTTTTTTCTATTTAGATATTGATTTTATTTATGTTTTTACAGAATTCAACAATAATACAATTAAAAATTAATTAATTAATTAGATATCCAAAGAGGTAATGCAGCCGTGTCATCTAGGGACCATGCCGCGAGTGGACCTGCTAGAGGGGGTGTTCTTTTGTGGTGATTATTATTTATATCTTTAATATTTGAGTAGCTTAGTTTTATTTTAATTTAAAAACGTTTAATTTTAATTTTCACACATACATACACTTACGCGCTTTAAACATTTAACTTTATTATTTATACACTAGCTTCTGCCCGCGATTTCGTCCTCGTAGATTTTGATTATCGTTATTCCCTCAGAAACTTTTTAACTTTCCGGCATGAAAAGTAGCTAATATATTAATCCAGGGTACATCTTTAACTTTACATAGTACCGTAAAACGGGGCTATTTGGGAATCCAGGGCTATTTGTAACCAAGTAACTATTATGGCAATGGTAGAACTGAAAACTTCACCTGACAACAAGTTTTACAGTTCGATCACAACCATTACAAAAAATATATCAACTAAAAGCTTATGATTACTTTGTTCCAAATAGCCCCGTGATTCCTAAATAGCCCCGTTTTACGGTATACTTAAAACAAAGTCGCTCCCGCTGTCCGTACGCTTAGATCTTTTAAACTTCGCAACGGATTTCAATACAGTTTTCAGCAATGGATAGAGTGATTCAAGGTGAAGTTTTTTATGGATAATTAACTATGGATTATGTACGGGTGTTACAGGAAACTTACATAAACCGAAGCGAAGCGAAGGCGGGTTGCTAGTTTATTATAATAGAAGAAGAAGAAGAAGAAATACATTTATTCACCAACCATAAGACTCGCATAAGTATACAAATGGTTAAAGAAAACAGTGAAGGTAACAAGGATAGCACACATTGTGTGTCCTCGCGGCGGTGAAACGGACACTGGCTCTGGCTCTGGCTGGAATAGTGCGTGACCGTGCCTCCGAGCCCCACGGTCCAAGAGTTTCTACTGCAAAAGCCGCAAATATGCTATTATCAGCTATATTTGCATATTTGCGGCGTTTTGCTGATTCTGCCGCGGTAGCCGCTGCACTTGCCTTCAGAACCGTTGCGCCGAGGTGGGACGGTGCCAGAGTATCCACACAGGTGGCATCCCACACTAAAGGCCGTCCCATTTCCCACGGCACGAGAATTATTCCATCGGGTCTCTTGCCATCGTCACGTGCCAGCCCACTAGGTTCTAGTGTAGCAGGCACGTTAACGCTGACAAGGGCCGGCCTGATGATTTCGTTAAGGCAGGCGTGGCGGGACAGGCGACCAGCGCTTTTGATGCAGGCTAGACCGTGGTGGCCCTGTCGGTCAACTTGGGCTCCGCAGCGGCAGTGGTGCGCCTAGACAATGTGTGCGCCAAGTCGAAGGCCTACCGCCAACCTGAAACTATTGTTATCCAAAAAGTTACCGTAGTTTATAGATGGATAGGCCTGCAGCCAGTATCCCAATTCCTTCTCTGACACTGCTAGCATGCAAGCCTTCTCACAACTTGTCGAACAATTGTCAACAAGGTTCTCCCTTATCCTTTAGGATTTTCCCTTATCACAAAAAACCTTAATTTCATGTTTTATTTCACAAGGTTTTCAGTGGTATCTTACATTATTAGAGTCATTGCGAATTAGCTAATTTTTAAACTCTTTTGCTCGTTTTTTTTATAATCAACTTTTTAAGTAATGACATAAAGTGGTTTTTTCCATACAAAGTGAAAAACAAACACTGAGACACCTAGAAACAAACTAAAGACAAGGACATAAGGGAAAATTACAGAAATATCTGCCCTAGGTGGGTTGACGTCGATTTATGGGACACTGTATAGGCAGGGGGCTTAGACGAGATGCACAGCGCTAACGTTAGAGATTTTCTAAAACCGCTGTTCTCTAGAGGCCTGTTCAATAAAATTCACCTAGATAAAAAGTAGCCTATCGTCGGTGAAACTGCAAAACCGCGTAAGTAACATTTTTATTGAGGAGCAAAATGCACCTTTTTTTAAGACATTAAGGTTTATTTTGCTCTATAATAAATTTGTTGGTTACGCGGTTTTGCAGTTTCACCGACGCTATCTATGTCCGTTACCAGACCACGTGTGTACCAAAGGACCATGGGCAACTTTGTATGAAGCCTCGTCCAAAAACCAACAAAGATGAGACTTAGGGCATTGGATAGGTCTTAAAATCTACTTAAAAAATAATTCTATGGGCACCAAGCACGGACCTAAAAAAAATACGGACGTAACCTAGTCTAATCATCAGTGAAGCACACAAAATGGCCGTCCGCTTACGAGTGAGCGTGCTTTGAGGGTTGCCATATATATCGACAATTTTCCTATTTTAAGGCCTTTTACCAACTGCAACTTTTTGCAGCGATACAAATGCGCATTCGACTGCCGCAGCACTGTATCGCGACTAAACCTAGACGATTTGTGACTGTATCAATAGGTACTGCATTGAGACTGAATCGCGATTGTATCGCTGCAAAAACTTCGTACAATTAAATCGTGTTATCATTTATGTACTACGTCAGCATTGGGTTCGATTGTGTCATGCAACCGTTTTAATTTAATTGAAATTGGGTTTTCTCATTTTGTAATGACGAAACCAATATTGAGAACGAAACCAGAACTGAGATATTCATGTTTTAGCCAGAGTAAATACGATCTATGAGAAAACAGGTTCTCTTAGAGACACAGATCATTAATTATAAGAATGCCAAAGTGTAAAATAAAATCATTTTTGTAGCTAATTTATATTATTTGTCTGCCGCGACGCCGAATTCTATCCCGTGGGATCCATTTCACGCCAATTTCGGTATACCCTCGTTATTACGATAATTTGTTGAAACTACCCGCCAGGATTTTATATACGGAATTAGAAGGACGGATACGAATTATTAAAGTATACGAGTACTCGTACCAGAAAGTTCCTTCCTCTTAGTTGTACAAGTATATCTTATTTTGTAATGTCCACTCATTCCTAGCGCTCTTTTACGAGCTAGCCTGCCCAATATCATAGACTTTTTACAGCCCCCATCATCACGCAGCTAAGTTTTACGACAAATATCATTTTATAGCGAGGCGAGCACCTCAACAGGATCTTATTTCGCCGAGGAAAATGACAAAGCAACGAATGAACATCTAAAGTTCGGTGTAAGAAAAATACGAGGGGTTTTTGAAAATATTTAAACTATCGCCGCCTGGTTAGTGTGCCGAAAAAAGGAATCAATGAACAACTGATAGCGCTCATTTCGATTTAAATTGGTTTTGTACCTGTATTTTAGTTTTAATAGTAGATTGGGGTTGACTAGGGTCTAAAATAAGCCATACCTAGTACCACGAGATGGTTATTTTCCCGAGCATAGCGAGGGAAAATTGTTCGAGGGGTACCTAATATGGCTTTTAGACCCGAGTAATACACTTTTCACTTCTATTGTGAGAAAATAAAAACATTACCAAAGGTAAAAAATTAGCAAAGATTATCTACCACAAATTCTACGGCAAAAATATTGTTTTAATTTGGCGGCATGTTTTTATTAAAACTACTTTGACACAGATACAAAATATAGACACCGCAAATAAACGCCACTGACCGTGTGAGTATTTAGGGCTTCAAAGCGTTGCACAATCGATTTAATCATATTTTAACGATTGTAAAATAGGGACTAAAAAAATCCTAATGTTTTGAGAAATGAATTCTGTAACCTGATTGGTCGATTTTAATATAGCTGTATTCTGGTTGGTTGATATCAAATACAAAGTTTTTTTTTAAAGAGTTAATTTAGTTAAAGAGTATACGTATACCAAAAAGAACCTAACGTTCCGATTGACAGTCGACGTGTATTGTGATTGGTGGATTTAATTTGGTGAAGTATTTTGATTAGTCAAATTAAAATGTTTTGTACATATAGAAAGAAAGAAAGAAAGAAAATAATTTTATTTCTGCAAAATGATACATTTTTCCTTATAGCTAACAGTCTGTACCTAAAGCTAATTATGGTAGAACACTTAAAACTTAATCTTAAGATGACTTAGCAAATAGGCATGCAGGATTTTAATTTTTATTATAATGTAACAAATTGCGAAAAGTGAACCCACTCAGCATGGTGTCGCAGCACTCAGGAGTGTCACGACGCTGATCTTCCGTGGATCCAGCATTGTGATACACGGGACAGCAACCGGCAACGTAGTTGCACTGAACATATATTTATAATGTTTTCGTATCGTTTGTTAGTGAGTTAGCGTAGTGTGTAGTGTTTAGTGTGAGTGCGTTAAAATTAATTGCGATACTAGGGTTCGTAATTAGGTATGTTCTGTTTTATGCCACTATACTATGCTATGCACTTGCTACTAGAGTCTGTCTAATGAAAGCTGAACCTGGATTTTTCTTGGCTGACGAGTCTGGCAACACTATTTAATATGTCGTTTGGACTTTGTTGTTGTTAGAAACTTGTGAATTCGAGATCTAAATTGATAAAAATACGGAGTAATCATGCCGTCGACGATAAGAGGCGGTGTCCGGGAGATTCTGTATACTATTATACAGAAGTACAAAGAAAAACAAGAAGAAAGAAAAGCATTATTGATGCAAAAAATTAATTGTTTAGTTACGGTGACCAAATTTATAGGTTAGTACGGCTTTAGTACGGCATGTTCATTTTGATACTTCTTATTTCTCTATGTGCAATCCTAAGTTTAATTTACCTTTTTCTGTCTATTATACGATGAGATTAAGAAATTAAACGAAATTAAATTCGTTTCAGAAAACCTGGACGTGCACGTTGACAAAAGTGTGCTGGAAAACGTAAAGCAGCTGAAAGAGGTTGAGGAAACTGAGTTAGCCTGCCAGACTCAGACGAAATATTTGGAAGAAGTATCTTCAATGACCGGTAATTACTAAAATTATCATTGTCTTTCCCTATATAATAGGTGTAGGTACCTATTGTCTGTCCCTATATCATGTTGAATCTCTTAGCATTCACAATTTTATTAAATTAATTTAATAGACAGATGATTAATGTAACTGACACTCATAGTTTCAATAAAACAATAAGGAGGTGTTTAGTTAAAAGATATCATAAACATATTATTTGATATGTATTTTCTGTGTGCGGAGCAAACAGCATTTTGTTGTTTATGAACCAAATGTACACTGTACAGTCGATTTCATAAATATGTGTACACTTTTTTTACCTTATCTATTTATTTAATGTCATTTTTGATCGGCCAGATATAAAAGATGTTCGGGTTATATGAGTCTTCCTTGTTCTTAAACCGTTGCGATTAGAACCTCACCGATGCAATTTCATTTCACCTAAACCCAAATGTTTTTAGGGCTGTCGGACTGTACAATGGGGCTGTACTGCGCAACCACACAATGTATTTCTAAATGGTGTTCTGTTTATTTAACACTTTCTTTCTTCTTACAGATATCAGTGTTTCATCTTTAAAAAGAATAAGTAATGAGGGAAAATTAAACAACGGTGTCTTTAGTACTCCCGGAAAAAAGCGACCTCACAAGGCCACGGTGTCTAATTTGGATAGCTTTGACATCCAAGCTATCCGAAATAAAATAAGCTTGCAAGAACCTGTTTTCCAGTTAGTTATTTTAGTTATCGTTCCTGACGTAGAGACCTCGTCATGTTGTTCTCCTAGTCACTATTTTTAATTTACTCAATGTTATTGAGCGTACATTTGTAACGACTAAGTTTGTGTTGTTAGAAATAATTATTAATTACTTTACTACCTTGTAATGTTACTTTTAAGAATAATTGTATTTTATGATTGGAAAAAATGATCTGCTGGAGTTTCTTGCGGCGCTTCTTCTCCAAGATATAATTGTCGTTAGATAGAGGTGTAAGGGTGATGAGAATAATGTTACCTCTAATTACTTTATTAAAAAGGTTGAATATAATATTCCTCATCATCATTGTTTTATTATGCTGTGTGCGACACAGACGAAAACCTCTCGTATCAATGAAATCTATCAACAGCACGACTAGCACAAGTTGCTCGTGACTTGTTTGTCGCTCGGATCTCCCTTACTATCTAGTCTGTTACGATAGAGACGCACAGAGCGACAAGCGAGAAAATACAACTTGTGCTACACGTGCAGATCACTATATTTTCATGTCAAATATATTTCGAAAAACCAAATGTGCTCCAGTCACTGTCATCGTATTTTACCTAAAGTGCTTTTCATCAAAATATAGCGCTCGTAATAATATATATGAAAATATAGTACGCGTTTCCTCTTCCTTTGTGCCCACCAAAATAAATAAAATAATAAAAGTATCAATATCGTTCATTCCTTCATTGATCGGTAATACCATATCAAGATTTTTTGAATTTGCCGCTTTTTCCCAGGTTCAGCTTTCATTAGACAGACTCTAATGATATTATCTTAAATTAAGGGTAAAAGCAGTTATGGTGAGTTGAATAAATATTTTGTTACATGTATAGATGTAAGATATAATAAACATATTGTTACATGTATATTCAGATGTAAGACGGCTATAAGCAGTTTCGTTGTAGATCCATTAAATGAGTTTTTAATTTATTTTTAAACTGGTATAAATCATTCATTATATTTTCCATTTCATATTTTCCCTTGGGAAAATATGAACATAATGTATTCTCTGTGGTTCTTGTCTAGCTGTCATTTTGAAAACATCTGTCTTTTTATTTCATTTTTTGTAAATTACTTTTCTCAAAAATGTCCGGAAATGTTGACATTCCTAGAGTCTGTCTAATGAAAGCTGAACCTGGGAAAAAGCGGCAAATTCAAAAAATCTTGATATGGTATTACCGATCAATGAAGGAATAAACGATATTGATACTTTTATTATTTTATTTATTTTGGTGGGCACAAAGGAAGAGGAAACGCGTACTATATTTTCATATATATTATTACGAGCGCTATATTTTGATGAAAAGCACTTTAGGTAAAATACGATGACAGTGACTGGAGCACATTTGGTTTTTCGAAATATATTTGACATGAAAATATATAGATCTGCACGTGTAGCACAAGTTGTATTTTCTCGCTTGTCGCTCTGTGCGTCTCTATCGTAACAGACTAGATAGTAAGGGAGATCCGAGCGACAAACAAGTCACGAGCAACTTGTGCTAGTCGTGCTGTTGATAGATTTCATTGATACGAGAGGTTTTCGTCTGTGTCGCACACAGCATAATAAAACAATGATGATGAGGAATATTATATTCAACCTTTTTAATAAAGTAATTAGAGGTAACATTATTCTCATCACCCTTACACCTCTATCTAACGACAATTATATCTTGGAGAAGAAGCGCCGCAAGAAACTCCAGCAGATCATTTTTTCCAATCATAAAATACAATTATTCTTAAAAGTAACATTACAAGGTAGTAAAGTAATTAATAATTATTTCTAACAACACAAACTTAGTCGTTACAAATGTACGCTCAATAACATTGAGTAAATTAAAAATAGTGACTAGGAGAACAACATGACGAGGTCTCTACGTCAGGAACGATAACTAAAATAACTAACTGGAAAACAGGTTCTTGCAAGCGTGAACAGACAGGACCCCACTGACAACACCCGTTCACGAGTATGACGCTGATCTCAGCCATCGCCTCCTCAACCATGTGTTTGAAAAGAATAATTAATGAGGGCTAATAAAACAACGGAATCTTTAGCACTCCTGGTATGAAGCGACCTCATCCAGCCACGGTTTCTAACTTGGATAACTTTGATGTTAAAACTATCCGTAATAAAGTCTATGAGTTTTATGTTGTAAAAAAGCAAATTCCGACTCAGAACACTTCTGGCAAATTTGAAAGAAAATATGGGTTTTACAGGCTCCAGATAGACTCTACGTAAAATACGCAATAGTCCTTAGGTAGCGGTGTCGCCAAGCTGCTATGTCAAAACGCTCAATAAGTATCGAACGTTGTTCAGTATTTTGTTTAAATTCGTATCCATTTGCCATTAGTATTCGGCGTAAAGTCTCAAGGCATCCGGTAAAACCGATGCTTTCTCTCAACTCTGCCAATAAGCATCTGAGTGTAGGCACTTGTTTTTTTACAATATAAAATTCATTTATTTTATTTCGGATAGCTTGGATGTCAAAGCTATCCAAATTAGACACCGTGGCCTTGTGAGGTCGCTTTTTTCCGGGAGTACTAAAGACACCGTTGTTTAATTTTCCCTCATTACTTATTCTTTTTAAAGATGAAACACTGATATCTGTAAGAAGAAAGAAAGTGTTAAATAAACAGAACACCATTTAGAAATACATTGTGTGGTTGCGCAGTACAGCCCCATTGTACAGTCCGACAGCCCTAAAAACATTTGGGTTTAGGTGAAATGAAATTGCATCGGTGAGGTTCTAATCGCAACGGTTTAAGAACAAGGAAGACTCATATAACCCGAACATCTTTTATATCTGGCCGATCAAAAATGACATTAAATAAATAGATAAGGTACTAAAGTGTACACATATTTATGAAATCGACTGTACAGTGTACATTTGGTTCATAAACAACAAAATGCTGTTTGCTCCGCACACAGAAAATACATATCAAATAATATGTTTATGATATCTTTTAACTAAACACCTCCTTATTGTTTTATTGAAACTATGAGTGTCAGTTACATTAATCATCTGTCTATTAAATTAATTTAATAAAATTGTGAATGCTAAGAGATTCAACATGATATAGGGACAGACAATAGGTACCTACACCTATTATATAGGGAAAGACAATGATAATTTTAGTAATTACCGGTCATTGAAGATACTTCTTCCAAATATTTCGTCTGAGTCTGGCAGGCTAACTCAGTTTCCTCAACCTCTTTCAGCTGCTTTACGTTTTCCAGCACACTTTTGTCAACGTGCACGTCCAGGTTTTCTGAAACGAATTTAATTTCGTTTAATTTCTTAATCTCATCGTATAATAGACAGAAAAAGGTAAATTAAACTTAGGATTGCACATAGAGAAATAAGAAGTATCAAAATGAACATGCCGTACTAAAGCCGTACTAACCTATAAATTTGGTCACCGTAACTAAACAATTAATTTTTTGCATCAATAATGCTTTTCTTTCTTCTTGTTTTTCTTTGTACTTCTGTATAATAGTATACAGAATCTCCCGGACACCGCCTCTTATCGTCGACGGCATGATTACTCCGTATTTTTATCAATTTAGATCTCGAATTGACAAGTTTCTAACAACAACAAAGTCCAAACGACATATTAAATAGTGTTGCCAGACTCGTCAGCCAAGAAAAATCCAGGTTCAGCTTTCATTAGACAGACTCTATCTACATATTGAGACGCGAAGTACATAGTTTACTGACAGTTCTCAAATTAAAAAACAAAAAACATTGCGTGCTCGGTACACAAGCCCGCAATGTTGCATACAAATGGCATTACCATCTAGCTTGTAACTTTTTAAAAAGTGAAATGGGCCATAATAAAATGAGGGCACAAGTCTTATACATCCAAATTTTACTCGAAACATAACTTTTTTATTTGTGCCTGGAATAGCTTGTTTTTTTTAAAACAAGAATTGCGTTTCTCCTTGTCATAAACAAAAGGGCGGTAAGGAGTGATGGTTTTTTCACATGAAGTTTCTGATTGTATGCAATTCAAAAAATGAGTTCAAGCGATGAAAATTTGACTCCAACACAAAAAAAAACTTGCGATTTTTGAGAAAAGCACTATATTTGCCTCGGCAGGAACAGCAATTGCGGGCTTCGTATTTTTAAACGGACTCGCAAGCTCGTCCGTTTAATCCAATACTCAGCCCGCAATTGCCTACTTCCATGCCTAGGCAATAATGTACTATTATCGTTGATTTTTAGTTCGCAAATCCAGGGCAACTTTGTGAAGTAACCTCCAACACTGACGAAGAATATGCATCAAATAAAATATCAGTGAAAAGTTGATTCTGAATGAGCAAGCGGTCAAGAACACTCCAAGCCATTGAAGCGGATGCCCGCCATCTTCAATGGTGTGCCGACTGGGACTGGAAGACGCCGACGACAACGACGATTCACCGTACAATTGCTTAATATACTTGACATTGGCAAAATTACATAACTTGTAGACGCCATTAAAATAAATAAATAATAATAATTAATGTATTCTCTAGGGTTTACATGTACTACTTGAGTCTCGCTTGAAAAGTCTAATATGACACACTTTTTGAGCATGAGAAGTGAAAAAGGAATTTACATACATGGTAACAACTCCCTGAACTGTAAAATAAGAAGACAGCAAGCGTTAGTCGGATTGAAAATAGCCAGGGATTCTATTCTACTCGGTCTTAACCTAATTGCTTTTGACATGTTATTGTATGGCCCACTCGAAAACGATATAAATGTAATTGGGGAAAAGTCAATCTAGAATAAAAAAACTAAAAAAAAAAAACTATAATATTTTACTATGAAAATTTAAATAATTAAAGAAATGACGTTTCTTCAATAGTAAACGAAATAGGAATAATGGAATGACAGTAGATGTTGCTAATGAGCTAATGACTTACAACCTCAACGGCCACGATCCACTGATTGCACTGGGTGCACTCAACATCAACAGAAAATTACTGAATAACTTTTGAAACCGTAGAGTTAATTTTGGCACCTACATGAAAAGGCAATGATGTCTAAAAGCTAAGTAATAGTTGCAGTAGCACTTCTGTCCTAAAAAGCACTGAACGTATAAGACTGAAACCACACGTAATTATCCCCAGGGAAAGGGTAATATAAAGTTAGTGGCTTTTAACATGTTCAAGCGTTCAGCAAACTGCGGTTGTTCTCGCTCGGAACTTCAAATGTAAACTCCGCGCTAGAGTTATCGCACGCGGAACGGAGATAATTTGAATAATTTTCAACGGAAATTTAATTTATCTTATAAAACTTAAATTCGAGAATTGAGCAGAAATCAAACAATAATATTTGTCCAACTGTTCAAGAGCAACGGAAGATCCAAAAGTGAATAATTTATCGGATATTAATTTTCTCTTGCTGTAACTGTTTAAGCTGGTGGCATCTGGTGGCCATGGTCTGGTAGCAAAAACTCTATAAAAAGTAAAGTAAAGTACTTTTCGGGTACCTACTATTCTACTTTGCAAGTCTAGGTAGTAGGAGATAAGTTTACGTTAGTCTTATAAACTTATCCGTAGCCAAGATAGCAGGAAAGAATTCGGATGCCTTGTGCTCAACGTGTGCACAACATATTGATTGGGGCAGAGTTAGAGACGTCTGTAAAAGAAAACAATAGCACTTCGCCGCTTTTGCAGAAAACAATCCGAAACATGCTAGGGCTGATACACAAACATATGGCAAAATTTTGCGGCCAAAGTTTGATGTACAGCGCATTTGTAGCAACCAGGCGCGACGTAGGAGTATCGAGGGAAATGTAAAAGCATTTAGCGTGTTCAGGCATACAATTTAGTCCCGTATTTTCAGCAGGTGTGTCTCTTCTCCTACATGCGTTGGTGGAAACCTCGTGGCAAATTTAAGTCTGTAAATGTAAGAAAACCGGATCGATAGAGTAGTAGGTACATATATTCTGAATTGACATGAGCGCACTATATGAATATCTAAGGTATTTAAAACAAGCAGATAAGGGTACACACAAAACTAATTTCACCCGGTCAAGCTGATATCAACTAAGATAATAATGGTAACGGAATTATGTATTGGCAAAAATAACGTAGTAACCTACTATTATTTATATACTTAATCAAAACTCACGAAGTTGTAACATTTATTTTTTTCGCAATTATTTTTTTTATCCAGTCCATTACCTTTGATTATATGTTTCACTTTGATTTTCTTGTTTTTCCGCAACTTATTATAATTGTCGTAAGACTAAGACACACATTCGGGAGCACTTACTTAATTGTGAACGAGTGAAAATTCCGTATCTTTATAAGTTTGTGTCGAGACATCCCGCCACATGCTCTTTGTAGGAAGCTCTCAAAAGGAGCGCAATTTATTTAATGGCCCGGATAGTTTGTTTCCCCACAATTTTCGCGACGTTCGAGTAGGTGTTGCTCTGAGCATTTATTCTGCAACGTAGCCTGATTTACGAGTCGAGTGTCGCTACAAAATGAGACCATTTAAATCAACTGTATCTATATGAATAAACTTTATTTCAAATTTTAACGCGTGTAATTATTTCAAAGCGGGACTCGGAATTTTCAGGGAGATTTTTCTACAAAGGACATAATTTCGAGAGTTTCGAGCTCTTATTAGATTTTATGGTCAGGGGTAGAGTATCCAATGTTCTGTTTGAAAAAACAGAAAGTAAATGAAATAAATAATAATTGCAAAAATGCTGACCTAACAACTCATCTCTTTAGTGAAAACTAGTTGCATATTACAAATGGTTAAATAATTTAATTCGTCATCTTACCATGCGGCCGTACTACATAATACCTCCTACAAAAATAACGAGAATGTTTCCTGCAACTTAATTAGTCGATGCGGAATTCAATTTTAGATTCTCTTAGGAACTGTAGCATTTTTCAGGGTAAAGTTGCCTCCGGAATGTCTTATGAATGAACGGGATAAAGGATATAGTTAAATTGGACGCAATAAAATCTCAAGTTTCTACTTAATCGTTATTTTATTTGGTTTCACTGAAATGAAGAGATTTTGGAAGACTAAATACATTTCTCAAAGGTTCATATTACAATAATCTAGGATTACAAAGTTAGGTTGAGGCTGTGGTTCGTTAAGCCGGCCGCAAGATAATAAATTTAATATCCAGCGGCCTAGGGAACGTAACCCTTGAATAACGGATGCAAGGTTACCGCTGACGTTCTGAAGTATGAGTATACATCAACGGCATGACATTCGTGCATAAAAGATGCACGTCCTACTGCGGCGGTTTATTCCACATTATTTCTCCGGTGCACGGTTAATATTCCGAGGGAGTCTCGAGAACATCCCCACGGGGAATACAAATTCATACAATTCCACACTAAGAGTATGAAATGGTTTGGCAAACGTCGCGACTGCAATGCACGCGAAAGGTGCAGTTGAGCTAAAGACTTTAGTTATGTGTTCGGGTCTATTCAAAACTTTGTATTTATTCGGTACTGTTTTAGTATTCGGGCCACATCGTTGGATATTACTCGCATGTGAAACGGCAGGCGAGTCGTGTCGACAATGCATATTTGCATACGCACGAGAGATTTTTAGACTAAAAGCTTAGAAGGAAAAACTGGTGCTATAAAACTCCATTAAATTTAATTGGATGAAAATACACCCCATAATATTAGCAATTTTGAACAAATTAAAAGTTCAAACGTGGCAAAGACCGAATATGAAAAAATTAAAAAACCCAAATTAACTGCTTCATCTTTATTGAAACGCTCACTTATCAAAAAAATAAATACTTATTCTAATTTAATTATTACTTAATCTATTGTTATTTTTGAGCTTATTATGACATGATTGGTAAATATTGACGTCGTTTATTTTACCTACATCAGGTACAACATAATAGATAGACAGACGATAGACACAAACCTAATCTACTTCTCTAATCTAATATAATTCCTAGGCAACAAAGCAGATAGATACAATGTTTAAAATATAGAGAAATGATCGTACGTAGGAGTATATGTAACACTCGTATAATAATACTTATTTACCAATCAAACATTCTCAAACAGAGCCACTAACGCAGACAAAACGTTTTGATTTGTATAGATAATATTTCTGGTAAAATAATAAAAAAAAAACTCAGTCTATTAATACTATGAAGTGGACGTTAACAAATTATATACGGCTAACGTTTGAAGAAAAGTTTTGTCGAACAAACGGCTACACCGAATAAGTTATTGGACAATTCTATCTAATTACAAGCAAAAAGGTGGAGGTTATCTTATAATCGGGTTCCAAATTGAATATCCATTTCGTTATAAACAAACATTAAGATCGACATAGTCATCGTATATTTAAGAAAGGATAAATATAGGATAGGTGTCTATTACACGGTTATATGTAAGTCCTTCTTTCTCAATAAAAATCTATTCGCCTACCTGTATTCAACAATAAGTTTTTCTCCGTCAAAGCCAAGCCTCAACAAATTACTTAATAAAGGGCACACAGCGGCCACCTACTGTCGCTCACAAATTATGTAAAACAAACGGGCACCTCGCAATAATTCCCATGAAAATTTAATTTATAGGCGAAGTTGGCAGAGCAAAGAATTAATATTTCATCGCAGTTCACGTCGGTTCGCCCAGAGCGTAGGGTTTTTCTGCGTTGGTCTTGAGGTAGTAAATTCCATCCTTCCTGAAACAACACAATGGACGTTGATCTTCGAGATTTAGGCTAATGCTGCTACTGTTTTGCAAACGAGTGTTCTTTGTTTAATTAAACGTAGAAGCGGCAAAAGTTCCCACTGTTAATGAATACTGGAAATTACATCTTTTGTTGGTTAGACGGAAACAGTTGTTGATATCTTTGCATTAATTATTCTATATTACGGTTTCAGTAGTTTTTTAAGTAAACAAGGAAAACATTCCTAAAACCTTGGTTACGTCGCTGTCTATAATATTGAATGATGAGGGACAAATGCCATTTGATCCGAAACTTATGTTACAAGTAGCTCCACTATTTATAGTCCTTGGACTGCCGATCTCTTATGAATAGAAGCTATTTTTCTATGACAATTGACATAGAAGCGGGCCTTTTTGTAATTGACAGCAATTGATTTTCCATTTATTTCCTTTTATTCTCAAGACGTCTGCAAGAAGCTCGCTAACCCTGGTTCCAATAACCTTCAGCCCCAGAAAAACTCCACATAAACGAAAACACAAATACATCCACAGCCATTACAAGTATATTAAAGAGCCCCTTTATATTGTGTTTAGACAGAAAGTTACTTTGGTAATTAAGGGTTCATTCCGAGTTCCTACTTAATTACCGAAAAGTATGAAGTAATTTGCGCAGAAACGTGTTGAAAGTATGTAGGTACCTACAGTTCAACTTTTCCGTTGACGATTCGGAACAACGAGTTCATTGTATGAATTTGTTCGGTTGAATAGTTAAGGTAATGAAATAATCCTATGTAAAACGTCTTGACGAAGTCTGTTGCTGATAATACGTTAATGTATTATTTTCTTATGTGTTATGCTGAAATATATGAATTACAAGCATTATCAAGCGCAGTTCTAGTATTCAGTCAAAATAAGTAACTTTTTTATCTAAGATAATGTCTGAGCTGAAGTTACCCGTAGTGTATGTCAAAGCCACCCATGACGAGAGTCTCGCCGGTGCCCTCGCAGGAGCCCTCGTAGTAGAGCTCGTCGTAGTCGCGGCACCGGACGGCGGTGAAAGGCACGTCGGAGATGATGGACTCCGCGAAGAACATGTGGGCGCGGTTGTGGGCGCAGAGTCCTTTCAAAACAAAGAAATAAGTGAATATCGCCGAACATCGGCATCGTCTACACTTGAGGATATGATATAAGGGTAAGGCATCGATTTAATATACACTAGATTTAACGTCAATGCTTAAATGGAGTGACGGAGCAACTGTGCTCGAATTCCTTCCGAGCACAGTTGGGCTGTCAGTCGCACGCGATGCGTTGACAGGTCAACATGCCTAAATGCGCTGTGAAGAAGTGTAGAAATAGCTCTGTAAGAAAGTTGAAAAAGGATGGCATATCTTATTTTCGGTAAATGCCCGTTAATAGTTTTATAATTTAATGTATTTGTGGCCAAACTCGCCTTCTAATTAAGAAAGGTGATCATGTATGTAAAAAGTGGAACATAGTTCGAAATTGGATGAATAGAGTCGCTTATTGTTTTTTTTTTACAAAGTTATACGCCTACTTGTTTTGCGGTCTATAATATTAATTAAACTTCTTATAAATTACTATAAATACATAGATCTAAGAATAAAAAAGACCTCGTAATTGCTCTTTATATTGTAACTAAAATAAAACTGTATTATTATTCGAGATTTCCAAAACACGAAATTGAGCGAGAAAAATGGCGGAAAATAATAGCAAATGAAAGGGGCGAAGAATTTTACAAGCCTAATGATTCCAGTGTGGTTTGCTCTTGCCATTTTTTAGAGCATGAAATGTATTATACAAAGAAAGGTTTCCGTAAAATAAATAAAGGGACCTCTCCAAGTATGGAAGTAAGTTTTTTTCTAAAAATATTGTGATCTAGTGAGTAAACGACACACAACAGTAAACAACATACTTTTTCAGATCGGAATAACAACGACACAAAATGAACCGCCTATAGCCACGACACTTAGCTCGCTAGGGAATGAACCCAGTACAAGCAGGTTCAGTGACATGTCCTTTGAATCGCAAATAAATTTAGAGGTAAGTAATGATTTGAAGTTTGTACAAACTTAAATTTTTTATTCTATGATTTAATAATATAGAGGCGTTTAATTAATCTTTGCGTTTATTTTTAGGTCGATATATTAATGAGACAACCAGTACATTCTGCAACAAACAGCGCTCCTACATCTAGTTTGTTAACAAACAAGCTCGATAAGGGCTCTGATAGAGAGAAATCTTTAACATTGCAGTTAAAAACAGAGGTAGGCAAATTACTTTAAAATGGAATGATTTTTAATTTTAGTAACAGATAACAAAAAAGCTTATTGTTACAGAAAAAGGACACAGGGAAAACTGTAACTCAAAATGAACAGGTTGTAGGACTAAATTTAATCCATCGCTGTACGCCGTCACCGACATCATCGGGGTTGACCTCAATTTTGGATACTCCAAAAACATATTATTACAAAAAAACACTAAAAATATGCCAAAAAACCATTGATTTAAAAAACAAGCAAATTCGAAATTTGAAGAAGAAGAACAAGATACTTTTAAAAAAAAAATTAACTTTAAAAGGAATTGTGGCAGACTTAAAGAAGAAACGGCTTGTTGATGAATCTTTAAGTAATGATTTAACAAAGAAACTAGACAAATCTAATGACAAAGTTATAGATATATTAACTGCAAAGAAAAAGGTTTCACTAGTCAAGTATCCCCCAGAACTTCGAAAATTTGCGTTAACACTGCATTTTTACTCACCAGCAGCATACAAATATTTACGTGAAATATTTGCTCAAAATCTGCCACACCCCAATACATTATTTAGGTGGTATCAAAATGTTAATGCACAACCTGGTTTTACAGAAGAGGCATTTTCTAGATTGGCTGATAAGGCGAAAGCATCTTCTGAACCACTTTTATGCAGTTTAGTAGTAGATGAGATGTCTATTAGACAACAAAAAACCTGGACTGGACGAAAATTTGAAGGCCTTGTCGATATGGGTATTGGATATGATGATTCAGATCTGAAAGCAACACAAGCTTATGTTTTTGTTGTAGTGTCTTTAAACCAGTCTTGGACTCTGCCAGTTGCTTATTTTTTTATACACAGTTTAACTGGGGAAATGAAGTCCAACATGATTTTACTAACACTACAAAAATGCCATGATATAGGAGTCAAAATCCTCTCATTGACTTTTGACGGTTGCAAGACCAATATAAACTGTATGAAAGCACTCGGTTGCAATCTAGATAATCAAGACAACATCAAAACAACATTTCCTCATCCATGTGGTGGCAGTGAAATCGCCGTGTTTTTAGACGCTTGCCATATGGTAAAACTGATGAGGAATTTATTAGAGGCACACAGATGCATTTACGATAGTGATGACAAAATAATAAAATGGGATCTAATTTTGGCTCTACACAATCTTCAAGAAGAGAACAGTTTGCACATAGCGAACAAACTTACAATCAGGCATATACACTTCCGAAATGAAGTTATGAAAGTTAAGCTGGCGACACAATTATTGAGCAACAGCGTCGCGAAAGCAATTGACTTTTGTGACAAACAACTAAATATCGAAAAATTTGCCGATTCTGATGCCACGGTCAAGTTTATTAAAATGATAAATGACCTCTTTGATATTTTGAATTCCAGAAATATGGCTGACCTTGGCTACAGTACACCACTAAATGAAAAAAATGCAGGCAAAGTTCTCAAACTGTGTGCAGATGCAAAAAAATACTTGCTTTCATTAACTATAAAAGTTATGTACAAAAGGACGAAAACCATTAAAAAAGAAAAGCGAGTTGTGTACGAAACTAAAAAAGTACCATTACACAAATGTAGGGCAAATACAGGAGTCATAGGACTGCTCACTTGTATCAACAGTTTAGAATATCTGTATTCGACTTTAATTGAGACCAAAACATTATCTTTTTTGACTACCTATAAATTTAGTCAAGATCATGTTGAACTTTTCTTCGGAAAAATCAGAAGCCTAGGGGGGCATAATAACAATCCCAATACACGACAGTTTAAATCAGCATATAAGAAGTTGTTGGCCCATTTAGAGTTGAGCAAAAAATTCAGTGGTAATTGCTTACCGCTAGAAAACATACCAATGTTAAACGGCAGTGAGCCAATCGCAAAAATAAATAATACAACTATTGGGATACGGCGTGAGGATGAAGACGAAGAAAACATTTCTAAAACATTTTTAGACAATCGCAGGAATCAAAAATCAATTGAAGAAAAATACGGTAGTAACTGCAATCATCTCTCCGAATTATTACAAACAGAACAACATAATGTTACTGACCAAATAGTCGGATATATTTCAGGGTTTGTTGTGTACAATTTGTTAAAAAAAATAAACTGCGACGACTGTAAAAACCATCTCCTAGCTACAGAAAAAGAATGGTTTCACAAATTGGTGGATATTAAGGACGTTGGAGGTTTATGCTATGCATCAAAGGATGTATATATAATATGCACTAAATCAGAAAAGATAATTAGACACTTTATTAAAATAAGTGGCGGCAAATCATTATTGAGGCAATATGACGGCCAATATTTAATAATGAAAATTCTTCGGTCACTAGTGGACATCACACTATTTATGAACACAGATGCTCATACAAATGATCAGTTCAATCACATATATGAGCTGACTAAAGCTGTAGTAAAGAAATATGTAGATGTGCGTTTGCATTACATTTGCAAAAAAGAAAACGTTGAAAAAAAAATCTCTTCCAAACGACAAGTGTATAATAAATTAAATCTTTTTCAGGGTACCTAGACATATATGATGTGACAATTTATATTATATTATTTGTATTTACCTCCATAGTCGTATACGATTGCACAATATCTCTTTTTTTTGGATATAGCTTAGTTTTTATTTATTGTATGTGTTTGTTTTACAAATGTTTAGAAAGCCCGTAGATCAAAGAAGTTTATTAAGTTATTTGTACGGGTAAATCGCTGTTACTTTTATTTTTAGACACGCAAAGTTACAATCCTAAGTTAGATTTTTTTACCTATAAAAGTTTTTTTTATTAGTCTAGTATTAATAAGCGTTTATTTGAATTTATTTTAAAAAACCAAGTTATTGCGAAGGAAAAATACAAAAAAAAATACAGGCTTTGATACAGGCTATACAAGGTGTTTTATGAAAAAACTCTGGCGACCATAGCGTTTTTTTTAATTTAAAAATGGCAATATCACAAAATCCGTGATACTTCGCATAATAGTAAATGTGGTCAAAAATGTTCAGAATGACTCTACCTATCATCCCTTAAAACCCCTACACTCTACTGCCAAACACCATGTATTAGTATTTTTGTTTCTAAATAAGTATGTATATCGTTGTCTAGCACCCATAGCACAAGTTTCGAGCTTAATTTGGGATAAGGTCAATTAGTGTGTAATTGTCCAAACATAGTTATTAATTTACTAATATAAAATTGAGAAATGCGACTCCATTTCATTCATTCATCCGTTGTTTAATTTTGACGTTAATATTACGATAATGGCCACTTAACTAAAAAGCTTTCAATATTTTTAAACCTTAGTTTGTAAATTTGACACTTGAGAGCTAGAACATTGAGTTCATTTTAACATGTTTTTTTTTTTCGTTTTACAAGGTAAAAAATTAGCGATGTTAGCTTCGTATCTGAATTCTTATATTATCTGTGAATGTCATTTTGGCACCGATTGTTACGACATTTTTGTTCGGGATTGTGTATCTAGTGTATATTAAATCGATGGGGTAAGGTCGTAAGGTGGAGCAAGTGCGTCTACGGGGCAAGTTCGTCAAAGCAACACTATCTCCTAAATAATATATGGTATACAATATATGGCTTACTCCGTTGACGCACTTGCCACAACTGACCTGACCTGACCTGGTCTCTTGTTTCCACAAGGCTGCATCGCTGGCAGGTTTAAAGTAGAAGTCCAAAATATAATGATGAATAATTTCAGAATAAATATAAATAAATAAATAAATGAAAATCAGGGGACAATCTTACACAAATTGACCTAGTCCCAAACTAAACTCTAGGTTTGTACTATGGGTACTAGATGACGATAAACATACTTAAACTTATTTTTATTTATTTTAAATAGAGATAACATACTTATTATAGAGATACACAATTATTACAAACAACATTAATTTAAAACGTTACGGACAAAGTTATAGTAAAAGAAGCTTGTACTTGATACAATAAATACAAATAATCTTTATTGAACACTACATAGAAGACTTACATGTACTACCTACCTATAGAAACAAACAATTTAATATTACACTCATTAATTACACGTCTAGAAATACACGTCTTGTATTAACATTTTTGAGACCGAAGGGTGTTTTTGTTTCAGAAATTTATCGAGAGGCGTATTAAAACCTACAGAAGGCTAAAGATGCATTGCGCTAACTAACTTTTCTATTCGTTTCGATTTAAACCAATCGCGTCACTGGTAGATCACGTGACTTTTCGTATCACGTCATCTACCAGTGACGCAAGTGGTTTAAAAACGACGTGCTCCCACTAATATTACAAATGCGAAAGTTTGTGTGTGTATGGTTGTCAGTTTGATAATCCTTCACGCTGCAACGGCTGGAAGGATTGGAATGGAGATTATACTCTGGATTAAAACAAACTTTTCATTCCGGAAAAGTTCCCGAGGAAATAACGATAATCGAAATTCCCCCTAACATGGGATGGCCGAATAAATAATTCTACGTGGACTAAATCGCGCGCAGAACCTGTAGGCCCTGCCAAGATGCATTACGCTAACTAGCGTTTCTATTCGTTTCGTTTTTAAACCAATCGCGTCACTGGTAGATCACGTAATACGAAAAGTCACGTGATCTCCCAGTGACGCGATTGGTTTAAAAACGAAACGAATAGAAACGCTAGTTAGCGCAATTGGTCATAATATAGATTTGCTTATAATGACTCGTAACATACACTAAGTAACGGGGAATACGTAGCATTTAATGTACTAGAAAAATTAAATAGAAGCTCGAGACAATGACGACGAGAAAGTAATCCAACAGAATTTATTACGTGATGGTATTCTAGCCTGTTGACCTATATTGGATTTTTATTGCAGATCCTTAGGACTGTAGTTAAGTATCCGCGACAACGGTCAGACGGGATGTTATGAGGGTTCCGTCCTCGCACGTTCCAACATGATCCCACTCTATTATGGGTTGGAATTTGAGGAAACTTCATGAACCGTGTAACTCGGAAATAAACAGATTTCGAGAGGGTCTTTTATTTTATGATTCTCGGAGAACATTAAATTACACGAGGAAACTAAGATAAAGAGGAAAATATCTCACGTAACTGTTTGAAATGGTGTCTAAGCTGAAGTTGATACTTCGATAAAAGAAAAGGAATATACGTGGAAAGCGTCTTACATTTGCCTGAATACGAATACATCAGAAACGGCACAGAGTAAAACTAAATATATTGGGGCCTATTTGTAATTAATTTCAAGGTTTTCTGGAAATCATGAATAGTTGATTTACTAACACATACATTTTGGAGTTAATTACTGCCGCACTACACGAGGTCCCGCAACTTGATTTTACATACATTGTCGAAATTAACTAACACCACAAACTCTCCTCCACAAGAGTCTCCTCGTATTTAAGGTGTTAATTAATTTCGATCTTATTTCAATACGTCCAAAGATTATGATGCTTTGGCACTGAAAAATTATCTGCGCTGCGCTTCGCTATATGTGCTCCGGCCCTTACACTCCTGGGGCCCTAGCCAAGATGCATCACGCTAACTAGCGTTTCTATTGGTTTTGTTTTTAAACCAATCGCGTCGGTGATAGATCACGTGACTCTTCGTATCGCGTCATCTACCAGTGCACTTTTTGCAAGCTGGACAGTTGAGTGTCACCTCGGTAGTCGTAGGTGCACCCCGGTTGGCGCGTCCCGCCGTTAGGGTAGAAGTCGATGTGGCCCAGGGGAGAAGAGAAGCCCAAGTAGCCCCCGCAGGTGTGAATGACCTCCACGTGGCGCGCGTCGTGCTTGTCCAGTCGGGCGTCCTTGTTGCCCACGGTGAACAGCGGCAGCGCTGGGTCAAGGCCTGACACAAATAATGAAAATCCATTGTTAAAGGAACCTTTGACAACTCTGTGCAATTGTTTATATCTACAGTATGAGTAGTTATGTTTGTATCATATTCAAAAAAAGTTGGCGGCTTACAATACCAAATATTTACGTCTTCGTTACTGTAAAACAAAAAACATGCATACAGCCGAACAATAGAATCCTCTTTATCGAATTTGATTAAGTATAAAATTAAAATAAATTGATATGTATGATTTTCGATGGTGACTTAGTTTCAGACAGAAGGAAAACTCAGACAGCTTCCATGTAGATCGAGTCGATACCTACTAAAACATTAACATTTTATCATAATTTAATCATCATATATCAAAATAAAAATTAAATATTACATATTCCTGTCGACACTTTGTTTATCAAACTATTCGTATTATATTATATTAGATAGTAAAATCGAAGCCTAAAACAAGGTGACAATGAGACGCGCGGAAAATGTAGAAATGCTACTGATACTACTCTACAACTACGGTTTATCAGCCAGTCTTGGAAAAGTATAATTATAATTCTATTCATACTATGGTCTTGGCTACTTGCAAGCCTCGCGTATCAACTAATATCAAATACACCGGTTAGCCATGACGCATGGGAAGACCAGAGGCCCTAGACATGATGCATTCGACGTTCGTTTTCGTTATCAAAAATATATGTAAGCTAGCTGCTAGTACGTAAGCTGTCAGAGGGTCGAGCGGCTATGTCAATTCCGTTCATTTTCGAAAATCGTTAACGTTCGCGCTAAACAACTTGTCTCCCTCACTAGCCCCTCAGCCTCACAGCATACCTGAGAAGACATGCTACAGATTAGGCTGTTACGAAGTAAATAGCCCCTGGGCTGTTTGTCTATGGTCAAAGTTGTATGTTAGAGAGATAGTTTCTTCAAAATCCACTAAAACTGTGTTTTGTGTAACATTGCGTGATCTGAATTATGCATGGAATTAATCAAAGCCGGTGCCAAGAAAAAAATGGCAATGTATGAGTAACCTGATTCTTGCCAATTTGCTTCGTCATAGTCGCTTTAAATACTATCTCAATCATGATATTTCATCACCACCCTTCAAACAGATATCATTGAAAAGTTCCAGTGGTCACCTGTGATTATCTTCATCAGTTCCTTCACCAAATGAATCTTTGTGAATACAAATGCTTGACTTACATACATACATACATACACTCACGCCTTCATTCCCAGAGTGAGGTAGGCAGAGCTACAGAATTACCAGAAACTCTAAAAACTTGTTTTTAATGCTTGACTTGTTACTGAAAATACCAAAATCAGTATGTGAATTTGAGGAGTTCCCTCAATTCCTTAGGTATGGATCCCCTCATAAGATTCAAGATTTTAGGACAAAAATACTACTTCGGAAATATAAATATAAAAAAAAAATCGGAGAAATCGAGTTACATAAATACAAAAAGCAAAAACAAAAACCAGAGAAGTTCAGAACCTCTTCCGTCATTTGAAGTCGGTTAAAAATAACTCGTGTTGTTTTAACTCAGACGCGTGTTATTATCTTTAGTGTTTTCTAGATACAGATCCCACAACGTGAATCGTATGACAGTTTTTAAAGCAGGTATCTTACTAGACTTGCTATACCTACTAGAATAGTTTTAAATAAGAAATAAAGGATTCCTAAAGCGTGATATGATTGTTTCCTACACCCAGCTGGGTTTAACTCAAAACAAGTAATATGAGATAAACTATATCATACCTACTAATTTTAATTGGATTTGTCTGTGCGTGAAACAGCCAACTAGGAATTCTATTAAAACCCAGTCGTGTACGCGGCGCGCCCGGCCATGTTTGTTAAAAGAAGTGTTGAATTGCCGCCGAATACACGGCTCAAAAATGCTTTTGCCATTTGTAAAAAGAACTAAAAACTCACAAACGAAAGAACAATATATGTATAACGGGGGCTTTTTTCTACTTAGCCAAACCACAATGCTTTTGACATGTTATCGTATTGTTTTTAACTCTTCCGCCATTACTGTCAAATAAATAAGAGCTATCATAACGTTGAAAATTCGATAACATATCAAAAGCAATATGTTTTCACCAAGTAGAATACAGCCCCTGTATATCCACATTATTTCGCATAAGAGAAGCAGATAACAATAGGATTGCCACAAATACGAAAACCAAACGTAATCTAATGATATGTCACCAAGCCGTCTTTGTGTGAATAAGGTCGGGGCTGTAAGAGGCGCCTCAGCTGTAACCACCCCGGCTACATGTTAATTAATGATAATGACAAATAAACGAAAGCACTGCACTGGTTCATTTTAAACTTGGCGGAAATTTACGCAGACAAAGTATTTTGTGGCCACTGTATATTTATTTTATACAAATAACATTATTCATTATTTAACCAAGCTCGAGTGAGGTTTTGCTTTAATTGTATAATCGAGCAAGAAAGTCTTTTAACACTTTTGGACCTTAATGTCATACAAATAGAGTCAAAAAGGAGTTTCAGGAGTTAAAGGAGTTTCTTTGTCGACTATACTTACATACAAATTCAAATTTAGTTATTCCACTAAAAAGGTACGTTACGTTTCCAAGGTACTTTTAGCCGAGCTAACAAACGTAAATTATAATAAAACATGAATTATTCCGCTAAATAATGCATGACGATGTGGTAAAGCTTTGTACTGTAATAATATTTTATTACCTACTAAGTAAATGAGAGCGAAAAGTTTTTTTAACTTTGTAAAAATTTCGCTTGAACGTGCTGATGAATGTCGCGAGAATCTGCGAAGGGAAGCGCTTGTACGATCCTTGGGAGAGGCCAAGCCAGATTCCAAGACTACCTCCAGCTGTGTCCGTTATTCGGGTGACAAGACGATTGTATAAACTGATATTGAACGAGAAATCACGCACGGCTGACATCCGAGATGGACATCTGACTCAGGATTAGTTAATTACGGCCCTGTTCATAATTCATAATTCATAATTCATTTATTGCATTTATGGGTTTTACAAGATATTAAAGGTAAACATGGTTCCAACATAAACCCTGTTAGGGCACAGCAATAACAGTTAAACAAAATATTATTAACTAATTCTTAAAAGTATCGATAGAACATATCATTCATTATTCCTTATAACTAAAAAACTCATGTAGGCTATAAAAACATTCATTTATTAAGAATTTCTTTAATTTATTAAAAAACAAAGCCTCCCTATCAATTGTTTTTAAATCTCCAGGAATATGATTGTATACTTTTACAGCCATATGGTGTGTACCCGAATTTACCATTTGTAATTTTGTAAAAGAACTGACCAGTTTATTTCTTTTCCTCAGATTTTGAGATCTAGGGCAATTGTCCCTTGTCTGTTCAAAAAGATCGTTCTGTTTTTTTACAAACTTACACATTTCAAAAATGTACTGTGAAGCCAGCGTAAGTATTTTAAGTTGTTTGAAGTGTGGTCTACAACTGTCTTTGTCAGAAATATTTACCAGTATTCTTATACACTTTTTTTGTAGAGTAAAGAGTTTGCCAGCATCCGTGCTATTTCCCCACAAAATAACGCCATAGCTCAGTGCGGAATGCGCATAAGCATAATATGCACAGGTGGCCGTTTTTAAATCTGTGCATTTTTTCAATTCATATAAAGCGTATGTAAATTTTGATAATTTTCCTGAAATTTTTTGAACATGTGCTTTCCAATTCATACAGGAGTCGATTTCAACGCCTAAAAGAGAACATGTATCAACAGTAACAATTTTTTCATTTTCATAACAAAAGTTTATGTCTATTGGAGTTTTCTGGTGTGGTTTAATTTGCATAATTTTAGTTTTTGGAAGATTCAGGTTAAGGTTGTGATCTTCTAACCAGTCAAGTATTAATTTAAAAGTAGTATGTAATTGTTGATTCAGGTCCTCACTATCGTTACATTGAAACACAAGAGTTATATCATCTGCGTAAAGTATAGATTGAACACCCAACATTTTTGGCAAATCATTAATGTAAAGCAAGAATAATATGCATCCCAAGACACTTCCTTGTGGGATTGAGTTTGCGACGTATAGTCTTTGAGACCTGATAGTACCTGAACACTTTTTGTTTAAATCACGGTGTTAAATGTCCACAAATTGTACTCTACTTCTTAGGTAGGAAGCAAACCATTCGAGAGCTAAACCTCGCACACCTATTCCATACAGCTTATCCAAAAGGATCTTATGTGATACTCGGTCGTACGCCTTACTCATATCTAACATCATAGTTATTGCATACTTTCGATTATTAATTATATTTAGGACTTTAGATGTAATTTCATAAAGTGCTGAAATAGTAGACCTTTTTTTCCTGAATCCGTTTTGGTTTTTATCATATATTTTAAATTTTTCACAAAAGGAGTTTAACCGGTGGGCCATTGCTTGTTCGAAAATCTTTGAGAAGGTAGACAATAATGTTATTGGCCGGAAGAGTTGAGGTTCGTTTGCATTTCTGGTTTTTGGGATAGGTTTTACAATGGATATTTTGAGTAAGTCAGGAAAAGTGGATTCTGCGAAAGATTGGTTAATTAGATAATTTAATGGCCATGATAATTCGTCCTTACATTGTTTGACAAGCGTCGGGGGAAACTCATCAAAACCAGTACTCGTTTTATTTCGAAGGTTTTTGATTAACTTAACTATTTCAATCTCATTTACTGGATGTAAGTACATTGAATTATTATTAGGCTCAACGGTAGGTCGACCTTTAGGTGTTTTGTTATCTTTTATAGTTCCTACTGATACAAAGTATTTATTAAAAATATTTGCAATTGTTTCTGGTTGATCTATCTCAATGCCGTTTATTTTTAATTTAATTTTTTTTACCGTTTTCTGTTTTATTTTGCATGTGCGTTCTTTAACGACTTCCCACATTGTTTTAGTTATATTTACCGACGAATTTATTCTTTTTTTATATTGATTTCTTTTTGAGGCTTTTACTGCTCGTTTTAAGATTTTTTCATAACTTCTATAATATTTATTTAACACAGTATGATCCTTCTGTGATACCAAGAGTTTTAACAAACGTTTGTTTCGACAGGAAATTTTCAAACCTGCAGTAAGCCAAGTTTTGGTGGTTTTTTTCCTTAGTTTTATTGTTTTTTTAGGTATGCAATAGTTCAAGGCTGTTGTAATAACTTCATGAAAAGCATTATAATTTTGATTAATATTATTAGCAGACGTGATGATGCTGCCCCAATTTATTGATTGTAGGTGAGCCCGGAATAATTCTATATTATTTTGCGTAAAAAATCTTTTTCCTGTACTTATGAACTGATAATTATCTTCATTTAATGTTGGTAAGGTAACTACAATAGCTTTATGATCGGACAGTCCGAAATCTTTAACTTCCAGGGAAAATAGTGCTGAATCAAAATTAGTTAGTAGAATGTCTAGGCAAGTGGAACTAGTATTGGTGACTCTTGTCGGCTCCTTTACATTTTGAGCAAAATTGTAGCAATTAAATAATTCAATCATAGCTTTGGTTTGATTTGAATTGATAAGGAAGTTTACGTTCAAATCGCCGCCTATTATAACATTTTTCTTTAAATATTTAGTGTTGACCACTTTTAATAGTTTTTCGAACTGGGTATTGAACGCATTCTTTTCTCTACTGCTATTTGGCCAGTATACCACAATTACCACCAAATTCAAAATAGGTATTTCAACTGCACTAATTTCAATTATATATTCCATTGAACATTTGGTTATATGTTCACACTCCTTGTACTCTATACTTTTTTTTAACAATATACAAACTCCACCGCCCGCATGATTTTTCCTGCAAAACTTACTTCCGAGATCATAATCATCTAAATGTAGGATATTACTTTTAGTTTCGGTAATCCAAGTTTCTGTAAGGCATATAACAGACGGTTCAATTTCCTCAGATAGTGCCTCCATCTCGAAAATTTTATTTTTAATACTTCTTATGTTTTGGTATAATATTTTAAATTTTTGTTTATTGTTATGGGTACTTACTTTGTTGCATTTGCCGCTCATATTTTGGTAGGCTATTGGGCTATTGTTACACACGAAAAAAACCGTTATCTTTATCTTTGGTGCGCTGATCTGTATTTAAATTGGGAGAATTATATATTTGATCGGACTGCATCGGGCCAGTCTGATCGAACTGGTGGACTGTTTGTGTACCTATACTAACTGTTTTCTTTACATCTATTTTATCTTTTTCGAAACCTTGTCCAATTTGATTATTTTTTCCTACTTTGCTTATCGGGTACATATAGTTGGTTCGGAACACACTCCACAAAATCTCTCTGATTAAAAGTACATTGTGAGAATATACAGATGAAGGCAAGTACTTTCCAGTGCTCACAAATGATGTATTTTGCTTATATTGCGTGCTCAGGAAAGCAAATGATTCTCGAATTTTCCTCTCGTTTAGAAACTTATTTTTGTATACATCACAAAGTATGACATTTGTATTGGACAGTTTATCCAAGTAAAAGTACATTGATGAATTTAATTTTATTTATGTTAGTAAAAATTGGCAATTGTTATAGTATATAATATAATATAATATATCTTCTAAGCAGTGATGGGTTTAACATTAGATAGTCTTTGAATTCCATTCATTGTTATTTTTGTTATACCTCAAGTACCTAACGCACATTATTAACCGACTTTAAAGGAGGAGGTTCTTAATTCGTAGGTGTCTTTTTTTTTACTTATACTGTATTTTATAAATTTTACCATCGATTCTACAAAAACCGATACGTTGCGAATGTACATTACCAATAAACATAACAAAAACTCACGCCTTCATTCCCAGAGTGGGATAGGATACAGAATTACCTATAACTTTAAAAACTTGTTGATAACTCTGTAACCACATTTTGCACAAATAGGCTAAGATGTTTGCCAGCGTATTAGTGGCAGGTGGCAAGCCCATCGCCTAATAGTACTACAAGCCTTTATGCCTTAGTGGCCTCTTACGACATCCATGGGAAGACATGGAATGGCACTATTCTAACCCGACAACCAATCGCTTAAAAATAAGTGCCTTACGGATATAGTTTATTAATAAGTACCTGTTATAGTATCAATAGGCCCTTGCCTCACGTAAGCACCAGCTATCCCCACCACGTGGGCACCGAGGCTGTGCCCAATCAGGTGGACGTCGTCCATGGACACTCCTTCCCCGATGAGGAAGTTGAGGAATTCAGTCAGGATCCGCCCCACCGAGGCCACGTTGTAGCTGGCCAGGATATAGTTCACGTTCGCCGCGTTGCCCCAATCCACCACTATTATGTTCAGGTCACTGATATTTAGGTAAGCTGTGAATGGAAATTTAACAGTGAGTAATGAAGAGGTAATTAAGAGTCCGACCGATTACCCACTTTTTATAACTTTTTCATGTTCCTACTTATTCCTAGTTCATGAGATACATCGATTGTTAAGGTCGAGCAAAGAACGAAAAAAGATCACGTGCTTTGTACGCACCATTTATTTTATTATTTGTTGTTATAGTGGCAACTGAAATACACCCGTATCTTAACTAATATTACAGAGTGCTGTAATATTTGCATTGAATTGCATACAAACAGAAACTTCATATGAAAAAACCATCACTCCTTACCGCCTTTTTGTTTATGACAAGGAGAAACGCAATTTTTGTTTTAAAAAAAAAACAAGCTATTCCAGGCACAAATAAAAAAGTTATGTTTCGAGTAAAATTTGGATGTATAAGACTTGTGCCATCATTATATTATGGGCTTATTTACTTTTTAAAAAGTTACAAGCTAGATAGTAATGGAATTTGTATGCAACATTTTTTTTTTTTGATTTGAGAACTGTCAGTAAACTATGTACTTCGCGTCTTAATATGTAGATAGGAATGTCAACATTTCCGGACATTTTTGAGAAAAGCTTTTTGTACACTTTGAAAACTTCCACTGTCAACCTATTACAGTTCATGAGATACAGCCCGCTGATAGGTAGACGGAAAGACGGACAGCGGAGCCTCAGTAATGCAATAGGGTCCTATACAGTCGAGTTCATAAATATGTAGGTATACACTTTAGTACCTTGTCTATTTAATGTCATGTTCAAACTGCCATATAGGAATCATCACAGCGACAAGACAAGATACTGAAAGTGTATACATATTTATGAACTCGACTGTACAACCTTCTAGGGTCCTGTACTCAAGTAGGTAGGTACAGTCAAGGACTTTAATTGCTATGCCACTATGGAACCCTGTCATAATGACAGCGTCAAACCACATGACAGAAATTACGCTTAAATGAATGATTAACATTATGCGACAGGGTTCCATAGTGGCATAACAATTAAAGTCCTTGACTGTACTTTAATTTCGTAGCAGTTTTTCTTGACCTGGGCGCCAAATATGGCTGCATTTATCGCGTGACAAAGTGTGGATAACGCATCCGTCACCTTCTGACACGTAAATAAGTACGAGAGTGACGGATGATTTATCCACATTTGAACGTAAGGGTTAGGGTTTACTTACACATAATAACACCTCTATTTCCAGTTCAGTTTCATCTGCTACTTTACATACCTACATACCCCAAGACAATATAAAGCGCATAGTAGAAAAAAGCGTATTGTTTAATCGTCTATGTGTCTATGAATATAAAGCTCGTAAAAAAATTGACAGATTATATAGTAATTGATGAATACAGTGTGCGTATCATAGACTACAAAGAAGGGTGCTAATAGCCAGATTTACCTTTGGGCGTTAGGTTTGGTTGGCTGGTTCATTCAACTTGCATTTTAAAAGACTGTATTAATACAATTTTTAAATTCGAAATTATGAAAATTCTTACCTTCTTTGATCGACTCTGGCATGGGACTGTCGCCGTGGTTGAGCCACCCGTGGGCAAGAACCTTTACTTTATTATTGAAGTTGAAATTCGAATCCCACAAGGACGATGAATCGTTCATATTCAGGACTTGGAACTCGTAAGGGTTCCGCCTGAAAAAAACGTATCACGGTTGGTAAAATATTCAATGAGCAAGCCCAACTATGAGTCCCAGCTCCTTTAATAGTTCTAAATTATTACGAAACCCTTCGTGCGCGAGTTTAACTCTGTTAAATTAACTCAATTACGCAAACTTGATTTTACATTATACCATATAAGCAAAGTACCTATAAGGGTCATATAAATAAAAATATCAGCGAACACTTTCGCACAAATTGGCCCGCCTATACTAAGCGCAAGGTATGGATTTAGGTATGTTCTATAATTACGAGGCAATAATAAACATACTCGTAGGTACATAGTAAACATCCAACGCACAGACACAAATACTCGCGCTGACCACACAAATATATGCTGTATCGGGAACCGAACCTAGGCCTTCTGGGACCGCTATAGCTTAGCAGTTGGTAGTAAACTAACAAGGCTTACCGCGTCGTCGGCGCGTAATAAAACTAGAAACAACAAATATTCTCTTCACTTTATGGATAATGATGTGTATTTTCATACGACGACGGCAACTAAATCAGATAAAGCCAATAAATATTAGCATTCAAATAATAACATTGGTTGACCTAACCGGATGTTTTTAATTCGATCGATTCATTACCTATCGTTTGGTCCCGGCCTGCCAGCAGGACGCACTTAAATCTCCATACAAGAGAGAGAGAGAGAGAGAGAATCGTTAAGTACTTCTTTAAAGCACTTCCAGAAGGAGACGTGGTTGGACGATCCATCATTAAAGCAAGACTTTTTATGGCCTACTTTAATAATTATCTCAACTAGGCGCTCTGTGTCGACGTTCGAATATCCTTATTTCAATCATTCTTTGATACCTACTATCTAGTTCCAGGAATATCAAAACACAATTTAATTAAAACTCCCGTTACAAAGACAGACTTCGTCAGCTCAGCCACCAGTAAAGGTACACTATTTCAAGCCCCTATCGGGCTCCAGTATCAGAGGAATTCTTTTGTTTTAATCTCGAAAGGATCTCCAAGAATACAATAAAATAGCCAAAACGATTGGCCTTTATTCACTGGAATTTTACATCAGTCACTCTACACCTAGAAAGAATTCTACCGTATTCTGTAAGAACCCTTAGATGGATTAAAGATTTTCTAGTTAGGTTTTTCACTATTCCAATCGTATTTTCAGTTAGTAACTATGTCTAGTTTATTAAGTAGCCATCTATTATGAATACTGTACTCACTGATCTACGAAAATTAGACAGGATGCAGAATTGCTGAGGTTAAATTGTGATAACATATCAATATCACATGCTATTTGGCCAAGTCCGCCATTTGTACTTTTTTTCGTGCAAATAAAGGTTAAATAAATAAATAGATAAATAATTTACCTACCTAATTTTAGGTTCCCACACATCATTGGTTGAAAATCGTTGTTTCTGAGTAAAAAATCTAAAACATTTTTTCGCAAATTTTAATTTTCACAGGCGCGGTTTTTATAGTCTTGGTTATTGCATTTACATCAAAAAGCTAATTTGACAAGGTCCGAAAAGCTTCGCGAAGCTCCTGTTCCTAGATGGTCAACAGAAGTTTTTAAACTTGATGACATGTCGAAAAAAACTTAAATACCTACTACCTACCTTGTGAACAGCCTAAACTGGACGTCCTGCGGACTGACCCAGCTCCAGCCCCAGCCCCAGCCCCAGAAGCGCGTCTCGTTGAGGGGGGGGACCGGTGCGTACTCCTGCACGCTTGCCAACCAGACGGGATCATAGGGCGCCGGCGCGTCCCAGGTTATCGCCGACACTGGAATATTGTAATTAATGCTAAGTTATAATAAAAAAAAGTATGTAGGCACCGGCTAGTGCCGGTCGAGGCGTGACACTAAAATTTTGGTAGTACCTAAGTGCTAAGTCAGGATAACATTTTATGAAGGCAGTTATGCGAAACGTTTACGAGATCTGCAGCCGAATTATAAAGTTTCAAGAGCTGTTAAGTTCCAGGGGTAAAAGGACAGCGCACTCAAATATCTCCGCCACATTTACTACAAATTGCAGGGAAATAAAATAAATATTTAATAATGAATAAAATCGAAGGATAATCTTACATAAATTGACCTAGTCCCAAACTAAGCTCTGTGTATACCCGACGCTAAACATACTTATACGAGAAATAAATACTAATAAGTACAGTCAACAAATTTGATTTCTAGGCTACTATAGACTATGTTAAAGTGACGTTGACAACCAAAACGTCAGAGACTTTCTAAGATTTGGTTTACAACGTCACGTTGACAAAGTACATAGTGGCCTGGAAATCAAATTGGTTGACTGTAAATAGAAAACACTCATTCACTCACTTCATCAGTTTCATCACACAAATATTTGCCCTGACCAGGAATAACCCGGGACTGCTAGCTTTGTAGGCAGGGTTATTATCAACTAGGATAACTGCGTCTACAAACATGGTGCCTACTCCAAAACTATTTTCACTAGACCTTAAATATTTTTACACAGGAAATTATTTTGAAAGACTATCACGTCTCATCACGTGCGTCGAGTGAGGAAAAGAGAAGAGATTTACGCATGGATGGCTTCTGGCGATTTTCGGCAGTCGAAAAGGCGGAACCGGTAACCGACAAACGACGAACTTATAATAACCTTAAGGATAAAAACTATATGAGTCCGTTATAACTGGGGTGTTATTCTCATAAAAACGCGCACGGTCGGTCGAACGAGCGCACAAAACAGGCTGGCACTATAAGGCTGCCTAATTGAGAATGCACGCGCTAAAATGTGTTTTGTGCGCTCTGACGGGACTACTCAAACACGCCGGTGTGGCTCGTTCACTCGTTCGACCGACCGAGAGCCGCTTTTAAGAGAATCACACCCCTGTTCGGTACACTACGATAAATAATACTACCGCAGATATCGTCGCCTGCGCCACCACACGTCCGCAGTGATCAGGACAAGTCCTACAAACTTTAAAAGTTAATTTCAACATAAGCTACTCGAGAACTCGCTGGGAATACTAACGCTATAAAGAAGTTAAAACTAGAAATTCCAGACAACATCGTTAGGTACTGACCGACTTGCGGTCGCTTCTGCAGTTCCACTAACTCGACTCGAGGTGAATTAGAAGCCTAGTTGCTTATTCGAAGTTTGAACTAATTTCTACCGGTTACCAATCTAAAGCTAATAAAATGAACGCTGCTGTTTCTATAAGTTAGCTTCCGATGGGTAAATTGCCATGTTAGATGGTAAATCTTGGTACGTTTCCACAAAACGAACTAATGATATTAAGAGGTTTCAGAAATACGTTTAAAAAGGAGGATTGTGAACTGAAACCGACGCTTAAATCGCGTAGCTCTCTGTCAAAAAAAAACCGTACTAATTTAGCTCCGGGCCATAACGTTTCTCAGCCTCTAAATAAAGTTCGATTTTCACGATTTTTTCATGTGTTTAGGTCCGGTCGGTACGTTTTCGGTTTTTTTGTATCTTTCCAAGAAATATTTTCTTTACAAGATATTAAAAATTGTAATAATCGGACTAGGTTTAAGGGGAGAGAAATGTTACGTATCGCACACTGTATGGAATTTATTTACTTCACAATTCACATTCCTCTTAATATGGGTAACGATATGTCACGCGACCTATCAATCAGAGGACAACTGAACAGTTTTTTTTTACAATAACTGCATCTTGAATACTCGTATAAGACCGTATAATGAGTAAAAAAACCTGCCCAGTTGCAGGCAGTGAAAATTAACATATTCATACGTACACATATTTATATATTTATTGATAACTAGCTTCTGCCCTCGACTTCGTCCACATAGATTCGATTATCGTTATATTCCCCGGGAACTTCGTTTTTTTTCGGGATGAAAAGTAGCCTATGTGTTAATCCTGGGTATAAACTATATCCACTCAAAATTTCATCCGATTCCGTCCAGCCGTTGCAGCGTGAAGGAGTAACAAACTAACACACACAAAACACACACACACACACACACACACACACACACACACACACACACACACACACACACACACACACACACACACACACACACACACACACACACACACACACACACACACACGCGCACACACACACACACACAAAGTTGCGCATTTATAATATTAGTGGGATAGTAATTACTATTCAAAGTAGGCATAATGAACACTATAGTTATAATAGTCCAGTGTCTTTAATTTAAACGTAATTAACGAGTGTTTGTCATTACATAGCAGTTCAAGTACTTAGTAGCAGTAGTTGTATCCCCTTTTCACACAGAAACTTGTCAGGTTTCAATAATTCCTAATACCGCCTTGGATCAGCTTATAAAATGGTGCGAAGAATATCATAATTTTAATTTTTTTGCCGAAGTAATTTAAACATCCTTGGAATATAACTAGGTAATAACTAGACTAGATCTCCCCAAGTTTTCATTTAATTATTTATTGGACGTGGGTGTGTTGGCGACCTGTTATTCAGTTAATTATTCTAGCTATGGCATGCTATGGCTTTTGAAGAAGAGACCTGCCCGTGTTGTTCTCCTATTCATTATTTTTAGTTTAATGTTATTACATACTTACATAAATCCCAAATAAAAGGTAAGGAAAATAACTAATTGCTGGTCTCAAAAAAACGGGCAGGAGTGAGTTAAGTGGAAATGTAATTCGGTACCCTACAAGCCAGGGATGCCAGCGGTTTCTGAAAAAAATATTATTATACGGTTTCATACAAAAAAAAAACAGAAATAAAAAAATATAAACATCAAACGACAATCTTACATAAATTGACCTAGTCCCAAACTAAGCCCGAGACTTGTACTATGGGTACTAGACAATGATATTTTTTTTTTCTTAGAAAAAATACGTACAGTCAACAACATAAATAAGTGATCATTTAAGTACCTTGTTACTTTAACGTCGTGTTTGAAATGTCATACAAAATTGTGAAACGATTGAAAGCGACAAGGTACATAAATGATCACTTATTTATGCTGTAGACTGTACCCATAATAGAGAAATAAATAAATACTTATTATTTTGAGTTATTTTGGAATTGTGTATACCACAACTTGCTATTTTTTTATCAAGATCGATTTGCTTTATTTTAAATAGGTTTTTAGTTAAAAATGCCGAAAATCCAATATTTTTCAGGCGATCCTGTCTACCGTACGCCGTGATGATGGGATGGGATAGGCCTTTCGACAAAACGATTAACGCTAACGTAAACATTTTTCGAAAACTGACAAAATATATTCTATTTTATTCTTAATTAATGGCTTTCACTCCTGTTAAGGTGTATTTAGCCAATGTCGAGTTATTTATAGACACTCCCATGGACTTATTAGAGAAATAAGTCCATGGATATCACACGCGAAGACAATTGTTCGGTAAAAGAGATTTTTCTCAAAAGGACTAAACAGAAGCACATGGGGTTATCTCCACGCGCTTCTGTCAAGTGTGACAAAATATATGAACTTGACATAAAAGCTTGAAGCGACTGTCCGGCAGCTTACGTCAATCCTATCTATTTTCGATAATCTTAACGTCCGCCGAATGCATCTTGTTTAGCGCCACAAGAACGAAGCTCTTCCGACGTCTCATACAACAGCTATTCATTAATTCTTTATTCTGTATTTTCACTTTCTATACGCGTATACATACCTATAGGTAAAGTGTTATTACAATTCTTGTGACAGTACGGTGTGTGGTTTGATTAGAGCATGCGCGTGCAGTCGAACGTGCAACAAATAATTGAATTCGACAAACTGCGCATGCGCGAAAGCTGCCCATAGTGCGTATTAATATTTAAAAACGAAGACCATTTACAATGTTGAAACACATTTTAAATAATCCTTTCTTATCCAGTTTTTACACTTTATTCGTTGACATGTATTTTTCTTTAAGGTTTTTGGAGTAAAACCCATTAACGGGCATAACATTGCGGCAATATTAAGGGAAACAAATGAAAGTCAATACAGTCTACACATAAACGAAGTTAGGTTCTTAACAGACATAATATATGCAGATAGTTTGCGCGCGCCTTGATGACAGCGTCAAATTAAAAAAAATGCAGTTTACTTTAAAACGACAACATTAATTAAAAAAAGTTTACCCGAATTAAGAAGTTATAAATAGGTTCATAACTATTGAATCTAAAATCATCGTTAAGGATCGTAGGGTTTCGAAGATTCAACCAAAAACATGCGAAAAAGTTGTCATGGTCATGTTTGAAAAAATAAACTATCAAGGATTTTGATTCTAATCGTGTTTTCACGTTTAACAGTTTCAAGGAAACATGATCAAAAAATATGGTCTAAAAGTATGGGGGTAAAACTCAAAATCAAGAACAGTCAATCGAGTGAGCGAGATCACACGAGCGGGCTCAGACGGGTAAAGTGGGTAAGCTGAGCATGGACCCCCTAAAATTTTGTTTTGCGCCCTGACGGGACAATTTCAACTCACCGGTTAGTAATTGGTCCGTCGAGTTCAAGAGCAAGTTGTTTCAAAGAAAAGAAAAAAGAAAGAAAATCATTTATTCGTGACAAAAATAATCAAGAACAGATACAAAAACGTAGGTACGAGTACAATATGAAAGTAGTCACGAAATGGTCCCAACTCAGCGTAATCAATTGGTTAAGTAAAAGTTTGTACTCATCATGGATAGATAGAGAACGAACATTTGCCACTCACATAAAAGTAGTCTAGAATAAACGAACAACGGATTTTATTAAATATAATTCTACACCTAAAGGATTTCAATTAGTAGCAACCAACGATATTCATGCATACCAAATCGTGAGAAACATTTTATCAAACTTTTGGTACACTTTATCAAACTTTACAATATTATTATGATGGGTTAAAACCGCTACGCTCATAGTTACTCACGTTCGTATACAAAATAAATAAAATAAAACAACACAAACCTGTACAAATGGCAAACAACAACCAAATCATTCCAACTTCTATCCTCGGCCACAAGTTAATATCGAGCTCACTATACAGGTAGCAACACGGATTTTCCACATATTAAGCAAAATTTCAAACACTAAAGTTCCTCGAACGGTCATTTTCGATTTAAACCTAATTGTTGTACCATCACCGGGCAGTCGCACATTTTCACTGGCCGCTTGCGGTGAAGATTGAATGCAAATTTGTATAGCGGTACCGGACTCCATTGCCATTCAGGAGGCAGCCTGCCTCGTCCATCGATCATATTAATTAATCTCTATCCCATTGACATTGGTCACGACACAGTGTGACGTTTGGCGCACTCGTCCTAGAAAGAATGTGATATCCTGCTACACGTAAGTACACGACACGGACCTAAGATTTAAGATAGGCCGTACCTATTCAAAGAACGGCGACGAGCAAACAACAACCGGTTCCATTGAACTAAGGGTAAACTAACTCACTTAAGGCAGTAAAATCGATGTAGTTATTACTAAGGACCTTTTGTTGTGCAACATTATTAAGGCCTTTACATTGCATCTCTCTTCTGGCTATGTATTTGTGTTCTTAAGATTGGCATTCAAGTTTTTTAAAGGTGCCGTGTTCTATAATGTCGGCTTCAATTTCAACGTACTGCAAGACACAAATCCTTGCGCTAAATATACTCACCCGCTTATAAGTATTAAGCGAAACGAAAAAAAAGGTTGTCATTTTTAAGCCAACAATTTTACGTGATAAAAACAACAAAATGTTTTTCCCTTACCTACACAAAATGACTGACTTCTTAATGAACAGATGATTTTGTGTAAGGAAAATAAATATTGTTGTTTCTACAAAGTAAAATTGTTACGTTAAAAATTACACCTTTTTTTTCGTTGTTATTTTTATTTTTTATTAGCCTAATTATGCAAAATGCGGTTACAGAATTATCAACAAGGTTTTATACCTAGTTGTTGGTAATTCTGTAGCTCTGCCTACCCTACTCTGGGAATAAAGGCGTGAGTTTATGTATGTATAGAACCACTAAGTAGGTAACTATACGGATACCTAATGACTTTTTATTAGGAACGTAAAAATCCCCTTAATAACGGGGAACCCCACATTCAGATCTGATATCTCTTAAACGGCTTAACCGATTTTCATGAGCTATTTTGTTTGTGAGCTGCGATGCCTCAAACAGACACACAGATACACACGTTAAACTTATAACATCCCCTTTTTGTCGGGGGTAATAAGTAAGTACTAGCGTTTCCCTGCGAATCCATTTATCACTTTTCGGAACTGACCTCTATATTTGTTTATTTTTATGCTAGAGTAGGCATACAAGCTATTGAGCATTATTGGGTCATCTGGGGCCTGTTTTATAAAGCTACAAATTACAATGTACAGGTTACAAGTTTCCATTTGACACAACCTCGACCAATGACGACCAGCCAATTGAGCAGTGTTGCCAGTTTAGACCTGTAATATTGTAACTTGTAGCTTTATAAAACGTGCCCCAGTCATGAAAGGGAAATAGAAATAGTCTTCGCGTACATCACACAACACATGGCGTATTATAGTTGGGTTTATAGCGTGGATAACACATCTGTCACTTTCTGATCAGTACGTAAGTGCGAGAGTGACGAATGCTTTATCCACCGCGATAAAGGGGACCATAGTACGGGCCCAGTGCGTTACGGATATTGGGTTTACCTGTCTAGCGTAGGTATATTATAATGTAGGCATAGTATTTAGATACAGTGGCACGTAGTTAGTCGGCCCCTTCGCAGCAGCCCTGCGACCCCATACCCACCAGTTCACCGCATTAGAATAGGTAGTTGCACACTGTTTTACATAGGAAGTAATTCAGCATCGACAATGTAATGCCTACACGTTCATCAGCTTTTGTTCTATAATCCAATCCCGATTGTTCCTTTGCAATTTTAAATCGATAAATTTATCATGCAAACCAACGAAACGACCCGTACAAAGAACAATGACGTATCTGCGAAATCTTTTCTTTTCGGGGTTGAAGCTTTGTACGACAAAAGCTCAATCGTTTGTATAGAAAAAACTATACAAGCGAGCATTTAAAAAATAAGGAAATAAAAAGGTCTTCTAAATACTAGGTTACAAATAATAGGGTTAATAAGTTATAAAGTTAATGTAAGTTATGTATATATATAGGAGTAGCTAGTTTTCCGTGAATCGACGATTTAAATTGTGCGCCTAATTTGCTTAAAAAATACCGTCACTTAACCCTCGGATAATCGTTTCCGGTAATTGGATAAAAAAAATGCTTAGTGCCAGTTAAAAATTATGAGAGTTTCTTGGGCCAACTAAAAACCGTCAGGTTTATGTACCTACAACTTTGGTACCTAGTTTATCCCAAAGAACTAGACAGTAGGTACTACTTGCAACAACTTCATACAAATTATATGTACTTACAGCTACTTATTGGTCCGTTGATAAATTAATTGACTAATAACTTAAATTAACGATCAACAAGTCTAACAAAAAGCAAATTTATTAACCCGACCTACTACTGTATGTATGTGTTGATGTCGTCTAGGTACATAATATACCTCCCCTAAATCCGCCATTTTTTCATTTTTTTGATTGAAGTAGGTACTTACCTAATAGTAACACTTGCGACGCTCTACGAATCTAACTAGGTACACCTGGGGCCAATGATATTTTATATTTAGATACGTTATGCTCATACTAAACGCATTCGAAAACCGTCGCCAATTACTGACAGTTGCTACGTTGCCATATTTCTACAGACAAAGACGGCAAATCGTAGCGAACGCTATTGTTAGAAAGAGATAAATAGTTGTTTCAAATTGCGTACCCGAATGACGCGGCGTGCCCGCTCATGGCTGCCATATAGCTACCTTCCTTACCATATATATGCATATAGTTACCTTTTGTCTTTATCGCACTCATGCGATATCTAATTGTGTATCTCATGTTTCAGAGGTGACAGTGACGCCACCGGTGCAAATTAAACAAAGTATGGCGATGTAAAACAAAATGTAAAAAATATTTACGGTACTTACGAATGAAATACAGACATCCTTTCTTCCTTTTATAGTTACAATATAATTTCGGCAGCCTCGAAAAACAAGCCGGCATTTTTTATGACTTATATTTATTTGTTGCATTTCGGTAATAAAACTTGACCGCGTGCGTGTCAGCGGCCATCAGCGGCCGGGGCGCGACTGGACGATAGTAAGGCAATTACCTTCCTTTTCGAGGAACGCCTTTGCGCGCAGATGACGTATCTTAATATAAAATATCATTGCCTGGGGCACGTTTTATAATGCTAAAAGTTACAATTTTACAGGTCTAAACTGGCAACAGTGCTCTTATGACTGGTCGTCATTGGTCGAGGTTGTGTCAAATGCAAACTTGTTACCGGTAAATTGTAATTTGTAGCTTTATAAAACAGGCCCCAGGTCAAAATCGGGCCAGCCAATACGTTAGAATAACGAACCATACAAAAAACATACATAATAAGTGCATACAATATTATATGTACATTCAGGTCAAAAACATTATCCTCCTTCTTCGGCAGTCGGGTAAAAAATTAACACAGAATGGAATAGAATAGAATTTTATAATTTATTCGGCTAAAACAGCGCAAAACACAAACAAATTCAAATTAAGTTACAAAAAGTTTTAACCAATAATATTTAATTGAATAGTTCTAAAATTTAAATCTACCGCGCCCTACAATATCCGTAGAAAATCTAAACCTGTTTCAGATAATGTTAAAAGTGTTCATGTTGTTCCGTTCTGTGTTATACTCGTATAGGCCTTTATATACTCGTTAAAATAAGACAAGTCTATAAATTCTCGGTTTCTTGTATGTTTTTTTTTTATCATGTCTGCGTATGTGTTGAATTAGTGAAGAATTGACCGTATAATATATTATATTATTATTCGAGTAAGCAATAAAAAGCCAAGTGGCCCGTTTCACGAAGCTACAAGTTACAAATTACAAGCGGGACTCTCTTTTTATCGAATGGAGTTAGAAAGAGACTTCGGATTGTAATTTGTAACTTGTAGCTTCGTGAAACGAGCCCAAGCTGTCAAATACTCTCAGTGGATCTATGGTTAAATTCGATCACTCAGTGGATCTGTGGTTTAACTTACTTTCATTTCGGATTGATTTGATTTAATCTACGCGCCCGTTAGTGCTCTTGTGTTTTCCTGTTTGTAATCGGTTTTCGTCGATCAGTTGGCATAATTGTAAAGCTAAGAAATAAAATAAATCCTTACAATGGCGCTAGTTATCGAAAACAAAAAAATCCTTGAATTTTTGGAGCTAGTCGGTCGTTTGAAGGTAAAAGAGTATTCACAATTTTCAAGTTTAATATTGTAAAATGCAATAGCGTCTTATAAGACTCCGTCAGTTTTTCTTGCATTTTAAGGTCAACACTTTATTGCTGTGTTGTTTGTGATGTAAAAGAGGTTAATCTGTTGTCTTATGTTGCAGCACGTGAAGCGGACGGGTTGGGTGCTTTGTGACATCGATGACTGTGAGTCCATCGCTGGGCATATGTATCGAATGGGCCTGATGACGTTCCTACTTACCGAAGCCAACAACCCGACAAACTTGGACCGCTTTAAGTGCCTTCAAATAGGTAGGGTTCTCATTTAGGAAATAGACACAAACGAAAACAAACAACTAAAACACAGTATTTCGTGCATATATAAACTCAGTATATGCACAACCAAAGCTTTGTAACATGTTCATTACATAGTACCGATTACATTTAAAGCAGCATCTTTGTCTCAAGAAAAAGAAGACAACTTTCTGTTTTTTATAAGGCTAACATGTAAATTTGGTATTCTTATTAAAGCTGTTAAACCACAAAATATAGACGGTTAAACTCAAATCCACCTAAACAAAATTATAGATTCTTCTATTTTAAAGCTAGTGAACCATTATCAATATTAATTTTAACTTTATGTTATTTATATTTATTTTCAGCTCTTGTCCATGACTTGGCCGAGTGTATTGTGGGTGATATCACACCACACTGTGGAGTCTCTCCAGAAGAAAAGCACCGGCAAGAAGATGTGGCTATGAAGACTATTGCAGAGCTCACTGGCATTGCTGGCGACAGGATGTATGAGCTTTACAAGGTGAGTTTCAATTTAATTGTTGATTTGAATGGAGTTATATCTATGAAAATAGAAATGGTAACTTTCATCTAACGAGAAGCTGTATGCAAAAAGTGCTGTCCTTGAAGACCGCTTGTCAGTTATGAAAGCCTGCTATATTCTTCTGTAGATGAATTCACTTTTCATTAGATTCACAAAAAGTAACTTCAGTCTAAATGCACAATAGCAAAAAATGCACAATATTTTTACTAAAAATAAATAAGTCTCAAATACATTTTGCTGGGTTTCACAAATGGTGAAAGAAATGATAAATTTTACTATCAGGCCCAACAAATAGATTTATTATGTTCTGCCCAGAAATTCAAATCATCCATACAAAAATAATCCTTCATACATACAATTGTGATTGGGCAGGACGAGGTTAAGCTTTTAATTAAAGAGTAATTTAATAATAGTGTAATATTCCTTAACTAACAAACTGAATAATTTGCAAAATTAAACTTGCTGACTTATTAACAGGGATCAGAAAATCAGATAGATATTTACCTAAAGTTGGCTAATATCCAGAAAAAGGTCAGCAAATATGGCATTGACTTCTTAAAAATATTATTTTAATGGCCTGCACAATCCGTCAGACGGGATGGCAGAGGATATTAAATTTATCAATGTATATTTTTTGCTATTTCAATAGAAATAAGGTATAAATTTCAATGCTTGGAGACCGACCTCGGAGCATCGCAGCGGATTTGACTCCGCGGCATTGAAGAGCAACTTAGAGGATACCGCGGCGATAGGTGCCGGCATGTGCCGGGGTCCACCAGTATCGGCCGGGGTAGCGGGGCTCGGGAGAGGAAGGCTTAGCGTAAACCGGCCGACGGCGGGGGAGAGCATTGAAAAGGATTTTACGTCGCCAGCGCACACTGGTAAAGGAAATCCCTTTTGATACCGCAAGCGTATGACAGCGTGCGCTGCAATGCCGCGGTATCCCGGACCGGTGTCGGTCGGCCTTGATTCTGTTCCATTAGCGAAGCGAACACACCGCACATTGGCGGACTCCGGCGCATACCGGTGGATGCCTTCGCATACCGGCGCCTCCCACCGCAGTAGCCTCTACACGCTCCTCAATCACGTCTCGGAGCACACCTAAAATATTCCTCTGCCTTCCCGTCCGCCAGTTTGCGCTGGGTCGGAGCACAAAAAAGGGCGCACTCTGCAGTCCCGGGCGCCGACCCCACGCTGCTGGCCGACGCTCGCGGTATCGTGAGGGATTTTGCCTCATCAGTGTGCGCTGCGGCGGAGGAAATCCTCTTTGATGCTCTCCCCTGCCGTCCGCTGGTTTGCGCTGGCCTTAATAATATAAGTTCCGGGATCCTGAGATTCTATAAAACGTTTATATCCATCAGCAGCCCCACTGCAAATTACCGATTTTCTTGTTTTTTTTTCTTTCATACAAACCTATGTCCTCACAATAACAAACACCACAAATAAATAATTATCCAATTTGGTGCAGTCATTCGGAAGTTAAGCGCGTACATACATTTTGATGATTCATTTTTATTTATACAGATTTTACGTTTGGGATAAAACTTTACACCAATTTTATCCTCTAACCTCATTAGTTCAATGATTTACAGTTCAATTAAATAACATTTAGTAAATCTATAAAATATCTAGAATATAACTTCAAATAGTTAATATAAATACTATGTATTTATGCTGGTTTAATTTGTTTATTTAGAAATCCTGGGAATTTAATTAATAAATTAAAACTGAGTCCGCTTCCATACAACTGAACAACACCGCTGCCAAATTTTACCTTTAATCTTTGTTGTGGTGTGATCTTTATGACTCTAGTCCTTTCATCGACTTTTGCTTTTGATTGTTCCATAGTCATATTAGTTGGACATAAAACATATTTAATGCATATAATACTCTCAGGGGATTATATCCATCTCATAATAAAAGTGTTTTATTATCATTTTTTATAATCACCTTCTAGGTGCAATTTATTAATTGCATTTGAGGTCATGACATTCAAATGTATGCAATATCACTGTGAATATCAATAGATAGTATACAATTATTGATATTGACATTATGCTTCCAAATTGATAGTTATTGAACTAAACTGATTAAAAGATATCAGGGTTCTTTCTTGACCAAAAACCAATTAACCTTTTCAACGCCACAGTCGGCTCTGGCCGTCAACTAAAAGTCGTGCCACTGACGCCACGTCGGCTACAGCCGACAAGAGTTCAATATTAAAAGAGACTTTGTTTGGTAGCAATAAGGTGTAATTTGCATAGCATAGCAAACATGTTTGGCGTGTGGGTGGCATATTTTGTATTCGACGTATGGCGTTCAAAAGGTTAAAAGGAACCCTTAGTGATGTGACTTTTACTCTCTCAATTCCTAATGTAGCTTCAAAAGCTATGCAGGATTTAACTAGATTTATGTTTTTTTTTTCTGTGACATCTTAAAGCATTGGTGGCGTTGTAGGCACCACAACCCATGACGGCTTTAGCTGCTGTTGGCATTCAAAAAGTTAATACTATTGATTTGAAATACTTTTAAATAAAGGGTTGGGCAGATTACTTAAATATAAAGGAACGTTTTCAACAATGAACTAAAGTTTAAACAAGTAAATTTATACGAGCAAAAATTCCGACCGTGCGAGATATTTAACAAGCTAAAACATTTAGATATCAATGTAAGGTTCATATCGCGGACGAAGAAACGGGATCTTCACGAATCAGGCCTAAACCTGGTCAAAACCATCTTTTCGCGTCAAAAATATAAAACGTTCCTGAGCGTATTACGCGAAATCCAGCCCGCTGCTTAAGATTTGAAAATACCTACCCCGACGATTAACCTTTTCAACGCCACAGTCGGCTCTGGCCGTCAACTAAAAGTCGTGCCACTGACGCCACGTCGGCTACAGCCGACAAGAGTTCAAGATTAAAAGAAACTTTGTTTGGTAGCAATAAGGTGTAATTTGCATAGCATAGCAAACATGTTTGGCGTGTGGGTGGCACATTTTGTATTCGAAGTATGGCGTTCAAAAGGTTAATGAGTCGTTCGTGGTTTGAAGGCCTACAAAAAACAAAAAAGGGGTGCGATATCGCCTAGAGGCAAGATACCACTGCTGTTCATTGATGGCGGAGTCAAAATCTATCAAGACCACTATATTCAGAACGTGTTGTAGGGTCATATGCTAGAAAATGTCCGTAAATTTTATGGAAACGACTATTATTGCTTAATCTTATTACTATTGAAAAAATGAACAGCATCAACAGGAGATGAAATGTTTGAAGTAGACATAGTAGTTCTAAGTGGAGTATCTTATGACGGGCCTTTTTGCACGTTTCAAAACAGGTTATTGTTTGTTTTTGTGCCTTATGGGTTTTACCTTAACATAAAACATTTACAAAAAAATGGTTCTCCCCTCTTATTCCTGTTCCTGAAGTCTAGAAGCCAAAGAAAATTGGTCTCCTGTAAAAATAAATAAAATTGAAATAAATAAGATACTTAAAAATATATTATATTATAAATATAGCTTCACTTGTAACCACAAATATAAATACACATAGATAACGTAAACACCTCAATCTGCATGAAAACCAACCGCGTCACTTTTTGCTACTAACTGAGACATACCAAGAGAAGAGAATTTTCCGTTTACCGCGCAAAATCGATTCAAAGTCGTTGCTTTTTTGCGCTATTGCAGTTTATTATGACGCTACGAGGCAGTTTCGTAATTTTCACGGCCGACCGGCTGCAACAACAGGCGCGCGGAACATTAGTAGCGACGGCCAACCCCGACGCTTGGTCTGGGTTTAAGTCCGGATTCGGACACGCGAAGTAGATGCATTTGCGTTATCTATGTGTATTTACATCTGTGCTTGTAACTCCAACTAACCAACAATGTAATAAAATTTTGAAAGTAGATTTTAACCTAATTCTCATTGTTGGATTGACTTGAAATTAATGTAAAAATAATGATGCTGGAGACGGAACGTGGCTATAGAACCCCTCAAGACTATCAATAACAATTTTATTAGGGTTACAATTGATATCATTTCAACATTATTATTTTTTAATCCTTTATATTTCAGGAATATGAACATCAAACCTCACCTGAAGCAAAGTTCGCTAAAGATCTAGATAGGTATGATATGATCTTACAAGCATTTGAATATGAGAAGAGAGAAAATGCACCAAATAAATTGCAAGAGTTCTTTACAGCAACCGAGGGGAAATTTAACCATCCTTTTATTAAGGATCTGGTAGTTGAGCTGTACAGGCAACGGGAAGAGTTTGAAAAGAAATCACTTATAAATGGTACCTCATAACTACTAAATTATTCATAGGGCTATTTCCATCTGTCTCCATATTTCAGTACATTGGGTATTTAACGTTGTGGTATGTTATAGATATTGTAAAGGGTCAATCAACTATTCTTTGTACACTATTTTTTTCAAGTTTGTAAGCCTTTTAAGTATAAAGAAAAACTAAATGGGTTTTCTTTAAAATATTGCGTGTTTTTATTACACAGATAAACAGTGAATTCTATGACCCAGTAGATATATTTATTTAACAATTAAAATTTCTTCTTTCACTGGTAAAATAGTGGTTTGTCCCCTAAGTTACCAGTATTTTTGGCTAAAATGTTATTCTGATTTGGATAGCTTATTTTCACTCGTACTGACAATGAATCTATTGATTAAAAATAAAGTTTATACCGGGCTTTGGTTTAAAAGTGTTGTATAATAAAGATATACTTAAATGTACAAAGAATAGTTGATTGACCCTAAAGCATATTATTAAGGTTCATTACAAAGTATGCAAAATGATGATTCAGTATTTTTAATTTTTGTTTGTATTCTCATATTATAAATGTGTTAGCTTTATATTAAGTGCGTATAGATCTTCAGTTTGCTATTACCAAAGTTTAAAGCGTTTGCAGAAGCCTTTAGATAGGTAGACCAACTATTATTTTTAAAATAGGTACAGACTCTGAAAAGTTGTCTGGTTTAAAGAAACCGTGTTTTATTTCTGAGCATGCTGCGACATGCCTCCTTAGCCTCCTTAGACAATACTGTAAACATACATACCAAGTAGAATTTAAAAAATAACAACAGGTGCTTCAAGATGTGGTCTTTTATGATGTTTCTCTTTCTTTCTTGTTACGTGTATTTGTGTCTTGGAAAAAGTCTAAAAAGAAAACTTTGAATTTCATGCTTTGGTGGTACTCAATGTCCACCAACCACTTGTTGTCGCTAGGACTTAGGCTTAACGGAAGTCTGTTTTAAACTAAACTGTACAAATGTTAATTGGACGTACTTTTGCAAACGGGAACCAACCCACAAAGATTTTGCAAACCGGAACCAACCCACAGTATTTAGCATGACAGTTGACATTTTATTACCAAATCTTTGTGGGTTGGTTCCCGTTTGCAAAAGTACGTCCAATTAAGTTAGTGTTTCATAAGTGATGGTGATTTTAATGTTTGAACTTTATACTCCTTTTCGTTTAGAATACCTACAATAGAATGAGACAGACGTGCATATAGGACAGTTTCCCTTGCCGTAAGGCTCCCTTATACCTTACTCTTTTTTGGAAGCACCTGTCCTTTGTCGTTGACGCACTTGTACACGTCAGCCATCCTAATTAAGATTTTGAATTTAAATTTCATTGACAAAAGGTTAAAAATTCCAATTTTAATGCTGTAATTAAAATCTGTCAGGTACACGACAGGTAGGTGACAATGGTAATAAGAATATTAAGAACAAAATATTGGATGCGTGTGTGTGTACATAAAGGAGTCAAAATTTTGAAATTTTCGATTTTAATGTTGGTTATAATGACCTCTGTTAATTGTTTTATGTTTATGATTTTACGAATAATTGTTGATGCCTGTTTGTTTCGTTTTTGTTTAGCACATTTTATTACAGTTTATCATCATTTATACTTACTAAAGTTTTGTTACTACTGTGGCTTGTGTTGATGGTTTTGTTATATTAACTTTGTGAGATAATTTGTGTACTATTCTTGAGATCAAAAGTCATGGCCCCATGTTTGTTGAAACAGTGTTTTGCTGTAAATGTTTACTCTACACACTACTTTTAAACATTACATTTTACTTTTAAATAGAAGTAAGTACAAATTATACATAAAGCTTGGCTAAATCTAGTTTGAGATCTCAGTGTAATTTGCAACATAGCGTTTTTTACCTACCTGCTGCTTAAAGTTCTATGTCAAACCCTTTTTCGCCAAGCTAGTAAATACCTCATACGTCGACGTTGACAGTGCGAAATATACCATGCCCTTAAGACTGACACGTTACTTTTCGGCAGTAATTGGTATGCGAGTCTAGACTTATATTTAACGTATGCCGTAGGCTGGCTTACTGTTGAAACTAGTATTTAAATAATCTAGTAAATTCAATTCGAATCCGTAATTTTATTGTAATTTTTCCTGCTTACTCCCAAAATAAGTTGTATGGTAACCAATATCTCTTAAAAATGTATTTGCTTTACAAAATAAAGACGGTACGTAAAAGTTTGGTATATGTTTCATTTTACTTTATTTCTAAGTTTCGATTTATTTTATCATACAGAAAATTAAATGACACCGGAACTATTGCCGTTGAATGAAACATAATTTGTAAAAAAGAAAAGAAAATAATTTTGTCAAAATTCTACAAAATTATTACTTAAAAACCATTTTACCTCGAAAACGCAGCGAGTAGTTGGCGAGTAGTAGGTATTCTGACTTCCAAATGACTGCTGTATCAAGTTAACAGTGTATCTGCTGCTAACTTCAGACATCAGTATGGATAGTAACATAAAAACTGATAGAAATACGGCATTTGTTTTACTGTGCCCCTCGTGTCACTGTACCCCATCTTACCCTACTCGAGCGGCTCGCGCGCTTTGAAGGTCTCAGCACGTGCGGCGTCGTAGGTAGTCAAAACTTTTATGATTTGCCGCCGTCGTCATTGATGTATTCTAGGCGTGTGACAACCCTATACCTGCCGCAAAATACGTGCCGCGTGCGAATGAATACAAGTTATACGATAGTAAGAGAGGCATAGAGTAGGCACGTTTCTCATGCCTAAACAGCGTTTTTGCAAGGAAGAGCAACTTCTGTACTTGTACTATTAACTACTTATTCTGTGGCACAACGGAAAAGTTTCATAGAAAATTGAATTGCGTGATTTGGCATGCCCAACATTTTGGTCCTTAGGTACCCATGTATGATGGTTCTTGTACACTGGTAGAGGCTGAACCCCGGCTGGATCCCGATCGCTAAAACTTATTTGAAATTATCACTGGTACCCATTTCTTTAAACAGATTACGATTACCTACAAGAATAACAACAAAATGCTAGTTTTAAAAAAACCGACTGTTGTTTTTAACCAACTTTAAATCGTTATAAATCATAAATGGTCATTCAAAATGAAAAATGATACACATATAGTCTGATAAACATATTACCCTCCTCCTTCGGCACGACTGCCAACCCGACCCGACGGTAAAAAAATATCTTGTTTTTGCAGTTAAAAACATATCTTTTTTTAGCTTTAGCTTTTGTTTTTTTAATAAGTTTTATTAACTTTCGATAGTCGAATATGTACCCGTCGTGCCGTACGAGGGCTGCTACTTATGTATCCGGAATCTGGGATTCCAACATAAACGTTATATCTGACCTCCATGGTAAAATTTGAACTTTTTTTTTAATACTGGCCGCTATAATTTTTGTTCTTATGTACGCTAGTCTTTTGTTTTTGGCGGGATCAAAATGTCATCTCGCTGCAAGAATGGAACTCACTCGTGAAAATATTCGTGCTATGATTTATTATGATTTTCGGCGTGGTTTAACGCAACAACAGTGCATAGATCAATTAACTTCGAATTTTGGTGATGAAGCTCCATCGAAAAGCACTGTGTACCACTGGTTTAGTGAGTTCAATCGTGGACGTAGTATGCTCACGGACGAAGTTAAGGAAGGTCGCCCGAAATCGGTCGTTGTACCACAAAATATTGAAGCTGTGCGAAAACTTATAATGCATGACCGTCATGTTACATATCGCGAGATAGAGGCGACTCTGGGCATATGTATGACGAGCATTAATAAGATATTACATGATCATGTAGCTGTAAAAAAAAATTGCTCCCGTTGGATCCCTCACAATTTAACTAAGGATCAAAAAGAGGCTCGCGTCGAATGGTGCAAGAAAATGTTAAAAAAATATATCCGTGGTGACTCAAAAGCTGTTTATAATATCTACACAGGTGACGAATCCTGGATCTATGCGTATGATCCGGAAACTAAACAACAATCAAGTGTGGGTGTTTCAAAATGAGCCGAACCCTACGAAAGTAACTCGTGCAAAAAGCACCTTGAAGCAAATGATCGCCTGCTTTTTCGGTATTAATGGCCATGTGGCTACAGTGCCACTAGAGAATCGTAAAACGGTTAATTCGGAATGGTACACGACCATTTGTTTGCCGGAGGTATTTGAAGAAATACGTAAAAACAACCAGCGACGCAGAATCGTTCTTCACCATGACAATGCCAGCTGTCATACATCACGCGAAACGACTCGATTTTTGGAAGGTCAAAATATAGAATAAACGGGTCATCCGCCGTACAGCCCTGATTTGGCACCCAATGATTTCTATTTATACCCAAATGTAAAGAATAAATTACGTGGTCAACGATTTTCGCCCCGTGAAGATGCAGTCGACGCGTTCAAACAGCACGTTTTGGAGATACCTCAGTCAGAGTGGAAAAAATGTTTTAAAAATTGGTTTCAACGTATGCAAAAGTGTATCGATCATAAATATTTTGAAAAACAAAACCATATTTAGTCATATACGTTTGTTATTTTTTTCTATTCCGGTTACATAAGTAGCAGCCCTCGTATCAGTGTGGTAAAGAGAAGGCTCGATATAGGAAATAATGGAAATTACTTCTAACATAAATAACTCTAGTAAATGATGTTGCTGAGTCGGCAACCCACAGGGTGTGATCGAAGACATACAAAACCAATGTTTTAGAGGGTTTCCCTTTGAAACGCATAATTTAATAGTACATTATTGCCTAGACTCGGAAAGTAGGGAATTGCCTGACAAGGTGGTTGGCTGCTAAAATCAGAGTCAGGTAATCCCCGTTTCCACCGAGGCATGTGTAATGCTTTTCTCAAACAATGCGAGGATATTTTTTTTAAACTTACGAGTATTACGATAGTTTCACCACAGTATACATACTATAGCTTCACGCACAATAAACCGCCGCCTCTCAACACTGCTTGTATGGGATTTTTTTCATGATCCTTTTGATTTTAGATGCAATAGAGAGCATTTTCAAACAATATATCGCAGCGGACAGGAATGGGTTTAACCTTTTCAACGCCACAGTCGGCTCTGGCCGTCAACTAAAAGTCGTGCCACTGACGCCACGTCGCCTACAGCCGACAAGAGTTCAAGATTAAAAGAGACTTTGTATGGTAGCAATAAGGTGTAATTTGCATACATGTTTGGCATGTGGGTGGCACATTTTGTATTCGACGTATGGCGTTCAAAAGGTTAATACGTTTATTTTACTTGTGCCCGCGAGTCCGGTGAATGACACTCTCCAAGTAGAAGACGTTTATCGCTACTCCCTATATCCTTCGTCGGGGTTCAAGCTATCCAAATTTCATCGAAATCGGTTCATCACTTTAACCCCAAAATCTTAACAAACTGTGGAAGCCACAGTTACATTCAGAGATACGCCCATGTTCAGACTTCAGAGAACGTCGTGGCAGATGTAGTCTCACTTTAACAGCTTTAACACAACTGTTTTTCCTTTTACCTGTATTCTTCTTAGTTTCTATGTAAGTTATAAGAACATCTTCTCAGTTCTTTGACTAAATATGTCATGAGTCATGACTTGCAAGCAGAGTCGCGCCGAGCCAAGCGGAACCATGCAGAACGAAGTCTTTTTCGCTTTTATTGCATGGAGGATGAAGTTTTTTCTCACATAGATGCGCCGATAGATGGGGGAACCTAACGCACCGCTCAGGCACTGCTCCGACACAGCAAATAACTCGTTATATAAATTATAAGTTTATTCGATTTACTGACATTAATTACAAATGGAAAATCGACTATTCGAAAATATCGTCTAATATTTAATCATGCCCAATGTCAAAATTGTTAAATATGATCTGGGGCGAAAATATTTTTTTTTTTGTATTTACGTAGTCTCAGAAAAATGACCGTTTTAAATACGTTCCAAATATGTAATTGCATTGTATTTAATTTTGTTCCTAATCTATAATGGACAAAATTCAATTCTGGCTTAATTACTTCACAGCGAAAACAAATTTGTTACATTTTTCATATTTTGTACATTCCATAATACCAACATAATTATATTAGACAACGACTCGCGGCGCTTTCCCGTTCGGGTTCCATCGTTTTGCAGTCCAGATTATACGGGTATGTCTTTGCAAGCGCTTCACGCAAGAGACCCACTCATCTGCAGCGCACCAACTACCGAGCCGTCTGAGGCCCTACTTTGCAAATCGAAGTTACGTTAGCTCCATCGCTTTCTCTAGATTTAGTCTTGAGTGACGAGTGAGCGGGACCCAGCATTCGATTTTAGTGGTTCGTGGTAGCCATCCTGCTCGCTACCGCCTTGCCGCCAGCCTACCGCTCTCGCGCGCACGCTTCTCTTCTTTGTCTTGTCATCGGAACATTGACATCGGCGCATGGAGTCACCGACAGCGCGTGGACAGTGCAGCGAGGTGTAACCTCGTTGCAGCTAGCATTCCTTTTCTGAAGATGTAGTAGCGGTGGAGTGGTCCGGAGCGGTGCTGTTATAACGGGTGATGAACTTGATTATTTTAAGGTGAATTGATTGCAACATGTACAAGATGGATTCAAAATAAAATATTTGTAGTAATTAATACTTATTCTAATGCTTTATTGTACAAAAAGGGCTATTTAATTTTAAGGCAGATACATCTTACACTCAGTCAAATTAACATTACATTTGCTTAAATGCTGTCAGCGACCAAATTGCGTCATATAAACTATCAGATCCTATACATACTTGAATAATCTTACTGACTTAACCCCTGGTCTAACAGGATAGCAAATATTTGAAAATAAAATATTCTCCATTAAAAAATTAGATGTTCTTTCTACATTTTTCAGGGCCTTACCAGGACCGATTTAAGACAAGGGATTAATCAGTCAAAATAGAAAATACCGAGAAAAACACATGTAATGTGGTATTTGAGGGTTTATGTTATATCTTGGAATTTAAAACATATAAATCTTAATCAGAATTACTTGTTATCATATCACTTGAACAATTTCAGCTCTTCAGAATCACTCAAAAGTGACTGTTTATAGGTATAGCATCGAATATTAATTAACTTCTTGTTTTTCACCAGCAGCCTGCTCCTCCTTTTTCCGCTGCTTTTCTCTCATAAGTTCAGCATCTCTATTTAAACAGAAAAACATATAATCAGAAAAAGGTTCACTTCACATCACACATGGCAAGTTATTATCAGCAACACATAACCATTCATTCATAACAAACTTTTAAAAATTTGATTGTTTTCTCCCTTATAATCAAACGTCGTTATCGCGGGAGCAAAAACAAATCTATGAAAGAACACATAACAGAAAGTCTGTTGAGTATAAAAAATGAAATATTCTGCCTATAAATTCTAAGCCTCTAAGAAGTTCTTCATATCTAGCACTAAGTTTTCATTGGAAAAGATCAATAAAACTTGTCTTAAACTGAGTCAATGCTTAACCTAACCTAACTAACCTATGCGCTGCTACCTATAAGTCAACGTGTCAACTTGAATATATATATATATTTTATTATATCCAATCCAGTATTTTTCTCCAAAACTAGTTTTAACTTTTAAAATATATGTTTTCTATTTGGACTCTAATTTAGATATATTGTTGTATGTTTTTTGTACATATCAAATCAATCAAGAATGAAAAATGTCTAAGTAGCAGGAAAAGTCAATAAAGAGGTTGACATGAAATCCTAGTTAATATACTCGTATATAAGCCTAAAGTAGCTAATCTTCTTAAATATGTACTACTAATCTAGTCAAGTACGGAGGTAAGAAATAGAAAGTTTTTTTTTTACATTTTGATCTCGTAGGTATAAACGTCTTTCGATACGAGTGTCACGTCTGTTATTGCCTTTGTCATAATCTTTCAGTACGGTCAAATCGTTTTTGCTCCCACGATATAGAAGTTAAAAAACCGGCCAAGTGCGAGTCGGACTCGCGCACGAAGGGTTCCGTACCATTAGCAAAAAACGGCAAAAAAAAAAAAACAGATTTGTTGTATGGGAGCCCCCTTAAATATTTATTTTATTTTAATTATTTACTTTTCAAGTGAACATACAACTAAATATGTGAATATTTCAAGCGTCTACCTGTTGCCGTTATTAATATCGAGCAAAAAACGGCAAAAAATCACGTTTGTTTTTTCGTCACGGAACCCTAAAAATTCATATTGATAGGGATAAAGCATCTGAAATTTTGAACTTGGTGCTTCAAGCATTCTTCTCTGCTAAAGGTTTTTAGCCCAAGTTTTAAACATGTTTGGAGATTTTACAACAACAGTAGACTAACATATTAACACCATTATTACAAATATGATAATTGACAATGACTCACTAACTGAAAGGCAACACAAATTACTAACTTATGGCACACCAGTCTATTTTGCTCTGTCAGCTATGACGGATCTATCTATCATTTACATTGAACATGTGGTGCCAATATATCCATCACAGTTGACTGCTTAGACAGACAGATGCAAATCCCTGCTCAAAATTTGGATCTTATTGACCCCCTAGCACCCAGCAGTCCTGGAAGAAGTCTTCAAGATAGAGTGGATGAACTATGGCATGCGCATAAACAGTGTTAAGGTTACCCATCGGAGATTTGCGATGACAAAGTGGTATTCGCTACAAACGCAGAAGAATTGCAACAAATGATAGAAGACCTTGACAGAGCTAGCAGAGAGGTGGGACACATGATGAATGCACAAAAAATAAAAGCTAATGTCCAATGCGAACATAACAAAATAATAAGACTAAACAACAATGTAGTCAAATATGTACCTTAGTATACAAACCAGGGTCAAATAATATCGCCACATGACTCAACCGCTAAAGAAATCGGCAGAAGAATTGGAAATGCATGGAAAAGATACTGGTCTATGAAAGAGATAATGAAAAACACCCTTATTTCATATCAATATAAAGAGAAAGTTGTTCAACACATGCATTTTGCCAATATTTACATACGGCTGCCAGACTTGGGCACTAACCAAGGTGCAGTGTAAATAATTGAAAGCAAGTCAAAGAGCCGTGGAAAGAAGCATACTTAAGAAGAGAAGAATAGACAAAATTAGAAATTCAGAACTGAGAAACAAGACAAAACTTGAGGATGTAGTGTACAAAGTCAAAAAAATTAAATGGAGGTGGGCAGGACATACAATAAGAGGACCCGAGAAATGGAGTAAAATTCTAACAACATGGTACCCAAGAGGCATTAAGCGAAAGAGAGATAGACAGTTTAAAAGATGGGAGGACGAAATAGTAGACATGGTGGGAAGGACGTGGACCAAAGTGGTCACAGACAGGAAGGAGTGAAGAAGACTGGAAAGAAGCCTTTGCCAGAAGGCACACAAAAATTTAAATAACATGCGATTACTGGAGTTTTAAGATTTTTTGTATATTTTTTTCTGGACAAGAGGCTATAAATAAATAAATGTTTGACGACGCGCTGGCCTAGTTGGTAGTGACCCTGCCTACGAAGCTAGAGGTCCTGGGTTCAAATCCCGGTAAGGGCAGATATTTGTGTGGTGAGCGTGAATATTTGTTCCCGAGTCATGGATGTTTTCTATGTATTTAAGTATATATTTCTCTATATAAGTATTTATATCGTTGTCTAGTACCCATAGTACAAGCCTAGAGCTTAGTTTGGGACTAGCTCAATTGGTGTGACATTGTCCCCTGATATTTATTTATTTATTTATTTATTTAAATAAATAAATAAAAGTGACCACTGGATGCAAATAAGCACAGGACTGATTAGTATGAATATTTTTGCAGAAGGCTTATGTCCAGGAATGAATAGTCAGTATCAAAAGTATCTGATCTTTTTTGTACTTTATCACATTCAACAATCTTGTTTGACATTGCTTGCTTATGTGACTGATAAGCAACAGGGTACAAAAGTTTGTATCTACTTTTGACACTGATACATATTATGGTGGAGATGATAATATATATATGAATACCAGTTTTATTACATTACCAGTGGTTCGAATAAGAAGTACCTTTTTACCTAAACTTCACACATGGAAATGAGCGAGATAGAATATGTTATTGAATGAACATTGATCATGCAGCATGTTTAGGTAAATAGGCACTATCTATTCCAAGCACTGTAACATATTACATCCAACATTGCTGATTTTTTGAATTCCTGTTTGTTTAGAGTTTGCATTGGAATAAATGAGGCACAAGATGTGTTCTTAATGGAGTGAATATATTGAGATATCTGTGGCAAATTTACAAATCTGCTCTTTGATTTCGAAACAAAATGATGGGAGCAACATTTGGTATAGTTAGCAAATCTTCTATTCTCATTTTGAACCGAAATGCAAATTCACAACCTAGCCATGTATGTGACGATATATTGGAGTGTGAATTTATGAAATTGCACAAATTCAAATGCAAAACTAAAGACAAACAAGAGAACACACCTATGTTTCCTCTCAGAGAGAGACATTCCTGCCTTATCGCCTGCATTCTTCTTCTTGGCCAACTCCTGCTGCTTCTTCTGGTTCTTGGCGCGTGCCAAATCTCTCTGATTTCCTCCTGTAATGAAATGGGTTTTTGAAGTAGTATACATTTAAACATTCAGTTTCTGTAGTAAAGGACTGTTGAAGGTGGAAACAGTTAAGGACCCATGTCCAGGATTGAGTGAGAGTTTGCCTGTTAAGAAATATATCAATGATGTCAAAATATTTACAAAACTGACAATAACTACAGTAGTACAATTAAAAATTTGAAATTTACACCTTAAAAAAGTACATCAAGAATACCTATTCAACTTAGAAGTCAGGAGCCGTCAATATTGGTTTTACAAGCCTTTTTTAACAATAACTCACCCATTTCTGATCGTGTGACTGTGACGAAATCTAACGCAGGTTTACTTACCCACATCGCTTTTAGAAAATTCTACGGAATTAGATTATTAATTTCCTACAGAAACATAATTCAGTTAATTTAAATAAACTTTCTGAGCACCCCATACAATATACTTTATATAGATATACAATACTTACGGGTCATCGTGGCTAATTTCTTGTGCCACAAGGCCGTAGTTTACTAATCGTCAAGATTTGGTTTTCGCAGAAATGGCACGTCCGGACGATACGCTAGTCCGGTCGAAACCTAAGACAACGCACCGCCCAACCTCTGTTCACGATGAAAAGAACTTTAAAACTAACTAAAAGATAACAGTTTGTTACAAAATGAAACCCCAAACTGGGCACAAACAATAATATCAGAGAAGGTAAAGAGGAAAATGGTGGTCACAGATTATAAGGGTATGTGATGGTGGTCGAGTGGAAATAATAGATAATGTTACCACTTATTTTAACCAAAAATATACTATGACTGATGTTTATGTTTCGTTTGTCCGAAATTTTCAAGTCCGAAAATCATTTTACTCTGAAACCGTTTTTAACTTTCCTGTACTGTTATAAAACTAAACTAATCTAACCTACAGTGGCCTGTTTTATAAAGCAACAAATTACAATTTATTACAGGTTGCAAGTTTCCATTTGACACAACCTTGACCAATGACAACCAGCCATTTACCATTTACCAGACGCCCGTTTCACGAAGCTACAAGTTACAAATTACAAGGAGAAGTCTCTTTCTAACTCCTTTTGCTAGAAAGAGAGTTCCGCTTGTAATTTGTAACTTGTAGCTTCGTGAAACGGGCCACAGTTTAGACCTGTAAAATTGTGTCTTGTAGTTTTATAAAACGTGCCCCAGGTTCAGGGGCCTGTTTTATAAAGCTACAAATTACAATTAACAGGTTACAAGTTTCCATTTGATACAATACAACCTCGACCAATGACGACCCATTTGAGCAGTGTTGCCTGTTTAGACCCGTAAAATTGTAACTTGTAGCTTTATAAAACGTGCCCCAGGTGAGTTTTTTTTTTTTGAATAGCTATAAATATAACCAAGATCCAACAAAGATTTGTTTCTATCTATTTCTAGTAAAACGGAATTTTAAATGGAATTTATATGGCCGAACTCCACGATGACGTCATCACCGGTGCACTTCGGATCTCTCTGTCTAATTAGCATTTTTAAATGCTTGTCTCATCCGTATTTTTTGACCGATTTTAATTTTAATTTCACTTTTGGTGATCTCTTTTACGGTATTTTCATATTTTGTTGAGAAATGCGATTTAAAAAATCAATCCATATTCCCTAAAAAAAGTAAGTCTTCCGAAGATCAAGTGAAAAAGGGTTTAAGTCTAGTACACTCCGTTAATGTATATACCCTTTTTTATTACGAGTTAAGTCGACTTGTACCCTTTTTCACTGGGACCCCTAGTAAACCAACAAACAAGCCTTACCATTTTGGTAGAAATAGTAGAAATTACAATGAACTTTTGGTTTCAGGTTTCTTCGTTCAGAAATATCTAACCTATTTGTTTATTGGCGGATTTACTATTCGTAGAAAACAGGAAACAAATTTTATTTTTAAATTAAATTACGAAAACGGTTTGACTGATTTATTAAATTAAATTTCGGCGCACTACAAAATGTCCATACTCATTTTACTTTTTTTTTCTTTCTGCCTTGGCTGATTATTTGATAAAGTAGTTTGGACTTGCGCCGGATCGATTCCGAAGACTGCCCGTGAATCAAAACAAAGGAGGAGAAAAGTTAACTGTCAAAATGTCGGTCAATTCTCAAGTAAATGTGGCTAAGAATGAGAATACTAAAAACAACGATAAAACTTTCAAGCCTCTTTTCCAAAAGCAAGCCGAGTGTTCATATGTGTCTTGTTACTGGTACTAAATGTATTTAATTGGATTTGTTAATTTTGATATTGGTAAATTTTCAGTGTTTGTCTGATTTCTATTATTATTGTGCAGCGAAGAAAACGTGTGGAAACTGTCTCAAGATGTGTCGCTAAGAATTCCGGAGGAGCTGGACAGGTGCTTCGTGGTTTTCATTTCAAATCCCTGCCGTACGGTGCCTCTTTGGAAACAAAGGGCAGGGCGTGAGGAAGACCGTCTCGTCATATGGGTGTGTACTTTTTATTTGTGTCACACTTGTTATTTAACATTGCGCATTGTCGTTAACTATTTGGAAGCATGCCAATATTTAAAGATACCTGATGTGGTTATCTTACTAAATATACTTTTTCTACAGGACTATCATGTGATATTCTTGTACTCCTGGGACTGCAAAATTTGCCTTGTGTATGACCTGGACTCTGAGTTGCCTTTTCCAACTTTCTTCCATAAATATGTGACTGAAACATTTCGCACAGATCAAGTGCTAAAGTCAGACTTCCACAGGTAACAAATAAATTCTTCGCATATTTTTGTCATTTATATTATCTTGTTTTAATACTGTGACATGCTTTCAGATTATTCCGGGTTGTGCCTGCAAAGCAATTTCTGCAAAATTTTGCTTCTGATCGCCGTCACATGAAGAGACCTGATGGGTCCTGGATCAAGCCTCCTCCTCCTTACCCAGCTATATGCACTTCAGGTAAATTTTAATTTGTCTTGGCTAGCTTCCTGACCATGGGAGTTAAATAAGAATATTCAGAAAAACATCCAGTAAAAACTATAGAAATCATCAAACTATTTTAGTAAATTATGTTTATCCTGTCTTGGTTTACTTTAACAAGGGCAAAAGTTAGTTAGTTTAGTACTTACCACAGAATCTTAGATAGGGAGTTAAATAAATCATTGGATTTATAGGGACTTTGAAATAAAACTACTTCTTTACAATATTAAAATAAAATTACATATTTGTTTTTTTTAGTATGCACAAACAATCTTGATGAGTACATCAACATGGATGCTGGGTCGGGGCTGGGCCAGGTGTTCAGCCTGGTGGAATTTGTGCAGCGGTTTTACAAGATAGACAAGTAGTAAAAGCTGATACTGTTATGGTGCGTGTCTGCCTGAGAAAAAAAAATCTAGCTTCATGCTAAATTCGAGATTCAAATGTGCAATTTGAAAAATTATGACCATTATTTATTGCACTCAGTTAGACAGACATCACTAGATAGTCAAGTGGTATTTTAATGATTTCAAATGATCTTTGATGGATCATGCTTTTAGTTGATTATGTTGTAATAATCTTTGTTAATTATTTTTATTGTTTCCTAATTAAGATTTCTGTTGTTATTTAAATCTTTTTATTATGACTTGGTCAAACTAATAACATATACAAAATATATTAAGCACTGTGAAATTCCAATCTTGCCTACTATCACACACTGAAGTGTCTTGCACAAAAAATAAACAGCCACCACTCATATTCAATGTCACCTAACTTATTGGTCAAATTTCTATGTAGTAAGTATGATACATTTTTTTACCATTTGGTTCTTATTTATCTTGCAAAAAAATATTATCTTTAGTTAGATTGATATGGAAGGATAGTATGTAACATACATAGGATTGTTGACCAATGAATTATTCTCTAATTATTTAATATAGTTAAGGTAAATATGTATTTAAAATTGCATTATTACAATAAATGTTATCAAATTCTATTCCTTCAATAGGTATAATATAAGCTAATCAAATGCCTGTATTTAGATAGATAAATTCTAAAGTACTTAGTAGTTTTACAGAGGCTAGTGGCTTAATCTCAATTTTATAAAGCATTTAAATATAGAATTTATTATATATAACATAGTTATTATTATCCATCTGTTTTACTGTACCATGAAGAGTATATATTTTACCTGTACGTCTTTTTCTTATTTCGACTGAGGCAAACCTGGATTATGGATCGTCTGTTACCTTGAGTGATACTTAAAGTTTAAGTATTTTTATTACAGTAGTGGTAATGGTCACGAAGTAGCTTTTGTATGTTGTTAAATCTATTTAATAATTTTGTATCAACTTTTATACACTCTTTTTATCCTGCCCTAGCACCCTTAGCAGTAAATAAGAGATTATATAGAATAAGTATAAATGCTTCTGGCATGAGATGTTAAAAGATTTTTCCACTGTGTCAGGCTAAGTCTTATTTTGTATAAAGAGTTTTTGATGACAATATCGCAATGGTAAAACTGAAGTGATGAAGTCATGTTATTTACTGCAATCTTTCTTGTTTGTTTTTAATATCCCACTATTTTAAATTTATGTTTTTGATGAAATACAAATATTAGCTAGTATCTACCAAACACAGGCATCAATTACTACTATAAAATTTCACCATATCTGTAGGGCAGGGAATGTCTTGTTCATTCATTATATATTTTTAAAGCTCTCATAGGACCCTTTGTTAAATAAACTTTTATTATTTTATTGTTGGTGATAGATCTATATGAATTGCTGTCACAGTGGTGCGGTTATTAGAGAGAGGTATGCAATGTGGATATTGAGTTCGCCTATGCCCCTTTATAACTTCCAGTACCTATAATCGTTAATTACAAAAGTAATTCACTCTTATTATTATAGCACAAACCTATTTAATTATTAACTGTTTTTGATCAATTTTGCATTTATTAATATAAGGCACAATAGAAAAAACTAAAAAAAAAACGAATGCATTTGCTTGAGTTTGTTAATCTAGCCTATCTGGCCAAGTCTTTGTTACCTATTTTGTAGAATACTTCTTAAAAAGATTTTGTAATAAAAACCTGTGCATTTTTAATTACTAGTGGTTTTATAGATAGCTTCTGATTAGCTTTTTTAATATGTCATAGCTAAAAAAACTACAGCTTACATTTTAGTTTGTTCTATTGTCGCCTTAACATATTTCTGCAGGGTTCTCTGTCTGTGTTCATGTTATAAGTACTAGTTGTATGTGATTTAGGAGTGTTTTTAAATATTGTTGAAGGCTCCGTCCAATAGGATCCATTATTGATTATATTTTGTATACTTATTTGGATTCATAATAGGTGCCGATTATTAATATAGTATTCAGAGATGGCCAAATTTATTCAAATTACGAATAATGATTGAGAATAAAAAAACATTCGCCAATAACGAATATTTTTTCCGAATGACTATTCTTATTCGTACATATAATAATTCACGAATGAATTATTCCATGAATAAATTATTCACGAATGAATTGTTCCATGAATAAATTATTCACGAATGAATTGTACCACGAATAAATTATCCTAGTTTAAAACGTAATGGCTATAAAAGATCGACAGGGGTATTAAATAAAACTAATTACTGTGAAATAATAAAGAACACTGGTAAACGACCAATAAGAAAGTTGAGTTAAGTGGTTATCTCGTTCATTCATACATCCGTCACTTTCTGGTTAGCTACTTGCGATACAATCCCTAGCCTAGACCTTAAATATGTGCTCCAGTTGCTTTTGGTATATTTTAGTGTTCTAAAAATACGAGGTATTTATTCGAAAAAAATATTAATTCATTTAGGTATTGTGATTGTTTATTCGAATGATTATTTAGATAAAAAATATTCGAATGATGCCCAACTCTGAATTAGTATTAAAGCCGGGAAAATAATATATCTAAGCACATATATACAACTCTACTCACGAGTTTTCTAGTCGACGGGTTAACAAGAGTCGGTTGATGGATTAGCACTAAAACCACTCTCTTGTAAATCGAAGCTTTAATTTAATTCTTGTCACGATCGGTGGAGTCCATTAATAAATCGTAAGAATGGATCCTAGCGAACTGAGCCTTATTGAATCCTATTCTATTTTATTAAAGCAAATAATGCTTTTGTGGCTTCCTTATTGTTGATGAAATCTTTACCTAAGTACCTACTCAATTTTATTACCTTTTACGATCTAAGATCTATATCTAGTCGTAATTCCTCTTCTACTCTAAGAATGTATTTTTAACACTTAAACTAGCACCTATTATTCAAGGCGTAGCTGGTACATTTGATGGGACCAAATGAGACGAATATTGTGAAACCCTCTGCAATGAATTCCAGTACCGGGGGGTGTTAGATGTCCCACTGGTTACGCCTTTTGTCCAAGAAAAGATGAGTCGCTGGTGGCAACCGGAGGCCGGCTCTGTATGCCAGAGTGGAGACCATCACGCGGTTGCAGTCGTCTCGGCTAAGCATAATATTAATTAACCTACCCAAAGTTGTCATTGTTACAATTTCAATCGATCCCTTCCTTCTGCGCCTTTAAAATTGTGTCTACTTGTTGACTGACTGAGTGATATATCGTGCTTGTGCTTTTAATGTACCAAGTAACATATTTTATTTTAAGATTGCAAAAAATAAAACACAACACGCTAAACTTCATGGTTTTATTTTTTAATTATTTTTCACCTTTATACTACATCTATTCAAACAACGGGAACAATACAATATAATTATTATGTAGATAGATTAATACAAATGCAATGAGATTTAAATCTCATCTCATTCTCTAAGACAACTGGCAGTAGGTAAATATGATCTATCATAATTATTTAAAACATAATTATTAGCACAAAATGCGCTTATTTGTTCGCTAAAGTTAATCTAAAGTAAAGTGCGAATTAGACTACCTAGCATAAATATTGCAATTAAAAGTTGATTGCTCTTTCTTTAACTTCATTTCTCGGGAAGCACAATTTTGCTGTCTTTTTAACCGATTTTAAAAAACGGAGACTCAGTTTGACTCGTATGTATGTATGTATGTTTGTCCGCGATTATCTCGCGTTTGGGTGAAACAATTATGATGCGATTTTCAGAAAAGTATTTGTTACATTCTGGAGGTTTTGTTATACAACAAATTTTGGTACACATTTGGTGAAGTGGAACTGATGATTAAAATCACAGATGGCCACCGGAACTCCTTAACGGCGCGTATTTTAAGGGTGGCGATAAGATATCTTGATTAAGATAGTTGGGAGACTATAACGAAGAACAATTAATCGTAAGCAACGCCGCGGGTAATTTATAGAGTTATTTTTTGCGTTTTTGAAGGCGGTTTTTTGTTTTTGAATTCATATTCTAACTTAAGGCCACCGGAACTCCTTAACGGCGCGTATTTTAAGGGTGGCGATAAGATATCTTGTTTAAGATAGTTGGGAGACTATAACGAAGAACAATTAATCGTAAGCAACGCCGCGGGTAATTCATAGAGTTATTTTCAGAGTTATTGAAGGCGGTTTTTTGTTTTTTAAAACGTATTCTTACTTAAGGCCACCGGAACTCCTTAACGGCGCGTATTTTAAGGGTGGCGATAAGATATCTTGATTAAGATAGTTGGGAGACTATAACGAAGAACAATTAATCGTAAGCAACGCCGCGGGTAATTCATACAGTTATTTTCAGAGTTCTTGAAGGCGGTTTTTTGTTTTTTAAAACGTATTCTAACTTAAAAGAGTAAGACAGCAGACAACTTCTGCAATTTTTATTGCAAGTCTAAACCTCGCTTAAGGCCAACGAGTTGAGATAAATATGTAATGTAAATTGCGTACAGTCAACTAATTTGATTTCTAGGCCACTAACGACTGTAAAAGTGACGTTGACAACCAAAAAGTAAGAGACTTCCTATGATTTGGTTTACAGCGCCACGTTGACAAAGTCCATAGTGGCAAGTATATGCAAGAGAGGATAGAGTTCATCTCATCTCGTCGCCTTTCAACCCCTGCCCGACGCGAGCAGGGGTGTTAAAGTTTAACATATGTATCCGTGTGTCTATGTATGTGTATCTCTGGCACCATAGCTCCCAGAGGTCCTACTTTGAAAAAGTTCGAAGTTATGTATCCTTTTCTCTAGATTTAGTCTCGAATGACGAGTGACAGGGATGGAGCTAACGTAACTTCGAACTTCGATTTTTAAAGTAGGGCCTCAGATGAACCGATTTGTCGAGTTTTTTTTTTAATAAAAAGGTGGCCTCAAACATATAGCTTCCAAAAGGGTAAACCGCCTTGGACGAGTTTTTTTTTTTAAAGAACGCTAGTTCAAGATAGTTCTGAGCTGGGTTTCATGAAAATCGGTTCATCTGTTAAAGATAAATCATTTTATCTATTAACCATTTTTCAGACTGCACCAATCTGGATGGTTTAACAAAAAATAATTAACATTAATTTAACAATTATCAAGCGACTTAGGCACTTATTGGGAATTCATTTCAGAGCAAGTAAAATTTCGAGTAAATTCAATCAGATTTGAACCATAAACTAAGTGACTAAGGTTGAAATTGTAACTAAACCTATGTGGTATAAACTAAAGCCTCTGCCTGAAAAAGGGTTAAATAGATGGCGTTGAAAAGGTTAACTCCCGAACAAAATGTAGGGTGATATAAGTTTGACCCCATGTCTTATTTGAGATTGACGTGCCTTGAGACGGGCACAACGGCACAGGCATCTTCTTTCAGTTCATTATCAGTTTGTTATACAATCCTTTGTTATGACCTCTGAAACCAACTCGAGCAGGGATCCGAAGAACTTGCAGTAATCCAATCGATTTCTAATATGGTTCTTACGTAAAAAAACAACAGTCTAATAACAGAACAGCACGACTAACAGTCTGCAAGCCGGTATAGGCCGTTTATTGTATTAGAAAACAGATATCATAACCCTTTTACGGTTAACGGCAGTATATTTTTGCCATCATAATAAAACTAAAATGAATCTTATGAATTTTAATTATACAGTGTGAACCTTTCATACCAACATAAATTTTAACTAACGATACTTTTAAGTACTGTTAACGATTTTATGATAATTACCCTTGATAATATAGCGTAACTAATCTTTAGAGTTTTTTCGAGCAGCAATGTAATGCAAATTTGACAGACAATTATATTTTTCATTTCATTTAAATTTTAACGTTTACCTTATTCAGCGGTCGTCGTTTTTAGCTTGGTGCCGGATTATGTTTTTACTTTTTAGAAAAAAAGTTTTTTTTTTAAACCAAATACTTATATCAAATTATGTTCATTAGGTAGCCCTTAAAATATAATATGTTTGTATGGAAGACACACACTGTAGTTCAGTCCATTTTCGAATGCTATGTCACATGTGTGTTTACAGATTTGTGTGTGCTGTCAGCCGAATACTTGGCCCACTTGGGATTGCAGGTAAACTGCAGGTTGTTTGTGCTATTTACATTGGAAGATATCAACTAAATATAAATATAACAATTGAGTACTTATTTGGTAAGGATTTCTGCGCCATCCTCAGTGACTAGAATAGTATGTTCCGCCTGAGCACTCCTCGATCCGTCTTCTGTAACAACAGTCCAGCCATCCTCGAGAACCACCGTGTGCTTGCTGCCATGTGACAGGACAGGTTCAATTGTAAAAGTCATGCCAGGCTTCATCACGCCAGGGTACCGATTTACTGAAATTATTAGAACAGTTATTAATATTATATCTAGATCTACACAGGATTCCATAACCAAAACTGAACTTTTATAATTTTGACATGTTTGTTTGTCTGCCCGTCTGTCCTTATCTTACAGCAACTGCATGCAGAGATATTACAACAAACTGGTTAAGCTAGTAAAATCACGAAAATTAGGAAAATCATTTTAGGATTTTATTTCCATATTTTTTTAGTTCCCACATAGGTAGATTGGTAAGTACAGGTAACGTCCAAATAGCCAAACACTATATGTGTCCAAACACACATCTATACATAATAATAATTAATAATAGATGTAGTACATAATAATACGACATCGTATAAATATATAATAACTATGTATATGTGTACCAATATGTCTATGTCATTCAATTCACTATTTATGAGTCTAAGAATACACTAGTTTTTATTTTAGAATATAATGGCCTACAAACTTAAGAAAAACACAAGGAAATAGTTCATTGATTTCCAAAATACCAGCATTTTGAAATACCAGATTTCTCTCTTTCCCAGATTCCCAAAACACCACATTTGAAATACTGGGTACAAATATTAATTCATACCTTAATTTGAATGTTTAGTTTTGGGATTCCAGTATAATGAAAATCTTTTACTTTAAAATTCTGGTATTTATCCTATTTCGGGAATGAGCGATTGACGTGCGGGGGCGCGTCTTAGTGAGTAGAAAAAATCACTAACATGTGTGGTAGATGTCTGGAGGGCCATGAAAGTATTGTCCGATTCCATGGCCTATGAAGGCAGGCAGTACAGTAAGTCCATTTTTTCTAGAGCGCCTAAATATTGTTGCTCCAATTTCACTAAATGGTACATCTGGGCCACAAGTTTTAATTGCCTGTAATATATACATATTGTAAGGGTGAATAATAATAATTACTTGTAATATAATAAGAGTAAATAAATAAGCATCAAGGGACAATTTTACACAAATTGACCGAACCCAAACTAGGCTCTAGGCTTGTTCAATGGGTACAAGGCAACGATAAATATACTCGTACTTAGATAGAGAAATACATACTTATATACATAAATAAACACTCGTGCTTATCACTCAAGTATTTACCCCTAACAGCGGAATCACATCCGCGGAACCCGGGACTGCTCGCTTTGTAGGCAGGGTCACTACCAACTAGTCTAACCTGATGTTGAGTAGAAGAGAAATTTTGATAGAAATTTAAAATGATTGTAAAATAATTAAAATTCTATTTGAAAGTCTCCATAAATTATGAATTGTGTGAATATAAATTAAATCTGACAGTATGTTATTCATTATAAATGTGATATGTAAAATATTACTTTTACTTGTAAATTATCTTGTCTATATGGTAAGATTGAGTAGGTTAATCAAAAATCTCACAGTATCCAGGCATTCCTCTGTAACACTGATCAGCTGCAAACCTCTGTCATCTACTTTTCCCACAGGAAATGTCTTTGAACAGTCTCCATGAAAGCCCTTAAAATAAACCTGATAAAAAAATACACAAAATGTTTCATTTTTGTTTCAGGATGGAGTCGCAGGTAACATCTAGTATGATACAGGGTGTCCCGTAACTAGTACAAATTGCTGAACAAACATAGGGGTTAAATTGATAGCTTTTTAGGTGCTCTATCAGCCCTTGCCGCCAAGGGTTAACATCAATTTACAGAACACCCTGTAGGTATATATTTTTTTAAATAGAAAATTATAGTCAGTTAATATTGAAAACATGTGGAAAATAAATGTATGGTTATTTTATAGCATTGAGTTACATTTTCTTATTAAATAAAGTTACTCTTACTCAAGACAGGAATTATCAAATAGGTACATACTGTTATATCTACATTAATGATATCACCATCCTGCAATGGCCTCAGATCAGGAATGCCATGAACTGCCACATTGTTGACAGATGTACATACACTTTTGGGAAAGCCCTTATAGTGCAATGGAGAAGGATATGCCCCCGCTTCCACCGTCAAATAGTGGACCAGTTCATCTATTTCATCTGTTGTTGTTCCTGCCTAAAATAAGCTAAATTAATTAAACTCAGGCTCTTAAAATTAAATTTAAAAAAATTATACCATTGGTAAAATACTGGCAATGCAATTTAACTGGTTATTAACCATCTTTGTATGACAATAACCGATTAAAACCAGTTATTTGCATTCCCTAGTAACATACTTCAATACTTTTCTGAACTTGACTTAAAATGGTGGAAGCTAATTTGCAACTTCGTCTCATTCCTCTCAACTGGTTGACATCCTTGACTTCTGGTTTGTCCAGTGTTACTGTGGGCTGCTTTTGTAGTACATACTCTGGCCTCTCAATATGGTCTGGCACAGCTCTGCTAGGAGTTGTTTCAACAGGAAAAACCTTTTCATAGAGCCCAAATCTCAATCTAAAAACAGACATGTGTTTCTCTCATGATGATGAATTTTTATTCATTCCATTTGAAGATTTCTCTTGGGCCCGATTTAAACCAAGCGAATGAACAAGAATTCTATGCGTTATCTCTTACGTTTTCTTTGTAATAATAAAGGTAAAACATGTTCTAAAGCACTTGTTCGCTAGGTCTAAACGCACCTTTATACATTATGTAGAATATCAGACAAACATATTGATTTCTTTTCTACAATCAATATATCTTCCATTTACCAAAAGTTTTATAAAAGAAAGCGTGAAGTAGGATTGTAAGATGTTATTTACAAAATAAAAACTTACAAATACAAATACTTACAATAAAAAAGCGCAAAATTTGAACAACAAAATTATGGTAATGTTAAACTTTACAAGGATGGTCCATATACTTACAAGAGTTGTTTTTGAAGCCTCGGGTTGATAGCTTTAGGAACGCGCATTGTCTGCGAGTTATCTGCTTGTCACAGGCTCACAGCCCTTTACTGCTTTTCTCTCTCTAAATAAATGGTAGGTATGCACAAACCACGATCTTTTCTATAAAATGTACATAACTAAGGGCAAAACTAAATCAAACAACAAAGTGCAATCAAATCTAGCTTCTAAATAACGAGGCATATTTATGTACAACCACACCAAAACAGCTTACACATTAGTCTTCCAAAATTGGTTTATAGAACCGATTAGTTTTCTAGGTAATTCCATGATCATCAGTGGAAATGAATAAATAATCAATACCAACTTCGTATTCGTCTAAACGAGACTAATGTCAAGTCATAAAACGGAGTTTCAAGTGAAAATAAAACTCGAAAAATAATTACGTAAACAGAACTAAAACTAAAAGTAGGTACTGAGAAAACTGTCAGTGTCCATCCGGTCCGTCAGCGTACTGACGGACACAGATCCTATAATCTGTGATCTGCGTCCGTCACAATGATTAAAGAAACTAAAGGATCCGCCATAAAAATACGTATCAAATATATATATCGTTATCTCTATCTATTTAACCTGTATTCTCGTAAGTAAAAAAGGATCACTATACTTTTGTCGGAGCCCAAAAAAATACCTAATGTGGCCGGGTTTTGACAGGACGGCCATTTAATGTAACACCGTTCGACAGTACTTCAGTTGTCAATTCGTCGTGTTTTGGGAATAAAATTATTAAATAAGTTGAGTTTCGATCCGATATTACACTTTAAAATACACACAGGAGTGAGAAACATTGTAATTACAATGACGAAATGTAGTGCTATAGGATGTGGAGCGCGGAAAAGTAAAAATCAAAAAAGTTTAACATTGCACCGGTAAGTTTCAAGTTTTTATTGAAATATCGGTCAGTTTTAACAATATTGCGTGTTTTCGGTATGTAACATATAATTATTAAACTATAGACCAGGATTAATCATGCGTTATAATAGGATTGTGTTTTATTTTAGATATTTTCGTTCGTAATTTACCAGTACTTTACACAGATAGGGTTGTTCGTAATTCAAAAATCGATAAATAAATTGTTTAGTTTGTTGTGTAGTTTTACGGTAGGATAGATACTTTCGGCCTATTCTTAACCCTTAATGAAATGGGTATTTTTTTCGGAAATACTAATAAATAGTTTCCTAATATTTGATTGAGGGTTGTTTTAAATGCAATGACCTATTTAAAAACTTTAACTCTTGATAGGTATACCTATATAGTTACATAGTGTTGTCAAATGTGCATTTTCACGCTAGACTCTACCTTGATCTGTTTTTTTTTGCAAGGCCATCGAAGAGACCCCTAAGGACGAGTGGGCAAAGTCCTTTTCTCAGTGGTTCCATCGGATGCAGCGATGTACCGATGTGAATGGACACTATTTTGAAAAGATTTAATGAAACTAATAGCTTGCTAGTTGGCTCAGTTTTTGATATTCTGAGAACTTTCAGTTTGACCCTCGTATAATTAGGTACATTTATTGAGTTATATACTACTTTGTTTTATTCCTTTTTAGCCCTTTGTCTTTTTTATAGCGTTAGCGTTTTTTTAAGTTAGCGGAAACACTGCCATATTACTACCCGTGCATGCAATTTGAAATTACAATGTCAAAATTTAATATAAATAAAATCTTTCATAGCTTTGCATCGCCTCCCAAAAAACAAATACTTGTTATCATATAAAAAACTGGGCAAGAGCATGTCGGACCATGCTCAGTGTAGGGTTCCGAAGCCGTTACTATAAACAAATCAGATCTGGCGACAAACTTAACTTTGCCGTTGGAAAATTGTCATCCCATACATCGACATAGGTCGCGCTACTCGCGGTCAGTTTACCAACACCGCAAATAAGTTTTCGGTAGGTATCATCAGTACTTTTAGTATGTGGTTTTAAACACCATTCCCTACAACTATGCCAAAATTCGCTTAAACACGAGTTTTTTCCACTGATTTGTCTTCGTTGCTTAGGCTTGACACGTTTTTAGTGCAACATTACTTCCGTATTTTGTTTTAGGTCCGTGTTTTAAGTAGGTATATATTTTTCTATATAAGTATTGATATCGTTGTCTAGAGTCTGTCTAATGAAAGCTGAACCTGGGAAAAAGCGGCAAATTCAAAAAATCTTGATATGGTATTACCGATCAATGAAGGAATAAACGATATTGATACTTTTATTATTTTATTTATTTTGGTGGGCACAAAGGAAGAGGAAACGCGTACTATATTTTCATATATATTATTACGAGCGCTATATTTTGATGAAAAGCACTTTAGGTAAAATACGATGACAGTTACTGGAGCACATTTGGTTTTTCGAAATATATTTGACATGGAAATATAGTGATCTGCACGTGTAGCACAAGTTGTATTTTCTCGCTTGTCGCTCTGTGCGTCTCTATCGTAACAGACTAGATAGTAAGGGAGATCCGAGCGACAAACAAGTCACGAGCAACTTGTGCTAGTCGTGCTGTTGATAGATTTCATTGATACGAGAGGTTTTCGTCTGTGTCGCACACAGCATAATAAAACAATGATGATGAGGAATATTATATTCAACCTTTTTAATAAAGTAATTAGAGGTAACATTATTCTCATCACCCTTACACCTCTATCTAACGACAATTATATCTTGGAGAAGAAGCGCCGCAAGAAACTCCAGCAGATCATTTTTTCCAATCATAAAATACAATCATAAAATATAAAATTCATTTATTTTATTTCGGATAGCTTGGATGTCAAAGCTATCCAAATTAGACACCGTGGCCTTGTAAGGTCGCTTTTTTCCGGGAGTACTAAAGACACCGTTGTTTAATTTTCCCTCATTACTTATTCTTTTTAAAGATGAAACACTGATATCTGTAAGAAGAAAGAAAGTGTTAAATAAACAGAACACCATTTAGAAATACATTGTGTGGTTGCGCAGTACAGCCCCATTGTACAGTCCGACAGCCCTAAAAACATTTGGGTTTAGGTGAAATGAAATTGCATCGGTGAGGTTCTAATCGCAACGGTTTAAGAACAAGGAAGACTCATATAACCCGAACATCTTTTATATCTGGCCGATCAAAAATGACATTAAATAAATAGATAAGGTACTAAAGTGTACACATATTTATGAAATCGACTGTACAGTGTACATTTGGTTCATAAACAACAAAATGCTGTTTGCTCCGCACACAGAAAATACATATCAAATAATATGTTTATGATATCTTTTAACTAAACACCTCCTTATTGTTTTATTGAAACTATGAGTGTCAGTTACATTAATCATCTGTCTATTAAATTAATTTAATAAAATTGTGAATGCTAAGAGATTCAACATGATATAGGGACAGACAATAGGTACCTACACCTATTATATAGGGAAAGACAATGATAATTTTAGTAATTACCGGTCATTGAAGATACTTCTTCCAAATATTTCGTCTGAGTCTGGCAGGCTAACTCAGTTTCCTCAACCTCTTTCAGCTGCTTTACGTTTTCCAGCACACTTTTGTCAACGTGCACGTCCAGGTTTTCTGAAACGAATTTAATTTCGTTTAATTTCTTAATCTCATCGTATAATAGACAGAAAAAGGTAAATTAAACTTAGGATTGCACATAGAGAAATAAGAAGTATCAAAATGAACATGCCGTACTAAAGCCGTACTAACCTATAAATTTGGTCACCGTAACTAAACAATTAATTTTTTGCATCAATAATGCTTTTCTTTCTTCTTGTTTTTCTTTGTACTTCTGTATAATAGTATACAGAATCTCCCGGACACCGCCTCTTATCGTCGACGGCATGATTACTCCGTATTTTTATCAATTTAGATCTCGAATTGACAAGTTTCTACCAACAACAAAGTCCAAACGACATATTAAATAGTGTTGCCAGACTCGTCAGCCAAGAAAAATCCAGGTTCAGCTTTCATTAGACAGACTCTAGTACCCATAATACAAGCCTAGAGTTTAGTTTGGCACTAGGTCAATTGATGTGACATTCTCCCCTGTTATATATTATTATTATTATAATATAACAACGATCTCGTCCGATATAATTGATTGTTATCATAAATAAAACTCTAAGCCTTAAACCGTAATTCAGATATTCGCAATTGAATCGTTACTGTTACTATAACGTCAAAATAAATCTCTATGCAGTAGGTACGTAATCTGGTTTATCGATAAACATGATAACTACCACCAGGGCATCACTATAACCGCCATTTTATGTAACACTAAACGTCAAAAAGGGTCACGTTTTTTCGTAGGTATTTCGGGTCCTTTAGTTTCTATAGTCAAAGGTCCGTCAGTACGCAGCACAGATTATAAAGTAGAGTGTCTATAAAGAGAAGAGAGTTACCGATCGATCGGCATATCGCAGTGCATGGCAACATGACAAGAATTTGGATCACTTACAGATAGTCAGATAGTCAAACAAATGAATAATTCTTACCTTATCTGTGCCGGAAAGCAAATACAACAAGCAAGCAGACGAAGATTTAATAACTCGCTCGCGGAAATATAATTACATATTTATATTTGTGAGTTTGCATACTAATAAAGCACCTAGCTAATGAAACTGCTAATTTGTCTAAGTTAACAATCCCACATATCATGTCTCAGAGTAAGTCTTATATATAATACCGGTGAATTAAACTTGTCGAGTACCTTAAAGAATTAAGACCTTCTTTTAATTGTAGGTTCCCAAAAATCATCTAACAATCAAGATGTGGACCTCACTGGCCCAGCTGCGCGCAAGGGAGTCCTCATATCTTTTAGGAATGGAACAACAATGGAAATCCCGGAAAAAGACATTGTGAGTTACAGAGGAACCGCATAACATAACCTATTGTCTATTTGATTATGTTCTATTAATTTTATCATTTATCTTTTGTCGTTTGTTTTAGTTGGGCAGGTGCAGGTTTGTAGGCGAGTTTGAAAAAATAAACCGCATTGGGGAGGGCACTTACGGAATTGTATGTAAGTTATAAGTTGGTGAACATCTTAGTATAAAAAAAAAAAAAAATGATAACATTCTTACTTTGGAACTAGCTTAACCAATGTGTAAATGTCGAAGACATTATTTTATTATTAATCATTATATAAATAGAGTATAGTTCTGATTTGAACTTTTATTACACTCGTTCCCGATATATTACAGTATACTAGAAACCCATAATGTAACATTCCAAGTATTAAAGAATTTGTTTAATATTTTAACCTGATGTCTTGAATCTGATATTATGTAATTCAGCATCTTGAAATCCTGGAAAATCAGGCATGAGCATTTTATTACAGTGTAAGGATAAACAAGTCAGAGGTCCGCATAAATAAAATTGAAGCAGAAGAAGATAAACATGTTGGTTCTATATATTTTACATTCCGACCTTATTCCTTTTATAAATTTATTTATTTTGATCCTGTCACCTGGTAGCTAGGTAATGTGTTAAAGAATAATTACTGTACCATATTCAACTAGACCATAGTAATATACAGCCTGAACATTAAAAGAAATCTACATCATTTTGTGTCAATTTTACAAATAAGGGTAAGATTATTCAATAATTATGTGATTTTTTCCAGAACTTTTTTTTACCAAATCTATATAGGTTGGGTACATAATAGTCGATGAAATTTTCGAATTTTCAGACAGGGCTAAGGAAAAAGCCAATGGCAATATTGTAGCCCTCAAGAAGGTCAGAATGGAGGTAGAGAAAGATGGGCTGCCTCTCAGCGGGCTCCGTGAGATTCAGGTTCTGATGGCATGCAGGCATGAAAATATTGTGCAGCTCAAAGAAGTTCTAGTTGGACGATCACTAGAAAGGTAACCTTATCTTTTGTAACTGTTATTTTAGTGGAAATGTGAATAAGCCACAGTGAATTTAGTTGTTTTTGAATTTCAAGGTTTATTCTTTACGTGTTCTCTGTCTGTGAATAATTATAAAAACAATTAAAAATTATGTTATTTATTAATAAATATAAATTTTTGATTAAAAAAAACTACAAATATTATGTTAATAATAACACTGTCAAATATACTTCCTATCTGTAATAGTAGCTGAAGTCAGAGAGATGTTTATACGTCTGATCTAGAATGCCTGAATGGGTGAACCAATCCCAATTAATTTCTGTAAATGTAAAAGTTAGTATTTTGGTAATTTCTAGTGAAACTTCACCTAAATTGTTTTCGGCAATCAAGAGTTCAGCTCTTCTATAAGTCTCTTTAGAGGTTTTGATGTTTTCAAGTTAAACAGTAAATTTTACGATATTATTAGTTACAAAACCAAAACAAAAACTTATACATAATGTCGTCATTGAAATAAAGATCTACTGCGAAGGAGATAAAGTGGAATTTCTCTTATTATGACCTTTTTATTTTCCTTTATTATTTTTATGACTGACAATTAAATGAGAAAATTGACTCTATTGCGCCTGTAGGTTGATATCCTATTGGCAAATCAAGTTGTATGGTAGCCCTTAGGAGTGTTTTAACCTTAATTTCGAAGTCAGGCTAACTATAAAAAACATTTTACAACCCTTTCTTTTTACTTTTTTCCTGACTGCCCGGAGTAAGACTTAGTGGCACCACAGGGGGCCTCGACCTATTGTTTGAAAAACAATGCTCTAAGGTATATTTTTAACTCCTGATGCAATAAGAAGGGTGTTACAAGTTTAATGTGTATGTGTATATGTGTGTTGTGTATCTGCGTGTATAATATTTCCAGCATATTCCTGTCCATGGACTACTGTGAGCAAGACTTGGCTTCCTTGTTGGACAACATGTCATCCCCATTCACCGAGTCACAAGTGAAGTGTCTGATGCTGCAAGTTCTCAAAGGGCTCAAGTATCTGCATGCTAACTTCATTGTGCACAGAGATCTGAAGGTTTCAAATTTGCTCTTGACTGACAAGGGATGTGTGAAAATAGGTAAGTGACTTCTGGCGGTCTCATCAGAGCTGTTACCTAACCTTAATAATTAATATTATACTCAAAACTTACACAATCTGATATCACAATCGATTAAGTCAAATTCGATAAAATTATCGGTATATGCAAGCCGCGCGATATACTTTTGTATGAAGAATATTTTATAATTATGCCACTATTCAACTACGTGATACTATAAATGTTGTTGTATTTTGCAGCGGACTTTGGTCTAGCCCGATGGCTGGGAGCCCCAGCCCGCAGCGCCACTCCGCGTGTCGTCACGCTTTGGTACCGCGCCCCGGAGCTCCTGCTGCAGTCCCCCAAGCAAACCCCGGCCTTGGACATGTGGGCGGCCGGGTGCATCCTGGGCGAACTGCTCGCCAACAAGCCTTTGCTCCCGGGAAGGACGGAGATCGAACAGCTGGAACTCATTGTTGATTTGCTTGGTAAGTTTTCGTTGTTCGCAACTTCGTACGTAACATACGCAACGTAATTTTTTCGTGATTGACGCCAGAGGATGATTATGAATCAACGCCATTAACGGATGTATTCGCACTACAGGATTAACGTCAAAGATAAATCAGTAACGGTAGACTATTATGCACCCGTAAGGTATTCGAACTGAGTTTCACCTGTTAAGTACGAGTCGACCAGGGGGCCGATTTTTGACTTTGGAGCGCTCGAAAGTTTGGTTCGAAAGTGAGCAAAATCAGTGAAACCGTATTTTTTAAATTACGAGCGATAGAAAATTTAAAGACGAGTGGTCCACGCCATTCGTTTTCAAATCTACCGCTCGTATTTCAAAAAACGGTTTCACAGATTTTACTCACTTTCGAGTGAAACTTTCGAGCGCTCGAAAGTCAAAAATCGGCCCCTGACTATTGTATTTGCCATGGCGTTTATAAGGTTAACATTGTTAGATATAAAAGTGACAGTGCTTTGTTACGTACGGACAGCCACTCTCGCTCCCCCAACTGTTTTGAACGCAAAATATACGTGAATTTCTCGCGCCACCACGTGCACGTCACGTACTTGCCCAGTCTGATTATATAACATTACTTATACCAATAAACGTTATAGTACCGCTGTACATTACGGTACAGTACGATGGTAAGCACAATCGAATTTCGCGGTTTCCGTAAACTAATTACCGTCTCGGTGAGCAGTCACGCACGCGCATGTCACGTTTGTTGTGATCTGCTTACGAAGACAATAAAATTCCGTCCACGTTTTACGGAAAACAGAAGTTATCTGCTAATTTCACTTGGTGAATCATAAGTATCATAACTCAAATGTGTTTATTTAAGATTCCGAAAAGCTTGCCATTCTAAATTTGAAATAAATTAAAATCGTCCACCGCTCACTAAGACACGATATTGAGGAAATACCATCGGTCACCAAGAAAACATAGACTCGTGGAACGATTGACTTATAGAATGAGATCCCAGTCACCCCAGACTTGCGTGATTTTAGGAAAGATGAAATTCGCGAAAAACGCGAAGCTATCGAAAACACACAAAACGTTAGGTTAGCTGTTAGGCTAGGTTAGGCATCGCGTTTCGTTGCTCGGAGGATGCTGGCAGGCGCTTGAGCCGGAACAACTTTAAAGTGTCTGTCAAAAGTTACGGCACACAGGAAGTCTCTGGCAACAGTATAAGTTTGTTTATAACAGTATCATAATATATGACATATGTAAAAACCAGCCTTCCTAGTTTGACGTAACTTAGCTTGGTTTTTTTCCACCTTTGTTACCTGCTACCTGTTAAACGGCCCCGCTTTCAGCTTAGTGAGTATCAATACTTTCTAAGTTTATGTTATACTACCGATCCTAAAAATTTCATATTTCCTAAAATCGCGTAAGTCTGGGGTGACTGGGATCTTGGACTATTATGCCCGTGCCCAACATTTAAACCGCGTAGCGTATAGATTAGGTACTACGAGTCAAAATTTGACATTTGCCATTAGCTTAGGTCGCTGTTACCTAATAATGTGTCAATCCACAAGTATTTAGCAATAAAGAGTCAACCCTTAGTACAGTCAACATCATAAATAAGTGATCATTTATGTACCTTGTCACTTTAACGTCGTGTTTGAAATGTCATATAAAATTGTGAAACGATTGAAAGCGACAAGGTACATAAATGATCAGTTATTTATGCTGTTGACTGTACTATCGTTGTGGGTTGACATTTTATTGCTTAATAATTGTGGGATGACATATTTTTGCGTAACAGCACACTATCTGCCTACACTTTGAATATTGGCAACGGACAATACGGCCATGTCAATAAATAATCAACTTTAAATAATAGTCAACTTTATGTAATGACAATTACAAACAAAATAATTGTCTTACACACTAACTACTGCACTCAGAGACGTCAATTAAATTTAATGCTTGTTTAGTGACGTGTTGTCTTATTCTATTGCTATAGCAAAGATAGTGACAGGAGCAACTTTAATCAAGCATTTAATTTAATTGGCGTCTCTGAGTGGGGCAGTAAGGTATGCGAATCGGACACGTGACTGGTAAAATATGATGTTTGCGAGGACACCTAATCCATCTCCAGACTCGGTGTGGCTCATTCCGTTTATCCACCCTAAGGTGGATATTCGGAAACCACTTCTGATTGTTCTTCCGAATTTTTGCCCAAGTCGAAATTTGAATATAATTATCTATGTGGGGGTCGTATTTAAGTGAAACTTTTCGTATAATAGGTAATTTTAATTAGAAAAAATAATTAGGTAATAACGCAGCGTCTTTTACAGTGTCGAGCTGCATCTCTTTCACTCTCGTTCACACGTCTATCATACTATCTCTGTTTTACTGTAATACGTCATCTGTCAGTTCGTTTCACGCATTCCTACATCTATTAAATAAATACACCTTCACCAATAAAAGTATAAAACTACAATTGAAATTAATTGCAATAATATGTTTGTGACACGCGTTTGTGAGTGACTGTTTTAAGGTGGACAATCGGAATAAATCTTCGGTTTCTTTAATAAATCTTGTACTTTGTTTTAGGCACGCCATCGGACGCGATATGGCCCGATTTCAGTTCCCTGCCCGCGCTGCAGAACTTCACGCTGAAGCAGCAACCGTACAACAATCTGAAGCAGCGCTTCCCGTGGCTGTCGGCGGCCGGGCTACGCCTGCTCAACTTCCTCTTCATGTACGATCCCAACAAGCGCGCCACGGCCGAGGAGTGCCTGCAGAGCTCCTACTTTAAGGAACAGCCTTTACGTGAGTTTATCTTAAAACTAAACTATAGGGCGCCTGCTGCGACGTGCCCTATCTACCCAATTTAAATGAAGTGGAAGACTGGAAGGAATTCCATCTATCCCTAAGAAGGGGAAAGCTGGTAGGGACGAGTGGAAGGCGTTCCATCTAGCGTATCTAGGCGTACCAAGGGGGAAGCTATTAGAGCTAAGTGGAAGAAGTTATATCTATCCCTAAGAGGGGGCAGGTTGGTAAGGATCAGTGGGGTAGAAGTTTCCTCTATTCCTACGAAGTGGCGAGCTAGTAGGGAGGAGTGCAAGAAGTTCTATGTATCCCTACCAAGGGGCAAGCTAGTAAGGATGAGCCGAACTTCCATCTGTCCCTACCAAGCACAAGTTAGTCTAGAACAGAGGAAGAAGTTCTATCTGTACCTATTGCAGTAGGTTTTATGAGAGATACGTAGAAATTTATTCCTGCCGTGATGGAAAAAGGACAAAAAATCTTCTATTAGGTCGGACATGGCGGCAGGCAAAGATAGGAAATTAGGGGATTTCAATAGTTAGATAAGTGCTTAAGCGAGTTTAGACTAGCAATAAAAATTGCAGGAGTTGACTGCCGTCTTTTAAAATGATACAGCAAAATTGTGCTTTTTGCTCTACAACTGAAGTTAAAATAAGACAGCACGCAACTTCTACATTTTTTATTGCCAGTCTGATTCGCGCTTTAGTCCGCATTACGTGCAAGAAAACTTCTGCAACACTGACTGTGGCTGGTGGTAGTTAACTCTTGCAAGTGGCTTGTAAACGAGTGTGGCCCATAATTTCCGAAAAACAATTTTTATTGGTAGCAGAGTTTCTATTCCCATTTTTTCCCGATCTTAATTTCTAACAGTCGTGTTTTTCCACTGGCTCGTTTTTCCCTGACACATTTTTACCATTCCAGGAATGAATTTGATAGTGTCGACGGAGCTCCGCTACCGCGGAGCTCCCATTTCTACGCGGTTTGGCCCTTCGGGCCTACTGCAACACTAACATAATTTACATAACCTAAACCTACCTTCCTTTTTTGACCTAATTATAAGTGGAAAAAATTGCAAATGGGAGAAATTCGGATAGGAAAATATGTGATTGGAAAAATTAAGATCGTCAAAAAATGGGAATGGAAATTCTGCAAGCAATAAAATATGATTTTCGGAAATTATGGGCAACGCTCGTTAGCAGACTGAACATGACAAAATATCGGTGGGACTTTTCTCGCAGGAGTTTTCTTGCAGATGGAAAAGATGCCTTTTGGCCTAAGCGCAGGTTTGAACGTTCTACGCAGCTTGTTACCACGTGTGAGTGTACCTACAACGGGTGGCTTGTATGCAGCTTGTTCCATGCACACACTTGTATATCCACCTTTTAAAAAAAAATGTTTTCCTTGGCCTCCAGACATTGCCAGTACGTAATTAATCGAGTCTTTCAAATACGGAACAAATTCCCTTAAAATCGCATTTTAAAACTCAAGGAAATTTATTTTATTTTTCATTGTGCCAGTGACAAGATAAGATAACACATGTCATTTGGCAAATTTAGTGATGCTGCTAATTAAAATCGCATTAATTTTTTTCGATTATCGATTAGGTTCATAAAGGAAATGTAGTAGATTCGTATTCTGTTATAAATTTTGCTAAGAGGGTTGCGAAGGTTAAAATCTCCATACAAAATGCGATAACGTTTCTCTCTCCTTAAACCTAGTCCTATTTTTGAATTTATTGTAGATATCATGAAAAACTATGTCTGTACGTTTTCCTTTCCAAGAAAAACGATGTCTGTACGTTTTCCTTTCCAAGAAAAAATTACAAAGAATGATTTAAAAAAAAAGTACAGACCTAGTTCTTTATAATAACTACAATATATTTAAAAATCGTGGAAATCGGACTTGATTTACGGGGTGAGAAACGTTATCGCTCGGAGGTTTTTTGACACCTACTCATATTTAGCGGCGCTTCACAATCCTCCTAACTTAATTGAATTTACCAATCTACTATAAAATAAGGTAACATAAATCGTCTAACATCACGCTAAATAAGTGATCATTTATGTACCTTCTCGCTTTCAATCGTTTCACAATTTTGTATGACATTTCAAACACGACGTTAAAGTGACAAGGTACATAAATGATCACTTATTTATGATGTTGACTGTACTATTGCCATCGTATGGTAAAGCCTAGATACATAAAACGTAATGATATTAAAATCGGCGAATCGATTTGTTCGAAGAACGAGCTTATTATCAAACTTAATAGGAAATAAAAGTTGTGCATAGTTTTTCATAATCATGTTTTAAAAAATGAGTAAAACAATAATTATTGTTTTTGGAAACGAATTTACTATAGATACGTATTTTTTAAAGATAGTTGACTGCTCAATTGGTTGGAACAACGTTCGCGTGAAATCGCGTCAATCTGTCACAGGCACAATAAGATATTTAAAATAGTACCTGGAAGACCGAGCGTCGCTCGGGTCGAAAACGAAATTTCCCGAAAATGACAACTTGACAGATCGATTTTTCGCCCCCGTTAACCCCTATATTTCAAATTTCATCGAAATCGCTGGAGCCGTTTCCGAGATTCAGATTATATATATACAAGAATTGCTCATTTAAAGGTATTAGATAGATGATTATAGTGCCTATTTGAACGTATACATTTGCAGGTATATGTTGCACTCAAGTGTAACGGATTTATCTATTGTTGGCGTTGGACCAGTTATGTTTGTGTATCCGTTAATCGCGTTGAAACGGAAAAAGCATTTAATATGTTATTCACTTATTTTCTCCTTTATTACAGCATGTGACCCGAAGCTTATGCCTAGCTTCCCGCAGCACAGAAATATGAAGGGACAGCCGAAGCCTGCGACGAACCAGCTGAATATACCGCTGTCCGGTATCAACACTGGGGCTAACGACCAAACCAACAACTTGCCTGCGATCTCGGACCTTCTCGGTTCGCTCGTCAAGAAGAGAAGGCTAGATTAATGCGAACCGATTCGTCACCTAATAATTTAGAGTTAAGATTTCTAATAAATGACACATAATTATACACAGTGTTTTATTACAGTCTCCATAATACATTTTCATTGCACCAAAAATTTATCAAACAATTGCTATTTTTTTGCATTACTTTTAACGCTTATTCTGTGGATGCATCTTCTTCAGACAGTCCCATGGCTTGTCGGAATTTCTGATGTTTTAGCGAAGATGCGTTGTCGTTACATTTAGCTTTCACTTTTTCTTTCTGAAATGTAGGTTCAAATAAAAATGCATTTCAACGAGTCCGAATAGCTTTATACAATTATTTTACACTGCCATACAAGAACACCTAAAAGCTAAAACACGATGGAGTACTCACGATTTCCTTCTCTTGTTTTTCTATATTCCTCAGTAAGCGAATACATTGTGAGCAAAGGATCACGTCTTCCATGTGGTTTACAGTCTTTTTTCGATGATGATGTTTCAATCTGAAGTAACAAATTATTATTTAATTTCAGGGTGATTTTTCAATGCCCGGGTAAAAGTACCTAGTTATTATTTTTACTTTTCCGTGCCAAATTTTATCGAACAGTGCTAAACGCGAGCTTAAAAAATCGACTCTAAAGGGCGTCATATACGGTGCGATCTGTCGGTTCAGACTGGAATCGAACGACGGATTGTACGTGTGCGGCAATATCGCGTCCAAATTTCAATAGAAATATGAATCATCACGATATCGTTTCAGATTGATCTTAACGACGGATCGTTCCGTATATGGGGCCCTTAAGACTTCTTTACAATATTCCTATAACAAATGATAATTAACACGTTCCCTGTCCGGGCGCCCCAGATGTGGGGTCATGAACGTATTTTTCACCCTCCGTCCACTAGGATCCATTGATAGGATCCATTAAAGGGGTCAAGTGGACTTTTTGTACATTCGAATGGAGTAGAGTGGGCTTTAATGTATACCTAAATCCATTTGGAGTCATTTACACTTTTTAAGACGCTGGGATCCATCAATGGATTCTGTTGCACTCTTAATTACACTTCGATCCACGATTTAAGTGTACGTTAAAGCCCACTCGACTCCATTAATGGATTTTAATGTACAAAAAGTCCTCTTGACCCCATCGTGGGATGGGATCCTGCCAATGTATCCTAGTGGACGGAGGGTGTTTTCAGGAGTCTGTGCTTCCACTATGGGGTCACATCTCCATACTGAATGCACAGTTGGACTTGTGACATTGGCCGATTGTTTTGTATGGGGACAGTGAACGTGTTAAATGTTGGGTTTTACTAATTTTGGGCCTCCACTATACTTGGAAACCATATGATAGCTTCTACTAAAGGTAAAGTATACGAGAAAAGTTAGTGATTGTTTATTTTTGTCATTATCATCTTAAGTTTGTAGAAAAAGTTATGTATGCAACGCTACATAATTAGCTCTTAAGGTACTCGTGCCTAAAATAACTAACCTCCACACATAAATAACTATTAAAAATACGGCTCTGAAAGTCAACTCAGTATGTTATAGTATGTTAATTCAATGCTAAGTATTAGGATCTGAAGTTAAGTTTACCCTATAAAACTCCTCGGATAAAGGCCAATACTAAAAATACCTATCACATCAACAAAGGAGAAGGCAAACGAGCACACAAGCCATCTAAAGGTTAAGCCCACTACACCGTACCATGACGGTAATTGGAACGTGTCAGACAAAAAAATGTTCTTTGTATTGAAAAGTATGAGACTATGCCCCATAGACCGTTCCGTCACCGACCAACATTTTAATACTAATTACCTTCCGGGCCTGATACGTTCATAGTACGGTCATACGGTGGTACGGTGTAGTGGGCAGAAACCTTAAAGGTAAGTGGTATCCCAAAACTATGCAAGCGCGTAATCTACTACACCAACTTTTGGCTTTCTGTAGACAGAAGGTCACAAAGAAATAGCACAGGTAAATACATAGAAAGGTAGACCTGGATACAAGCGTTGCGCATGAACTTGTCACGATGGTAAATGTTCCCTTTTTTCCCATCTCGTAGCCAGATTTGGAAGCTAGCTACGAAATGGGAAATGTACTTTCCCATCTTATAGCAACTACCAAAATATGGGAACAATTTTCCCATCTCGAATCCAGATTTGGTAGCTAGCTACGAAATGGGAAACGTACTTCTTTCCCGTATTTTCCCACCTCGTATCCACGTTTGGCAGCTGGCTTTCAAATGGGAGAAATAATCCTGATTTGAAGCTGCCTACGAAACGGGAATCATTTATTCCTGCATTCCATCCCTTTCCTATGTTTTCTTTTTAGGACAATGGGTAACATCTTTTTCAAACTGCGTGTTCAGTTTGGTACGACTTATTTTATACCTACCCTCAATTCAAACAAGGCAATATACAAAACTTCGAAGTGTTTTGAGCCCCTCAGAACATTTTTAATAGTTGGTTTCGAGCTGGGAAACTCGTTCCCATTTCGTAACTGGCTTCGAGATGGGAATTTCGTGGCTAGCTACCAAATGTGGCGTCAAGATGGGAAAATCGTTCCCATTTTGTAGCCAGATACAAGATGGGATAGCACATTTCCCTTTTCGTAGCTAGCTCCCAAACTTGGCTTCGAGATGGGAAAATTGTTACCCATTTGGAAGCCAGCTCCGAATCGGGATTATTTACCCCATTTGGAAGCCAGCTACCAAATGTGGCTATGTGATGGGACTAAAGGGATTTCTCTATCAATTGTGGCCCGATTTTAAAAATTCTTTTTTGTTTGTTCAGAGTATACTTCCGAGGTGATCCCATTGTCACCAAATCTGAATCTGATGATCCGTGAGGAATTGAGGGAACTCCTCAAATATTATAGGTATATAGCGATTTTAGTATTTTTAGTAACAAGTTCAGCATTTGCATTTAGAAAGTAAGTATCATTTAGTGAAGTGTAACTGATGATTAGACCCCGGTATCGGAGGTGCAAAATGGTAGCTGTCAAGTTCTTAGGGATGGGTAATCATATTTTTGATGTTGATATCGATACACGATTTTTCTATACATTAGGTTGTACACAGTTATTTTTTTTTGATCTATGATAATCATTGATCGTAAAAATATAAAGTGTACACATATTTATGAACTCGACTGTACAACAAAATATATATCTATGGTTGCTATTACTTTTCTTATGTTTCGAGTTGCAGAGCAGTGCATAAACACTCTTGTGATAAACCTTTTCAATAGAGATTAATACTGGCCACTTATACTGATAATAAATTATTTACATCAATAGATAATCATTGTCACTTTACAACAATTTCTTCGATTAAATAGCTGTTTACGAGTTTATTCGTCTAAAATCATTTATACCATAGAAAATGGAGTCACTTCTTGCAGAACACCCTGAACTCCAAAAAACGAATGAAAAAATTTACTGCACAGTGTGCAGTGTACACATCATTTCCAGATCTTGGAATATTAAAAAGCACATGGAGTCGAAATGCCATCAAGAGAAAATCATCAACGCGTGTCCTAGTCACATTGATTATTTAATAAAGGACATTCCAATACTTGTAAACCAGGACGATAAAGTATATTGTATATCTTGCAACTCCGTTTTGACTCCAACAAAATTTTGTATTGAGAGGCATTTGAAAACCTTTACTCACAGAAAAACAAATGAAGATCAATTTAACTTTAACCGAGATCTGGTAAAGTTTTTCATCAGTTGTAACATACCTTGGACCAAATTGGAAAACCCAAACTTCAGAAGTTTCATGGACAATTGTCTCAATAAAAAATATGGCGATGTTACATTACCGAGAGAATCAACTTTACGCAAAAATTACTTGCCTATAGTATTTAATGAGAAAAAAGATGCTATAAAAGAAGAACTGTCCAACGAATATATATATTTGAGCATTGATGAGACTACAGATTCTATGGGTAAAAAAGTGGCTAATGTGATAGTTGGAGCTTTAACAAATTATTTATCTAAGCCCCACATCTTTGCTTCACGAAAATTAGACTCAACTAACAATATCACGATTAGTAATCTAGTAAATGAGGTGCTTCGCGAGTTATGGGGCCATAATTACGAACAAAACTGTGATAAATTGTTATTTTTCGTGACTGATGCGGGGTCATACATGGTAACATCGGGTAAAAATTTAAAGAAAAGCTACCCAAATATGACTCATTTGACATGTGTAGCTCATGGCCTAAACAGGGTAGCTGAAGCCGTGAGACAAGCTTATCCGAAGGTAAATAGTTTAATAAATTTTGTTAAAAAAGTTTTTAAAAAAGCCCCTAAAAGAATAGACATGTTTAAACTAGAATATCCTAATACTCCTCTTCCTCCTGAACCTATCATCACGAGATGGGGCACGTGGATAGAAGCTGTCAGCTATTATAAAGATCATTTCCATAAGGTTAAGAATATTATTTCTAAATTGAAATCCTCTGAAGCTGCTGCTATAGCCAAAGCACAAAGATTGTTCTCTGATGCAAATCTGATAAACGAAATCAATTTCATCGATAAAAATTTTAGAATTTTATCGATCTCAATAACAAAGCTAGAAGATCCAAACCTTTGTTTAAAAGAATCCTTAGATGTAATACTCGAGGTAACAAAAAAACTTTCCTTATTACGTTTGCATCCAATCGGAAAACTTATTTATTTAAAAATGCGGAATGTATTGCAAAATAATCCTGGGTTCACAACTATACAAATTTTACAAAGTTTGTTGGATGGCAAAAGTGTTGAAATTACTGATGATGTAAATAAGAATACAGTACAGAATTACGCCAAATGTAATTTCTTGCCCATTACTTCTGTCGAAGTAGAAAAGTCATTTTCTTTCTTAGAGTGGATTTTCAACTACAGAAGAAGAAGTCTAACACCCGTTAACTTAGAACAAATTTTAGTAATATATTACGAGACATATATCTCTAATGATAAATATGACTAATTGTAAGATATTATAATTGTTGTGTATATTTATTGTAACTACACTAGTTTACTGCAAAGAATCTGATCATTCATCAAGAACATGGTATGACCTTTGGTGAATATAAAAGAGTTTATATTTTGTTTTAAATTTATTTATGAATGCTTTATGCTAAGAAGATAACTAAAACTTCTTAATGATGAAAGATTTTTTTTTGTAAATAATAAAAATGTTCAATACATGTTGGTTTTGTAATTATATAGTCCTACTTTATAGAATAAACGCTATCATTATGATATAATAAAATATCGACATATAACTATGTTTATCGACATGAAGTTAATATTTCAAAACAATGTTTACCCTTCCCTAGTAATGGCTCGAAATTGACAGCTACCATTTTGCACCTCCGATACCGGGGTCTACTGATGATAAAGACCACAGATGGCCACCGGAACTCCTCAACGGTACCTATTTCAAGGGTGGCGATAAGATAAGTACCTACTTACGAGTATACCTATAGATATAGATATTAAGATAGTTGAACGACTATAACGAAGAACTTTTAATTGTTTAAATATGACTATGACTTTCTCGAGGCTTTTCGTTGCTTGCGGCGAGCTTGAAATGTCTTAAAGTTTCATATCAACTAAGAAGTGGGACTGTAGTTATATATAACAACTTATTATGTTCACTAAAAAATAAAATAAATTTTCTAAAAAACAAAAAACCGCCTTCAAAAACGCAACGTCGGCTTTTGATTAAAAATAACCAACCATTTTAAAAGAAGTTATATTTTGCGTTTTTGCTGCCGGTTTTTTGTTTTTACGGTTCCGTACCAAAATGGTAAAAGATAAAAAATATAAAAGATGTTAATTCAGTAAGTAGGCCGCACGGGCACTTTTACAGGTCAAAAATCTACCAGCGCTTTGCAAAAGACCACTGCTGAGAAGAAACGGCGCAAGAAACTCAACAGTCAGTCGTTTTTTTAAATATTGCTTATGATAATTATACAATTATAAAATTTAACCTAGCATTACACTAAACAACATATTCTGTTACATTCAGTAACATAATATACAGGGTGCCTCTGACCTTGGGCCTTTAAATGCATGGATCGTTTCCACTCCTGAAGCTGAGGGCTCAGACAAGATGCACTACGCTAACTAACGTTTCTATTCGATTCGTTTTTAAACCAATCGCGTCACTGGAAGATGACGTGATACGAAAAGTCACGTGGTCTACCAGTGACGCGATTGGTTTAAAAACGAATCGAATAGAAACGTTAGTTAGCGTAGTGCATCTTGTCTGAGCCCTCTGGACTTCTTTTTTTCTGTAAGTTGTAGTTGAGCATGAAAAAGTGCCAAAACTCCGATTTTTCACAAGATTAATAAATAGTAATAATAAAAATATATATATATATATATTTACCTATGACGGTGCAAGCGACAACCACATAAAAAGTTTCGATACCTACATTCTCCTACAGAAACCGTGTCCCCCAGACAGTATACAATATTTACATATTTTTATGACTAAGTTATTATTAAGTTATTTAGGTGTATAATTTAGGCCCAGCATTTTTATCTGTTAGATAGTCCTCGACCCTATAGTAAGCTTTAGACATCATCGACTTTTGCGAGTAATTTTAAAGTAGGTACTGGAAATGGGAACTTTAAAACTACGCCAGGTAATTTATTATAGAAATGAATGCAAAAGTAAAATAAAGTAGGAACCCTTTTGGTGAGACTTCGTGTCTAAATCTATCCAAATATTTGAAAAGGGGTCTAGAAAGGGGTCTAGGGATTGAAAAATGAAAGTGATTTGATTATTGTAATCTGAAATTATTGTACAATTATCAAAACTAAAGAATGTAATGAATCATACAACTTTAAAATGTAATTAATTAATTTTATCAAAATGACAGTATATTAGTTATTAAATGTGACATGTAAATATTTTTTTTACCAATAAATTATCTTATCGTATCTTATCTTATAGCAAAGGAGGTATCATATAGAAGAACTCAATCTTCAAATTTCAAAACTATTTTTTTTATAATTTTCCGTGATGTACTTTTTGATTTATAGTCAAAAGTTTACAAAAAATGACCGTCCCCCTTATCTCCGAAGTTTATTGACCAAAAAATCTGGAAAAACCTTATTTCAAGACAATTATTCATATTTTACGCGAAAAATAAAACAAAGTTGTCAAATTTTTGGAAAAAATAACAAAAACTTTAAAAACCTGTATTCAAATTTAGGCAAAAGTTCTTTCTTTTGCGTTTTCCAACCATATTATCTTAAATACGGAACCTTCGGTGCGACACTCAACCGGTTTTTTTAAATTCGCATTTACATATGCAAGTAAGCAATGCCGTAGGCGGGTAGGGGGGTAGAAAAACGTCGAAGATTTAAACTTGTTAATAAAATTAAAAACTCGCAAAAGTGTCCTAATTAAATAAAAATAAAGATATCTGCGAAAAAAGGTTTTTTACCGCCCAAAAAAAGAAAAATCTGCACACAGTATGGAAAGTAGTTGCTATACATACCTACATACATTACATACATACATTACATACATACATTACATACATACATTACATACATACCTAAATATGGTTAAAAAATATCTGACTCCTGATTTTCTTGCCACGTTTCTTCTCAGCAGTGGTCTCCTCTTGGGAAGCGCTGGTAGATTTTTGACGTGTAAAAGTGCCCGTGAGGCCTACTTACTGAATAAATGTCTTTTATCTTTTATCTTTTTATCTTTTCACCATTTTCCTCACTCTCCGAAAACCCCTGTGAACAAAGAACCCTAATAATGTTTTCTTACGGTTTTCCGCAGTAGTCGCACTGGAGTTTATCACTGACGCGGTGTGTGATGATGTGCATGCCGAGCTCGTGGTAGGTCGGGTAGCGCTCCTGACATTTAGGGCAGATGATCTTGCCTTCCGAGCGGCCGCCGTTATTCTGGTGATCGATCAATTCCTGGGACGTTAGGAAGTTTCGGTGGCAGCTGTGACACCTACAAATTTATTTTACCATTAGTCCGTGACATCATTCTGTATTCACTAGTGTATACCTAGCCTGCTAGAGTGCTCTGGACGCCAGGCTCCAATCCCACAAAGTGTACAAATCGACAATATTGTTAAAATGTACACTTGTAAAGTTTAGTGGCATAGGGGGCGGGGCATTAGAGCAGGAGAGGAGACCGTTAAAGGCCCAAGACTGATGAAATGGTTAAAATCCCTGTCCCTACCAGCTAACTGACACTGCTACGCCGTAGTTCGTAGCTGAATATTTCCACCATGTTGCAAGAGGCTACGAAGAGTAGTAGTAGGCGTACACCCACCTAATGGCTCAGTTTTATTGGTCGATAGCCGGCATGCTTGTAGCTGCTATCCATTGACGGGTTGTTTTAACATTTTTGACCCGAGAGCTATTGCAGCGACGCAATGTATCACGATGAAAAGCATTTTTTTATGCGAAAAAGGAGGCAGACAAGCAAGCGAGCCACCTGATGGTAAGTGATCATCGCGACCCATAAACACCCGCAACACCAGAGGAATCACAGGTGCGCTGCCGGCCGTATTGGTTAGGAAATACAGACGCGGAAAGCTGATTCCACATAGATGAGGTGCGTGGCAAGAAGGCCCTCGAAAAACGCACGGTAGTGGATTTCCAACTATCAAGATGGTGTTGATGAAATGATAGTTTGGTACGACTTGTACGATGGTGGAATCCAGCGGCTGGTATCAATCCGAATAATTCCTCGGAGCACTCCCCGTGATAAATGCGGTAAAAGACACAGAGGGAAGCAACATCCCTCCGCAGGGCCAGTGGATCCAGATTTTTGAGAAACCCCCGGTTGTTGACACATCGAGCAGCTCTGTTCTGAATACGGTCAAGTGGAAGAAGTTATATTCGGGTGCTCCGGCCGGCCCAAATATGGGAGCAGTATTCCATGTGAGGCAGTATTTGTGGCTTGTAAAGCTGAAGGCGATGAGCCGGCGTGAAATACCGCCCCAATCTCCAGAGCACACCGAGCTTCTTCGAGGCTAACTTAGCTTTACCTTCCAGATGACATCGGAACTGAACATTCCTCGATATATCAACACCGAGAATCTCAATGCTGGACGCGGCATTAAGCATTCGGGATATTGCGCAATGAAACTGACCCTAAGGTTGTCTCATTAGAACCACCCGGCACCCGACCCGCACCGCCTCACCTACGTAGCGTAGAACCACCCGGCGTAGCGTAGTTGATGTAGTGAGCGCATGCCCATGCTGTGACCTTTATCGCGGCGTAGGCTGACCATGACTATGATTTGATATTTAAAGTAGATGCTGGCTGCTGAATTTAGTTGTAGGAATATATAAAATCTGTATGTAACAGTCATTACAAGATTTTATTTAACTTGCAATGTATATATGTACGGGTCAAATCTTGCAAGTTCAATTTGACCCAGTTCCCGGTAATGGAATGGGTTAATATTTGGACTACGTTATGTAAATCCGATGACAATGCAATATTATGGTGTCTAAGAGCTGATCTGATGATGGAGATGGAAGGTGGTGATAGGAGCTCCGCTATATTTAACGTAGACCTACCGTTACGGTGTTTGGACTCATTAGTTTGGCTTTGATAAGCAGATAAATACTTTGCAAAAAAAAAGTACAGTTGACAATAAAAATGCCCCAAAAATTAAATTTTTGCCTAAAACTTATTTTACTCAATCCCGGTATATATACTACAGTCACCAGCAATAATATTTTCTTGTTTGTGCAATAAAGTTTAAATAAATAATATATTAATTATAATAATGTATTTTTCAATGTTATGGTTTATGATCGTACGAAATGTTGTTTAATCGAAGATGTGGCGAGATGAGCTTAGAAAGTCTTTGGACGGTGTCCACCCTTCGCCTCTAGCTTTCCAACAGTTTGGTGAAAAAAACTGTAAGAACCGGCTGATATTAAACAGTTTTTAAGATCTGATGTGTTTTGACGACGCGTTGGCCTAGTTGGTAGTGATCACACCTACGAAAAAACCAAGACTCAGAAACAGTACTCCCGCTCATCACACAAATATTTGCCCATTCCGGAAATCGAATCCGGGACCGCTAGGTTCGTAGGCAGGGTCACCAGTAACTTTACTAAATGGGTCGTAAAATTGCTCGTATGCTAGTCGTTATATCAGCTGTCTTACATAACGGAACACAAAAGTGTGAACACTGTAGATTGCTAGCAGGTTAGCGGGTAAGAGGATGTTAGTGAGCCATTCGTAAATTAGCTATTACTACTCACATAAATATGTTCGTTTGAAGATGGTATGCCATATGCTCAATTATCTTTTTAGGGTAGAAGTAGTGGAACTTTTTCTCACAACATGTGACGTATCCCGGTACGCCGTGGCGTTCTTTGTAATGTTTCATTAGAGACCGGAAATGGAACCCATTTTCGTGGCAAATGCAGCATTCCATTTTGTAGAAAAGCGTTATCTGTCTATCTAAAGCTGCCCCCGACTTCGCAGGCCGTCCGTCGATTATCACGATGGGGTCAAGGACGTCGTTGCTGTAGTCTACCTCCAGGTGTTTGTTTGTTCCTTTTTTCGCAGAATCATTTTTTCCTGCTTTTGACTCGGGTTTAATTGTAATAGTCGTGTTAAGTAATGACTTATCTATGTTTTCAGATGTTACAAACTCCTCTAATGGCATTGCTTCCAGGAATTTCATTTCAGCCGGCGATTTCTTTTTAGGCTTCTTTGAATCGCCTTGTTGTTGTTCTGTTGGCGGTGTTTTAGATTTAATCAACGACTTTTTCGTCGCTTCTGCGACGTTCTGAGCCGAGAGAGTTTGTAGTACGGGGTGTATTTTATCATTTTCTAGTAAAACGTCACGTTTCTCGTTTGTCACGTTTGTTACTTTCGCTTTGTGGTATTCCAAAAACTTTTGAGTTTTTTCAACTTTGACTGAGTATAGGTGGAGCGCGCTGACATGTTGTAAGCAGTCGTGACATATCGCCTTCGGGAGCGAGTCGTCCGCCCGGACCTGCGAGTAGAGCAGTCGTGGAGGGAAGTGAGCCGATGATTTTAAGGTTAAGGTTTCTAAAACTACTAAGGTGTGAGAAATTGGACGGCTAGTGGGAACAGGGCTGGAGAAGTTGATGGAATGTTGAGAGAATTGTGAACCTTACAATGTCCGTACGAAATGCGATAACGTTTCTCTTACCTTAACCCGAGTCCAATTTTTTCGATTTTTGAATATGTTGTAGATATTATGAAAAACTAGTTTACGTTTTCCTTTCCAGAAATATATTTCTTGGAAAGACACAAATAAAAAAATAAACACGGAAACTTATTTAAACGTAGTTTTAATAGCAAAAACTAGGTTTTGGACCTAAAATCGGACTTGATTTCGATCGGGTCAGAAATTTATATGGAAAAATGTTGACAGCTACGCGATTTACGCGTCGGTTCACAATCCTCTTAAATGAGGAGTAGGTGCGAGATGAGATATATTATTATATTACGACGATGTCGAAGAGCCGCTTGATCTTGCGCTTGAGCTCGGCGCTGAGCGGCTTCAGCTTGACCACGTCCGTGCACAGACACAGCCGGCATGAAAGTTCCCGCACTAAGATCTTCTCAAAATTCGTAAAGTCATTCATATTGTTAATTTTGTTGTTGATGTCTATGATACATGTTACTACGTATTATATAAATACACTGTGTATTTATTATTTTAATTTATATTAGCATGACAAAGTACTGAATTGAATCCTATGTGATAGTAGAATAGACCTAGTTCTATGAAATAATTTTGATAGTGTGACAGCCACTGACAGTTTCTTGACTGTTGTTTTTTAATCGGCGTCGACAGGCGGCCAGCGGGGAATGAATAACAATCGGATTTCTTCAATCTTACACGAAGTATACCCTAGACCTGACAAGTGCGTGCTACCTGGGATGGATGTACTCTACATAAAAAGGGGTTACCAGAGTGGTAAAAAATTACCCCTTTTTAGCAAATTCATTATGCACATTTTTTTACTTATTTATTTTAAGAACTTATAAAAAACAAACTGCCTTTAAATTACAGCTCTACGAGCTTTCGTTTTTGAAATAACATGATTTGAAACTTGACGGTGAAGCTACCTCGCGAGGTCATGTGAAAACGCTCCATAATGAATACCGCATAACGTGACGTTACTGGATACGATATAGACCGAAATGTATGAGCGTAATCACAAAATCACACAATCATAAGTACTTATTTTTTGTTCAAACTTCTTTCACATGATTACTCCCTGAAACTTGTCTTGAAACCATGTTGGGAAAGAGAATATTTCCAAATATACATTAGTTGCATAATATTAATATTAAGAGCACATACGAGTGTAGGTACTTAGTTGGCTCCTGGCTCCCAATTCTATCGCCCAGTAGATATCAACCACGCACCACGCACAGTATTTTTTGGGAAACTGGAACAAATATTTTAGCCGTTAAATGAGGTAAAAAATATTTTTTATCTGGCAACCACAAATCACTTCACAAACTGGCGAAATTACATATATCACAGACAAAGCTGCCAGACAGACGTCCTTTATTCACATTAACTACTTTCGTAATTTGGGTGGTTAATACTGCAATAATCTAATTGTTTTGAAGCGAATTTAAGAGTTGATTTAATGATCTTGTAATATTTTCAGACATAGGTAGAAGTTTTTGTGGCAAAACGTCAAAGGCAAAACCTCGTGTGGTTGCCGAGTTAGAATAGTGCCACTCCATGTCTTCCCGTGGATGTCGTAAGACACGACTAAGGGAATAAAGGCTTGTAGTACTGTTAGGCGATGGGCTTGCAACCTGTCACTAATACGCTGGTAAACATCTTATAGCCTAATTGTGCAAATTGTGGTTATAGAATTATCAACAAGTTTTTAGAGATGTTTGTAATTCTGTAGCTCTTCCTACCCCACTCTGGGAACGAAGGCGTGAGATTATGTATGTATGTATGTACGTCAGTTAACTAGGGACTTCTTTCCGATATGAAATTATCGATAACTGTTCCAAATATTTATTTCAAAGTGACATTTCATAGTTGATAGGTATTAAGTTCACCGGATAAAATAGAAATTAACTAAAATGCTGATCGGACCCATCGGATCGGACGAATGCTGACCCATCGGTTTGTTATATAATGATAGGTAATATTACATATACACTTTTTAGGGATTTTAAAATTCAAATAATCATCAGTTTTAATAAATAATAATTATTAACGTGTTTCTTACACAAAAACTTCTTTTAATTCTATTCAATCGAGTTCCATACAAAGTTAACTGAAACCTTTGATTATTTAGGTACTCTCTAGATAGAGTGTGGCCCTGTAATCGCTACGACAAAAACAGGCCTGCAGGTGCGTGACTGCTTTGTCTGACACTCGCTAAACGTCATTCTATTTATCTCTGTGGGCATACGTAGGGATTCTAAGGTCTGTTCATCCTTACTTGTCTTATATAGTAAACAACTTTCTAACCTCAAAATGAACCTTGGCTAAAACAGCTCTTTTATCGTAAATAAAGTAAACTGAATAAACATTATGGACACCACTTGGCTAGTGTTTTGTTTGTTGTTGCTTTATTTTGTTTAAAATTGCTGCTTTAGCCAAAAAAAGGTTCATTTTAAGGTTAGAAAATTGTTTACTATAATATAAGACAAGTAAGAATGAACAGACCTTAGCTAAAGACATATTTCCCATTTTACTGGGAAAACTGATCATGTTAAGGTTTAGTTGTTGCGAAGTGTTTGAAAAACTAAAAAGATATCGATTCGAATTGGAATGGTTGACTTCCATTGGCAAAATACACTCACCGGCAAATTTTGCGTAGCGAAATAAATGTAAGACATTTTGAAAAAGTTATTTTTTTTCCCGAGGAAAATGTTTTAAGTTATTTGTTTTTCATACAGAAATTGGATAAAACGTCATTAATTAAGTGTTTTGAGAAATACTTAAATATTGTTGTATTTGTGACACAAAAATATTGCGTTTAAAATTTAGACTTCATTATGTTCCGCTAAATATGCCGTGAGTAAAGTGGGAAGATGAAAAGTTAAGATAAAAGAAATACAATATTGCACACAACTTAAATTTTATTCGTATGAATTACCGTTTCTTTGAATTTCTTTCTTGAATATTTTTATCATTTTCCACCATTTTCGACTTACACTTTGTTTTCTATTATTAATTTTATGTATACATATTTACATATTTACATAATACATCCTTATGTAACTTTCATACTTCGACACTCACACCCCTAGGGAATTTCGTATTTCAAAACTGGCAACACCAACAAAAATGCCAAGGTGGAATCGTAATAATTAGACATATTAAACTGATAGATATTTAAAAAAAATACTATGAATTCTGAATTACTTAACGGTGGTAGGTGCTTTTGCTGGTTATTTTAATACGTCCTTTGTAATTTCGACCAACTTTGATAACGCAACTCGTCATTTTAGTGCCTTTTTAGCGAAATAAATTATAACACGTGCGTATCCCTTGACAACACAATTGATACTAAAGACACAGTATATATATATAGATAAAGCAGTAAAGAAGCTCGGCCTAATTTTCAAGAAAAATGCCTACTCTCCAATTGAACGTCAGGGTAGTCCTCTAAAATTTTGTAAAATTGAAAAAAAAATGTTTATTGTATTTCAGCTAGTTAGTGCAAAATCGATACGTGTGGTCTGCGACAACGAATCCGTTAAAAGGTTGATAAAAAGTAGGCCATCTTGAACTTTTAAGTTTTTATGACGGATTGCTTCCGAAATCGATATCTGGGGATCTGTGTGATATCCGACCACGACTCCGCTGACAGAATAAAAAAAAGTAGCCGCCATCTTGAACTTTTTAATTATTCGACTGATTGCGTCCAAAATTGATATCTGGTGATCGGTGTGGTCTCCGACAGCGAATCCGTTGGCAGATTGAGAAAAAGTAGCCGCCATCTTGAACTTTTAAGTTTTTCGACGGATTGCTTCCGAAATCGATATCTGGGGATCTGTGTGGTGTCCGACAATGAATCCGTTGACAGATTGAGAAAAAGTAGCCGCCATCTTGAACTTTTTAGTTATTCGAATAACTAAAAAGTTCAAGATGGCGGCTATTTTTTCTCATTCTGTCCATGGGTTTATTGCCGGAGACCACATAGATCCCCAGATATCGATTTTGGAAGCAATCGGTCGAATAACTAAAAAGTTCAAGATGGCGGCTACCTTTTCTCAATCTGTCAACGGATTCGTTGTCGGAGACCACACAGATCCCCAGATATCGATTTTGGAAGCAAACAGTTGAATAACTAAAAAGTTCAAGATGGCGGCTACATTTTCTCAATCTTCTTGCGTCTTTATGTACGTTTATTTTGGTTTACACCCAGTGGAGATTAGTTGCTGCATTTCCCGCGTTACCTAGCAGGTTTTTTACGTATTATTAACGTCACGCTCATTCGACTAAATGCGAACCCTCTCTCTCTCGTGGTAAACGTGCGAGTGAGCACTCAACAAACCGTATGCAAATGCAGACGTTCTGATGAAATTATTTTTCATTTTATTTGTTAAGTTTAAATTTAAACCAATTCACATACGGCCACTGAGATGTATAGCTCTGTTCAGGGTAAGTTAGACAGCGTGATGTTACTTTTACCAAAAACTGCTGCTGCACTCATAAATACTCAAAGGCTGCACTAAAACCCGTATTTATAGTCAAGAAAAGTAATTACTTGAGTAAAAGTAATGACTAAAGTAACGATTTTTATATGACTTTTGAGATTACTAATACTCAAGTAAGCTGTGTGGTTGCCGGCTTAGAATAGTACCATTCCATGCCTTCCCGTGGATGTCGTAAGAGTCGACTAAGGGAATAAAGGCTTGTAGTACTGTTAGGCGATGGTCTTGCAACCTGTCACTAATATACTGGTAAACATCTTAGCCTGATTATGCAAAATTGTGGTTACAGAATTATCAACAAGCTTTAAGAGTTGTTGGCAATTCTGTGGCTCTGCCTACCCCAAACTGGGAATAAAGGCGTGAGTTTATGTATGTATGTATAAGTAATTACTTTTCTTGACTATAAATACGGGTTTAAATGGTTGCCACTCGAGAATGTTGTGGTTCCAACTGTCACCTCGTTTTATTTTACGTAGAAACATCACTTGGCGTTGCATTTTTGAAATATTGACAGATAATTTTGGAATGTTTAGACCAAATAACAGTAACATAATCCATTTATAAGAAACTAACTGACTGATCGATCAGCGCACAGGCAAAACCGCTGGACATAGAGACTTGGGATGGAACATTTCTGGGATATGTTAGGGGTGCACTAAGAAGGGACTTTTGAAAAATTTCATCCCCTAAGAGGTTACAATAAGGGAAATAGTCTACGCGTACGAATTAAGTCACGGGTGTCCCCTAGTTACTTATATAATTAACGGTGTAGACGGCATTGATTTCAAAACATTCAGCGAACACTCGTTACCGCGTCATTGTCAGCTTGTTGACTCGCATCAAAATAGCAAATATGCAAATACGCAGTGAAACGTTATTCACATGGCTATATTCATATTCCTTATGAATTACTCTGTTAGTTTATTCTGTTGGTTATTTGCACCGACGTAAAATAGTTGTCAAACTGTTGCCTATACACATGCACAATATTTTCCATCTCTCCGAAAATAAACGGAAAACCTCCCTGAGATCAATTAAAAACATAAACAAAAATGTCATCAACGATAAGAAAAGTAACAAATATTTAACTTATCATAAAAATGTAAGATAGTAAGATCTAGAAAACTTTGGGAGCTCTTCTACTTTAGTCCTTAGTCCAAGGTAGGTACAACGTAAGTTTGGTGTCCAAGATTTAACAAAGCAACTTTTTTTTTAAAGTAGGTAAACTTCGTAATCGCACTTCGTCGAAAAGTTAGATTGAAACGACTGCACTATCTGATAGCTATGTAATGTAGTTTTAGGATACATTATTCAATTTTATCATGTATATACTAAACACCAAATAAACGAGTTTGAAATAAGGTTCTAAAAATTCACTTTCTGTAAAAAAAAAATATAGTTTTGTAATTTTCTCGACGCACACGCCGCTCGCTCTCGAGTTTCGTACTAACTTTACTTTCATTGTCATAGATAATCTTTCAAATGACATAGATATTTAGTTTTGAGGAGTGAAGGATATTTTATATATTGACAACTGTCCGAGGTACAACAGCTTCCCCTACATAAAATATATACATATTTTGCACGAGTTCCGTGCTACGCAGGTTGTTTTTTTGGTTAGGTGTGATTCGTTAGGCTTTGACTCGCAATGTTTTGTCTTTTTTCGCTAGCGGAACGCAATCGTTGGCCTGGCGACATACTGTATAGCCTGACAAAACCTAACCTCTGGACTTGCCCAACGTTCCGTATCAAATATTATGGTCATATTTTAATACGTATTTGAATATCGAAAGTTAATATATCTTAAGTTAAAATATCGATGTCCAAAACATCGAAAGTCGAAATATCGAACGTTTATTATGCCGATGTTTGAAATATCAAACGTACGTGTTGGGTATTCAAATATTGAAAATTGATACACCTATACATATAAAATTTAAAATACCGAAGTCCAAAATATCGAAAGTGGAAATATCGAACTGTCATTATTATTATGCCTCGAAAATGAATAATTACACTATAACTCAACTTCTTAATAGTATAAAACAAAGTAGTATCTACCAAACGGATTCTGTGCTGATTTTACAGTCTGTTTTATTCCCATAGTCCCCTACCCCTACCCCTAACCTAACACATTTAAGTCATAATTTCGGTAGTTGAATTGTGAAAGTTAGGTACGACGACGAGCGTAGAGTGGAGAAGTGTTAGGCTTAACTGCGATAATATATGCATCGCTAGTTAAATACAAAAGAAATACTTACAAATCAAAAACGAACATAGTTTAATTAAAAACTTAAAGTAAAAAACAATTTCAACTGTGTCGCTTCTGTATCTAAGCAACAACGGTATGAGTAGTGTAATTACTTAATAAGAAGAAAGGTGTTTCAGTGAAGTGAGCGAGTATAGCGAGCGAACCAGTCTGTTTAATGCGAAACCGGCTCTGTTTAGGTTAGCTTCGCTACGCTACGCTTCCGCCTTAGCCTTCCATGTTACGTTTTTTTTAATGCTCACAAAACAATGAGCATATGTATACTGAATAAAAAGACAGCGTACCGAATATAGGTCGGTCAGTCGGTAACTTATCGCAGTTCAACCTAACACTCCTCCTCGTTACGCTCGTCGTCTTACCTAACTTTTATAATTCAACTACAATAACCGTTCGTCAACTTTCGACATTTTGGACTTCGATATTTTAACTTTAGATGTATCAACTTTCGATATTTGATTACAGACCCAACAATTATATTAAATATTTTAAACATCGGCATAATAGCCATCGACATTTATTTAATTATTTTAACTTTAGATATATATTAAGTTTTGATATTCAGATAAATAATTATTTTGATATACTGACCCAGAGTTAGTATTAACACCACACAGCCAAGTGCGAACTGTAACATGCTACGGTCGCTACGGAGTCGCTACGAACCGTAGGGCTCGCCTAAAATGGTAGCTTATCGAGGGATAGGTGAATTTTAACAATACTGTTATTGTGACTCAATTAAAAAAAGTCATTTTTTTCCTTTGTGTAATGGTAAGTATAACATATAATGGATACAATCATAGTATGATTATGTGACTAATTTTCGTTACACAACTGAAAAAAGTCAACGCATTGTATCAGTTAAGTTCTTAACTGATTATGAGCGAATTTTAAAAATTGGCACTTTTTTTTTAATTATGGAAAATTGGCACAGAGATAGATTATAGTCTGTAATAGCATGTACCTAGACTACTTTATTTCCCGAGGGAATTCCAATAAACGAGTTCTACGCGGACGGAGTCGTGTGCAAAAGCTAATCTTAAATATGAATTATCCGACAAAAGCTGACGGTCACGACAGCTCTAAAGGCGGCCTATAAGCGACGCTTAACTTTCTTTGAGTATTGTAAAATATAGTGCCGAATAATTATAATGTTTAAATACATTTGTTTTAAGTATTAAAAATACGTGGGTTTATCTATAATATGTTTATGTTCCCGCTTCTTTAATATTAACCTACGTATCCTTGCGTATCCCTTATATCGTGCGGAGTAGGAACCAACTTGGTGTTATAAGTCTTGGCTAGCGACCCAACCTTTTCTTTTTTAGATTCTGGAGCAGGATAACACAAAACTGATTCGTCCCAGAGGCACTTATCTGAGAGCCTGGCTCCGGGGCACGGCCGATGCTCTATTACACGTAATTGAATACCGCGCTTAAAGTGTTATTGCCTATAGGTTATATCTGTTGAGATATTAAAGACAAACTAGCCGCGTCAACAAAATGTCGTGTATAGACTTTCGCTTTAAGACTGGCTTCATCCACTTCAGTAAACACAGTAAGTACTTTTTGGACCATTCTATTCCGTAAAAAAGGATGACGAGCACTTTCAAAGTTCAATAGATTATAGTCTCTACTACCATAGACAGTCGATTACAAATGTATTTAAAGAAATATGGCGTTCACAATGCGTGCAGCAGCGGCAACATACCCCTCGCTGTAATAGCTTTTGTGATCTACTAGGTAACAAGATAGAGTTGATAATTAATTGAAATCTCTTGGTGGTTATCTTTTTTTAAGGTTGCCGTACCAAAATGGTAATTAAATAAATGAAAAGTAAGCTTTAAAAACCCGATTGCTTTTTTTATATTGTCGTCGATATACCAATATATGTTAATAATTGACATTTTGCCATCGTTGTTACTTAAATTTTAACAGTTTATCCTACCCAGGATGGTGAAAGGATTCAAACGGTACCAAATACATCTAAATCGGCTCGGCGTTTGGCAGTTATGGTGGAATAATGAATCGTACATATATATTCGTACATAAGGTCTGTTCATTCTTACTTGTCTTATATAGTAAACAACTTTCTAACCTCAAAATGAACCTTTTTTGGCTAAAACAGCTATTTTAAACAAAATAAAGCAATCACAGACAATACATTAGCCAAGTGATGTCCATGTATTTATTCAGTTTACTTTATTTACGATAAAAGAGCTGTTTTAGCCAAAAAAGATTCATTTTGAGGTTAGAAAGTTGTTTACTATATAGGTAAGACAAGTAAGAATGAACAGACCTTACATGAACCCTGAAAACATTACACTCCTTTTTTGGGCAGTCTTGTAAAAAGGAATCCTTTTGGTGAGTCTTCTCGCATCTGTTTTTAATAAAAACAATATGATATTATTTTTCTGAATACTTGAAAAGGGGTCTTCTTACAATGGGAGGTTGAAAAATGAAAGTCATTTGATTATAGCAAACGGGGTGTCATATGAAAGGGCTCAATCTGCAAATTTCAAAACTTTGGCGGCATTTAACTTCCATCGAAGACTCGTCTAAAATAAAAAACCGATCATGTGCGAGTCGGATACACGCACCGAGGGTTCCGAGGGGAATATAAAACGGAGGTTAAGACAATTAATTGAATTAAGAAGTTTTGATCACGCCTCCGATTTCACCCTGAAATAGAGACTGAAGAAATAACCACGTTCATTCCTCTCCAAAAGTTAGCAGTTAATTGGATTACCGAAATCATTGTGATTATTCGATCTGGGCGTCTTAGTTGTACACTTAGCTGAGCGGCGTTAGGGTAGGTGATTTGGAGGCGGATTACAAGGGGCTCTGGCGTCTTGAGACAACTTTGCGGTCGCACGGCCGCCGGAGGAAATTACAGGCACCGGTTGAATAAATCAACACTACCAATATAATGATCGACCACACCGTACCTACTCAAAATACGCTGACGTACCGTAAACACAGGTAACTAGCAATTTAAAAAAAAACTCTGTAGAAGTTAGAGGGTTTAGTCACTTTTCAATACTTTGGAGGACAATTTCTCCCAACAGGTTGAGACTGGACAGCTAAAAAAAATACGTGTCTGTTATTTTAGACTACTCTCTAGCATACGAGTATATCAAAATAAACCAAATCGGAGCCGGGCAGTTGGGTACAATCAAGGACTTTAATTGTTATGCCACTATGCAACCCTGTCGCATAACGTTAATCATTCATTTAAGCGTAATTTTTGTCATGTGGTTTGACGCTGTCATTATGACAGCGTTCCATAGTGGCATAGCAACTAAAGTCCTTGACTGTACCTTTCCTTATTAGATGTCATGTCAAGTAGTCTTGCACTATATCTATTACCAAGCAAAGTCTTAACCTATTATATGATTTAACATGGCGATTTTCTAAAAGACTGCCGAAAATTCGCTCGCGACCTATAAAAAAAAAATAACTAAGTTGCATATTTAAAAAACCAAGTCGGTTACTAATACTTCATAGGCCTCACTTTTATCTGGACCCTTTCTTATCGGGGGAAAAAAGGATTTTACGGTTTTTGCAACACAGGCTTTGTGGACGAAGTTCTGATCAGCACCTCCTTGACCCTTTCATTGCTTAATGGATTTAAAGTACTGACTCAATCAATACGTCTTAACTTAGGCCTATTTTTTAATACTTCTCTTTTGATTTTCGGTATGCCTATATTAACATATACGAATGGCGTCTCTACCTCTATCCCCTCGGAATAACGATGTATTTTGTTTATTATTATTCGCGCACTGTGACTACTCATTGTGCGGGTGATTCATTACATCCTAAGTATGAAAGTGTTAAAATAATTCATATACTTTGTAGTCAAACTGAGAACCCTTATACTCGTAGTCTCGCCATGTTCACTGTATGACGGAACTTTTTTGTTAGAGAATATTAAAAATATAGAGCTGAAATTAGGTGCAGTCGCATATGTACGAGTATATTAGCATTGAATACAAAATGTGATATACAGTGTGTGACATCCATAAGTAACGATAGCTTTTAGTGCTGCGAACCCTTTACAGAAGGAATTAAGTTAATAGCTCCAATAAATTTAGTGTATTTCATTTTTAAAAGTTCCATCGAGCAGCAATGTATGACATTAAGTCTAAGTTAATTGCAAGTTAATTAAGGGTTAATTGAGCTATTTATTGAGCATTGCGTGGCGAATTAGTTAGTATGAAAAAAAAGTACAACTTATGTTAACAATACCATGTGTATATGTTAATTAGGATGTGCATATGTTAATTAGGATGCATATTAACTATTGTGATGTCATACACTGTATTAGTTTCAAAAGTATTATTTATCAATGATCTTAGTTATGATCAAGCTTCAGTTAAACTGCGACTTACTACTTACATCCAACTAAGTACAGAATTCAACATTAATACATTTAAAAATTAAATCTAATCGTATTTAAATTAAAATTAAACTAAGCTACTCAAATATTAAATATATAAATAAAAATCACCACTATAAAAAGAACACCCCCTCTAGCAGGTCCGCTCGCGCCATGGTCCCCATGACACTGGCTGCATTACCTCTCTGCCCAATCCTTTGGGAGAGGTAAGCACCAGCTCTAGGATCTCCGGAGGATTCTATGAGCCGAGAGGACAGGGCCTTAATAAAGCTTTTCATATCAGCTGACCAAGGTCCCATGGTTTCCACTGCAAGCGCCACAAATTCGTAATTATTTAATAATGACGAATATTTGCGGCGCTTGAGTGTTTGGGCCTGATCAGCTGCTGCACCGGCCCGATTACGGGTTGACTGGACGTTAATACTTGTTTTTTTTTGCCATGAAATTCGTTGAAGGTGGCTTGCCAAACTAAAGCTCGTAAAGCTTATGTTAGCCAAATTAGCTCAATTAGTTTGGTGCTGACAAACTTAAGCACATTCGCTAGAATGCTCGAGTAAATGCTCAAGTCTATCACCTGTGGTGGTAGGACCTTGTGCGAGGTCCGTCCAGATCGCTACCACCATTCTATCCTTTAACCTACCGCCAAGCAGCAGTGTTCGCATTGTTGTGTTCTAGTGTGGGGATAAGACAACCGTTGAACTTACTAGGGTAGAGGCATTCCATCTTGGTCCTCAGGGTTCGCAACACATTTTGCAGTCTTAAGATTTTAATCTCGAGAATGCAAATGTCTATGGGTCACAAATCCCGCTTACCATGCAATAAAAAAAACCTTGAAGTATTTTCTTACACAGGGCACTTGCTTACGCGAAAATAGCTTCACTGAACGGCGGAATGTATATAGCTTTTATACATTTTGCCATCGGCCATAGTCGCTCGCGGCCGCCATCGTGGCTTAGATCCTTTGAACTACGCAACGGATATTAATGCTGTTTTCATCAATAGGTAGAGTAAAGTTTTTATGTATAATAAATTCTGGATTATATACAGTGTTACAGAACACTCACATAAACCGCAGCGAAGTGAGGGCGGGTCGCTAGTAATATTAAAAATGTGAAAATAACTTGGTCTGTTTCGCTTTCGCGGCCAAACCGCTAACCGATTTCGATGAAATTTGGAAAGAAGCTTGAACCCCGAGGCAGGTCATAAAGTACGTTTTATGTCAAAAAAATGGAGAGTTCCTGAAGGAAGAGCGATAAACGAATTCTACGCGGTCGAAGTCGTGGGAAACAGCTGGTGATATACCCATGTATATAGGTAGCTACATGTTACTTGAATTGGTAATCCTTTCACACCGATAATGTCAACGGAGACAACGTTTACAAAGGAAACGATTTTATAGTCGTCGGAATTGCCACAACGCAGTATATCTGTTTATCTCCCAAGTCGCAAACTTTTAACTTTATCGAGTTTGCAAGCTAACAAAGTAATTACAGTTTATATTTAAAAACTACTTTTAATGCTCAGATACTAGGTACTTAATCGTTTCTCACCTCCAAAGTTTATTGCATCTCCGTCTTAATCGGGACTCATCCGATCACGAGCAGCTTAAAGTTAAATTGACTTGGTAAATAAGTAAATAAAGTACAGATTTCTGTCTACCTGAGATCTTCAAACTTTAACGCTAATATTTTGCCTTACTGAACAATACAAAAATGAAATACAAAATTAAGTTGTCTATTAATCTGTGATTCTAATGCGTATAGCTGTACACATGAATACTTTGAAAATTAGCTAACGGCCAAATAATATTCATACATGCTCCAATAAGCACTAACATAATCAGAATCGGACAAAATTTTGTCATGTCTTTGATCCGAATAGGTAGATCTTAATTTCATATTGTAAAAGGAACAAAAAACCTATACGAGTCTAGAACACATGATACGTTCTAGTAAAATAATAGTAACTTTGCAACTTAATCGCGGAAAAACAGTCAAAAAAAGACCAGCACAATAGTCCAAGTTTCGTAGCAGTCATTCTCCGATTTTTAAGCTCTGTGTTAAGGCCGTCGACCTCGAATTTTATTACAGGCCTTGATTTATCTTGGTAGAGACTTAATAGAACCTACGAGTCATTAACTGCTTAATAATGATAGGGACTTATTTTGGATCTCTGACAATGGCAAAAGTGACAGCCAACTAGTGATTAGTGACCCGGACGAGCCAAATTCGTATTTAATTCCGACGGATTTGGCCTCAGTCGCCTCTGCCATTGTTCTAATTGGAGTGCCTTCAAAGATTACTTGCTGCCTCTACTAGTGATCTAACTACATTGGGGAAAAAATAAACCAGCCTTTTGCTACCTAAAACACAGGATGTAAAATAGCATTTCTAAGGCGGTGTAGAATTTAACGCGTATTAAAACTAATATTGAGAATTCCGGAGAATCATAATACCGAAAATATTAAAATTCAAAATTCTTATAATGGAGTGAAAAACTGAATTAAAGTTCTTATAAAACCGAACCATAGCAAACAAAATATGCAATACATACCAAATCAGCACCAGCACGATTATAGCTATGATATTATTTTAAATTATACAAATCATTACTTAACAAGACAACAATCACCACAACTTAGGATAGTATGGTGTTCCCGCCTGGTCGATATGTGGCATCTATCATGGCAGCTTATCTACTGCAAGTAAGTGTCGTCTTCACTTGAGACAATGCTATCTCCAAGTCAAACCAAAGTGCCCGTGGTGTATACTTATTGGATAAACTCTTGTATGTGGAGTAAAAATGTTCTGAAGTCTCTAAAGCATGGAAATCTACTTAAAAACCTATTCACAAGTCATGCATTCCGTGTATTCTAGTTATTCCTTTTATTGGTGTCAACAATATTTTCTATTTCTATTTCTATTTTCTATGTAGCTAAATTCATTTGGTCTATTGTTTCCACATGTGTGTGTAGCTAGACATATACGAGTGTATCGCACAGCCTAGGCACCGTATGTCCTTTACCACTACACCTGGTAACCATTATTTCAAGTGATCTATCACTACATCACTACATATTATAAAACAAAGTCCCCAGCCGCGTCTGTCTGTTTGTATGTTCGAAACCGAAGTGAAGCGAGGGCGGGTCGTTAGTATAAAATAAGAAACTGACTGGCTGATCGATCGACGCACAGCCGAAACCACTGTTAACTTGAAATTTAGAGGAAATATTTGTTGGATATTCTAGGAGTGCACTAAGAAGGGATTTATGAAAATTATGCCCTAAGGGGATAAAATATCCCTTAAGCGTAGTAGAGTAGAGTATCGGGAAACTACCTAATTCTAGGCGAACGAAGTCGCGGGCGTCCTCTAGTTCACTTATAATCACCTACGTTAATAATATAAGTTATCGAGTGCTTTCTTACTCTTAATCAGGTTTCTAAATATTCTTACAAATGTTGACACCGTTCTGTGGCTATGTATAATATTAAACTTAATCTGGCAACATGGAGTGGGTAAAAATCCATTCATCCCAAACCACTAACCTTTAGGTAAGTTAAATAAAAGCTTGTTAAAAGCATCAGCCTAAAATATTTTTAAAAACGAGGCGGCCTAAAACTGAACAAGGTAACGAACAAAGGCCGAGTGCTTTAATTACTCAAATTGATGGCTGACCTGCCACGCGCAATTTAGCATAGTGTATCTTTTATATTGCTTGTTAATCTCTTTCGTTCAAATTGTCTAATCAAACAATCATTGTTAACACACGTTATGAATATTAAATGACGTTTGCGTTTAAATTGTCTTTTTGGTTGCTTCGAACCGTCTATTATTGTTTAAATTGTAACAACATTGTCAAAGGGCTCTTGAAGTTATTCTACAACATTACATGCCTCGTAAAGATATGAAAAAAAGGAATATAATAAAAGTTAGTACATTCATAGTACATATTTATAAAAGTTCATCCTCCAAGAAACAGTAGCAGTGACATACAGAACAGGCGGACAACTAACTGAAGACTTCCTAGTTTTACTATGAACCCCTCAAAATGAACAAATTAATCTTAAAAAAATAACTTGAAAGGCGTATGATGTTTTAGACTCTCCAGGGTTTCCACGTGCCCGCGGCGGATTCTGTAACAACATGTTTTTGAATCTGGATTGCTTTTACAATATTAATTTTCCACCAGCTCGCTTATCAGGATTAATTAAAATACTCTGCACCTTATAGGCAAATGCAATTTTCAAAGCTTCCCAGATTAATTTCTTTCTCATTGTTTTGCTTTGAACAAGTTATTATGTTAGCTTTATAACTAATCTTGTCTTGTCAGACAAGAGAAAATTTATTTGTTAAGAAAATCAAATTTCTTAGAGTATTTCCACCCATATTTACTTAGGATTTTAGCATAGTCTTGGCACAATCTCCTCATTTAATTTTCTACCTTTCTTTTTGAGTAGGTATTTTTACCCAAATAACTAGGGTGCCATCTAAATATTTCGCATATTTTTTTATGTCCGAAACGTATTCGGCACAACAAGTTTCGCATAATTTATTTACACCGAATCTTAGACTTGTCGAAATTCTATTTGGCATAAATCTATATTATCCGAATGATTGTTGTTTAGCATATCTGTAATTTAGCAGAATTTTGATAGCCCGAAATCCTGTCCGAATTTATATCCGAAACAACAAAAGCACTATTTCTTGATTAGTGTAATGGTAAATGAAAAAATACCTCAAATTATGCATAGTTGCGTTACGTTAGGTAAGGGTTAGGACAATTTGAAAAAAGAAATAGTTTTAGGTTAGGTTAGAGTTGTATCCAGGCGCGAAGCGGAGCCCCGTCGACACCGCCCTAGGAAGCGGTACATAAGGCGACTCTCCACGCTTAGGTCATTATTAGGTTATGTTAATATTAAATAATTATGTAATAAATAAATCGAAAATATTGACTACAGGAAACTCAATTAATTAATTAGGCGAAATAAGCTTATGCGAAAACTAACTTTCTGCGAAAAAAATATATGCGTAAGTCATTTTCTGCTTCATTCATCATCATCATCATGGTGGCCTTTTGGTGATTCACTCTTGGCGATCTTGTGCCCGTCTCACCCAGTCTTGACCTCCGTGCCGTTGAATGTCGTCCATCCAGCGCTGCGGTGGTCTGCCGCGGCCTCTACTATCGACTCTGGGTCTCCATTCAAGGATTCGCCTTGTCCAGCGACTCTCGTCCATTCTCGCAATGTGTCCCGCCCATGTCCACTTTTTCTTTGCTCTAACAGCCATGAAGTCATTCACTTTGGTCTTACTTGGGATCCATTCGTTACGTTTCCAGCCTCGGAGGGTGATCCAAAGCATAGCTCTCTCCATACCCCTCTGTGCGACTCGGCACTTCTCGGCTGACTTCTGCGTAAGAGTCATAGTCTCTGTACCTTAGGTAAGCATGCGGGCATGACACACTGCTCGAAGACTTTCACTTTGAGGCGCAGGGATATTTTGCCACGTGGACTTTATTTATTGGCGCCGAACGCAGCCCACGCCTGCGCGATCCGTCTCTCCACTTCCGCTACCTGGTTCTCAAATCCTAGTGTAACCTTATACCCAAATATATGTACTCGGTCACTTTCTCTACTGGAAGCTAGTAATCTGTGATTTCGGGAATGTTGGTCATAATCTTGGTTTTCCCAGTGTTCATTTTGTGCCACATTACTATTCGAAATTCAGAAAATATGCGTAAAACCAATTCGGCTACAATTGGATATGCGTAATAGAATTCGGCGACATCAAATTATGCGAGAAAAGTTTCTGCACAAATACAATTCGGCTTAAACAAATTATGCAATATTGAAATATGACTAAAAAAATATATGCGTAAACAGGGGGAACCAAATAACAAATTTAACATAATATTATATTCTATTTCTATTTCTAATACAATGCACTTCTAACGACTCAAGACGAAACTGCAGCCATTATAACCATAGCAATTCAAAATGAGAGACGTGTCGTGTTCGTGACATTAAACAGTCAACTCTTCACATAGCGCGACTGGAAAAGGAAAAAAAAGTCAAGAGTTTATATTCAAAAGCAAACTTGTAATCCTCTTTCACCTCACTAGCTTTTTTCGCGAACTTTTAATACATTTTAAGTAAAATGTGGTCTACATCTTTCCCTAAGGTGAAAAAATATCTTTCATCTAAATTACAAAAACATTGAAGGGGCGATTTAGCTGCCAAAAGTTTGCAAACATTGGAAAAGTTTTGCTACTTACCAATATACAATATTCACTAATAAAGATGTTTCGATGTATGTCTATTTTGCACATTAAATGTTAACAGTATGTAAATCAAATTTGGTACGTAAATTAGAGCATTTTCGATATTACGATAGGTACGTGTTTTGCAAAGAGTGCCAAAACAAGAAAACAAAGTAACCAAACAATTCAAATCTGTTAATTTACGAATACAGGATTATGCTAAATAGCACATTATTGTAGAGGCCCGGAAACCAGGGGATTGCCTGACGGTGTGATTAACCGAGTCTGCAATCACCGTTTCTGTGTAGGCAAAGTAATGTGAGCAAATGATACAAATACATTTAGCAAAAGCAGGCAAGCACGCAAGCAAGATTAAGTAATGATAGTATTTATTTTTCTTTACCATATAGAAAGACTTTTAAAAACAATCACACACCGCGTAAAAAACAAAGTACCTAATGTTAGCCTATAGATGGGCTATAGTATAAGGCTAAGTTAAAGCGAGGGACTAACTATAAACTTATTATTCGTGGAAGAAGTCGCGAGCTAGTTTATATTATCGGCAAACATTAATAGGGGTAGTAATGCTACAAGTATGCGGTTTATCTCTGGAAATTTGGCCTAGACCTACGTCGAGGGAGATCTGACAGTGAGTGGCGTGTAAAGTTCTCGACGCTGTCGGACCTTTCTAGACTAATTTGAATTAATCCATTTATCTTTTACGTTTTTTGCTTTATCCTCGCGAACATTATAGAGGTATACTACTAGCTGCTGCCCGCGACTTCGTCCGAGTTGATTTAAATTATTGTTATTCCCATGGGAACTTTTAAATTTTCCGGGACGAAAACTAGCCATGTGTTTGTTCATTTCATAGAACATACCACTTCGCAGAATTTTCATTTCATAGAATGCTATTTTCTGCTGAACCCGTGTCGATTTCAGGTTATATTAAATATGATTCACGTAGGTTAGGTTAGTCTTGTAACCATGACAAGGGTCAGCAGAAAATAGCTTTCTATAAAACGAAAATTCTGCGAAATGATATTATCTATGAAATGAGTGTCAGTGAAGCAAGGGTAAACCGCTATTCCAGGCTATAATCTATCTCTGTGCCAAATTTCATCCGTGAAGCCGTTCTGAGGGCCCTGCCAAGATGCATTGCGCCAACTAGCGTTTCTATTCGTTTCGTTTTTAAGCTAATCGGCGTCACCGGTAGATCACGTGACTTCTCCTGTCACGTCATCTACCAGTGACGCGATTGGTTTAAAAACGAATCGAATAGAAAAGCTAGTTACCGTAATGCATCTTGGCAGGGCCCTCTGGTGGGATTGAGTAGCAAAGATCCAAACTTTCAGATTTATAATATTAGTAAGATTCCAGGGAGTTGTGCGACGCCCGAGTTGAAACCAAGTTTTGTTTTCTGTCTGTTTCCCAAAACATCCGTGCCAAAATAACAGTTTATTTAAATTACCGTAGGCCAAAAGATCCGTTTCTCACCGCATCAGTATGTCAAAACACCCGATTTTCATAGCATCCGTATGCCAAAAGATTCGTCTTTGATGACACCGTATGCTCAAAAGATCCGTTTCTCATCGCATCAGTATATCTCAATCAATTAGTTGTTAAGTAGGTGCATGCAGAATGTAAAAGTGAGTGCAATAATTGCCAATAAACTTAGGTTTGGAAAATTGTTAAATTAAAAATGTACTACACTGTTTTTGGAATAAACAAATAAATAAATAAACATTTGTGACGATTCACAGCAAAAGGAACCACGCTAAGGATACGGAGTTATTGGTAGTACCTATCTAAAACGGAATACTACTCGTGTAAGGTATTTGACAATCCATTGACGAAAGAATAATAAATAAAAAAAACAGGGGACAATGTTACACCAATTGACCTAGTCCCAAACTAAGTTCTAGTATTATGGGTACTAGACAACGACATTAATACTTATAAAGAGAAATATATACTTAAATATACATAGAAAACATCGATGACTCGAAAACAAATATTCGCGGTCATCACACAAATATCTGCCCTTACCGGGATTTGAACCCAGGACCGCTAGCTTCGTAGACATGGGTCTCAACCAACTAGGCCAACGCGTCGTCAAAACACCCGTTAACTAACTTTCTCCGCATCTCAATCGGTCCATCCTTTTGGAAGCTACGACAGACACACAGTTACACAGACACACAGATATACACTTTAAAATTCGTGTCAGAGGTTAAAAGCATGACCCTTCTTCGCCGTAGTGGGGTAAAAGGAGCAATAGCTCGGAGCCACAGCAATTGATTGGTTTCACACCCCACTGGCCTGCACGCTACATAGCACACGGCCGCCGGCCGGTTTCATAACAATGACCGGCGACGAATAACGCGGAAATATTACATTTTGGTCCATCAATTTAACACGACATCCCGCGCGAAATACGCTTAGAAATATTAGAATGTGCAAAACACGAACGAGTGCGTGTTCTGTACCACCATCGTATTAAGTATGTTTACTGCGATCCGCCTTCGTTTCCCTTTGGTTTATGATTTTCTGTAACCCATGGATGAAAACCGCATTAAAACCCGTTGCGTTGTTTGAAAGATCTAAGCGTACAAAGAGAGAGAGGGATGAACCGACTTTGTTTTATATAGAGTGGGCCAGAAATATTTGTATTTTTACTAGCTTTGCTCTTGTTAATTTGCAAAATTTTTTGGCCCCACCCTATAGTATGTAAAAAAACGATGTAAAAGTGTATTTCTTTGTTTGTCGTCGTTTTGTGCAGCAACGGAGCAACGGATTAATGTGTTTTTTTCATAAGTTCTTGCACACATTATATGAAAGTGCTTAATAAAATCATTTTTCCCGGGGCAATAGCGGTAAATGACTTCAACAATGAGTTGTGGGCATAAGTGAGTTAAAGAGTTAATTAATAAAGTATCTTGCTAGATACGAGTAGTAAAGATGTTGAGATGTTTGTCTCTCAACAACGCATTCATAGTAGTATCGCATTTTTTACGTATTGTTTTTCCTTTTTTTTTGTGTTTGTTATATATTTCACCTAAAAAGTTAGTAGTCGCTTTGAAAATACAAGTTTTTTTATTAAATAATGTATTGTGTATTCAGTTACTGACTTTCGGGTGCTCTAATATGCGTTAAATAATGGTAGGGCTCACAGATATTAGAAATGTAGAGGCTTCACGCGCCAAAAGATTTACTTGCTATTATATAATTCACATTTTGCCCCGGAAAATTAGGTACTTCCTCAGGGAATTATAATAAATCAGACGATACATTGTTCATTCAACAACTTTGTCTACGTAGTAAAAAAAGTTTTCTCTTGACCAAGGTAGCATTTTATCTCAAAAATTGGCACAGTTAATTATGATTTCGAAATCATGCAACAAATGCTACTTACTACTACTCATAAAAGCACTACAAACCTGTTTTAATTAAAGTGTGCTTTGTTACTTTCTATCATATGCAAATATTACAATGACAGATAAGGACAAAGCATTTTTGCATAATTTAGTTATTATGCGCTTATGAATAATATGAGCAAAAAAATAAAGTTACATCCAAACGATCTAATTTCAGTAAAATTTCGCATCCACGCCAAAATACTCAGAGTTTGAATTAACAGTTCTGATCGATGTAAAAAGGCGTCATTTGATGCAATTTGACCAATACAGGTAAGACATTGCAATAAACGGTTAGGTAGTAGAGTATTTATTCGAAATTTCAACAGAGAAGATGGGTATAGGCTATCGACTACGTGGAATCCAGTCATCAGCAAATGTAAGCGAGGAAGTATGTCTTCGGATAAATCGTCGAATGTTGTGAGTGTTGTGTGTTGGAATGATGACATTCCGAATAAAAACAAGACCAAGTGCAGGTTGGTCGAAAAGCTCGCACAATAAGCAGACGAACACCCTCCACTTCAGTCTTCTCGTGACCACGGCTGTTGTAACACAGTCGAAACGTCGAGGTAAATATTTTATTTTCTTACGCGATTCGATTTATAGTTTTAGTATGTGTGAAAATCGTTTTAGTCGCAAGCAAGGTATTTAGTTTAATATGAGCCCAGTGCCTTCTATTCAAGTTTTTGCAGAGGGATATTATATTGGCGTGCATTCGGCAATAACCGAAGCCTAATTTAAGAACCGAATCCCATTCTATGTGCTCATGGACAGCTGGGGCCCTAGCCAAGATGCATTACGCTAACTAGCGTTTCTATTCGTGTCGTTTTTAAACCAATCACGTCACTGGTAGATGACGTGATACCAAGAGTCACGTGATCTATCAGTGACGCGATTAGGTTAAAAACGAATAGAATAGAAACGTTAGTTAGCGTAATACATCTTGGCTAGTACCTCGGATACGTCTTAGGACATCTTTATTACAATTTCCACATATTGGGGTTAACTATTCGTCTTCTTCTTCTCCTTTTTTACTCTAATGGCTTTCGCTTAACGTCAAAGTCAACTTTGTTTTTAATGATATTGACTTTTTATAACTATTATACAAGCTTCTAACGACCGACCTAAAAATAAGCATATATCTAAAAATAAAACTCAAACAAACTCAAACTCACAACATTTATTTGACTAAAACACACAGCAACACAACAAATAATTCTATTTCATCTACAAACAAAACTTTGTACTTACTTTGTTTTGATAATTTGTATTAAGAAGAACTTACAAAGTTATTTAATAATTGTATTTACTGACGCGTTAATATAACTTTTTCTAGTAAAACGGAATTTTAGCATTGTTTGTGTGTTTTTAAAATATAAACTTTCGTTAGTAAAGCCTTAAATTAAATTTGAGCAGAACTGAAAGTTTAACGATAAACGAGAAACTTTGCCGACTAAAAAGTTGAGCACAGGTAGACATACATACCTGGAGTAGACAGGTTCTTTTACGAGTAAACTCAAGATTTCGCAGTAGACTAATTTATTAGCAGGTTTCGCCTACTTAAAAAAAACTTGTTTTACCCGTGACTGTGTCTGCGTTTAAATCGTTTATCGCTTTTTCCTGGGGAACTGTCAAATTTATTCATCAATCATCCCTATAAAATTACTACACAATAAAACACTGATACTAATAGGTAACTGCTATATACTTTACATTTCATACTTTACCATAAAACGTTCGGGATAAAACAATAGGTACTAAGCCACCATATTTCTTCAGATACAGCAGTTTGGGCGTGAAGTGGTAAACAGACATGTTAATATTTAGGTTTATAGTATTAGAAGAGTTTCAGAAATAGGACTGACAAAACAATAACAATATCATGAGATGTTTTCTGTTCGGTCAAGCGAAAAAAATGGGAATCGTTGAGAAGTTCTCTAAATGCGTTTACACATACATACATTGAATCACGCCTGTTTCCCAGTTCACCGTTAGTACAAATTTCTTTTTTTTTCTTGAAATATGTAGAAACACCTTAAAGAAAAATTGCTTCGCGTTCGCTAATGCTGATACTATTTTTTTTAAAGCTTTTTATACTAACGGTTACCCAATAAGTTCTGTATTTCGTAAGGCCAATTTGTGCGGTGTCAAAAATGCAGTAAATTGCTCTTCATGGTTGTCGAGGGGTTTCAACATATCAGGAGCGAATCCGCGTTCACATTTTTTGGAAATTCGTTAACGCTTGAATCTTTTTGTCCGACCACCCTATTTTTTTGAGTGTTGTGACCTTCTGTAGGCCAAACGCCACAGATTTTAAAGTGTGGGTATCATCGGATTGGTATTCACCCATGAATGTAGTATATTTACATTATATGTTGACGACGCGCTGGCCTAGTTGGTAGTGACCCTGCCTACGAAGCTAGCGGTCCTGGGTTCAAATCCCGGTAAGGGCAGATATTTGTGTGATGAGTGCGAATATTTGTTCCTGAGTCATGGATGTTTTCTATGTATTTAAGTATTTATTTCTCTATGTATGTATTTATATCGTTGTCTAGTACCCATAGTACAAGCCTAGAGCTTAGTTTGGGACTAGGTCAATTGGTGTGACATTGTCCCCTAAAAAAAAAAAAAACCTCATTAGTCTTGATGCTGTAGGCGTAGTCGAGTTTCCTAAGCGAGTTATTTGTTAAATTTGTTTGCTCTGCTATGTATCTACGTATAATCAACTAATACTACTAATCGATTAAACTACTGTACTTATGAGTAAAAATGATTACCTACGAAACATGAAGGTTGGACATCGACTTCGTTGAGTCCTTATTAAAAATAACACAGTCACGAAAAATACAAAAAAATCTCTCTTTATATGAAACAACGAATAAGCATGCCCATACAAATGCGAATCATTATAAATAAAAGACTGTCATTAAATCCAGAGCGAAGCGAGCGGGAAGATGTCATTGAGATTTATTTTATTACGCGTTTACCATCTATTTTACGCAAATAAATTCCGCCACGACACAATTCTGAGGATTGTAGATTGCACAGTTAGTTATTAAATTATTCTTGATCATTTTAATGACATATAGTGCTGGACATAGGCCGTTCCTAAGATCACGACAATAATTAGTCCAGGCTACCCTTGGATTGCAGAATCCTACTACCTTCACCAGTTCATGGGTCCACCTGTGTAGGGTTATCCTCGCCGCGACATCCAGTACGTGTTTGCCATTGGATAAATCTTTGGTCCCATCGGGTATCTATTCTACATGCAATGCGCCGTATGGGTCGATTTTTGAGAAGCGAGTTCTTTAAAGTAGAAAATAAAACGCATGCGAAGGAATGTCGCAACCAACCCCTCACTTCAAAAACGATTTAAACTTGTCACTTTCATTTTCTAACAAAATTTTCAAATGTTTGAATGTCAAAAATTTACCCGCAACATATTTCTACACAGCTCTAGCAATTTTGATGGTTAGATTTATCTAACATACAATTAAATATTTCAAACTTATTATTATAATATAAATACATTTTCCTGGTTCCAGTTCGGGTCCCGCGATCACATGAGAGGCGAATCATCGCGGTGGCTGGCCACAATTACCCCACACAATCCCGAAGACCGGCAAATCGGTAAGTGGGTTTGCTTCAGCGACGACCCTAATTGACGCGTCTACGACAATTTTAGATTTACTGCTCGGATCGTGTAGTAGATTAGGGTTGGCACCGTTTTCAGCGGAAATGATTTCTGTTATGTATTTCTGGACTGAGTGTCGTCAATTTTAATATAATAAGCATAATAGGATAATTATTATTTACTGAAAACTATTATGAGTCTCACGGACTGGTCCCAATCTTTTTTACAACTCGGACTTAAGAATAAGTCACGTTTTTGTTGAAAGCTTATGAACGAATATACGAGGTTAAAATTTGGAAACATGTCCTAATGTTTTGTTTCCCATTTAGTTGTTGCTAATTATTTGTTCTTTAGTAGTTAAAGTTTAACATAAACTTCGAAGCGTAAAACGACGCTGACTCTGTGTATTCATATTCATAATCATTTATTTGTTTAAATATGTTCACATGTTTAAGTATAAATATAGGCATGCATGTATTTGACTTTAGTGGTGGTAGGACCTTGTGCAGGGTCCGTCCGGATCGCTAACACCATCTTATCCATTAAACCACCGCCAAGCAGTAGTGTTCGCATTGGTGTGTTCCGGTGTGGGGATAAGACAACCAGTGAAATTACTAGCATAGAGGCATTTCATCTTAGTCCTCAAGGTTGGCAACGCGTTTGAAGTCTTAGGATTGCAGTTTTGAGATTGTAGTCTTGAGATTTCAAATGTCTATGGGTCTCACATCCCACTTACCATCAGGTGGTCTAAGTTCTCGCGTGCCTTCTCCTTGCCATAAAAAAAAATCTATTGAGTAATAGTTATAGAAACCAATAAATATATGTATGTATAAGATAAGCTTATATTACGGACAATGTAATGTGAGTAAATACTCCCAAAGTGAGAGAAAGAAAAGAAGGTAAATTAAATAAAACAATATTACTGCTCATATTGCTTATCCAAGTTCCTAGGGGATTACTGATATGGGTTCATTTGATAAAATAAGAGTGATTACTTATATTTTTATTGAATTGGACAAATATCTTCATACTACGATCTAATTACACACGTCAAAGACTTACGTATGATACTACATCAGCTCAACTTAAATTGTGAATAAGCTATTGTATTCGAAACGAACACGATATTTATTGGCCATAGATTTCGAATTCAAAACAATAAAATGCCTGTAACCGTCGTACGTCGTGTTTAAAGTCTTATGGCAACTACGGCGTCATCTCCCTGTATACGTAGCACCGTAGCGCGGAGCCTCGGTCGTAGCAGTCGTAGGCTGTTGGCGTGGCGCACGGTCGGTACCAGTGCTACGCGCCGGCCCCGCGACTCGCACGGACCGTTAACCGTGTTTTACGAACGTGATAAACATTTTTACTACTAAAATCGACTCAGTAAAAATCTATACGGATTATAAACAACATTATCGTGCTGCTCAATTATTTAACGGCTGTATATCTGTATCAACGACACTATGAATTCCTTACTATATGAATAATGTATTTTATTATTAAGTGATCAGTGCCAAATTAATAAAATGAGTTACGTGTGTGAAGAGTCTGGTTTAGCTTTCCCAAAAGTTTTTAGACGGTTATTTTGGGTGACGATTGCATTTTTTATCAAAGGTAAGTCTACTTTAACTTAGGAAGTTTATTGCTTTTGACGTTTATAATAAGACATTTCCAGAATAGACTTGGACAAATACTTATTTTAAGGGCCATTAATTTACGTCATTTTAAGTTTCTTATCCGTAAAAATTAAAAATAACAACCATTAGCTAGCTTTAACTAAGAGTGTTGTATTATTTTTAAAGTAAAAAGTATTTGGCAGCAGCAAAAAACGCCGAGGCTTCTGTTTATGATATCCGAAAATCTTGTCAACTTACTTGGAATCATTTCGTAGGTTTGCATAAATGTACAAATAAAAAAAGAATTTGACAATTTTTATTGCGATTATAGTTTACATTTAACTATGGATGTTTCGAGATCTTAAAATAGGCCTCGTGTTCTCGAAAAGACTCTTTAAGAGGAGAGAAACGTCTTCCCGGAAGCAATAAAAGATGAAATTAGTTTCATCTCAATGTACGTCTAGGTATATATTAATCATTTTGTTGATATATTCTTTGAATGTTGATATTATATTCCCAGGATTATTAACATTTTTATCCATTGCTATTACGTACCTAATATATCACCAAATATTGACCCAAAATGCTTAGTTGTTTTGTACTTATGGGAATAAGGAGTACAAAAATTTCAAATCGGTAATATAGAGTTAATCTTCGGACAAGACCATTATTGTGCAAATCATCAAACTCCAGCAGAAGGTCATTTTTTCAATCATTAAATACACTAATACTTAAAAGTAACTTACGTGCATTACAAGGTAAGTTTTTTTTTTAACTAACACAAATAAAATAATTACAAATGTAAGGTCATATATTCATTCATTAAATTAAAAATAGTGACTAGGAGAACAACATGACGAGGTACCTACGTCAGGAACGATAATTAAAGTATCTAACTGGAAAACAGGTCCTTGCAAGCGTGAACAGACCGGACCCTACAGATAGCAGCCGTTCACGAGTATGACGCGTATCTCAGCCATCGCCTTCCTTAACCATGTGTTCGGGTAGGTGGCGACCCGATCAACGGCGCCGCCGTAAGCAAATACTTTCGGATGAGCATGACATGATCATGTTGCCGGAAAAAAGATAACCATAAAAAAGTAGCTGTCCGGCGAGAAACATCATAATGTGTTGTCATTTCTAGTATCTTGTGCTCACAAGAACTAATAAAAATAACATAAACAAATGAAAAAAACTGCCTACAATGTATTTATGTCATCATGGCCTCAAGGCATTTTGCAGTAAGCACTGCTCAGTGCTCAGCTATTATTTGATGAATTGAGTAACAATTGCGAACAAGAAATAAAAGGTTAATCCATCTTAAGAATGTACAATTGACAGTAGATGTGTGAGAAACGTAAGGTCGATCCCAAGCCATTCTAAAAAACATTTGACAGCGGGTGTGATACGTAAGGTCAACCGTAGCTATCCTACTACACAGGTGACACAGGGGTGCGAACCGTTAGTTTAATTTCAGGTCATACTTCACGTACACACACATTTAGGTTAATCAACAGCCGCTCACTGATACTTTCAAACATTCGACAACGGCGTGTGAAAGGCAAGTTTGATTTTATTTTAAGACATCTTGTGATATACGCATTTGACAGTAGGAATGAGGATCGTAAGAATAAGAACAATCAAAAACCAGTCGCTCCAATGATACACAAAAAAGCGTGGGCGGTCAATCCGAAGCGATCCTCGCTCGCGTCGCTCGTTGGCTCCGATTTAATCTTTAAATAAAACGATGCTCGGTTTAGCAAGCTTCATACGGGCTCTAGGTAGGATATAGTTAGGTATAGTCAGGCGACCAACATTATACAAAGACAAACTTTATGTTAAAATTAAGGTTTTTTTGCAAGTAGCTCTATATACATGCTTTTGCATAATAAATACGTTAGGGCGACTGTACACTAGTTACAAGGACTTTTAGTGTCCGGCAGTTTTTAAGGTTAGGTACGCCATAAATACTAAGCAAGCCTGAGCACTAGTTTGTGCAAAATCGAACTGCCGAACATTAAAATTCCTTGTTGTGCATAATCGCCCCTTATGTACAGTCACGCCCCGGGTAACATTGAATACTCTGGTAACAATTAACGGCCTCGAAAATAATTTCAAGCATTAAAGTATTTGTAATTAATAAAAAAAGTTGTAAAAAAAGTTTGCAAAGCTATTTTTAAGCCCGTGTAATGCTACCTGACTATTCAAAGTTACCCGGTGTGTCTGTGCTAAAACCAAACCAATATAAGATGTGTAAATAGATAAACAATCACCCACAGTATGATTCAGAGTGTAGAAGCTTTACCATGAAACTCATTTTGTTACACATTATTTAATAGCACAACATGTATGTACAATTTTGTTTAATAACAGCTACCCCGCAAGAAGGATTACGTTACATTAGGGCCGCGAAGGGTATCATCACGAACCACACCGCGACATGAAAAGATGCCTTTGGCGGCTTCATCAAAATATTCCCAAAATTAATGTTGAATCCTATGAGTAATAAGAATTAAATTGGATGGTTAATCCAGTGTGGCGGTTTCAAATATTTTATTTGTATATTTCGAAATGTGTGATTTATTTATTCATGTAAAAAAAGCAAACTTAAAAAAACCCGACTGTTTCTTTAAATCGTTATAAACCCTAAATGATTATTCAAAATGAAAAATGATGAAAGCAACCTAAAGATGATTTTTATGTACCTATTCAATAGTACCCCATTTGTTATGATAATGACATTTGTTATGAACTATGGTCCGTCGATTATTTTTTTGTTCTTTTTTACAATATGGTGTCTGGTCGCCGCCATATATTGAATTTTGATTACTGTTATAATTTAATGACACTCACAAGATTAAGAAAAATCGATTGACATAAGAATCATCAAAATCGGTCCACGCGTTTATTTTTTAGAGCGCCACAAAGGAACAAACATACATTCATATAAGCTGATAAACACATTACCCTTTTCCTTTGGCAGTCGGGTAAAAAGAACTCTTCCGTGTCTGGCTGACTGACTGACTGACAGAAAACTCACAGCCTAAATCGCTGAACGTACTTGAAATTTAGAAGAAATATTCCTTGAGTACTCTAGGGGCACACGAAGAAATAAATTTTCGAAAATGAACACCCATCGGGAAGGAATAGGGTGAGTAGCGGAAAACTAATTCAACCAGTACAAGAAGTTGCGGTCCTCTAGTACGTCGACTACAAAGAGATTTAACCGCTTTTTCACCTTATTGCATAGTAATAAGGTCTAAAAGTGGATACATCTACATGTAGTCTACTGTACAAAGTAAATGAAGAGGTTTTTTTTAAATGACCCTTTGCTGTAGACAATTACTCTATGCAGCACGGATGAGCCATCTCTGCAGAGGGTATGTCACCCATTCAGAGAAACGTCGGTGTTTAATGGTATCAATTTACCTACGCCTTGTAGCCGGTGAGAATACCGGAGGCTGAACTGAAGCTCTATTCTACTTGGTAGAACCGTATTGTTTTTGACATGTTTTATATTTGGCCGCGATATATCACTTCTGAAAGTATAGGGTTCGCCATTAAATTGGGGGTTTTCATCAAATTAAAACTTATGTTAAGTTCTTAACTGCTTCTTAATTAAGGTCAAATAAAGACATCAACATCTTCCTTATCCGTGTGCTTTAAAGGGCCTTTACTTTCACTTTTAGTTAATTTAATCATTTTGTTTTTGATACTAGTACCATACCAATCATTTTAAAACTATAGTTTACTTCAAACTGTCAAAACTATAGTTATAAAATGATTGGCCGCCTTTACTGTCAATCAATATGACTAGGTATTGGTTTACCTTTGAATCACCGACACTCATTTCACCGAATTTTCATTTCATCGAAAGCTAATTTCTACTGAAAACTTATTGTTTTTAGGTTATCTTAAGCATGGGTTGAGTAGGTTAGGTTAGGTTAGACCTGTGACCACCAAAAAGTTATAACTCCTGTACGTGGAAATGCCTGTTCGATGAAATGAAAATTCGATGAAATGAAAATTCGGTGAAATGAGTGTCGGTGATTCAAAGGTAAACCAATACCTAGTCATATTGATTGACAGTAATGGCGGCCGAGTTAAAAACAGTACCATAACACGTCAGAGGCAATATAGTTGTACGTTGTTGAGTAGAGGCGCTGGGCCTCTATTCTAGGCCGCCATTACTGTCAAGGCCCTTATTAATAAACTGATCTCGACTTAAATGCCAGTCTCAAGATGCGTTAAAAATTACAGTTCTCTATGGCTTGATGTTTATTTTGCCGTATCTTGTGACGGGTATCTCGGCCAAGATGAGTTTATTAATACGGCCCTAAAAGCTATCATAACGTTAAGAATAAAATAACATTTCGAAGGCGATAAGGTTTTTTCAAATCAAATCAAATCAAATCATTTATTTGCTATCATGTTACATAGAAGGTACCTACCTACTTATTACTAAGATACACTCGTAACGTAAGACATGAACCCTGGTAGGGTATAGCAAAAGGTTACATAATATATTTGCTTTTACACACACACACATATCATATATGTTTTGCCAAGTATAAATAAATAAATACCTATCAAGGGACAACCTCACACAAATTGACCTAGTCCCAAACTAAGCTCTTGGCTTGTACTATGGGTACTAGACAACGATTTAAATACTTATGTAGAGAAATAAATACTTATATACAAGGAAAACATCCAAGACTCAGAAACTGATGCTCGTGCTCATCACACAAGTATCTGCCCTTACCGGGATTTGAACCCAGGGCCGCTAGCTTCATAGGCAGTCACTACCAACTAGGCCAGCGCGTCGTCAGTATAATAGAGTCCTTGCCTCTTTCCAGCTGCCATATTTTATAATACTAAAATATATTTTTGACGCGACATTTAACTGTAATTGGATGTTTACCTAAAATTTTTACTATAACAGAGAAAACATAAAATAAAGCCCACCTGGGACACTTCTGCTATGAATGAGTACTAGCATGCTGATGTTCCGAGAGTGGCAGCGTGCCTTTTTACTATTCTTGCGCGAAAGGGTCGTCAGCCACACTATAAAAGCGAACAAGCCGCAATTTTGGTAGCGCTACATAGCATGTTCTTGGTCTCGGTACGTGTGCGACATGATAATATATTGGTATATTGGTGCCATATTATTTATGTTTTCCAAGGAGCTTGCGTCAAATAGATTTTCGGTCCAAATCAAGGCTACAGTAGTTTGTTGTTAATTTAAAAAAAAAAAACAGTTTGAAGTAAAATATAGTCATGTTAAAATGACAATGATTGAGGCCAACTATATTTCCTAGTGCTAGTATACTTGTTATACCTACATATAACTTGCTAAACGATTGGTCAACGAAACGGGTGACCAAAGAGCTATTCAGCAAAGAAATGAAGCCACAGTCTTTAGAACTCTGCCACACGAGGGCTTTGTAATATTAAAATACAAATAAAGTTATACATCACACGTAACACATACTAATTTGCCTCTAATATTCTTTGGTTAATTAGATTACGGTGGAAGCTCGGGTTAAATTCGTGAAGGCGTTTCAAAATTGAAACGTTACTTTGATTATTGGGAAAGGAATTTGATACTCCACAACTTCACTTTAATCTACTTAAAATTGTAGACGTGTATTGATTGAGAGCCTGAAGAGCAAGTAATTTTTGAGCTATTTTTAACAGGAAAGTGCTCCGCGGGCCTAAACATGAATAGAAGAAGAATTGAGAATTATTAGGCTGCTCATTTCGTACTTTAAGCGCAATGCCAAACTGTTAAAATAATAATTATGATAAAACGGTACAACAGGGCCGAGATTCTAGGCGGTAAAAACCATATCGTCTTTGGCCTGTTGTCAACGTTGTGATAGCTCTTATTTACTTGACAGTAATGGCGGCCTAGAATAGGCCCTACGCCTCTACTCAATAAAGTACGACCATATTGTCTTTGACGTGTTATGGTATTGTTTTTAAGTCGGCCGCCATTACAGACTGTCAAGTAAATAAAAGCTATTAAAACTCGACAATATGATAACATTGTTTGATCAAAAGCTATAAGTATTTATCGTGATGAATAGAGGCCCAGAGGGCCCTGCCAAGATGCATTGCGCTAACTAACGTTTCTATTCGATTCGTTTTTAAACCAATCGGGTTACTGGTAGATGACGTGATACAAAAAGTCACGTGATCTACCAGTGACGCGATTGGCTTAAAAACGAAACGAATAGAAACGCTAGTTAGCGCAATGCCTCTTGGCAGGGCCCTCAGGGCATTCCGAAGTCGAATAATATATGGATAAAGTATCTTAAACCATAATAACTAGTCATATTGTTTGCCAGTAAAGGTGGCCAATCATTTAAAAGCTCTAAGTAGGTATGGTACAAGTATCAAAAACAAAATGATTAAATTAACCAAAAGTGAAAGTAGAGGCCTGGTAAACCGGGTAAGAAAGACGTTGAGGTCTTGATTTGACCTTTATTAAGAAGCAGTTAGAATAACTTTTAATTAGATTTAATGATGAAAAACTTTCAGAACTGGTATATCTTAAACGGACCGGATGGTTTACATTTTACATTTTACGACACAGATACTCGGACACACAACACAGACACATAGATACACATGTCAATCAGTGGTGTAAATGTTTAACAGTGGTTAAAACAAATAAAAGATAGACAAGCTTTTATGAAGAAGTATTAATTGGAGCAACTGCCCCAAGTTTTAAATTTTTATTTTTTATTTTTAGGTTTCGTAAGTTTTCTTACAAACCGAGTATTCATTGCATAAACCTTACGTTCGCGTACGTATGAAGAAACTTGTATGTACAAATAGTTATGTTGCTTTCTTTTGGTTTACTGCTTTATAATAAGAGTTTACCTACTTCTGTCAATACTGCATTAGAGCCATGGATTTATTTGTAGTAGAGGTTCATCGGAAGTTTGATCACGACTTCCTTAAACAGGATTAAGAAAAAACAGGTAAAGGAGATGCGTTAATTTATTTAGCACGTAAAGCTTTCGAAGAACGAAGGAATACCTACTTCGTTGATGTGGCCCGAATTTGATCAATATAAGAAAAAAGGAGAATAATTTATTGGTTTCAATCGAAGAATACTGCTTAATGCTTTTAGTATTTACTATAATTACATAGATTAATTTTATTTGGAGTCGCTAAAGAATGTGTCCGAAATGGAGTGCCTCAAGGATCTAAACGTAGTCGTATCTTCTTCCTGCGAATGTAAACAATCTAATTCTGCGCTTAGACAAATTCCAAGCCTAGCATTTATTTTATCGATAGATGAACAAAACTTATTTAACAAAAAATATTCTGAACATGATACTTAAAAATAGTTTGATGCTATGAATAACACACTTAACTAGCATAAAAATACCCAATGAAAAAAACTGCCGTAAACTATCCTTAAAAATGATTATTTGTTCAATACTTTTTATTTTGTTGGCCATGATATCGTACAGGGCCTTCATTCTACTAGGTAAAACAATATGGCTTTTGACGTGTAGGGATTACCCTTGTTTGGTCAAAAAACGTTTCGTCAACTGATTCATTTCGTCGAACATCATTTGGGCGAACGCTTTTTTTCCGAAACTGTAAATATTTCAGATTTTTTATAAAACTAACCTAACTTAACCTATAGGGTTCTACAGGACGGTCCTGAAATAATTATAGTCTCGAAAAAAAAAGAATGCGCCCAAATGATATGTTCGACGAAATGAATCAGTTGACGAAACATAATTCGGCGAAAAGGCAGTATGCCGTGGTATAGTTTTTAACTCGGCCTCCATTTCTGTCAAGTAAATAAGAACCATCGTAACGTTGACACAAGACAATACGATATCATATCGAAGGCAATATGGGTTACCGAGTCGTAGAGAGGCCTAGTTATAATACCTCACGAAAGCGTTTCGGATACACTTATGTGGGTAGTGCATGTGCCCGTTGTCTCTGTGTGCTTAGCTGTCGTCGCAACGCGTTGCCGTAGTTTGCTGCATGTCTATAAACATTACAACGACAATGGCCCACCCGTTTTCGTGAAATAAGTAAAACAAATGTTTTCGTAAAGCCAAGGGCTCTCATTTGAGTACGAACTGCAATAGCGAGAAGTCTGAGCTCTGCTGCAGTCATAGAAAATTCATGCAGGTAAACAATGATGTAGCGACGGTAAGGAAGGGTAAGGAAGATAATGATTTTTACTTCTGGTATGTTACAATGGTAATTGTGTTGTACAGTCGGCCTTACTTGCGGCACACTTGTGTACCTTGTCGCTGTAACGCCTTTCACAGATTAGTGCAGAAGGTCAGACAGGACATTAAATCGACAAAGCACTAAATGTGCAGCTAATTATAAGGCTGACAGTACTGTTAGATTTTATGGTGATCACCAGGGGTCGGAATAGGCAGTGTCTATTTGACTAAACTTCGCGGGAGGACGTAACTAAGAGTGGTTACAACCACCAAAAATAATGATGTCTTTGTATTGAATGCGGGATTTCCGGGATTTTTCTAATAAAACATAAATGTGGAATGATACTAAAACTCAATATAACATGTTAAAAGCATTTATACTACACAATTTTACATTATCATCAATAACAAAAACCATCATCAATATCATAATTACAATCATAATTACTACTATTATGAGATAAAATATTTGTATATTACGAAATACTTTGTTAGTTTATTTACATTAGAAATAAATCAGAATATGTTATTTGATCATGTAAAATTGTATACAATAAATGTTTTTAACATTATTTAGTTTTAGTACCAATTTACACATTTATGTATTATTAAAAAAATCTCGGAAATCCCGCATTCAATAAAAATAAATCATTATTTTTGGTGGTCGTAACCACTCTTAGTTACGTCCTCCAGCGAAGTTTAGGTAAATAGGCACTGCGTATTCCGACCCCTGCATCAGGGGTATTTAAACTTGTAAACTCGTTACGTATTTCATTAAATTATAGTACGCCAACATGATATTTTTATTACTAAGTAACTTAGTGAGGCGGATTACAATATTATCACGCGATCCACGCCTATCACGATCCATATCACGAAATATTGCTGCGGATCACAAGGATATCTAAACGTTTTGAAATCCGCGATCCAATATTGACATTCCAGTATCGTGATAATATTGATCGTCTATTCCGTGCCAACAGATAAAACCTATACAGCTCCACTAACACCTTTGATAGGCTTAAAGCTGTTAGAAAAGCAGAAAAGCTCAAGGTAACTAGCTACTTATAAAATGGGCAACCATGCTTGTAATTAAGTATAGAATACTATACAACACAGATAATATTACTTGCTTTACAATCACAATTTTCATCTAATTAATGGTATAGATAATCATTATGTGAAAATGGTTAAAATCTGCTTTGGTGATCCTCTTATGTGGTTGGCTCTTAAACTGTACCCTGGACGTAGAATAAAGCTAAGCAAACGCCGATTGTAAATTAATTATGCACAGATTTAATAAATACCTCGCTCTGTCTCTTGTCCTCAGAAGTTTTCTCGGAACGGGTCATAGCTTTTCCTCAGACGGTCACAGGCGTTTGTAGCAAGCTTAAAATAAAGTTATTTTTGGTGTTTAATATGATAGCCAAAAAAACAGGTAAAACGCGGGTGCCTCTTACCTTAATGAGTTTCGCTATGTACTTACTTAATTCGGTTTCATGAAGATTTCGTAAATGGAAATAATAGTAGAGTACCTATAAGAAAAACAATTTAAGCCAAAGTACGAACCCAGCACCTTTGACCTTTAGAACGGTTTGGCTACAACAATATAATAGAAATAGGCGAGTAAATGAACAATTTTTAGGGTTCCGTACCAAATACTGAAATACCCTTATCCTTTGTTGTACGTCGCTCCGTCAGTCCGTCCGACCGTCTGTCTGTCAAGACGCAAATCTCTGGAGCTATTGGGCTCTTTGGAATAGTGTATTGCATGGTCCGCCCAAGGCTTCATCATTAATTAACTAAATCACATACAATACATCATTTAAAAATGAAATATTTTAATTTTTAAGCAGCATATAAAATTGAAGCAATGAAAAAAAAAATTGCTTTAACTTATCATGGTAGGTAGCTATCTATTTTTTTTTATTAATGACTTCTTAGATATATGCTTTACGAAACTAAAACGCAAAGGAAATCACCTTTTATTTCATCAAAAAATCAATTCGCCCACGAAGGTTGCCTTACCATTCTTGTACGGAAGCCCCGTTTAATTTTTATTTCGAGTTTATGTTTATTATTTGTAGTTATAGCGGCAAGTGAAATACTCACTATATGAAAAATTCAACTGTTCACCTGTTACGGCTAATGAGATTCAGCCCGCTGACAGACAGACGGTTGAACAGCGGAGAATTAGTAATAGGGTCCCAATGGGTACGGAACCTTAAAAAGTTGCTCTAACAGAAATGTATTTTTCAAAAAAATTAATGTATATATTGCTAAAATTTTTAGAATATTCTATTGGCAAAGAAGCAAAAAGTACATGGGTCGTAGCCAAGATGCAAACGCTCCTAACGTTTTTCTTTTCTATCACTCAAAATCTATGGGATGCAGTTAAGCACGTGATTTATCGCAACGCACGAGAATGTCATCCCGTTTGAGTGACAGTAAAGAAAATCGTTAGTAGTGATGAGGGCCTTACATCTTGGTGAGGGCCTCAGAATGGGCATTTACGGTGCCTTTTTACACAAAAGCCCTGTAGTCACGCGTGGTGTGTCTTTGCCGCTTGGAGAAAACGATATGAAGCAGCAGCTGGATTTAATAAGACATAGGCACAACCTCTCGGTGCTCAAGGCCGACTCGCACTTAACCTGTTTTATAATTAATTGAGTACCCTGTTACTTAATCTAGGTATAAATTAAAATTACTTATCCTTCTATTAAATCTTTACAAGTTTCCGACCAAAGGAATTTTCTTTTAAGTCATGTTTCAGCCGTATTTTTCCTATAATAAAATTAATTGAAACTGACCCTGGCCTGGCTGAACATTAATCAAAGTAAGAAAACATTTAAAAGTTAGCGGCTGTTTCGGTATGGTTTATGGCCGGCTGAATGGGAAGTTGGTCAGAGATCCGGGCAAACTTAGCCGTGGCCCGGTAACCGACGGATCAAGTTTTTGTCGGTCGAAGCACTCCAGTACCTGAAGAATAAATACGACTTTATGTTTACGTAACTCGCCCATTCATATTTAGTTTTTGAGGACATTGTTATATCCATTCTTAAGTATATACAATTTTTAATAAGGACAATTTCAGGTAAATACCTACTTAAATATGGGACTTATTCGTAGATTTTAATTTTGTTTAGTCTTGCTTAAGCCTCCAATTTGATCGATTATTTTGTATTTTGCGAGCGACTTAACCTCCTGTTTATTACTTTATATGTTTTGACCATCTGGTTTCTATATCTTAAAGTGAAACGGAGGCCCAGCGTAGCAGGTAAAGGAATTTCTTGGTCGGCTATGCAAGTTGCAGAACATTCCCAGAAGTTTGGAAGAAAATAACGAGAACACTCTTGGAAACTCACTCCACTCACTCACTCTGAAAGCATAAAGATTTTCTTTCTATAGAAATATAAGAGTATTCTGAGAATTTCTCATAAAACACATTCACATTTATTAAGTAGTTTGTTGTCGGTACAAAGCTAGCCCGGCATAGATTTGTTTGTTGCTCTGATGACTGCAGTGTCTGCCACATGAATCAAAGCTGCTTATTTGCAGCGCACATATACGCATATCACCACGAGCACTAATGAGTTGCAGTATCTGTTCTATTAAGCGTTTTATTCTAGACTGGCAAAGTATAAAAAACGCTGCCTGAATATGTGTATAAAAATTAATAAAATACCAAATGACATGAAGACAATGAATACCTACTATAAAATTTAAAAAGCAACTACACCAATGGTTACTTATAAAAATTTGTACAGTTTAAATGAATCCTTAATATGATATTTATAATAATTTTAATGTAATACTCGTAACCGTGACATGGATGAAATGCAAATGGTACCTATGAATAGTTTGTATTACACTAAGAATTTATGTAATTTTTGCATACCAAATATGGTTAAACATGTAAACCTACCAATTGAAAATTGTATTTATGTTAACACCTCACTGGTAATGTTTATTGCAAATAAAGTATTCTTATTCTTCTTATTCTTTAGATATAAACATTTAGTTTACTACTTAATGTACCTACTCTTTTACGTCTGGCCAGTTCATTAGCTCGTGCTAAAAACTTTCGTCGTAAAACAGATTTTATTTATCAGCAAGCGTAAACGAATTCAACCACTGCTTAATATTTGGTGGTATATTTTTTTTTATGTGAATTTAGTCATGTAATTACATACAGTTAAAAACTTTATTAGGTGAGCCAACATAGTACTCTGTCTTAATGACAGTGTCCAGTCACGACAAAGAAGAGCCTTGCGTAAAATTTAGTAATTTTGCTTTCTGCTCAAAAATTTAAGTTGTTGACCGTAAGCGTAAGGTCAGGCGGGGCTATTTCGAATAAGGTCTAATTCATACTAACATGTATTCTAATTTTAAAATTAGTATAAAAAGTCACAAGAGGTTACCCTCAATCGAAAATACCCACTCGTCAATATAAAGTACAATCTTATAGAACATTAAAGACAAGAAGCTTGTACTTATATATAACACTGGAGATTGCAATGCAAACAATGCCTTGAAGTCAAGAAAACTGGCCTTGAATGACGTCACGTATGTTTTTTATCCCTTTCTTTCGGGTCACCATGCTGGATCTTAAATTTAGGATACATACGGTTTAATTTAAGTGATTGAACAAAAAATAAAAGAAAACGTAGGAAATAAATTTGTATTTTATTTTTTTAATAGTACGAGTAATAAAAAATAGCAATAACAGTAAGTACCTAAATAATTTATAAGCTTATGTAAGTACCTACATAATACCCATAATTACATTGCATATTATACTTACATAATATTTGAAAAGCCACAGAAAGCTCCAAAGAGCTTATATGAATTGCCTAATTTTTACACGGGGCCATTCTATGAGCCTATCCAGTAAGCCAATACAACGGGCTTGGGTCGGGGAAGCTGGCTTCCCAAAAATTTTAAGTCGTTCTTATTCAGTTATAAGATGTCCTGGTCTATCTGGGTCACAGTCGTCTGGTTTAAAATGTAAGCTGCATATTTTGGCCGATAAATAAAATTTTCCCTTTATTGGTATACTGGATAACCAGGTATTTCTTTTTTTGACATCTTTCGGGAACCTGAAATATAATACATTATTAATATATTGTTATGTAAGCCTACTGGTATTTCAATATATATTCTTAACTTTAGAACTACTAACCTAATATTTAGAAACTTATGTATCTTATCCTACTCAGAATACTCAAGTGCGGTAGTAGATTCTAGATAATGGTCACCCTACTTATGTAAAATGTTCATTGTTTAAATTATAAATTTTATAAATATGGTACTAAATTTACACAATAAAATAGGTTTAATATTAATCTATAGCCACGCAACACTAAAATGTATGAATACTAACGTAATATTTATGATTCTAACGTAAAAATGTATGATTATGGTTGTGTACGTGTATTGGCGTAAATAGACATACCTGTGAAACTTAGTGCTTGAATTTCGTTTCAATACATTTCTGCAGTTTTGTACTACACAGTACATAGTGTTAATTTCGAATTTAACAATTATACACTTTATTAAATTGATGCAAACATTCGAAGCGGTAGATTTTTTTTGACAGATCGCCATTTGTGTCAAATTGATTGCTCAATCAGCGTTGCCATAATATTAAAATGGCAGCTACCAAGAATCAGGGAAATGAAGGGCTGATAATTTGTTTGGTTTTGTCATAGTTTTGTATATAGACTTGAAAGAAATAAGTATATCATTTGTCAATACTCGTCTTAAATTAGTAAAACAAGAGTAGGACTTGTGGAATCTTGCTTGGCTCATCCAAGAAGCTTCTTGGTCTCATAGCTATCTATCACATTGGGACTTGTTGTGAGAGGGATAAAAAACATACAAAGGGGTCAATAAACTCGTCTTCATATAAATATTACAGATGCAATCTCCAGTGTTGTATATTCTTGATTAAAGACATCAAACCTTCACCGTAATCCCTTGTGATAACGAATAAGACATTTTCATCTAGAAGCAAAATTAAAGGACATCAAACTTCTTTAGGTTTACTTGATTTAGAAGATTTCTTGAGTCATTGCGATGTGGTAAAGCGACTTCAATCTGTTAAATCAAGGTCGGTCCGGCAATGCCAGAGGGAATTTCCTTAAACATTCTTGGGGCACCGACAATGAAGTACCAATTAAGCTTAATATCTGCGCTTGACGTCTCAAGTGAAAATAAACAACACTGTTGAGTTTATAGCCCCAGTAATGCCACTATTGTACGAATAAACTCGATAACCTCCCGTGTTTTTGAAATACTATTTGAACAAAGATTTGTAGTTAAAATGTCCGTGTCGTTCCGCACACGATAAATCGCTTCACGTTCAAAACAAATAAAGTTGGTGAAATACTTTTCGCAATTCATAAACATTGTTATTTAAAAGAAACCAGTGAATTTCGCGTCGGGCCCGCGCGTCAAGCAAGGGTTCCGCCCGCCGCACAGTACTATTATTTCGGTTTGAATTCGGTTTCGAATCGAATCAGCGCGAGCCCAACTCACACTTGACCATTTAGTATTTGCGGTTTTTCTTCAGGGTTCTTTCTATAATCATTCCAAATTTGACGCTTGTGTGATAGACCATTTATTTTTACAATACGAGTAAAATAAAATACGTTGAAAAAAAAGTTTCATTCCTCCCCATCACCCTCTTTATTATTTGTGAAGTTCCGCGGGTAAAGGTACCTTATGGTCGGTATGGAGTTATGAATATCTCTGTAATCTACAATTCATAAGCAATCAATAACAAAAACAACCAACTCCCTAAGTTATGCAGTTACGGAGATATGTTTTTTTGAAAATATTCTTCAAAATACATTCTGGAAAAAAAGGACATTTTAAAATAACTTTTTGGCTATATTTTTAGCTGAATAACATAAATCAAACATTGAAAAATATTTATAATCAAACTTTAAGCCTTCTATACTTCGAGAATAAGCAAAAAAGACCAAGTTATTTTCGTACCATTTTATAAAACACTTCGTATCTCCGAAACTAAAACCCGCCATAAGGTACTTTTACCCGCGGAACGTCACATTTCACTTTTTCCAGCGTAATAACGCACATTTGAAAAAAAAAATGAACTCGCAATATCTTACGGTTCAAAAGATACAGCTGTTTAAAGTTAGGACGGACAGCGTAATCATATTATTAGAATAGAATAGAATAGAATACAAAACATTCCCAAGGGTCCCATCAGGCTACCCTTCGGGACCCTAACATAAATATAACCGTATCTACGTTTATTATAATAGGTAAGTAACGTATAACGTTATAATGTAAATACAGCGACTGATATCTCATCACAAGACAGAGTAAGTTATATTTGAATTTGTTTTAAAATATATCCATTATTTGACCAACTCTTCAAACTCAGCTTAAATTCAGTAATTTCATTTAAATAAAAGATGAGTGTCGGTAGCTGAATTATTCACACAAATTGATTGATTCATGAAATCTTCAATTACTTTGTGTAAGTTATCGAGTTTTCTTTCATGATCCAATCGCTCTGTAATTACGTGTCAAAAAGTTGTCTGATGTCCCTAATAAGAATTCAAATTATCTTTGATTGAAATTTCAATTGAATCGATGATGTTTAAAATAAACGTGCCTCGAATGAGTTTCACTTTAATATAGTATAAAGGTACGTGATAGATAGTAACGTTTTTTTTTTAAAATATCCGTTCAAAAGCATTATCTGACCATGCTTAGTGAAGGGTTCCGACGCCGTTACTTAAAACACAAAAAACAATCTCGAAAAACTACAAGTAGGAACGAATTTTCTATTTAAAGTTATTTGGTGCTATCATAGAATAGAATATAATAGAATAGTTCATTCGTCAATTCTTGAAAAATTACATTTAAGATTTACATAAACATAAAGTACACTAGAAGACATGTCAACTTACAGATAATATTTATTTAACATTTTATTATTATTTGTAATAGTGCTTCAGTTGCAGACTGTATTTCAGGAACCAATTAAGTCTTCTTAGTCGTTACAGTTATCCTTTAAAATTCGTTATACGTGCTTTACTTTAAGACATTTTTCAGATTTTTAACCGACTTCAAAAAAAGGAGGAGGTTCTCAATTCGTCTGTTTTTTTTTTTAAATGTTTGTTACCTCAGAACTTTCGACTGGGTGAACCGATTTTGAAGATTCTTTTTTTATTTGAAAGCTGGTGCTTCCAGATTGGTCCCATTTTTTTCAAAATGAAGATCTGATGGTGGTATCCATGAGGAATCGACGGAACTCTTCAAAATTTATAGGCACACCTATAGCGATTTTGGTATTTTTCATTGTAACTCGTGTATTTGGTCTTGGAAACCACTATTTGGTGAAGTGGAACTGATGATGAAGACCACAGATGGCCACCGGAACTCCTAAACGGTATATATTTCGAGGGTGGCGACAAGATATTTCGATTAAGATAGTTGAGCGACTATGACGAAGGATATTTAGGTTTAAATATATGACTATGACTTTCCCACGGCGTTGCTTGCGGCGAGATTGAAATGTTCTATTGTTTCTTGAGAAATGGGAGAATAACAGCATCATTATGATCACTAAAAAGTATAAAATAAAAAAAAGTTTAAAAAAACAAAAACCCGCCTTCAAAAAGCAAAAAATAACTTCTTTAAAATGGTAGGTAAATAGGTCAGTCCAACTGAAGTCGGCGTCCAACAATATTTTAACCAAAAGCAGACTTCAGTTGGACTGACCTATTTACCTACCATTTTAAAGAAGTTATTTTTTGCTTTTTGAAGGCGGGTTTTTGTTTTTTTAAACTTTTTTTTTATTAAATACTTGTAATTTTGGCTGCAGCGGGGGAAGGGGGGACCACGCAACTGAAGCAAAAATTAAACTTTTCGAGTTCAAATCTAAAAATGGATTATTAACATGTTCATGCTATTCAATAATAAAAATATTATATCGAAATCAAGATAATAATATATCGAGAGATCATAACGTAACAAAAAAATGTTTTTTTACAACATTGTCAGCGTTATTTAAATGTATAAATTAGTCAAATTACAGCTTTGTAGTACCAAGAGTCTTTTAGCTATAGACCGTGCACAGACGGACAGACGGACAGGCGAAACTATAAGTAAAGTGTCACTACGGAACCCTAAAAAATGATACGTGTTCTATATGCATCAATCAAATCCTATTTGTATAACGCGCCGACAATAAATTGGGTCATGTCATATTGATCACTTTTAATCCGTTAGATAACTCAATTTAAAACCAGTGTTTGCGTACACAAGTATTAAATTTTCTTGAGTGTCACTCAGAATAATTATACACAAATTGTAATTAGGTAGGTATGTTATCTTGTTTTGTTTTGCTTGCAGAGGCTCCCTATGTTCTCCCATAACGTTTGTAATCCTAATTTCACTTGCCATAATGTTTGTGGTAATAATAATCGTTTATCCTAATGATTACTTGACATCATGTTTATCGACCTATTTTCTCTTGACATATTTGATGTTCTTGCTCCTAATTATCATTTGTCCTAATGATAACGTGACAATGCTTACGTACGTAGTGTTTCGTGCCCGAATTTTACTAAACTTAAGAAATCATATTATTATCATTCATTAGTCATATGTTTTCGTAGTCTTAATAAGCTCTTTATAGTTTGGTTTTAGCATCCTGCGGCATGAGAGGGGAAAGGCATAAAAGGGGAAGTTGGAAGAACCATTTCCTTGCCAATGTTATTTATTTTTCCGGTTAATATTCATAATAGGACTGCTCCGGCACTGCGGGAAATGCATCACCTTCGCGCTTGCGTACCCAAGCGCAGACAGACACCTGTGCTCGCCACCGCAGCTTCGGCTTTTTGGTCGCCTACGGCGACCAGCCTCAGCCGCTACGGCTCACACAATGTCTGCGTTTGGTTACGGCGGGCGAGGGCTGCCCTCCCTCCGCGCCTCCGGCTTTTTATATACACTCTAGGGGTAGGGCAGATATAGGACCATGTGGAATCGGGGTTGGCAGATTCGGTTCTGTCAGGATAATCGATATTATAGTAAAGCGCAATTTTACTAGTAACATTAGTGTTGTTAACGTTTATGACATGCAAATTTATGAATTAATTTATTAGGTGTCACATGTTTAGTAGTGCCAAAATTAGGACATGAAAGATTATGGCCACCTCAATTATGACTAAAATGTTTTAGGACTATCGATAAATTATAGGAATTAAGCATTATGGTTCCTGAATATTATGGCTAACATCCATTATGGCAAAAGTGTTATGGGAAATGACTTTAGGACAAACGATACTATGGCAAAAGAAGGAACCCCGCTTGCAGATCTAAATTATACCTCTGATATGACAAGCCAAGCGATTGCCAGTTGGCAGTGCAAAGGTCATAAATCAGTTTTTGTCGGTTTTTGATTGTCTTGGTGAAGTTTCTAACGTTGCTTGCAAATTAAAGTTAACAATAATTAATAAAAAGTTATTTTATATATGAAAACACTATTTTTAATTCGTGTTTTTTTCTTCTATTATTAATTACCGAGCTAATTATGATTAACCTTGTACTATAATTTAATTTATCTCAGCACCTGTAATTGTTTCTGTTTGGCCCATTGGCCGAGCATGCCTTACGGTATCAAGTAAGCCATTTATACAGTCAACTGTACAGATAATAACGTAAACACTTTTGCACCTTATTCTATTGAAATACGGGGCAAAAGTGTATACATTATCATTGTCCTCGACTGTTGTCACTTTGTGCATTGTACAATGTTATAAATTATACAATAAATGCCCTTTGGTTTCTGAATCTTGCCGTATGCAAGTTGCCAAGACCCTTGCATTTTAATACCGACGTGGTTTACTAAATCATGCTGCTTTCCTTATCACATTATGTATAAAAGCGAAACACGTATAAGTGCGGGGTTCACCAATAATGAAATATACTTAATAATGTTTTATTTTTAACCAATCGTTTCCACGTGGCACGGTCAACGTCAAATGTTTACATTTTATTATCTTATTTCATTGAAATATGTAAGTTACAACATGTTTTTGACGTCTACCTACTTACTTTTTACTCGTACAACCGTTTTAGGCTGGGTTTTATAAAGATCCGTTAGATCAAATTTCGGTCAGGAATGTCAAAACTTGTATTAAGTTCCTAAAATTTGACCTGACTTTTTTACTTACGGCCCTTTATAAAACCGGCTCTTATTTGTTTATGATTCAACGTCTGTTTGATTGTTGGTGAAATCCGCACTACTCGTAAGTCAACCGGCTTCTGTTGGATAAAGTATCCGGTAAAATGTATTTAAAGTTTCTATTTTATCTAAGCTAGCTAGCTATGGAGAGGGCTATGCTCGGGGTTTCTCTGCGTGATAGAATCAGAAATGATGATATCCGCAGTAGAACTAAGGTTACCGACATAGCTCGAAGAATAGCCAAACTTAAGTGGCAGTGGGCGGGGCACATTGCTCGCAGGACTGATGGCCGATGGGGTCAGAAGGTTCTTGAGTGGCGTCCGCGGACCGGGAGACGAGCTGTAGGTAGGCCTCCAACAAGATGGAGTGACGACTTTGTAAAGATCGCGGGATGAGGTGGATGCGAAAAGCATAAGACCGGTCTGAGTGGAGAGCCTTGGGGAGGCCTATGTCCAGCAGTGGACGTCTTTCGGCTGACATGATGATGATGATGATTTTATCTAAAGTTTCAAAAAGATGAATTTGAATTTTTCTCTATGAATTTTTTAGAGTCGCCAACCTCAAAAATGTTCAAAGAGATATTCTCACCTTTCAAAGTTTTGTCTCAACCCGACGCTGTAAGGAAATGAAAAGAAAATACGTTTATACTTGAGCGTGTTCTGATTCGAACTTGCTTACGACTTTTATTGCCGCGCAGGAAGCAATCAAAACTAGATACTCAGTTTTGTACTTTATCGCATTAATATAACTAAATTTTATAAACTAAATTGACATTGCTTTCGTGCCCTGTGCAAGACGACCCTATTAAATCGCATGAGACCGTTAACTAACTACTAGAAAACCTGCTTTCAAATAATAAGAAAACCGCATCTAAATCGGTTCGCCCGTTTAAGAGCTACGGTGCCACGGGCAGACAGACACACACACACACACACACACACACACACACACACACACACACACACACAAACACACATAGCGGTCAAACTTATAACACCCCTCTTTTTGCGTCGGGGGTTAAAAATTAATATTAGCACTTTGCGGCTTAACGCGTGGTACAGTAACACATAACTGATATAGCTTACCGATGTTACTGTGCAGCTGACATATTTTTGAAGCGCGGGAACCAATCATCATGATGATCTATTCGTTGCGTGTCTGTATTCTGTGCTATTATTGGTTATTAGTGACGCCATGTTGACGCGCGCCCGCGTGTCATTCAGTCAGCCGTGAGTGAGATGGAAAAAAAGATTCAATTTAATTTGCACCTTATAACTATTATGTACAAGTCTGATCGTGGGTATTAATCGTGCTTTCGGAAATCATCGGAATCGTTATTCGTGTCTGCGCGAATGAAGATTCACGACGCGCCATACAAATTGTGTTCTACTGTAAGCGTCTGATGTCACAGCGGAGCAGTGCTATACCGCTAACGCTAAATTTATAGGAGAGCGGCTTTAGGCCGCTTTTTCACAAAGATAACTTACTAGTGGTCGTGATGAAAATGAAGTCTTAGAGTAAATTTTCTTTCCAGGCGCAGTGTGCTGCGACGAGGAGTACCGGCTAGTGCGGCACCTGATGCAGAGCTACGACGCCTCCGTGCGTCCGGTGGAGAACTCGTCGCACCCCCTTCTCGTCACCTTCGGGGTGTCCCTGCATCACATCATAGACGTGGCAAGTATTTGATAGAATCTTGCAACAAGTATAACAGAAAGAAAGCTTTAAAAACCCGACTGCATGTTTTGATACTGTCTATCTGTGTATATTTAAGTTAATACGCTTGGTTTTGTTTGCACAATAACGAATCTAACGACACCATGCTTTTCGAAATCGACCAAACATAGAACCATACATACATATACGTCAAAATATTACCCTCTTTCCCCGGCAGTCGGGTAAAAACATTAAAAGGAAAGAAAGAAATAAATAAAAAATTCGTGAATTAACGAAGGACAGATTAATATTGTTACGTGCGTGGGGATAGGTAACTGATGTAAATGCACCAATACACCTATAATCAAAAGTAGACTTTAATAACGTTTAACCCTTACAAACAATTATCGCACAATAAACTTCAAAGACTTAGATGATCGCTCAGGTCGCTCTTGTTCGCACTTTTCACGTTCCAAGTAAAGACTGAATCTGCTCGCAACCGCGGTCCGCCTTGTTATAGTTCCCGTGTCCGATCGTTCCAGAATGACTTCCGGAATGATCGGTGTACTTTGCCTCGCCGAGGACGATCGAGACTATTCGTTGCTGGAATGTTCTACGCCTTGCTACCTTGTTTTGTTTACAATCGCGACGTCCTTGGCTCACGGGAATGCGTATTGCTGACTCATTTCTAATCGTGTTGTCTCTTTCACACGCTTCTCGAAAGTTCTCAGTATAGCTCTCTTTCTAATCATGCTATCTCTTTCACTCTTAGTGGAAAATTGCCATATACTGAAATGTACTTTAGAAGCCCATTTATAAGGGGTCCTGAAAACGCCTGAAAATGGGTTTTCAGGTTAAGGCGTATTCTGATAGAGGGTGGTGGTATGAAACGGACTGAAAACACGTTTCAGACGCCTGAAAACAACGGCAAGTTGGACGAAATTTTGATAATCGTACGTGATAGAGCTACTTCTGAAACGGAATGAAACGAAATTTCAGCATGCTGAAAACGCTTCTAAAGCACCAAAATCCACGATTGAAAATTAGACGCCTAATCCAATCGGCGTAACAATACGCACAAGAAGAATATAGCCACGAAATTCAGTTATGCTCTTAGAAACCTTGTAGCTTACTTTGTCTTTAATAACGAACTAGTATTATTATAACTGGACCCGTGCGCTTGAAGCATTGTGGGGAGTAAAACATTCATGCATCGTCTTTTAATTTAGACAAAACTTACTATAGATTAAAAAGTCGTAATATTCGATCCTACGAACTGACTGACTCAATATTTTTCATTACTTTATCTCTGTAGGTATATAAAAGAAGAAACTGACTGACTGATCGATCAACGCTGAAACCGGTGGACTTAGGGCCGTATTAATAAACTCGTCTTGGCCGAGATGCCCGACACAAGATACGTCAAAGTAAACTTCAAGCCATAGAAAACTGTCAGTTTTGACGTATCTTGAGACGAGCATTACAGTCGAGATCGGTTTATTAATACGCCCCTAAAGACTTGAGATTTGGAGTGAATATTCCTTGGATATCCTAGGGGTGCACTAAGAAGGGATTTTTGGAAATTTATCCCCTAAGGGGTTTAAATAGAGGGAGTAGCGGGAAACTAATTATACGCGCACGAAGTCGCGGGCGTCTACTAGTTTTTCTATAACTTTATGTAGATTTTTTAACCATATCTTCCAACAAAAAAGGTAAGAATATTAAGGAACGTAACGATATATATTTTTTATGATAGAATGAACGGGTTTCGATTTATTTATATTCCAAAGCTACTGGAAAGAACCTTGGCAATGTTAAATTTTCTGTAAAATAACATTCTTCAATTGATTTTTGCATGAACTTTGGTTTAACCTGCCCTGCAGGTCATTTCAGAATTTCTCGGAACGAATCTACCTAGTCTAGTTTAAAAACACGCACTGTCAGTTGCAACTTACAGTTCTTTATCAAAATACGCACTAATACTAGTCCTTAACATAAATGTGACTGCCACTATTAAACTCGTATTACTGCCGATGCCTTATCCAAACTTTGTTTAAAATATCCGTCACTTTCTGACATATATCTATATATATAAGTACAAGATTGACGGATGCTTTATCCACATTTTGTCACGCGATAAACGCAACCATGCAAGGCTAGCTGATGTGTCTCAAGTCTTAAAAATGTAAGGCTTGTTCCATTTGAGTTTTATATAATCTAATCTTATATTAGGAAACAGCTACCCGTCCCTGCGTCGCTTCGGTATTACAGATACACATATGTCTGAACCCAGCGAGATATCTAAACACAAAAAATAGTCGAATTCCAGTGTTAATTTCAATTCCTGATATTTTCATTGAAATCCGTTGAGCTGTTGCAGGGCCTTTTCGAAACACTTTCGGAGACACAAATGGACAAAACATTTAAAAACGCTCGTTCATGATTAGGCATCGAAAAAAGCAATTTCCTTTTGAATTTTTGCATTTATTTTAAAAGCATCATCAGACAACTTAATTTTATTTGAAGGTATAGATTTCAATAATTAATCGGACTTGTTGTAAAATAAACATGCCTTCATTAGTAACGTACGTGTACGTACACATTTTCCTCAAGGCGAGTTCATTAGAATATGTCTATAGATATAATGTTTTCGTACAAGGTTCAAAATATACATTATATTTTGCTCATTGTTTATTTCGCCTTAATCCATATTAATTATTGTATTCTTCATCTACTGACTTGTATGTAAGTATGTATAATATACTCGACTAATGCCCTTACTTATAAACCGTGGAGTAGCTAAACCATGCTTTGTCCTTATCTGTCATTGTGACATTTGAAGGACAAAGCATGGTTTAGCTACTCCACTTTTAATATATACTGGGTGGCCGGAAAATAGACGTCCAAAAAAAATTTTGGTCACTCGTATCGTGGGGTATCCGAATTACCCCCATGTATGTTCCGCGATTTTTAGTATTTTCGGAGATATTGATCATTTTAATCGGAATTTTTGTAATTTTTCCTTATGTCTATGTTATGAAAAACTACATGCCAGTTTTTTTTTTCATGACTACTTTTTGTGTTATCACACAAAGTTTGTTTGTCCATACTAGGTGAAAAACAAACATGGGGTACAATTAGTACGGAGAAAGTAACTTTGTGTGATTACACAAAAAGTCGTCATGAAAAAAAAACTGGCATGTAATTATTCTATCAAAGTAAGAAACCACTGAAAAAATATTAAAATAATACATAAACTTAAGGGTTTTTCATAACATGGGAAAAATTACAAAAATTCCGATTAAAATGATCAATATCTTCGAAAATACTAGAAATCGCGGAACATACATGGGGGTGATTCAGACGGCCTACGACACGAGGGACCTAATTTTACTTTTGGACGTCAATGTTCCGGCCACCCTGTATGTAATAAGTCTTTTACCACTTTTCGCTCTATTTGCAGGACGTTAAGGTTCGAAAGTAGGTAAGGAATTTTAAACTGCAAATGCGAATATCCGCAGCATCCTTGCCGTCATGCTATGTTACAGTGACGACGTTATAAATCAAATCGTACGAAGATTTAAGCAAATTGTTTTATGTTTTCACCGTGATATAGTTCAAGGTGGGTCAGGGTTTTATTTTGCCGATTGTACGTCCTATTGAGTAATTCCTTGTGTTAGTTTGATACAAAGGAAGGACCCTAAATCGTTCATAATTTGTGGCGCTGCGCAGAATTCGGCACACATTTCATCGCACCACATAATTTTTGCGGGCTCGGGCGCCGTGTGCCCGGTCGTTTGTCACCCATATGCATTGTTAGGGCCAACAAATAAGCTTCTAACGTGATAGCAAACTCTTCATTGTTCTATTAAGAGATCAATATGGCAGTATTTTCTATCGAAACTTGATATATAGGGTGTATCAAAGAGGTGTATCGTATATAGTTAATTGGGTTCTCTATCTCCATGTTGCTCCTTGTCACACGTAAGAGCGACATACAAATATACTGTTAAACATATTGTCCATATGTTCTTATTAACTAAGCAATCTTGTAATTTAGCTTTGAGATGATTCACGTATCTTGAGATTCTGTGACTAAGTTGTTTTGCGTCCTTGTCGAATAAATGGACTTATTATATATTCTTCCCTTGCTTGGTAAAACAAGATTAAAACAAGACAAAAATACAAATCGGCCGATTGTAATATTGCTTAGATAAATATCAAACATAGGCCTCGGACAAAAGACACAGCTTAGCTACAGTCGGGTTAAATTTTCATGCGGTTTCTAAACTCTTTTCACCTTAAAACAAAGTTATTGTTCAGTAAGTTTTTAGTATTGTTATGGACGCATACATGTTCAGCACAAAATGTCTTAAGATATTCTTTCTTACCGACGACGTTTATTTTATAATTTTATAATTTCTGATTACGATTGATAAAAAGACTCTTGCGGCTCTTTTTCTCAAAAATTGCTAGGAATTGCTGGTAGACTAAATGGTTAGAATAAATAATCTTATATTGTTAAGAAACTGCAGTTGGTGGTCTACAACGGTAAATAATCTTTACATAGTGAAAAACAAAGGCGCTTCCCGCCACCGTCTGTCCCTCTGTATGTACGCTCAGATCTTTCAAACTACGCAAAGGATTTTATATATATAGGTTATAGGTTGCGGCGGGCTCTTTTCCGCAACTCGACGACTTAAATGTGCCTATTTTGCGTGAGGGGTTGGTGACATTACTCTTGCCAACCCAGTTCTACCAGGAAGCCTAGCAGACCCCTGATGTTGCCGACGACTTCTGGTAGCGACCTCGGTTCCAGTCCGAGGTGTCGTGCCCTGTATGTTGCCACTTCAAGATGACGTGGGCAGCAATTTCTTCTGCCGCCATGCAGGCTTTGCACAGGGGGCTGTCTGTAACACCTAAAGTGTGTAAGTGTTTGTTAAATAGGGCATGGCCAGTTATAGCCCCCGTTTACGAGTCTAAGTTGGGTCAAACGATTTTAATGCGGTTTTCGTCAATAAATAGAGTAGTTCGAGAAGAAGGTTTTTATGCATAAATTTTCTGGATTATGTACGAAAGTTACAGAAAACTCACATTTAACGAAGTGTAGTCTGTTTTAAACGCGCGAAATAGCTTACTCGGTTGAAAGTGACGGATGGTTATGTGTGCAAAAAATTTAGTGGCTAAGCGCTATGATTGGTTCGAATGACTAATCCCGGAACCATTAGCGAAGATTTCTAATCCAGAATGTTTTCTTTTAGCCTTAAAGTCTGCCAGTGATTGATGGCAGCAGATCGTACTCCGTAACCTTGTAAAAGAATAACGAGTCGCCCATTGATTCAGCTATCACAATTTGCAATCAAAATAAAACACACATTGTAATTTAAATCTGAAGTGGGCTAAGGGGTTACCACGGAGAAATCCTTTTTTTTGTGTGTTTTTTTTAACATTCAATTATATAGAAGTTCAAACAGTTTATTTCCTCTTTTTAGGGTCCAGTAGTCAAGAAACCGTTATAGTTTCGATATGTCCGTCTGTCCGTCTATCCTCGGTTTTACTCAGAGACCCTTGGTACTAGAAAACCTGTAATTTGGCATAGTTATACAATTAAATTACGGCAACAAAGTTGTAAAATAAAATAATGTAAAAATATTTTTTTGGTAATCTCCGTTACAATTAAAGCAAAAGTGATGTGTTATTATCAATTTTATATATCGTAAATGTAAGCACATATGACGAACTTAAAAGAAAAACTATCAGGACTCAGTTGACTTGATTGGTTCCTGAGATACAGGCAGTTAAAGCTTAGTGGTTAATGCCTAATAACAAATTTAAATAGAAAATTAGATCATACTTATTGATTTTTGTGATAGTTATTGTGTTTGTAGTAGCGGCTTCGGAACCCTACACCGAGCGTGGTCCGACATGCTCTTGCTCGGGTTTTTTCATAGTTCTGGTAATTTGCTTGTGTAATAAAATTTAGTTCCTAAGTGAGTCATCAATATAACTTAAGGACTTCTCGTTTCTATTCTTTTCTTCGTTAGTTTCTCAACAGCTTGATACGATACGCCTTAAACTTTCTCTTTGACTGTCTCAAAGTAACTAGGTATAGTCTTTAAATTTCGTTTCTATTATATTTGTAAGGAAATTGTCGTATCGTATCAAGTATCCTATATATCCTCTTCCCTCTTTTGTTTTCCATCGTGTTTAACAGGTCTTTTCTTGCACAATATTAATTAGTTCTTTATGTTTTTTGTTCTCTGTCCGTGTACTTACAGTCTAATTAGAAAAAGTTTTAAAATTCGTTAATACCAAAAAGTGTAAAGAAATAGATATGAAAATGTGGTTTGGTTATAGTGGGTTAAAATAAGATACAATAAGCGACAGAAAATCGCTAAATATACTATGGGATGGTCTATAGACTTGTTTCGTTTGATCCACTCCTCGTATATTACATATTACACCCTGTATAATATACATATGTAGCAAAATATAAGACACACATGCGGCTAAGGGTGCCCATTCAGTGACAATTTTTCGGGTCAATGCACGGTTCCTTTATATGTGATCCAAATTTACATCATTTCATACAGGATCTTTGCGGAAACCAATTATTTGATAGAAAAATAGAATAGGAGCAACGAAAATGCACGTGATTTTGTACTGTAACTTTCTAGACTACGGGTATTAAAGCCAGACAGCCGGAAGACGTTGCCTTTATACCAGATAGCGATTAATATGAATTTGCTGCCGCTTAGAAAAATAGGGGTGTAATACATAGGTATTAATATTTTGACTTCAACAGCAGCACTTTGATTCCCAGTATGATTTCGAACAAAAAGTAATTGGATTTTGATCTTATACTTATACTATCCTTATTTATACCCTACTTATACTTTTTCGAATCAAATCGGAGAAATACTGGAAAAGGGCCGGATCTTAAGTATCCGAAACCGGCGTGCATCTCGATGTATCAATGTGGAAGAAGCAAAAGAGATTTGTCAGGATCGTAGCAGGTGGAAAGAAGTGGTCTCTGCCTACCCGTCTGGGAAACAGGCATGACTAATTGTATGTATGTATTTATACCATACTCTCTTCCTGCTTGGAATGATCAATTACTCTTGAGATCAGAAGGAATATTTACCTGGTCAAATATTTTTTTCGATTATTACGAGGTCAGACTCATAATCCTCTACTGCTAGCTCTTATCCCGTTGCGAGTAGAACCTGTTTGTAAAATTCAGCTACGTTGGCGACGACACCATTGGCGTATCTAGAGATATTTTCCAGGAGGGCCTGGCACCCGCCTTCACTGAAAAAAATAATTGGTCGCTTGTAACAAGATTGTGTTTGTTGTGCAAAAAAGCATCTTGGTCCCATACGAGCCTAACAAGACGATAGATACATCAACTAAGTCGTTAGATACATCAACTAAGACGTTAGATACATCAACTATGATGTTAGTTGAATCACTAAAGAAATTGCTGTCGTTAACTTTGGTTGATATAACTAATATCTTAACTATTGTAATCATTTTTTGTCAACTAAGTGAAAATCTCTCTTTGGTGGCTCTAATTTTTTTGAGTGTTGTTGAGATATATTGGGCTAGACTTCATTCGGCTTCCTATTTACAGGTAATCAATGAGCGACGGCAAATTGGATATCTTCCACAGCACTGAACCCAGTTTTTTGGCAGCAACTACCAGATACCTGAGGGCCCTGCCAAGATGCATTGCGCTAACTAGCGTTTCTATTCGATTCGTTTTTAAACCAATCGCGTCACTGGTACATGACGTGATACGAAAAGTCACGTGATCTACCAGTGACGCGATTGGTTTAAAAACGAAACGAATAGAAATGCTACTTATCGCAATGCATCTTGGCAGGGCCCTCTGGAGTGTATTGCGCCCCCGAGTACACTAGGAAATGCTTAAAATTGCTTGCAAATATGTAATAGTTGTAAATGTAAAAACCATTACTAATCTAGATAATAAGCATTGCATGTCTACTTTTAACACGTGTAGCTAGACTGTTAGTGTTAATAACGGGAACTATAAATAAATAAATAAATAAATAAATCTTAAAAATTTAATTGCATTTTACACAATACGATGACAAAGGCGTCCCAACACAGACTTTGTAAGTCTAAAGGGAGTCCACAGCAACTGTAAAATTAACAAGCTGGCTAAATGATAATAAAGACATTTTGTTTTTAGGGTACCGTACAAAAACAGAAAAAAATGGAACCCTTATAGGATCACTCGTGCGTCTGTCAGTCTGTCCGTCCGTCTGTCACAGCCAATTTGCTCCGAATCAAATTAACTAAATCAGGTGAAATTTGGTAGGATAGTGTAATCCTATGACCCAAACACAGAATATGTGCAAATCAAATCAAATCAAATCTCTTTATTTTGCCTAAATGTGGTACAAAAGGTGTTACAGTTGGACAAAGTCACACACATTTTGCCAGTATCTGGCATGCAAAAATATCATAATCATACAATTTAAAGCAATGTTAAAAATGCTTCAGGACTACATGGGTTGATCGCTTATACATGCATAAGATAAATTCATACTCAATCATAATAAAATTAAATAAAATTAAAAAATCACAGTCAATCGTTAAAGTAATCAAAATATTCTTCAGTACTATAAAAGCATTCCTGCACTAACCAACTCTTAAGTTTAGTCTTGAATAGTCTAGTAGGCAATTCTTTAATTTCATCATGCAATCTATTATAGATGCCAATGGACATGCAATATGCGTTCTTACCATACAATTTAATCTAAGTCATAATGTGTGTGTGTGTGTGTAGTGTTAGTTTTAGTTTAATAGTCATTTAAGTAAATGACTATTCTTTTTAAAATAAGGGTCATTTTCGGGGGACAAATTAGGAAATGAAAATGAAAGTTTTGCAAACCTTATTGTGTCATAATAATATATCGAATGAAAGGGCTCGTTATGAGGACCTCAAATATATTTTTGTTATTATTGTAAAATATTTTTTTTTAAATAAGGGTTATTTTCGGGGCACAAATTAGGAAATTTTAAAAAAAGTTTGGCAAACCTTATTGTGTCATATATCAAGTGAAAGGGCTCGTTATGAGGATCTCAAATATATTTTTGTTATTATTGTAAAATAAAAGATTACAGGAAAACCTATAAGAATTATTTCGATTGAAAATAAAGTGGTAAACTCAATATAATACTTTCACTTACGGAAAATAGTTCACTAAAACATTACTAGATAGCGCTAGTAGTAGTTAACTCGCGTCTTACTGTGAGGATTTCAAATATGATATTTTGTAACAATTTAAAAAGCACCGCAAAAATATTTAAAAAAAATAGAGGAAAAGTTGTACGGAACCCTCTCCACGCGAGTTCAACGCGCACTTGGCCGGTTGTTTTTATTTGATTTGATTACAATTTATTGTATCGTTACTGTTTTTACTAAAATAAAATATTTACATACATACAATTATTACATTTACATACATATAAATTAAACAGTTAGAGTGGAAATGAAGTGTTCAGGCGCCATGCATTTTGTCAAGCACGTTAAATGGAGCTACGTGACACGACGTTGATACGTCGCTGCCGCCTCAGGGAAACGATATTTTGTGTTCGGAAAAGCGCCAGGATAGTAGGTATGAATTTAGGTCATACAACATCTACTTAAGTCGGTACTAAATGGCTTTACTAAAACCCAGTTTATATTACGTTGCTGGTTGTAAGAAGAGTCAATAGGAAGGTTTGAAATTAACTTAACGATGACGTTAACTAATTTGAAATAAAGCCATGTTTTTCAATGCATGAAAATATTCATTGAAATGTACAATCCGGGCAAGAGCATGTCGGATCATGCTCAGTGTAGGGTTCCGAAACCGTTACTATGAACGCACAAAACTATCTCAACAAACGACACGCATGAACTAATTTTCTATTTAAAGTTAGGTATTTGGTACATGATTTATGGGTAGACCTCCCACTAGATGGTCCGACGACCTCGTGAAGGTTGCGGGAATTCGGTGGATGCAGGTAGCACGTGACCGGTCGTTATGGCGATCCTTGGGGGAGGCCTATGTCCTGCAGTGGACGTCGTTTGGCTGAAATGATGATGACTTTGAGTAGGTATAAACACTTTAGCCGCCTATCTCAGGCGTCTATCAAGTCTTCTTAGTTGTGATGGTTTTCCGTTTAAGTTCGTTGTATGTGATTTGATTTAAGGTAATTTTTTTCAGATTTTTGTCACTTGTAGTTTTGGCTTGGGGGGGGGGGCAGGGGCTCGTAACTTTTCGAAAATTGCATTATTTGAGTTAAATATTTCCTAAACTAAACGATTGTTCAAGAGCTATCAAAAAAGGCTTGTAGCATTGTTAGGCGATGGGCTTGCAGCCTGTCACTAATATACACATGTTAAACATCTTAGCCTTATTGTGCAAAATGTGGTTACAGAATAAACGACAAGTTTTTAGAGTTCTTGGTAATTCTGTGGCTCTGTCTGCTACCCCACTCCGGTAATGATTTCTTTCGGAGATATTGCTCATTTTAGGCAGAATTTTTGTTATTTTCCCTTATGCCCATGTCACGACACCCTGTATGTAGGTTTAATAATAAAATATACCTTTGCTGTAGGTACACGTAATGTATGGGAGGTAATAAAAAAAATTTTTTTTTCAATGTTATATGTATTTTGCAACTTTGTCGGCGTAATTTAAATGTACCTATAACTTTGCCAAATGTGGACAGACAGACAGACGGACAGACGGACAGACGGACAGACGGGCAGACGGACATGGCGAAGATAGTAGTTTGATTTCGGAACCCTTAAAATGTTTCGACAAGTATTTTTTTTCTACATTACCATTTATATCTGGAAGCTCGCCGTGGGGTCCGAAGAGCAGATTCGGACAAGCTTCTCAAAAATAATACTTATGTGTACATAATTACGCGTTGTTTAGTATTTTATCAAATAGATTGTGTATTAATATTTTTACTTGTCAAACTATGGCCGTTACATATTTTTGATCTTGAGTGTACATAAAAACCGCTAAATTTTCGTAACAGTAAACAAGTCAAAATGCGTGAATATGTTAAGTTTAATAACGTTTCCGTCGCTATGTTTGTAAGTAGGCGGGAAACGCCAAATTTCCGCCGTCAGCGCCTTATTTAATTTAATAGAAACACCGAGGGGAATGCTATTTTCATGTAAGAAATGCAATAAAATGAATATTCTGATAACAAGCAATATGAAATTATACTTAAAATGTGTCTGTATTAAAAGTATTTTTTTAATGGTTCTTAATTATTTTAAACTAATTACATAGTTTGGAATATTTTTAATCGTAAGAATATTCTTAATACATCATACATAATATTATAATTACTAAACCTGTAAAATAACCTTAACTATATCTAAAACGTATATAATTCGATCATCAGTCTTAGGACCCAATTTTTTACCGTAGCTAGCCATCATTCAACAAAAAATAACGTACTTTATGTCAAAGTAAATCTTCTCGAGGCATTTAATTACGTACACAGATTACACTTGTTTATATTTATTATGTAAGTATCATTTAGATGTAAATTTTCACCACAAGTAAAGTAGTGTCTGTAATTCTTACCAGGTGTGTTATTCTCTCAAAAAACGGCGGCCGGTCGAACGGACAAGCGAATAAAAGCGGCGAGTTTAAGTAGTCCCGTCCGACCGAACAAAACACATTTTAGCGCGTGGATTGTCAATTAGGGAGCCTTATACGTTGGTGAAGTCATGCTGCCAAATTGAATACACGCGCTAAAATGTGTTTTGTTCGCTCTGTCGGGACTACTTAAACTCGCCGCTTGGACCTTCACTCGAGCGAACGATCACCTTTGCTTGTTGAGAGAATCACCACCCAGTCTCTGATAATGGGATCCATGAGAAATCGTTGCATATACATGCGTTGATTAAATATTCGCATAATAAGTACCTACCAATTTCACCAAACTTGTTAAATTTAATCAATATTAATCGACTGTTAGTTCATACTTGTTGACAGCTGTTAACGCTCTAATCGTCTGTTAAGTGGTTAACATCGTATGGTGAAATTTGGTATAAGGTAGAGATTTTCTTTAATTTGTGGAATGTTTATTCGTAACGATGAATAAAACTCATATGAATTTCAAAACAAATACTCTGGTTTTCCGCTGCCGAAATATAAGATATGTATGTATCTGCTCCATTTATCTGTGTTGTGCGTTAACATCCAGTTGTCAATTTATTCCTCGGAATTGTCCCTAAATGAGTTTATTTTCACTTCTTCCGTCGGAATGACGAGGTAACGGGCTTCCGTTAACTTTGTTTGATTTTCAATCTTTTTCTTTGTTCTGTTTTATATCAATCAATCAATCAATCAATCAATCAATATCATTTATTTGCAGAATACAGTACACAAGATGTTACAGTCAATTTTAAATAATAATAATGCCCAGTGTATCCAGCTTGCAAGCAAGCGTGCAAATATTAATTTTATGCAATATAGAAATAACAAAATACATTTAAAATTACAAATAAGAGTGTTAAAATTTATAAAATATACTAAATGTCAAAGATCACAAATTATTACTAATTATTACATTTTATTAGATTGCTCGAGGAAGTCCTTAACACTATAAAAACACCTATCTAGGAGCCAGTTCGACAATTTGTTCTTAAATCTATTTCCCTGGAGTAGCTGTATGTCATCAGGTATGGCATTATAGATTTGAATGCACATGTTGTATACATTTTTGGTGTATATAGCCTTGTGACAAGAAGGTTTATAAAGGCGTTTCATAATTTTGGCCCTTGTATGCCGTTGGAAAACTTCACCACGCCGTTTAAACAATGAATGTTGCGAATTAACAAAAATACATATTTCCTGTATATACAGACACGGCAGTGGCAAAATATGGAGTCCCTTAAAAAGTGGAACACATGTTTCATCGACCTGAGCACCACAAATGACTCTGACACACTTCTTTTGCACCTTGAAGACTCTATGCACATCCACCGAGTTACCCCACAGGATTAGTCCGTAACGAAGAACGGATGACACATAACCATGATAGGCTGTCAGTGCAGCCTGAATCGAAACCGTATCTCGCAATCTCCTTAGCGCATAAACAAATCGGTTAAGGTTTTTGCAGATTTGATCAATGTGCTCTTTCCAGTTCAAGTGCTTGTCGATAATCATCCCAAGAAACCTAAAACATTCAACCTCGTCAACCACCTCATTGCCAAGAGTGACTGACAGAGGCACTGGGTTACTGTTGTACGATGCAAATTGCATGAACTTAGTCTTGCTGGTATTTATGCACAAATCGTTTACGACCATCCAGTTGGCAATCTCCAGCAGTGCACAGTTAAGTATAAGTATATGTGTACATAATATCAATAAAATGATAGGTTAATTTGAATGATGCAGGCTTTTTTTGGTTAGTGTTTGTTGGTTGCATACCCTTTAAACTCGGTCGCTTAACTTTACCATAGATAATATGAACGCCTCCAGCTCCACTATCAAATCTGCGCACATAATAATATTGTATTTTCATCGGTTTAAGTACAGTACCCCAACGAAAATGTTAAGCACTTTAGTGCGCTGTCATAATAAACTCAAACTCTATCTGAACATCAAATAACAAGTATGACAATAACAATAGCAGACACAATGACAAGGTTCTAAGTATGCTCAAAATTTTTATTTGGTGACTGTACATAGTTTGTGTAACTTTCAGCCCATTTAAGTGTCAGGAAAAGTTTCAAAGTTAATTTGTGAGACTTGACCCACTCTTACTAAATTAATAAATAAATAATGTTACGTACGTGGGGGTAGGTAACTGATAGAAATGCACGAATACACCGATAATCAAAAGTAGACTTTAATTACGCACTCACTTAAACCGTTACAAAACAATTATCGCACAATAAACTTCGAATACTCAGATGATCGCTCGGGTCGCTCTTATTCGCACTGATCGCTTTCCAAGTAAAGACTGACTCGTCGCAACCGGTGTCCGCCGTTTTATAGTTCCCGAGTCCGATTATTCTAGAACGCCTTCCGGAATGTTCTATGTACCTCGCCCCGCCAAGGTAGATCGAGACTGTTCGTTGCTGGAATGTTCTAGGCCTTGCTACCTTGTTGTTTTTACGATCGCAATGACCTTGACTCACGGGTCTGGATGAGTCTGGAATGTTCCGCGTGTTGCCATCTCATTTCGTGTTATCTCTTTCACACGCTTCTGGAAGGTTCTCAGTATAGCTGTCTCTTTCTAATCATGCTATCTCTTTCACACGTTTCTGGAAGGTTCTCAGTATAGCTGTCTCTTTCTAATCATGCTATCTCTTTCACTCTTAGTGGAAAATTGCCATATACTGAAATGTACTTCAAAGGCCCATAAGGGGTCCTGAAAATGCCTGAAAATGGGTTTTCAGGTTATGTCGTCATCTGATAGAGGGTGGCCTGAAACGGACTGAAAACATGTTTCAGGCGCCTGAAAACAACGGTAAGTTGGTCGAAATTTTGATAATCTGGTATGTGATAGAGCTACCTCTGAAACGGACTGAAACGATATTTCAGCCTGCTGAAAACGCTTCTAAAGCACCAAAATTAACGATTAAAAATGCGACGCCTTATGCCATCGGCGTAACACTACCCCCTCCTAAGACATGCTCGTCCCGAGCATTATTAGTTCCGTAATATCTCGCCAGTCGGTCAATGTGGACAACCTTGCAGGGACTTCGCTGGCTCCGCTGTATCCGATACGTAACGTCGTTGATCTTTGTGACTACTTTGTATGGCCCTTCCCAATTCGGTGATAGTTTCGGGGATTTCCCTTTTCTTCGCATGGGGTTATGCAGCCATACTAATGAACCTTCCTCGAACCCTACTTGGTTAGATTTTCGGTCATAACGAGTTTTCATCTTCGCACTGGCTTGAAGTCCGTGTTCACGAACGTGACTGTGAACATCGTCTATACGGTTTCGCAAATCACTGGCATACTCGGTGATCGATTTCGGCGAATCTGGAGGACGTCCGGTTAAAAGGTCTGCAGGTAAGCGAAGTTCTCTTCCGAAGTTCAGTAAGCTGGAGTGACAGCCGTACTTTCGTGAGTTGCCGATCTGTATGACATCAGGAAGAGAGGAATATGCCTATCCCAATCCTTTTGGTGACTTTCAACCACCTTGGCCAAATGTCTTTCCAGCGTCTGGTTGAATCTCTCGACCATTCCGTCCGATTGTGGGTGATATGGCGTTGTCCTGGTCTTATGAATACCCATAATTCGGCAAGTCTCTTGGAACACCTGAGACTCAAAGTTCCTGCCTTGATCACTGTGAATTTCGAGAGGCACCCCAAATCGACAACACACTTCCATCACTAATTTCTCCGCGACTGTGACTGCTTCTTGGTTAGGGATCGCAAATGCTTCAGGCCATTTGGTGAAGTAATCCATTACAACGAGGATGTACTTGTTCCCGGATTCGGATGTTGGAAACGGGCCTGCGACGTCCAAAGCAATCCTTTCCCAAGGTGCTCCAACGTTGTACAACTTGAGCGCACCTCTACTGCGTGTTTGCGGCCCCTTAACTGATGAGCAGTTCGTACACTTCCTGCACCAGTCTTCCACATCTTCACGGCAGTGAATCCAGTAGAAGCGTTTCCGAACTTTCATTAAGGTTCTCTTCACTCCAAGGTGCCCACCGGAAATTCCGTCATGGAAGGATCTCAACACATCACTTACCCTTTTTCTTGGAACAACTACCTGTAGGTGAGCATCCTTTCCATTTTCCGTCTCCCATTATCTGCACAGTACGCCATTATGCATGACCAGACTTTCCCATTGGGCCCAGTAGCTTTTTGTTACAGTACTCATTGGGGCTACTTCACACCATTTCGGTTTGGGAACGCCTGCTTTGATCCAATCGAAAATGGGTTTAATGTCCTGATCTTCTTGCTGCGCTTGTTGCATGACTTCATTACTCCATTCGTCACTTACAGTATCAGTCCGCAACATTCTCACACAATCTTTGCCCTCTTGCCTTACACAATGTTTACAGTCATCCGGACAAGGTCTTCGGGAAAGCGCGTCCGCGTTGCCGTGTGATTTTCCACTGCGATGTTCAATGATAAAGTCATATTCCTGTAGTTGTTCAATCCATCGTGCTACTTGACCCTCAGGATTTTTAAACTCCAATAACCATTTCAAAGCAGCATGGTCAGTTCTGATACGAAATTTGCGCCCAAGCAGATATTTATTGAAATGCTGTAACGTCTTGACAACTGCCAGCAATTCTCTCCGAGTGACGCAGTAATTCCTCTCTGGTTTGGATAGTGACTTACTAAAGTAGGCGATAACCACTTCCTGATCTCCTTTCTTTTGTGACAAAACTCCTCCGACACCAGTATTACTTGCGTCTGTGTCAACAATAAAATCATTTTCAGGGTCTGGGTATCCCAATATCGGAGTTTCACAAAGCCTTTGTTTGAGATCGGCAAAAGCTGCTGCACACTGATCATTCCAGTCAAATCTTCGTTTCTCTTCCGTAAGCTGGTGCAACGGCTTCGCTATATCTGAAAAGTTTTTCACGAAACGTCGATAATATGAGCAAAGTCCCAAAAAGGCACGAACTGCGGTCTTGTCCCTCGGTATAGGCCAATCCTTAACGGCACTTATCTTGTCAGGATCTGTCTGGATACCGTCTGTTGACACCACGTGTCCTAAATAATTCACCTTACGCTTGAAAAGTGAGCATTTTTTCGGGCTGAGTTTCAGGTTCGCATCTCGCAGCTTAGCCAAAACTTGCTCCAATTTTCTAAGGTGATCGTCGAAGTCTCTACCAACAATTATAATGTCATCCAGATATACCAGGCAAGTATCTCCAAGTAGACCAGCAAGTATTTGTTCCATCAATCTCTCAAAGTTTGCTGGTGCATTACACAGTCCAAACGGCATAACATTGAACTGCCACAGTCCCTTTCCGGTCGAGAAGGCGGTTTTCTCCTTATCGTGGTCCTTGATTTCCACTTGCCAGTAGCCACTTTTTAAATCCAACGTGGAAAACCATTTCATTCCATTTAAAGTGTCTAACGTGTCGTCGATTCGTGGCAGTGGATAACAATCCTTTTTGGTTACATCGTTAAGTCGGCGATAGTCAACACAAAATCTCATGGTGCCGTCCTTCTTCTTTACCAAAACTACCGGTGAACACCAAGGACTTGTTGATGGCTCAATAACTCTGTTCTTCTTCATCTCTTCAATCATGTCTTCCACTTCCTTTTCGCGAGCTACTGGAACTCGCCGAGGACGTTGACGGATAGGCATGGTCCCGCCAGTGTTGATCTCATGTTGTACAACTCCAGTTCTTCCAATATCACCGTCGTGCGCAGAGAAAACATTGCTGTAACGCAGCAGTAAATTACGCGCCTTCAGGAGTTCTTCCTTCGTGAGATTGTTTTGGCAACCATCCAATAATCCTGTAATGTCCACTCCTCTACTTGCAGGTTGTCCGCTTTCATTCGATCCCTGGCAACTTCGTATCCAAGAAATTTCTTCGCAAGTCCCGATAAGGCTTCCTTTACTAAGGGCGTGTTTAGAGTCGCTGAGGTTTAGGACCCTTATAAACGCTGCAGATGACGTTGTCACAACCGTGCGAGCTGTTATCCACGGTTGACTACCATCAATTTTTTTTACTAATACGCAGCGATGAGATCCTCGTCCTGCATAGTGTGGTAATTTTACAGGAACTAGGGCTTGCGATCTTGGTTGAAGAATGGTCCTTCTGGCGCAGTAGACTTGTCCACTTACGCCACCTTCCATAGGCACTTCATCAACTCCGAATTTCAGGACTCCGCCTTTCAAGTCGATTTTGCAGCCATGTTTTCTCATAAAATCCAATCCAATAATGCAATCGTCGATGATGTTAGCAACGATGACTTTGTGCCAGTAGTTCTTTTCCCCAATTTGCACCGCCACTCCTTGCTCCCCCAGGACGGAAATGTACTGGCCGGTAGCCGTTTGCAGCTGAAGATACTTGGGTCGGACTAGATGATCTCTGGTTAAATGTTTCAGTAGCCGAGAACTGATCACAGTCCGAGAAGCTCCGGTGTCTATAGTAAGGTGACATGGTATTCCACCAATTTCTCCTTTGACGACCAGACTGTTCCCATCATTTACCTGTGAGATCATTACCGGGACATTTTGACCACCAGCCAGCACTCGTCCCTTAGTCCTGGCTTCTACTCGTTTCCCTGATGCGGCTCTAATGCATCAGAGCCTGCTGGCCTCTCCGTTGGGCCTGTTGTATCTCGTTGTGTTCTATTTCGTTTTGGGCAACTAGATTGTATGTGCCCGCGTTCTCCACACCAATAACACCTTGGCCCAAATTCACGGCGAGGAGCAGTTGGCTCCCTGGACGAAACCTCTCGCACCCTAAAAGGCCTCGAGTCCTGGCGTACAGCTTCGACCTCCAAGGCGTGGGCAACTGCATCCTTTACGCTCCCATGATGTCCTTGTCGCACAGCAGCTCTGACTTCTAAATCACGGATTCCATCGATGAAGGCCTGTACTAGCATGCTGTCCACAAATGAGGCCGATGCACTTTGATACGCTTTCCTGACCAACTTTTCTATTTCCAGGGCCCACTGTTGTAATGACTCATTACGTCCCTGGGCTCGATCCTTAAGCTGAGCTCTAAAGACGTGCTCGAGATGGCTGTCACCATAACGTGCCTCCAAAGCTTCAAGAAGGCGGTCGTATGTCTTATTCTCTCCCAGAGCTTCCAGCACGGTGAGGGCTTCATCTCGAAGTGCCAAAGTTAGAGCCGTCTTCGCCTGGTCCTTGTTCCAGCCATTCGCCTGGGAAACTGACTCAAATTGCAATTTATAGGCCGTCCATGATGATGTTCCATCAAATGGAGGTACTTTGAATCTTCCAGCTACAGGGATGGATGTTTCAGGTCCACAGGTACCGTTGACCACTTTGATTTCTAGCTTTTTCACTTCGTTTCTTATGGTCTGGAGGCGATTTTCGTGGTCCTCAACTTTTTCCTTGACGTCATCCAGTTTTTCTTGAACCTCCGTCATTTCCTTTTTCCATTCCGAAGCGGCTTCTCGTACCTCTCGGAGAATTCTAACAGATTGCTCCTCTTGGGATCTGGATTGTTCCTTTTGGAATTTCTTCTGACTGAGTAGTTCATCACGGATAAGTCTCGATTGTTCCTCTTGAGTTCTGAAGCGTTCCTCTTGTGCTCTAAAACGTTCCTCTTGAGCTTTAGATTGTTCTTTCAAGAGGATCAAGATTGCGTTCAGGTCAAACTCCGGCTTAACTGACGCTGTTATAGTACCCGGTGCGGTAGCGGTGGACGTTCCGGCGTAGCTGGTGAGTCATCAGCTGCAGTTTGGCTCCGGGTTTTGACCCCCTCCTGCTCTTGATCTCGCGGAGTTACTGGCATTTTCTATCCCACTTCTGACACCAAATGTTACGTACGTGGGGGTAGGTAACTGATAGAAATGCACGAATACACCGATAATCAAAAGTAGACTTTAATTACGCACTCACTTAAACCGTTACAAAACAATTATCGCACAATAAACTTCGAATACTCAGATGATCGCTCGGGTCGCTCTTATTCGCACTGATCGCTTTCCAAGTAAAGACTGACTCGTCGCAACCGGTGTCCGCCGTTTTATAGTTCCCGAGTCCGATTATTCTAGAACGCCTTCCGGAATGTTCTATGTACCTCGCCCCGCCAAGGTCGATCGAGACTGTTCGTTGCTGGAATGTTCTAGGCCTTGCTACCTTGTTGTTTTTACGATCGCAATGACCTTGACTCACGGGTCTGGATGAGTCTGGAATGTTCCGCGTGTTGCCATCTCATTTCGTGTTATCTCTTTCACACGCTTCTGGAAGGTTCTCAGTATAGCTGTCTCTTTCTAATCATGCTATCTCTTTCACTCTTAGTGGAAAATTGCCATATACTGAAATGTACTTCAAAGGCCCATAAGGGGTCCTGAAAATGCCTGAAAATGGGTTTTCAGGTTATGGCGTCATCTGATAGAGGGTGGCCTGAAACGGACTGAAAACATGTTTCAGGCGCCTGAAAACAACGGTAAGTTGGTCGAAATTTTGATAATCTGGTATGTGATAGAGCTACCTCTGAAACGGACTGAAACGATATTTCAGCCTGCTGAAAACGCTTCTAAAGCACCAAAATTAACGATTAAAAATGCGACGCCTTATGCCATCGGCGTAACAATAATAATAAATATCAGGGGACAATCTCACACAAATTGGCCGAGCCCCAAACTAAGCTTATAGGCTTATACTATGAGTAGGTAGTACCTACTTGTACAGCTACTAGGTACTAGCAACGATAAAATTACTTAATGTTATATAGTTAAATATATACTTAAATACATAGAAAACACCCAAGACCTCTTCACACAAATATTTGCCTATGCCGGGAATCGAACCCGGAACCGCTAGCTTCGTAGGCAGGGTCACTACCTACGCTACTGCGCGTCGCGTCAGTGAATTCAATCATTATAAAATATAAAACAAGTAATAAACTTTGTTTTTAAGCCTAGGAGGCGTTGTATACTCCACCTTATTTTAAATCAATTTACAAGCAACGTGTATAAGACAAAATACAGCAGAGATGGTATTTTCCATTCCAATATATTGCTTAAGTATAGCTCTTGCAATTTACAATGGCGAGTGGGCTTTACTTGGTGTTAACACATATCTGTATATGTGTCAAAGTGTGCGTGAGAGCGAAATTGGGTATGGTAAGCATAAAAAAATAAAGAGAAAATTATATTCTTGAAGAAAGTGAAAACTTCGGCGACCATTGCTCGTCCTTACAAACAATATAAAATAAGATAAAACATCGAAAACAAACTATTTATGTTCTTGCCGTGATATGCGAACTATTTAGGAATGCATGTAGTAGCGACCTTCTTGGTTGCATCTTCTACGAAATTGTTGTATGACTAACTGGTCGCGCAGATGACATTTGTTAAGTCTCCGTATTTTCTCTCCTAAAATTATGTAAAACTTTATTTTCATTAAAACTTATCTGAAGGTTTTGGCTTTATTTCAGACGGCTTATTATGGCCATGTTTATCGCGTGACTAAACGTGGATAAAACATCCGTCACTCTCGCACTTATATACTTGTAAGAAAGTGACGAATGTTTTATCCACGTTTTGTCACGCGATAAACACGGATAGGCCCACAGTTCTAAATAAATTTACTATTTTTTATTTTAGCGTACTTACTCCAAAATAAAAATACGTTATATCGCTATGAATAACTTTGCGTTTTTTCCGGAGATTAGACATACTGTCGGTACTTCGTGACAGTGGAAACAATGTGCACAAGTGACTTAAGCGACGGCGCGCTCGCGACTGATCGCTCTGTCAGACACGCATACTACCGCAATGTGCATGTACACGTTCAACCACTAATAAAGCCCACTCGCCATCGTGAATTGCAAGAGCTATACCTAGTAGGAAACTAGCAGCGACTATTACCTTGGATGAGTGACTATACCGACGTTTCTCACACTGTATATAACGCGTACTTATGTGTGTATCTACGGATCTAAATTAAGCTTTCATAATGAGCGACCTGAATGAACAATGAATGTGTGGGCCAAATAACAGTTCACAATGCATGCACCCCTATTCACGCGACCCCCGATTAAACTGTCTCTCTTATTATTTTTCGCATATTTAGCTCTGCTTAATTATTACGAAAGGTTTTGATAGCCCGTAATGGCTCAATTGAATGTGCTATTAACCTATTATTCAGAACCTAATTGGGTGTTTTGCAAGTGAAGTAAAAGGTTGTTGACTATAAAAACAGATTGGCCCTTTTGCGTTTTCGTAATGGCTCTTTATTTAGTGTTTTGATGTGGGTTCATTGTTAGACTTTCTATCATAACAAGTTAACGATATCCTCACATTACTTCTAAAAACAAGTTAAGTACTTTCTGCACAGCATTCCAGGCCAATTCGCAGGTCATCTAATATAAAGGTACACTCCTGATTTGCTAAAGTTGATTTTATTTTTAATCTCCTTAAAATACATTGAAACGGAACACATATTTGCCATCGTAATATGCATTTATTTCATTTACACAGTCAGTAAATAGGACGACTGGTTTGGCTGGATGTTTTTTTCATTTTCTTGAAGCATTCCCTCATCCGCGTCAATCTATATAATCAGCAACGATCCGTCAGAAAAACGTTAAGTAAAAACCTCAACAGAATTAACATACAATTTCAAATATTTCCCACGCAACCTTTTCGGTTTACTGTCACTATATTAAGCCCTTATTGTGAAAACGAACAGCATGCGCCCGTCGTATCACGGGCGGCACGTGAACAGACTTCCACTTTATTAACATTTGAATACAGTACCCTTCCTATGACTTACAGTGACCGTACTTACTAGAGAGTCGAATCCTCCGTTCTTCTCACTCTATTTTTTAGCTGTGAAGGACGGAGCATTCGATTCGCGAGTATAATCACTGTAACTCATGGTAAGGGTACAGAACTTCATAATAAATAATAATAATAATAAATATCAAGGGACGATCTCACACAAATTGTCCTAGTCCCAAACTAAGCTCTAGGCTTGTACTATGGGTACTAGACAACGATATAAATACTTATATAGAGAAATATATACTTAAATACATAGAAAACATCCAAGACTCGGGAACAAATACTCGTGCTCATCACACAAATATCTGCCCTTACCGGGATTTGAACCCAGGACCGCTAGCTTCGTAGGCAGGGTCACTACCAACTAGGCTAGCACGTCGAAACCGAAAAGCTTTAAAATGTAAGCCTGTTACGCGAACCATTAAGGTTTTTAATTTATTTTTTCGTAATATTTTGGCGTGTTTTGGTATCGTGTAATGTTTTTAGGTCTGATAGTCTCCGAATGTTTATCATAATCAGTTGTTTTTTTTTTGGCCAAGGTGTTTAAAATTATACGAAATTTCATGTCAGGATTCACTATCTGACTGTTCGCGAAGAATGCGCCCTAATGCGCTTCGGCGTTCGGTTTGCTTTCAATTCGTATCTTTGTCTGGCTGTCATATAACTCAGATAATGGAATATAGGTTTCCCTATCCAATTATACATGAGGCTCCAGGATACAGAGAGGATACAATCAGTCACCCAATTATACAGTTTTTGTATCCAATTATACAATCTGGCAGCCCTGATCATAATCTCCATTGGTAAATGTTACTTTGGACATCTCATTCTTGAAATGACTTCAAGATCAAGTTTAGAAAACTGTGCTTTCAAAATAAGCCCCGCATGTTAACGGACTCTTTTGGATTTGTTAATCAAGGAGTATAAAAACGGAATAGTTGGAAAAGGCCAAAAGGTAATGGAGAAGGCCAACGAGTAGGTACATGGGCCACCTAATGGTAATTGGGATCTGTAACCCAGACATTTGAATTCTCATCCAAAAACCGCCAATGCGTTGCGAACCCTCAGGACAAAGATGGAATGTTTCTAGTTATTTCACCGGTTGTCTTATCCCCACACCGGAACAAAATAATGCGAACACTGCTCACATTCAAGGAATGAATTATTTACTTATTGCAAAATCACTGTTATTATTTTAAATGTTAGGTTTACGATAACTGCTTTTATACTTAATCTAAAATATGTTTTTTTATTTGAATTAAATAAGTACAAAAAAAACTGTCCTTATCTGAATTATCAAGAGATATTTCATCTGGTTTCTCATTCACTAAGTAAATATTTAGTAAAGTTACGAGCCCAGCCTACTACTAGAACGCTGGGCACACAATTTATCACAGATAAATGGACACCAAGGTAGACGTAGCACCATCTGCGTGAAATTGATAATAAACGTAGCAATATCTTGGATTGAACACATTATTATGTACTTAATAAATAGCGGAGCGGCACAATACCCGGTCCTTGTGGCATACCATATAGGAGGCCTGTCCAGCGTCAGCAATAATAGTCCCGATTTTCAGAATCGTTTAAAAATAATGATTTTTTAAACCAACTATTCTTATTTTATATAATTTATTAAATCTCTTATCTCCATAATTAGCATTCTGTACAATATTTATAATTTTAATTCAAATCAAATATTAGTCAATTTAATAACTAATTAAATATGTTAAATCTCGAACGGTCAAATGACGAGACAAAAGTTAGCTTTCAAATTGCCCCGTTATTCCTCTACCACTTGTCTTTGTCTCAACGACTGTAACCGATTTTTTCTATATTTTTTCGCCAAATTATACCTGCTAAAATTACAGTCCACTTTATTTAAGACCACAATATATCCTGAAGAGCTTTGCAAGTCAGGGATTTTTACACACGATGGACTTTAATATAAAACATCTATGCCTAGGTTACCTACATTTACCTTCGGCTAGTTGTACTATAACAGCAGAATCAGCAAGTCAGTCAAAACAATGGTTTTTACAAATAATACAGCAGCAGACAGCCTCGCCATACGACTTTAGTATCATATTCAGCATAGCGGTCAACGCATACATTTCATTGTCCTATTTCAAAGTCGCTTAACATTAACACATATTAATATTAATACACATAACATTAATACGCATAATTAAACGGTACGCGTAATTTTAACACGCATCATTTTGAATAAGCATAAATTTAATAAGCCTGACGATAATTCGGTATCAATATTAAAAACTATTTAATAAATATTATAGGCCTAACAAAGACGTACATTATTTTTACTATGCGTGTTTTATTAAATGTTAATCCAAACAACAATTTATTAAGTCGGTATAAAATTGAAATGTTTTAAGTTTGAAATTTTTATTATTTCATAGCTACGTTAGCTTTTGCCAGCAAAGCCATAAATTTCGGATCTGGCATGTCATCTCAGTTCAATCTAACACTTCTCCTCGCGTCGCTCGTCATCGTCCCTAACTTGAACGGACTATTTCATGTAAAAAAATTATAAGCTTTAACTATATGACTTAAAATAACATAACCGGCCACCACCAAGCCCAAATTTTCGTTTTGTTGACTTACTATGAAACTTACTTGTTATGCTTAATATGATTATTTTATCACTAAGGAGCGTTCCCACTGAGAGCATTCGCGTGAATATTCGAGTGGTGTGGAGACTGAGCCGAGCGGCGAGCGTTACAAAGCTTACACACCACTCGATGTTCGCGCCGGAAGCTCCTCAACGAGTAGGCTAGTTAGTATATTATGCCATGTCTGTATGCGTTCTAATGATATGACAATTAATGGTATGCTGTTTAAGGGAAACCCTCCGCATAGTCTAAGGATTATAACCGGATGGTTTCTGTATAGTAATACAGAATCTCCTAAGACTATTAAGACTGGAAGAGATCCCATATCGGATAAGTTCGCCTAAGCACATTATCTATATTGATGCAAACATTTCTTGTAATTATTTATGTGCAATAAAGAGTTTACATACATACATACCTACATAATCTCGAATTAAGGCTTTTATTGTTGGGTCCACATTGTAATAGGAATACCTAATGAAATGTGAAGGTTACGATAGAGGAGATGAAGGCCTGCGACTAGCGTTCTTTTGATAATAATAATAATAATCATAAATTTTGTTTCAGGCAACGAGGCCCATAGTTACAAATACCTTATAGACTAACATACATAACAATATAAAACTTAAAACTAACACCGAGGTGACAGAACAGCGGGTATCTGTTTTGCCAAAATTGACGTGATGGTCGCTGCCGGTAGGTTGCCCCGAAACCGCCGGAACACGACACCTTTCAGCCAGAAGTCAGGACACTCGACGGTTCCCAGCATAAACCTAGATTTAATATAAACCTTGTTATATCCTCAACGAAACGTAACGTTTTTACATTTTTCTATATGATTTTCCTGTTAAGGAAAGGGGTTTATATTCGTTAACATAATGCTTAACTGTCGTGTTCTATTATGGAATACATTTCCAGGACAAAGTTTTATATATTATAAATATTATAAATATTTAATACTTTGTTATCTCGGTACATTGGTTATGATGGTTCCGCACTTTAAAAATAAAAAACGAAGCCTTTATACGAGTAGGATCAGTCTCTTTGTTTATCTGTCTATCTGTCGGTTAAAACTTTTTTTTTTTTAAACATATTTAATACATCTATGATAGTTTGAAGGCTCTTTCCTTATCTTTAATACATATTTGATAAATGCATTGAACTATGTCCAAAACAAAAGCAAAGTTAACATCAACACTACAAACTTATTCACTTTCGAGGTGTACCAATGTTTACGGAATGGAACTGTTCGTTACGTCATTCTTAAAACATTGAACACTCTGCCAAAAATCTTATGCGGTACAAAGTTGTGGCCGTAAAAATGTGTAAGATACTGAATGCTTCCTATTTAATATAAAATGTGTATGTTATGTTACTTTAAAATACCCATATCTTTTAGTAAGGCGGTTTTTCTCCCACTACAGCAAAAACCTTCAGATGTTTTTATAGCGTTCTTATAAAAGAATTCTGCATAATAAAAATCTGAAAAACAAAATTAGAAAACCCACGTTTACCAGTAGGCCAAGCGAAGATGCTATCGCCTCGAAATGTATGTGGTAGACCTAACAGTCTATTGATCTGTCATCTCAGAGGGTCCTGCCAAGATGCATTGCGCTAACTACTTAACGTTTCTATTCGATTCGTTTTTAAACCAATCGCGTCACTGGTAGATGACGTGATACGAAAAGTCACTTTTATTACCAGTGACGCGTTTAGCTTAAAAACGAAACGAATAGAAACGCTTTTTAGCGCAATGCATCTTGGCAGGGCCCTCAACTTAGGTCAATCCTATACATTTTGTCGATTTTCGAAAATCACTAACTTAATGTTATGCGCCTTAAGAGGATTGTGAAGAAAAAAAGTTCCATACAAAATGCGAAAACGTTTTTCTCTCCTAGTCCTAGTCCCGTTAAACCTAGTCCGACTTTTAAGATTTTTGAATATGTTGCAGATATCATGAAAAACTATGTCTGTACGTTTTCCTTTACACAAAAATATTTCTGAGAATGAAACAAATTGAAAAAACAAAAAACAGAAACGTATAGACCTAGTTCTTTATAATAACTACAACATATTCAAAAATCGTGCAAATCGGACTTGATTTAGGGGGTGAGAAACGTTTTCGCCCGGAGCTAGTTTTGTATGGTTTTTTTTTTGACATCCTACACGATTTTAGCGGCACTTCACAATCCTCTTAAGAGAAATGTGAAGCAAAAAATTCCTATACAAAATGCGTAACATTTTTATTCTCTTAAACCTAGTCCGATTTTTTAGATTTTTGAATATGTTGTAGATATTATGAAAAACTAGGTCTGTACGTTTCATTTAAAGAAACAAATAAAGAAAATAAAAATCGGAAACCTATACATATACCTACCTAGTTTTTCATAACAACTATAACATACCTATTCAAAAATCTTAAAAATCGGACTTAATTTAGGGGTGAAAAACGTTATCGCCCGGAGCTAAATTTGAATGGAAAAATTCTGACAGCTACGCGATTTAAGCGTCGGTTGACAACACAATCCTCTTAACTAGGCTCCCGGGAGGCCAAGATTCAATCGCCGCGAACGTTTCTGTTTTCTATTGACTCAAAATCTATGGAGTCGACAAAGTCGGGTAGTCTAACCGAAACTGTGCGTGTGCGATTCATGTACACTCAGGGACATTCGCGGTCGTCCACTTAAGAAAATTTTGGCTTGTTCGTTGCAGCTAGCTAATCCTACAGCGTTCAGAGGGCCTTGCCAAGATGCACTACGCTAACTAGCGTTTCTATTCGATTCGTTTTTAAACCAATCGCGTCACTGGGAGATGACGTGATACGAAAAGTCACGTGGTCTACCAGTGACGCGATTGGTTTAAAAACGAATCGAATAGAAACGTTAGTTAGCGCAATGCATCTAGTCTAGGGCCTCTGGTCGTTACGCGTCGAAAGCGCAAACGAATATCACCCTAGAGGTGGTCGACCGGGAATGCCCCTGACTGTACCTTGTTTTCTCATTTTATTTATTTATTTATTTATTTAATCTTTATTGCACAAAAGAATACACTTTATATACAAAAGGCGAACTTAATGCCGTAACTTGGGCAAAGCAGAGATTGTGGTGGCGGTGCAACAGGGTCTAAAATATATGTATATAACTTATACATAATAATATATACCTACATATCAATGTATTAAATTAATATAAATACTTACATAACTACTTCCTTACTTTTATTATTATTATTTAAATTATATTGTATATATATGTATGCATACGGTTTATTGCACAAAAAGAAAATAAAAATCTAAAAAAGAAAGAGAAACACGTAAGGTATGTACAAAGGCGAACTACAAGTAATGCTACTATTGTCGTACAAGTAAGAAACTAAAATTACAAAAAACTGCGACCCTTTGGTAACATTAATGTTTTAAGTTGTTATCATATATTTTTTGATTTGGTTGACCCGTCTAGGCTATATTAAATTGTAAAAGTGTCATTTCCGACAAAGTTCCGGGAGGTGGGACTCCCACCAGCCAAAACCAACAAATAAATTTAAATGTAAGCACATTGTCATGTTACAACGATATTTAAAGGAAAACTATATATAATGACTAAGTATGTAGACTTTATGGGTTTTTGAATTACATGCGACTAAAATGTTTAAAAAATTTTTTTTGTTTTAATATATATGTATATATATTAAAAATTACAGGTGTATATAGAAAGAAAGCTTGATTTTTATATTTTGTAACTTTTTAATGTAATAGGTAAGTATATTTAGTATTTAGTCCACAAGTACTGACTTTGTTATATTTAAGTTATTTTTTATTTCGTTTTTAATATTGCTATATCCTAATAGGGTCCATTTACATTAGTACTACATTACACTGTAAGATCTCTGTAAATACCATGGATGCAGTAAATAGAATATGAATACGTACTGAAAATCATCCAATAAGATAGCCAAGTAACTTACTCACTCTTTTGGTTTTTGGAGATAATTTGTACGTGTAGTAACGGCGGCGATAGGCGGCGGCGAATCCTACACATCCCTGTCTAAAGACTCCTGTTATTATAATTCATATTTAAAACGCGTTCCATTTTTTTTTAAGTATAAGTTTAGACCTTTTCAATTCCGCGTAACAAATCTAATTTTACATTTACCTATTCTCATCCCTAAATAAAATTACAACGCCCCTACCCACGAGAAACATTTCCCGTTAAAAAATCAGGGGAGACGATCAATTTTAGGAAACATTTAATTTATTAAGGTTTCGGGAAAGTTTCGGGGAATCTCAAATTGTTGTCGATGCTAATTTAATGAACTCATTAGTTAAATCTTTCCCAATAAATAGAATAGAACTGTCAGTCTGAAAGTTCATTTCGAATAGGTTTAAAAATGGCTTAACTGATTTCATTTAAATTTTAGGAATTAAAACAACACTCGTCCTTAAATATTTTGTTCTATCACGATAGTTTAAACCGAGGCGAAGCGAGGACAGTTGGTTAGTATTTAATAAATTACTATTATTTAATGCGCATAATAGGCCCTTTTTAATAAAATAGTTTTGGGTTTTGAAAATATTGTAGAGTTTCTTGATATTTAACATTACTTTCACCATTTTTATTTTCCAAGTGGATACAACACGACGCATAGGGTGAGCGAGCACAAAGCAAGATGTAACGTAATGCGTAGGACCACTTGAGCGGACGTTTAACTCGTTCTTTTAGCCCTGCGCTAGCCTGCATAAAGTTCATAAATTGTGCATCAAGTCAAAAGTCAAACGGTTTACTTCTGTAACTTAAGTCAAATTACCTACCTACGCTGCTTAATGACAAATTATTCCAGCAACTTAATAAGCAATTAAAAGTTATCAATCACGAATCTACACTGAGTTCTCAAAATGTAAAGGTTTTGTGAACATCAAAATCAGTATATTTTACTAAAAGTTTTAGCTGAATATTATTTTTACGTATTATGTACTTAATTTAGGATATCGTTTTGTTCTAAAAGTTGCAGTTTATAAGAGTTTAACATCTCTATTACCTACAACACAGTCAAAACTGAAGGAGATCCAAAAATGACAAATTTCGCGGTTAAATACAGATAAATGTATAATTTATAAACTAACTAACTATTACTAAGCTCAACTGTTCCTAATATTATGTATTACAGTACTAGTATTATGACTATCATACCTACGTATCTATTCCATCAGCCTCAGGGTTGGCAAGGCAAAGGCAACGCTTTTGCTTAACATTGGAAATATAGCTATAGCTGAAGTGCTTAGTTGCCTTAACTAAATGGCGGATTCCCCCACAAAGCATTTGTAAGTAGACTGTAGTACCTATGCTGTGTCTTTGTTTTCGCTTGCTTTGCCGTATACACCATTGCAATTACAATATCTTTGTACAAACTATAACATATTATTTATTTTGTATGAATTAATGACTCTGAGCGAAGATTAGACTACAAACTACAACGTTAGTTTTCCCCCAGGAGGAGAAAGATCAACTGCTCACGACTAACTGCTGGATCACACAAGTATGGATGGACTACCACTTGAGGTGGAACACCAGCGACTTCGACGGCATCAGCGTCATCAGGATACCATACGAGAGGGTGTGGAAACCAGACATCATTCTTTACAACAAGTAAGCCATAATTAAAAGCTATATGACTTACTTAATTGTGACAACCAACGTTAACTTTCTCCCATAGTGATAGAAATTTAGTCAATAAGGTTAATTTACGTGTTTTTAATATGAGTCCTTAACTACGAACAATTTTTTTTATTGCCATAAAGTTCACGGGTTAAACAGAAATATGTACCTATATTAGATACTTAAATTGTAAAAAATAAACTTTACACTGAATCGACACGTGTTAAAATTAAAATGATTATAATTGTATTTTGATTATTAAAGTTAGGTATTTACTCCCAAAAGTAATTAAATGAGGTCAAGGTGTTTGTAAATTTGTACGTACAGTGACCCGTTTTGATTGACACGGAACAGAAGCTCTTAGAGTGTTGGTTCATCGTGCGAATTTAATGAAGCACTTAAAATAATAATAAAACGTTTACTCGAATCTGATTCATTAGGGGATCTTGAAATTTGTTCTTCAATTCCTTTAACAACGTTCTCTAATTACGTCTCAAATAGCCTCTTGTCAAGTCCCAGTTTGAATTAGCTTTGTTTCGATTATTTTATTTTGAAGATATTGTATAAAGTTGTTTAGTAAAATCGTTTCTGCTTAGCTTCGTGTGTGTACGCAAATACGTAAATAACAACACTAATCTACCGTTTTCTCAAAGGTAGGCAACGCATTTGTGATTCCTCTCCTGGCGTTGCAGGTATCCATGGGCGGCTATAATCACTTTAGATAAGGTGACCCACTAACGCGTTTGCCTCCTCTTGCATAAAAATCATCTCTAATGAATGACATTTAACATTACTTGACAACTGTGCGTTCAATAAAGAGATATATAGAGCGAAAGTGAGTGGAAGGGTCGGAAGGGGCCGCCCTAGGCGTACTTTTTTTAATCAAATCGGAGAAATATTGGAAAAGGGCCGAATCTTAAGTACCCGAAACCGACGTGCGTGCATGACTCGATGTAAGAATGTGGAAGAAGCGAAAGAGATTTGTCAGGATCGTAGCAGGTGGAAAGAAGTGGTCTCTGCCTACCCCTCTGGGATCAGGCGTGATTTAATGTATGTATGTATGTGTGTTATTTTTTTTCTGAGTCATTGTCGCCATGCGGTACCATTACACTAAAAGACCGTATTTATCAAGTAATTCTTACCTATACAATAGTCATTGTGATTTTTTAACGTAACAAAGAAGAGTTCATCGACCAACCCCGCGGTCGTGACAACAACAACAGGGAAATCTCTGCGCTTGATGTTTTCAATAGTCCGCGTAATAAATTGAAAAAAAATACACGCTTCCAACACGCCTTGTTTGCTCTACAACCAATTCAGGGAACGGAACGTAAAAGGGCAACGATAATTGAAAAGCTGTAATTCAAGGACGGTGTTATTTGAATCGTTTGGAAAAATCGACGAATTAGGTTATGTGGGCATCGATCTTGAAAAATAACAACTTTCTTGGGAAACATTTGAACAGCTGCTGAGATTATTGGGGGAAAGTCGCGAAGCAGCTTACGTAGTTACAGGTTTGGCATACTGCTTTCCGTAGCTCTAGATATGTCACATGAATCTTCGATACTATTCGCAGCCTCATTATTAAGAACAGAGGATTTATTCTGCTTTAGCTATTGAAATGGAGACGGGCCCTTTTAGTCCGGCAAACAATTGGAAGGATTGAGACCGGGCTTATTTTTCAAGAATCGAGGAACTTCGATAGAAAATACCGGATAAGGCTTGTCAAAACTGTCACTTGAAAGGTACAGATGAATAAAGATGTTCAGGGAAAAGGCTTTACATAAACAAATGCGCATTAGTTTGATTTTCATGGAAATAAGTCTTCATTATAGGTACAAAAAGGTCAAGGTTAAATAGTATTGTAAGATTTCTTATATTTAGGCTGTTTAAATACTAATAAGTTATCTACTTGATATTACCTCTTGAGTTAAGTATAAGAGCGGCGGCGGCTGGCGGGCAGCTAGATGTAAATAAATGGAATATATTAACGGCCCACTGGGCTCACACCATTAATTGATAAACAGTACAACTCTCTTTTAATAAATTATTTTTCTTATGCTTCTTCTTCTGTTGGTTATCGCCCCGTTCCGCTCTAGGTGGAGGGAGACAGCAGTACAGAAACTGGAGGAAATTTGCTAATTAATTTAAACATTGTTCCTAAGTGCGGACCCCAACTACCGATCTGCTGTGATCAACACCAACGTCATAGTGAAGAACACAGGGGAGGTGACGTGGCTGAGCCACGGCATCTACGTGTCCGTATGCGACATCAACGTGGAGCAGTTCCCCTTCGATGTCCAGCTCTGCACCATGAAGTGGGCTTCCTGGACCTATGACGGCTTTCAGGTACAATAACCAAATCTATAATAATATACTCGTATAAAAGGCAAACTTATATATCATGCACAGCCGAAACTACTGTAGGTACCTAGAAACTTGAAATTTGGTACAGGGGATCCTTTTATGATGTAAGTGAGTGAGAGGAAGAAATAGGGGGAGTACCGGGAAACTAATTCTACGCGTACGAACTCGCGAGCGTCCTCTAGTATCATAAGCCTTGAGTTGCCTATTACACTGCCCTCTAAAAGAAAACCGGTCAAGTGCGAGTCGGACTTACGCAAACGGGGATCCCGTAACGTCACAGGTATTATTATTATATTCCGATTTGAAGTCGATTTTGAATCGAATCAGCACGTTTCCAACGTACACTTGACAATTTTTTTTGTTTATTGTTTTTCTTCAGGGCTTATACTATAATCATACCAAATTTAACGCTTGTATAGTTTACCGTTTTTACGATACAGAAAAATAAAAAGATTATTAACCCAATTTCTTAATTTTATTATTTCAATTTCTTCAAAAACAAATGATACTAAATCCGCCGTAATAACACATATCTTAATAACACTAACTCTCTGTCTATCACGGTTCAAAACATACAGCTCTTTTAAGTTAGGATGGACGGATGGACGGTCGGACAGCGTAGGCATATTAATAGCAGCGTAGGCATTGCCATAAGAAATATAAAAAAAAACAGACTGTTGAGTTTTTTGTGCGGCGTTTCTTCTCAACCGTGGTCTTCTCTTGAGAAGCGCTCGAGATTTTTTCTCATGTAAAAGAGCCATGAAAAATGAATAAACATCTTTTTTTCTGATAGAGTCTGATACGTATCTGTACGGCTTCCTTCGGGTACGTATACATGAAAAAACCCTTAGTATGCATGAAAACCTCTTCTGTGACTGACTGACAGACAAGACACAGCCTAAATTCGCTGAACCAGGGACTTACTCGTAATTATTAGAGGGAATATTCCTTGGGGTGCAATAAAAAGTACCGGGGGACCAATTCTACGCGTATCACCGGGGGTGTCCTCTAGTAAGAGTTAGTGGTTTTTCCCTTGGACGGCAGAGTATTATATTTTACACAGTTTTGTTTCCTAAATATACCCCCGATATGCAAACCAGCGTAAAAATGTGTTTAGACTTGTCCTTATTACGGCAGTTTGATTAACCGCACAACACAAGGTACAGGAGTGTTTAGCTACTTATAAGGCTGACTAAACACTCATGAGCAAAGTTTTTGGTCGTCGTTGTATTATAAAATGAGCTAATTGTAAATTATCAAGAACCATCGGTTGCTCTCGCGTTTACGAGAATTCGGGCTGGGCCGAGATTCTAGCCCGTAAAAACCATATCGTCTTGGCGCTGTTATCGTATTGTTAACGTTTTGATAGCTCTTATTTACTTGACATTAATGGCGGGTAAATTAAAAACAATAGCATAACAGGTCAAACACGATATGGTTTAACTGCCTAGAATAGAGGCCCTGGAATTATGTATGAAGTGGCGATCATCGATGATCTCTCCTTTATTACGAGAATTAATAACAATGCCCTGACTAGAGTGATGTTCATAATCTGCCTCACCGGTGGAGGTAATTTCAATTAAGATTCCATGGCAGTCTAGACATTTTGTAAAACTTCATTTTAATTTTTCTACCTTACAAAGTTTTCAGTATAAAAGTAAAGGAGATTCAAAGAAGAGATAGTTTTAAATGATCATTTACATCGTTATTATCTCTTGAGCACGATTCCTGTAGCGTCTTAATACTTTGAAAAATGTTCCTTAGTTTAGCTTTTTCTTTCATCTCTTTCCAGGGTTCCGTACCAAATAATGTAAAACGGAACCCTTATAAGATGACTTTGTTGTCCGTTCATCTGTCAAGACCATTTTACTCTGAAACAGCTGAACCTATCGGGCTGAAATTAGGAATAGCATTAGTATATAGTATAGTGGTCCAAACAAAACGTCATCTTTAGAAATTAACTATTAGAAATTATTTATTTTAGGCACGGATAAAACGGAGTTGCCGATTTTTTTAGTTTTAAACTATCATTTGATATATCATTTGCAAGCTCTCAAGTTAAATAGGTTCGGTAATCATTATTATTTTTATTAGTTTATGAGTTTAAGTTTTTTTAGACATTGGGCAACTAACTGAACTTAGTACAGTCAAGGAATTTAATTGTTATGCCACTATGGAACCTGACCCTGTCATAATGACAGCGTCCAACCACATGACAGAATTACGCTTAAATGAATGATTAACATTATGCGACAGGGTTCCATAGTGGCATAACAATTAAAGTGTTTGACTGTACGTTGGTGAAGTTACGGTTCTTTAGTTATGTCCTGTGTAACGGGGCTTCGTAAGTAAGAAGACAGCAAGCAGTAGCAGGACTTTACTGGGTTTCTTATAATTCATAAAAGATACGTAGGTACGGAACCCTCGGTGCTCGAGTCCAACTCGCACTTGACCGGTTTTTTTAGTCAGGTACGCGGCAAAGATTGGCTCCTATAATTTGTATCCTAAAACACTAAATACTGAGTAACCAGTTTCCCTGCATTTATAATTAAGAGCGAGGGACATTAAAGCAAAATTTCTTAAACGAAGGCTCAAAGGGCTGGCTTAGCGGGACGCCGGGAGAGAACATTTTATATTTATACCAATAATGATGCATTAAAAGTGCCGTGTTCATTATCTCGGGTTAAATTACAAAGTCTATAAACGGGAATCTATTTTAGGATTTTGAAACTGTATTCTTGAGGAAAGGAGTTATCTGGGAAATTGATAAAAATGTACTTTCACAATTAATTGGCGGTTAATATACGGCTATTTCTTGATTCGTTCACATTTTTTGGCTTATAGTCTTACTCACTTTCGCATTTAGCTTTTATTATTATATGTATACCACAATAAGTCTGTTTGCGTCTGACTGCTAGGTATGTACCGTAATGATGATGAGAAGGAATTTAACATGGATATGATCCTCTCTCTGAGGTTGGGGACTTCGTTACGTAATTCCAACATATTATGGTAAGGTTTCATAGCGATATATTAATGGATTCGTCCACGTAGGACTCACCTATCATTTTAAATTTAAAAAATGTATTGGTTAAAAAGTATCCCATGTTTTTCTCTGGATCTCTAGCTAACTCCATACCAAATTTCACCAAAATCGCTTCGGGTTGGTGTGATTGCCGTGAAAGCATATCAGTTAGACACGTCATCAATATTAATTAATAGACCTACATTATGTATTAGTGGTCAAACCTTACGCCTGGCAACACGAACGATCATCGGACGCATTCGCCGGCGGATATGAACTTCGAATTTAGAACATCTTGGCGTCGACGATAATCGAATTTCGTATCAGATCGTCAGTTAGTCGATTGATTGGCATTAGTTCCGTGGTTTTGGTAAATGGGTGAATGAACTTTTAAGACACTATTTGATCGAAAAATAGTTATTTATTTTTAATCGATAGTAATAAGGTGTTTAGTAGCCTAGTGCAATGACCTTTAGGGATGGCGGAGGATTAAAGTAAAAACAAAACAAATTGTTATTTTTACTTTAGTCCTGCCGAATTAAGTGTGTGAAAAGTGAAATCTTTTTTTAAAGGACGTTAGTTCCTGAATAGTTACATGGTGATCACATTGTGCCTTTGAAATTAAAGGTAAGTGCAAACGGAGTCAAAAAGGCTTTCAGGTTCTGGTAAAGTTGGTAAAGTACAAAACCGAAGGCTGTATCAAGAGCCATCGTACTTTGCCTTTAAAGTTGGCACGCCCAAATGTCACTTTGGCAAACCAAATTTTAACCAAAGGTTTGTCAATTCATCTTCTCGAAGAATTTGCTTTACTGTTGACCTACTTACTAAAACTCAAGTTTCATAGAAGCGGCGTTGACTAAATTAGAAATACCGCGATACCGCAATATTAATGTCGCGTAGTTAATCTCTCCTTGCTGCGGTGGGCTGCATGGTAATCGCTCTCGAGGATAGTGTTACAATCTTGGGATAAAAGTGCACCGGCATTTATGTACATAATATTTGGTGGCCGTGCATAGTTTTTAACCGACTTCAAAAAAGGAGGAGGTTATACGTTCCACTGTATGTATTTTTTTTTTATGTATGTTCACCGATTACTCCGTCAATTGTGGACCGATTTTAAAAAATATTTTTTGGTTTGATATAGTATACTTCCGAGGTAGTCCCATTGTCACCAAATCTGTATCTGATGAGGGGATCAGTGAGGAATTGAGGGAACTCCTCAAATATTGTAGGCAAACATATAGCGATTTTAGTATTTTTAGTAACAAGTCCAGCATTTGCATTCAGAAAGTATCATTTGGTGTAGTGGAACTGATGATGAAGACCACAGATGGCCACCAGAACTCCTCAATGGTACCGATTTTAAGGGTGGCGATAAGATATCTCGATTAAGATAGTAGAGTTACTACCTACAACGAATAATATTTACTTGTTCAAATATGACTATGACTTTCCCGCGGCGTTGCTTGCGGCACGCTTGATATAAGTTAAAGTTTCATTTCAACTAAAAAGTGGGACTACGTAACAGCGTATTATGATCACTGAAAAGTATAAAATAAAATAAATGTTTTAAAAAACAAAAAACTGCCTTCAAAAACGCAAAAAATAACTTCTTTAAAAATTGTAGGCACCTAATAGGTTAGTCCAACTGAAGTCGGCGACCACAACATTTTCAACAATAAAAAGCCGACTTCAGTTGGACTAACCTATTAGGTGCCTACAATTTTAAAGAAGTTATTTTTTGCGTTTTTGAAGGCGGTTTTTTGTTTTTTAATTACCTGTAAAGTAATGATTAAAGTGCACAAAAATAATATCGTTTTGTGTACGAGTCGCGTCTAATTATGTTTATCCAAGCAAGCTTATTATTTGAAAGTACCTAGCTTGTCTGCTCTGTATACCTCGTGTGTTCATAAGTTTTGAGACGAAATAAAATGTTCATAGATATTTTTTTGAGTTAGTTATATTTTTGAATTTTTCCTTATACAAATACCATTAACTACAAGAAATTATTACTCAAAATGACAGCCTCTATTCTTTATACGAGCTCTTTGACGCCTTGTTGGCAAAAATGGAGCGGAATGACACCTTCATACGAAACACCCCACCATACCATCACACTCGCTGCACAGTATATGGAAAATGGGAACTCGATAGATACATTTCGTGCTGATGCTGGAACATCTTTGCTGCTTTTGGCATAAATTGTATTGTTTTGTCGGTTGAACTTTTCTTCGAACGTGATAATTTTCTCATCGGGGAAGAGTATTTTTTTCGCGTCGTGTCTCTTAAGCAGCATCGGACAACGTTCGCATCGTAATTTACGAAGGTGATCATTAAGGAAGTGAACTTTCCTACGATTGTAAGCCTTTATCTTGAGATTGTATTTCAGGATTGTGTTTACCGCAACACACGAAATATTAGTCTGCAGAGCGTTTTTTTTCTGGGTGTGACATGAATTTCGGCGAAGTTGCTCTCTGATTATTTTGATGTTTGCAATCGTCCTTACAGACCGCGGGCGACCACGCCTTTGGCGATCTTTCGGATAATCAGTCTCCAGTGTAATATATAAAGTTGCGGCTTATCCCAAAACATTTTAAGACTCGGAAAATCTCCATTGGTTTTTTTCCCGTCTGTAGCAAAATGACAGTTGCGCGAAATTCTTTTGCTCCCGCCATCACAAGAAAATTCATTGAAAAAAATAATAAAAAGATAATTTTTTTTTAGATAAAATAAATTTATTCAGTAAGTAGGCCGCACGGGCACTTTTACACGGCAAGAATCTACCAGCGCTTCTCAAATACAAATACAAATAGAACACAACGTTCCAAATTCAAAATTGGAAAAGAATTGACAACAATTCATATCTGCTAAAGTAGTAAAATAAAATACCGTTTGTAGATTTTATACTGCTGATTACAGTAAAAATATTTTTGGTTTTTTTTATGCGGTAGTTTTTTTTATATTTGGGAAAAACAGTAAAAAAGTTGCATTGTGAATGTTAGGAATACACTTATAGTGCCCTTAGTCCATTTATTACCATAGGAATTGAAAAAAATATACAACTGTCATGTCCATTTTTCATCTGTCTGACGGATTACTTGATTATGACGACACGCTTTCGATTCTCGTAATACTATTGTTTTGATATACGCTATTAAAAATGAAAGTGACTAACGGATTTGTAAAAGCGGATAGCCGCAATCTGCCCAAAGTCGACGAATTCATGTTGTTACAGTTGTTATGGTTGACAAGTGACATGACATGATAGTCAGTTCTGTTTCTGTTGAAAGTTACCTTTTTAATTTTATATCATGCTAAGATCACGACATCAGTACCTATTCCTAACTTTGTATATACGGTCTTTTTAATGACTATTTCTTTAATAAATTACTAACGACGAATTTAAGTTAAATAAAGAAAAACCGAGAAACACGGGTTGTCTAATTTTTAACCAGCTATAATAAACGCGAAAAATCCAATATGCTTTTTTTTTTGAAATGTTGTCAATTAGACAGCTGCCAGTATTACTATATTTAATTAAAAGTTTGTCTCAAAACTTATGAACAAACGGGGTAGCATTCGATAAACGTCTGGTTTTTAAGTTAATTTATGGTATTTAAATAAAAAGTACGTACTTAATATCCAAGGAACAAGGAACTTAACTGATCAACCTGTAGGTATATATAAAGTAGAACGACCCGAACGTTTTTGCCGTATAAAACGTTTAAAAAAACGCTGACTAATATTAAAAGGACGTGAAAACAATGGCTGTTATTAATTTTCAAATTAAGGCCCAGTCTACAAAAATGTCTCCGTGGAGATTCGTGGAAACTGCCTCCATTCGTCAAGTGGAATTTTGCGGTTTTTCGACTGTTTATTTAATTCTTCCATCGTGACCTTTATTTATTATTAATTTCTTCCTTTTGGCAGCAAATATTGTATAACAATTATGTTATGATTATTTTATGGTAATTTTTTCATTAAAAATGTGATATTATTTTGATATTAGAGGATGCCTGTGACATTGTACGCGTAGATTTCGTTTTCTGCTCAAGCGTTTCCGTTATTTATTTAAACTATAAAGCATAAAAAATCATGCTCATATTTGTAAAGAATATCTACCCGCCAAATCTACCAGGGGCCTGTTCTACGAAAGCTTATATTACAAGAGGAAGTCTCTTTTCATTTCATATTGATGAAAAGAGATAGTAATTTGTGATAAAAGCAACAACTTTTGTGAAAAGGCCCCCAGACCTAACCCTACGATAATCAGCAAAATTTGGCAAACAATTCATTCACGCCTGTTATCCCAGTGTGGGGTAGGCAGAGCTACAGAATTACCTAAAACTCTAAAAACTTGTTGATAATTCTGTAGCCACAATTTGCACAATTAGGCTAAGATGTTTACTAGCTTATTAGTGACAGGTTGCAAGCCCGTCGCTTAACAGTACTACAAGCCTTTATTCCCTTAGTCGCCTCTTACGACATCCACAGGGAGACATGGAGTGGCACTATTCTAACCCGACAACCACACAGGCAAGTAATACTACACAACAGATAGTTTCCAAAAATTCACAATAAAAAATAAACCCAGGATATTCGGTTAGCAATAAACATATTGTACTCTGTCAAAGATTACAAAATTAAACTCAAACGCTTAACATTTATTTGGCAAATTCAAAACAAACAAAGATGTGAAGTTTTTTTTTGCCGTACAATGTTGAGTTCGGATGATATTTTTAACATATCGCTGTTGATAGAGATTTACTAAAGATTTACTCGGTAAGCTATTTCGGTTAGTGTGTCCATCGTAATTCAAGGAAAATTGTATTACGCCTACACTCCATGTTCCTCGATGCTTGTAACTTTTCCCCTGAGATTTGCACACCTATTTTCCTATTCAGAAATTCTCTCCGTATCGTTCATCGGTTGGGAAAATGCTGATATACCATTCAATAAGATACGCGCTCAATATACCTTCGTAAGAATTGTATCGCCAATGTGTACCTACATATTTTATTTCTGTTTTCTAAGCAAAAATTACACCACTTTGATTTTTAAGGCGTTTTTTTTTTGTATCGTTAATAGTTTCCCTTATTTAACTGGAAAAAAGAGACTAAGCTCTTGCCCGCGATTCCATTTGCGTAGAAGTCATTTCTACTTCTGGTGCCTCTCCAATTACTGAAGGTTCGCTATCAACTCTGAATATTTCTGGAGACCTAGTGAAAAAGAGTATAATTCGACTTACCTCGTAATGAAAAAGAGTATATACCTACATAAACGGATTGTTGGTGAATTGATCTTCAGGAGACTTATACCCTTTTTCACTGGATCCCCAGATTTATCCTTGTCTTTTGCGAGTCGGAACAGCTCTGCAGCACTTGTGACTCCAGTCCATTCGCAGTTATTCCTTTACCAGGATTTCTTTCTTCGAAGAATGTCATTTATATAGAAACTTAACTGCCCAATTTCCCGGAATAAAAAGTACACTAAATTCACACCAAAATTTATTTAAAACGGTTTAGGGTGAAACTGTAACACAAACAAAGTGGCAAACAGAGTTACTGTCGCATTTATAATATTAGTTTATGGTATAAGATGCCAGGCTAAATTTATTTCACATTCATAACAATTTTCGACGGGTTCTTTACATTGGTCAAAATTGTTTTAGGTTAAAATTAAGAGGGAAATAATAGCATCGTTGTACCTTGTACCTTTTACAGCGGCCTTATAATATAAGGGCGCGTTCACATAGAACGTCCGTTTTTACAGGATCCGTTTTAACGGATCTTGATGGCGTATGTAGTTGTATGAGCGAGTTCACACCCAAAACAGTATTCTTGATCCAGTAAAAAAGATTACAAGGTGAAAAGATCCGTTAAAACGGATCCTGTAAAACGGACATTCTATGTGAACGCGCCCTAAGTAGCTGCACACTTTTGTACCGTGTCATTTTAACTCCTTTGTGACAGATTAGACATTAATATGTACAGCTAATCATAAGGCCGACTACACATACCATATCATAATGCCTTAGCTTTGACTCAGCCTTAAAAGCACAAATTCACAATTTAAGGAGTGCCAGTCAGTCATGTGTGTCTATGACGCACACGTCACTAAAATGATAAATGTTTTTTCTTGCAAGTGACTTTGGAACTTTGATATATTCGGAAAAAATCCCTAAAGCTTCCACTTTATGCCCTTGTATAGTCAAGGGTAAAATGAAACCGGATGACTTTACAAATAAGAAAGAAACGCACATCTAAGCTCTTTCAAACAGTTGTATAGACATGTACCTACTTGACACTTTACGAGTAGGTTTCAACTGTCATCAATCTACGCATTCTAAGTTTGAATTTGACCTAGATTTTAAAATTTGGTGCTAATCGTCCGAAAGATTTGTCTACAACAAAGTAAATAATAAGTGAATGTTAAGTTAAATAAGTCAAATTAATTATTCATTCTCATAGAGCTACACGCATAAAAAAATATTTTATAATCGACATGAAAAAGGAACAGACGCTAACAGTCACAACTAGCGGGCATGCAAAGCCACATTCTAGTAATTTATTATTATAGTACACCAGCACTATAAAGGAAAAAGTTCTATGCATTTCCTAACTCTAAAAATGCTGACAGCAATCCCTGGCCGTATTGCACGTGAAATTTACTGGACGCAAAAGTTCCCCCAAGGTCCTTACAAAAGAATTCGTCCCGCAGCAAAATTGAGGTCCCACCCTTTTCTGCAGTAGGTACTCGCTATGAAATCGTATTATGGACTCATGTGGTATGTTAAGAATATCAGGTTATTTTTCGTTACGTTAAAATTAATGCTATACGAAACTTCATTATGTATACCTTTCACTTGAGCGATAAAGATACGAATAAAAGGCAAAAAGCAAGAATTAAGGATATGACTGCAAGTATTATTTTAATTAAGGTAGCTGAAACATACTTAACGGCCCCTAAGTATTTAGTTCCACGTGCATAGGAATCAAAGAAGCATATACATATACAGGCAAATAACGTAAATCCACTTTTCACCTTCACCGGCGCGAGTTACAAAAATAATTCATTTTTCCTCAGACTATACTAAAACTATACGTATTCCTGTAGCTCATGTAAGAACAATGTAATCAAATTTGCAATGTAATGTAATGGACGTGTCGCGTTCGTGCCCCGAATATCAACAGTTTGTGGCTCAGCAACCACGCCATGATGCAGATCTTCGGACACCTGGCGGATCATAACGAAAGTCAAGGCCGAAATTAACATCTAAATCGCAGTATTAAGGGGAATCACAACGGATTAAAGCGTTGTTTACGCGTCGCCTTGCGTGCCTTGTGTGCGTTGAATTGAGCAAATATCGCAGCCTCCTCGACTTCGTCTCATTTAGTCCTGAGCCTGCTGTTATTTACGGTCAACTGCGCAAAGTCTGTCCCGAAATTTGTGAGGTTGAACTGAGGTTTAGTAGCTGGCGTATTTCGATTTATTGATTAAAATAGTGACTAAAATACAGTAGAAATAAGAATATTGTGATGTTATTTGATACTTTTAAGCCATGTTGGTGTCAGACTTTGTGTCTGACCGTAAATAACAGCAGGCTCAGGACTTAATGAGGTGCGCATTATATTGAACAATACATATGTGTAATTTCATTAAGGTTAAAGTATTGCCAAGATGCACTTTATAACAGCAACACGATACCAGAATTAAAAACAAAATAAGTTAGCACAAAAGAGGGTTTATCACCAAAAATGTAAGATATAAAGTTTTATCCGCAAGCCTCGAGGCAAAACTCCTTGCGAATACAATGGACCGCTGTTTGCCTTTAAAATTACAACATTTTTCATTTTTACCCCAAAAATAAACAGTAGGTACGGGGTTGCTGTAGTGCTAACATACTTTGTATGGTAATTAAATTAATTGTTACGCTTTTGGTGCGTAATTATTTGTGATGACATGTAATGTTGTTCCTTAGCTGCGTTTTAGGGTTATTGCAGTTCGTTAAAGTATTAAGAGATTAAAAAATGTTCATATACTCGTAATTATTAATGACTGACAAAGTAAAAGAATTTTCAGTCCATTTTTCAGTCATGAACACATTGTTAAGTATATTGAAAACATTGTGATCGCGTGAGTCGCGTGACTGGTCCTACAGACCAATGCTTTAGCAATTAGATACCTAGATATTTTTCTTTTTATTCCTTTCTATTTTTCTTCTTCTATTTTTTCATGCGGGCCCTTTAAAGGTAGAACTTACCTACCATGCGTTGCTTTTAACGAACCTGTCCGCTTTGTACGAATGCCTCTGTTTCCTTTTTTGCGGATTTATAGCTAACCCGCACACCACTTTCTGTATAACCCTCGCGATTTACAAAAGGTAAACAGAACACTTGGTATGCCAGAATGAAATTGAAGCAAAACATTGTTTAACAGTAAAAATGAAACCTATTCGTCGTCAAATGTAGAACACTTTTCGGCCAAAAACTCCATAGTCAAACGAAAAATGATATGAAGTTGTATTTTTGTAGTTTATTATGATCCATTTTTCAGAGATTAACTTATTAATAGTCAAATCAAAAACTTTATTCACAGGAAAACAAAACGGCTACCTCTATACGAATTTGAAGATTAAACACTGGACTAGAATAAATAATTCACAAGAAATTTCTAGTCACATAATTAGTTCAGTTTGGAATTATATCTGTTATTTTTAGACACTCATAATATTTTTTATTAAGTGACACTAATTGCTTAAGTTATCAATTAAAAACGGCCCTTTGCTTTGTCTCTATACAAAACTTACACGTACACAACCGTCTACACACAACTTGCATTATATATACATTATATCGTCCTTTAGGTAGTTTAACCCGTGCAAAATATATTCCGCAAACATCTCCAGCCTAGATTTTGCGTATGAGAGATGGACATATCGTTACGGCTTATGAAGGGTGGAATAGCTTACAGAGTATGTAGATAATATCCAAATGGGTCTGTCGAAAAAACTCCGGCATGTTATGTCAACTATGAGAATAACATTAAATATGTTCATTATGTCATGTAAATATACTTAAGCTGGAATACGAATGTTGTCCGAAACGGAAAGCCGTCCAGAGATTTTAGGATAACAATAATATTTATTTGATTAAAAACTCACTCAGAAAGTAAAATTTAAATGCTTGTACTCTTATACCTAATACGTATGACCAACAAAAGCCCGCGACAACCTTTTCATAATAATTATTTTTTTGTCCATTATGTGTCGGCGACGGTGATGTGTGTTTATCAGATCGCATTTTAATCGGATTTTACGTGAGGTTATAATCCAGATAGCTGTGTTCTCAATATATTGAAGGACTTTGGATTTTATTATTAAATCGTAATTTTTTATGAATCATGTAGTCCCTTTTAATGTTGTACGTTTGGCTATTTGGTTAAACATTTCCCAATCGCTCAAAGGTCAACTGGAAGGGGTCCCTTAAAGGGATAAGTTCGTCTTTATACATACCTTTGGTGTTTTTGTCTATTTTGTTGTTTGTTATTTTCCCGTTTGTACAATAAAGTATTTACATACATACTATTACGTTCCTCTGAAAGGCTTAGTCCATTGTTAACATAATATTTTATAACTATTGAGAGGCACGTCTCAACGCCGCCGGTAAGCCGATTTGTAGCCATGCCAGGATAGGTACTATCATAAAATTTATTTCCCAATACCTACTCGCGTATCGAAAAGGATTTACTGTAAATGCTAAGATTTCAATTTCTGCCCAGTCGCAATGATATGCAACTCAGTTATCTTGAAAATTTTGCATAGCAAATATTTGTTTAAAAAGTGGTTTTATTAAATTGGATTTCTTGAGCTGGAATCTTAATACCTAGGGCAGGAACATTGATTTTAGGAAACTAAACTTAAGTTAGATATACCCTTCTTGAATTAAAACATCTTTGACGTTGATAAAATAAGGTTTTTAGTAGAAAAAATATAACATGAAAGTGGATATTTATGAAAATTATATTTCGTGAAAATATCATATTCAGCCAAAAGTATAATCGATAAAAAAATGCCGTAATTTCAATGATCAACTTGAAAACTAACACATCGCTAAGAAAATATTCCGTTATATATTCGGAAGGCTTTGAATCTACTTTTAAGCTCCGCCAATTGACTTTCAAATTGAGATTCTCACTTTAAAATCGACTCGAATATATCTTGGAAGTGTAGCGATAGGGCGGAATAGTGCTCAGTTTTTAGAATTGAATCGAGGTGTTGTTACGGTATTTAGTGGTCATGTGCAAGGGCTTAATTATTTAAAAATAGTTTTAATGTTTGTACAATTATTAAATATGATAATAAATTAACTTTTACGGCTTAGAGTAGGTAGCCATCAGCTAAACGGGCGCTTATTGCCCACTTCACGTAATCCTGAGAAAAGCTAGGAGGAGGCGGCTTCTTGACACTTTCACCACCGCTGCCAAAATGACTGGGGAGCGAATGAATTGGTTTATACTTATTTAAGTTCCAGTATTAAGATAACAAAGGACTCAATACTGCCGAGTACAACTGAGAATACCGGCTCGAATCAAAGAAATTAACATATTTTTTCTGAACTTAACGTTATTGTAGAAGTTTAAATAAATATAATTGAATAGGTATTTCCAGTTCTAGCTGTATTCTGATTTAAACTTTTAAATCCACAAATTACACTCAAATAACATTAAGTCATTTCTTGAAAATAAATCGGTTTTCTCCGATAAACAAATAAGAATAGGTACATTTAAAAAAACTTAATGTTTGCCCGGAAAACAGTAATTTGTTACATAAAAGCGTTATTTCTTTCAAATCCTCTTTTATAACGTTGCCTGTCAAATAAAACGCAGCATCAAAAGATTGAAACTTTTAACCTAAGTGGGTTTTTAAATCTGTTCTTTTAATTTACCAACAACGTTTAATTTAACCAGTGTTTAATTTCAGTTGGAAACTGTAATGGGCATCTCGTTAAATTCGTAGGAGCACAAAAACAGGATAATTATGTTACTTTCTAACGGAGATAAATGATGTATAATGGCAAAAACGGTTTTTCAACTTTGAAAATTCTTTTTGCTTTGAAGAGTTTTCTGAAATTAGTTTTTTAATTAGTTTTACATTTGTATTTTTTTCAACAGTTGGACTTGAAAAAACAGTTTGACGAAGGTGACACGACCAACTACCAGACGAACGGAGAGTTCGATTTGGTTCGATTTGAGGCGATCCGGAACATTCAGTACTACTCGTGTTGCTTGGAGCCCTATCCAGACATCACCTACGTCATCAAACTAAGAAGGAGGCCTATGTTCTACGTCTTCAATCTTATTCTCCCCTGCTTGCTAATTAATGGAATTGGTAGGTATCACTATCAGTTCTATCACACACAGTGACGCATAGATTATAATTTATACACATACATACATTAAATCACGCCTGTTTCCCAGAGGGGTAGGCAGAGACCACTTCTTTCCACCTGCTACGATCCTGACAAATCTCTTTCGCTTCTTCCACATTCATACATCGAATCATGCATGCACGTCGGTTTCGGGTACTATTATAATAAACAACAATAAACATAAACAATAATAATAATTAATAAACATCATAATAATTCATCATTATAATTCATCATCATTATAATTTATAAACATCGACTATCTCCATAGTTCGCAGAAACAAGTAATAGACAACTGTTGAATGCGAATAGCGAGTGTGATAGCAATAGACAGCTAATAAAAACGATTAGTTAGTTTAGTTTATTTATTCATCAATGTAATATTACAATATAAATTGCATTGCATGTCAAAAAATACGAAATTACATTGATATTGTCTAAATTAATACTAAATAATAATATAATAATACAAAAATAACACTCAAATAATCAAAGTCAACATTAATTAATACAACTAATAAATGGTCAGTTTCCGATGTCAACGTACAAAAAGTAATAAAGTCAAATAAACAATAATAATTTTACAATTTAAGTTGCATATATTCGTCGACGGAGTATAATGGATTATCCAATAAAAGGTTTCTCAGCTGATGTTTGAATGCTTCGTCGGATGGAACATTTTTAAGTTAACAACTAACAACGTTTTTAGGCTCTATAAACTTCAGCAGCACTGAATTTTAAGGCCAAAAGTACGAACATCTTGCCGTCACTGAAAAGTACTCAAATATTTAGCATTTGCTAGGTACCAACTTTGCAAAAGTTTGCTCGTATGAGTTTATCTAGACTTTCATTTATTCAGTACCTAAGCTACTGATCCATAATTCAAACTATTGATAGGTACTCAGATTGATATAATATATAGTACATAAATGGCTTTATTGGAAGGTTTCGAGTGCCCATCAAACAGATCGTTGAGGCAAACTAAGTTTTGGGGTTGGCTCAGGGTGAAGTGGAACCATCAATCTGTCTCGTGTGACATGCCCTCAACTTCGTGATTTATTTTACCCCCGGGGTACATACATATATCTTAATTGATTCGTTAGTTGTATTTTTGCAAGATGTGACTGTTCTTAGCATCTTTTTTTTTATGGCACATAGAAGCAAACATGTTTCATAACATATTAATTGATTTGAACCATGAACTGTGCAAATTGACCTTTGTTTGGTAGCTTGACTAGGTATTTCTCAAATTCACCTTTCTACTAAATACGTACTGTACGTTTTTAATTTGCTATATTTGCAATGTCGGTTTAATAGCTTTTAGTTAGTCGGTAGAGCCATTGTGAAATATTTGGTGGATGTACCCAATACGAAACGGGCAGCACTCTAATTAATGACGTCATCTACCTGGGTCATTCCACCGTAACACCCGTTACAGCTACTTTTTATTAAGGTTTATTTCGATATTGTAATAAGAAACTAGGAAAATGAATAGTGAATAGTCTATTTGGATAATATTTTCTTTTCCTTAACACGCATAATTAAAAGTATAAGAGAATAACGAGAGAATCACTAATAAAAAGTAGCTGTAACGAGTGTTAAGGTGGAATGCTCCCTGTGCAAAAACGTTTGCATCGGAAACGTAACCTTCTACTCCTATACATATACATACATGCATTCAAAAATCCTGTTTTTTTCTAAACTCTGGCAGCTCTGCTGGTCTTCTACGTACCGTCGGAATCAGGGGAGAAGGTGACCTTGGGTATCAGCGCACTGCTGTCCATGACTGTCTTCCTCATGACCATCAGAGACACGCTACCACCCACCGAGAAGACACCGCTAATAAGTAAGCATACTGAACAAAGTAGACATTGATTAGTTCTATTCAATGGGTACGTCTTTCAGTTTCCCTTACCATCATCAATTGCGTTAACATGGTCCAGTCTGCCCGCGTCTGATCTCACTCAATAAATCAATGACAATGACAAAACAGTAGGTACAAAGGTCATCCCAGATCTTCACGTCAAAAGTTTCTCAGTTTGATTACTGAATTTTGTATAGAAACATTATCTGCGCGATATTTTAAAATATCCCAGCGTGTCCTATCCAGTTTGATAAGTATTAAGTATTTCAGAGACCGCAAACTTTTCTCATTTTGTATTACTTATGTTGTACTTACCTCGTAAACGGTTACGTACAGACTTATTGCTTAAAGTAAAGCCAGACTTAACTTATATGTAACTACTTAAACCAGCTAAGACACTCGGCTCATGTGTAGATACTTAGTCTCGCCTTATTAGAAGAAAAAAGTTGTAGCCCACAATAGTGGACCTTCGGAATCCACAAACACTTGATGTCAATAAAAAAGTCGCGACTTCTAATGGATTTTATTTGTTCTCAGGTCTGTATTACGGAGTTAGTACGTGCCTTGTGTCGTTCTCTGCGTCACTATCCGTGGTCACCCTCAATATCTCCTACAGGCGAGTTGTATATTTTCATGAATTTCATGTTTTCTCGCTTGTAAGCGTATAATTATTTTAGTTAACGATGGATCATCTTATCTATCATATAGGGGTTTGATAAAAACAGACCGCCGAGTAAATTTATACTTAAGCATGACTTAACGCCAACATAATCGATTTAAGTTGTTGTTTTCAATTAGTTACGACGGTATATTGGCAAACTCTATAAGTAAAGTGCGCCTATGTCAAAGTACATTCTAATATTAATCTTGTAGACTCTGTCACTATTAGGAGCGTATATGTATACTCCAGCAACCTGTGTATTAGGAATATAATTACTAGGAACGTACATTTGGCATATTATAGAGTGTTAACTTTGTTTCTATTTGAGTATAAGCTCATTACTCTTACCATTCACGTTTCGAATTAATGACAACCCGGTAGGCTATGTGGTTAGTCAAGCTAAATGAATTCCTAACTAATTAAAATATTCCCGACTAGGTTTCAATTTACACCCGTTCAAGGATAACCCTGATAAGGGGTTATTCTGAATTTATGAATGGTTCTAGCCACGAAGTTTAAACAGATTAAAATAGTGCGAGGCACAATGTGCATAATAATTTGTTAAGCGTTTGTTTATGATGGTTGGTTCATTATATTAAACTAATTTAATTCCTGAAGGTTCTCGGTGAAAATGCTCGATTGTCGTTCGATAGGGTATGCCTACATGAATATTGTGAAGTTTAAAACTACACGGGGCATTTAATAAAATATCAGAAACAAAACACTTAACTCCGACTTTTAGTATGTTTTGTGTGTAGTGTTCACATCAATAGTTGATATTTTAATATCATCCAGTAAATCATGAAAGCATTCAATTGATTTATTGATTTACACGATTGACACAATAAACATAATATCTAGCCATTTCCCCCACTCAGATGTACCTGAATGCGAAATAAACTGGCATCGGAACGTAATACGGAATAAAATACAACAACATATTCCATCACAAAGACGGAACAAATGAGACCCGACATGGGTACTTATTTATCTTTTATCCATAAACCTATTTTCTGAGCCGAATAGAATAATACTGTTATTTCAACGCAAAATTCTTTTCTAAGTCGTACGTTCTTAATAAATAGTTAAATCTCATGTAGCCTTTATATATATATATATATAGTTAGTCTAGCGTTCTGTTTCGTCTACCATGATTGCCCAATCACTGATCATACGGTACAATAAGCATAGCCGTCTAATTTTAGCATCCATCAGTACCTAGTTTCTTATAAATTAGCATGGCTAACGGCATTTATTTATTTATTTAGGAGATAACACAGAAACATAAATAGAGTGTAACATAATTTGTAAATTGGTACTATAGATACAGATGCTTCCCTGAATTAAACTCACTATGAACATGAACACAAGAAATACTAGGTTAAAATTACAGCATACAATGTACTTAGTTAAGACTTAATGATAAAAATAACATTAAACAACAGAAACACAGTGAAATATTAATTATTGTATAAATTTAAAACAGAAGCTTTAAACGGGGCGCTGGATTGTGAAAATGGCTAATGAACTAGATTATTATAGTAACTAATAAGAGTAGAATACCAGCAATACATTGTCCGCATAACATAATGAAGTGGTCAATATATGCAAACAACGAACGTAGGCTCAGAATGAGTTAGTCAAAGTACTTAAAGAGTAATTAATTGTCGATGGCGAAATAGTGTTGACAGGAATAATCTTTATTAGTGCCGAGCCCGTGCCAATTGGGAACGACTGCCGCTTAAGGGCTCACTTCTCTTTGAGGCATAAATGTAGTGTAAACGTCGGAGCGGAGGATAATCCTGGAATTACTTGGGATGTACACTGGGATAGGTGGAAGATTGAAGGGCACAATGTTAAGGGGTTGAGCTTTTCACTGCCTTTTTCTGTTTATAGAAGTCGTAGTCGTTTAGTTAGATTGTATGTAGGATAGTATGTGTTGCAGTGTATTAATATCTACCTAAGGTACCACTAACACGTTGGCTTGCGCGAAAACTTTGTGTTTGTTGGAGTGTTCACGTGAACGTGTTGTGTTGCTCGTAGAGGAGTGAGAGGGCAGCCGGTGCCGGCCGCGCTCCGCGAGCTGGTGCTGCAGAGGCTGGCGCGGCTGCTCTTCATCCACTTTGACATCGACGCTGCCAAGGTACACCTACACTTAGCATAGTCAACGACTTCAATTGCTGAGCCACTGTAGAACGATGTCGGAAAAAACCAATGATCGATTTTGACGTCGTATCTTTCTCGTGATTTAACGCTGTCTTTGTAACGGTTCCGTCATGGCTCAAGTTGACTGTACTCTTGCTGGTTAGTAATACAGTATGCACGCAGCAAAACACTAAATCAGTAAGAGTACTTAGGCTACTCCCTGACAGCAGTACGTTCGGCATTCGTAGTACAGGTTCTTTACGAGATGTCGATATTTATATAAAACAAATAGTGGTATCTTGATATCCTACCGCTGCTGTACCGCTAAGTCATGTCATGAAGCAGCCCTAGGCACCACATTATCTATTCTGAGGATATTTTGATGTGTATTCATTTGAAACCTTTTTTTTTAAAGAATATCCAATAAACGTAGAGCCTATATAATCACACATACAATATAAATAATGTTTATGCACTATCTAGGTCGTATGTGTGAGTTTACGCACTATATAAAAGTAAAATACTGCTAAAGAAATACATGACCAAAAGCATATTTTATGCCTGAGCCTAATATAGTTAATGTGTACCTCCTACAGATCAAATAAGTAATGAAAATATAATGTAATATTATGCTTCTTATGATCGTATCAAGGCATTTTTTGCAGCAACTCCAATATTTTCTCAGCAACTATTAGGATACCCATTCTTATCACACTACAGGTATATTTCATACGACGCGCTCTCCGCAAAAGGTACAAAATAGGGCAATCCTATTTAGTAGAGGTCTGCTTTATGACAATTTTCAGAGTGGTCCCCTGCGGCTCAGACCCTTGCCATAGTTGTCCCTCACTACCTTATGTACATTTCATATGAAAAAGATACTGTATAGGAATATCACTCAAGGTAAAAAAACCAAGCAAAATCACATAAGTATTTAATTCAAAATGCCCTTGTGAAAACGCGTATTGTATTAAGAAATGCTTTTGACTTTATAAATCCAATTTACCTTGACATTGGCAAATGTTGATATCATGAACGCTTTAAGAGAGTGCCGAATCTTGGTACTAATCATGTACGAAATGAATTGCTTACTGATATAAAGCAAGTTTTTTTCCTTGTCTTTCATGGTATTGTGCTCCAAATTTCAATAGCCAGATGGATTGCAGAACTTCTATATGAGTTACGACATTCAATTTGTTAACATAACGCCCGCAGGCCCGCAGCCATTAACGCTCTTACTATTTATTATGATTTTGTTATCTTTACGATTATACCCTTAATATAAAGAACTTCATGTGTGTGACATATAATATTTAAAAGTTCAGTTTGATCGTTATTTGTACTAAATATAGGAGACGAGGTAGTTTGGGCCCACTTGAGAAGTTGAAATGGACAATAATAATTTTACATCAAAGCTTTCCTAATCTTAAAGGTTAAGGGCAGAGGCAAATGCTTAGTTCTTGTTTCTAAACATCCTTTTTCTAAACTCAAGCCAAACTTTTCTGTTACTTTCGGTTTGGCCAATCCCTTTCTATAAACCCTTTGGGATCAGGATAGATTTAAGTGAAAATCGTTTGAGAAAACATTTGGATGGGCGTAAATATATTTTATTGAAAAGTAGCGTTGAGACTGTGTCTCAACCATGTTTTATCGCAAATCCATTTAAAAGCCAGACACACGTTTTCAATTTTGTAGTCTAAAAAGAATTTTGAAGTCTTATTGAAAATGGTAATTTCTCGTCCAACTTTTCGGCGATTCGTAATTGAATAAAAATATGCCGCTGTATGATGGCTAATTACGCGGGACCTCCGTTTGAATTTCATCTGAATTTACACGAATTCTATCTATTTACTTTTGATATTTAACGGTCAGCAATAATATATTTCCTTTGAAAAAATATTCGTAGTTAGGAGCAGGAATTAAGGTAAAGTTACCATTATTTTGTTCAAGAGAATTTTGTTTTTAAAATAAATTATCTAGGGGATAATTTAGTTTTTATAGTTGGTTTGTAGGGTTCCGTGCTCGAAGGGAGCCCAAAGGGACCCTATTAATATGCCTAAGCTGCCCGTCCGTCCTAACTTTAGTTGTACCTATCTTTTAAACCGTAATAGAAAGCGGGTGTTTTTTTTTGGATTTGTGTTTGGTGGATTTACTAACAAAAACAAAGACAAATAATTAATAATTAAAACGTTTTAAGTCCGACAATTATTTAGTCCAAACCCTGGTCGAGTGTGAGTTGGGTTCTCGCTGATTCGATCCTAAATCGAATTCAAATCAGAACATAATAATACCTAATGTGCGGCGGTACGGAGCCCTCGGTGCGCGAGTCCGACTCGCACTTGACCGGTTTTTTAAACCTGTAATCAAATCACATTATGCTGAATATTCATTTGGGTAGATCGGCGTTCTTGTCTGATTCGCTTGAATTGTATGTGTTAGTTCGGGTTATGTACCAGGGTGACAGCGGTGCGATGGCGGTAGGGGTGCAGGTGAACCCACGCACCGGGTCGCGGCTGAAGTCCGAGCTGAGCTGCGACGGCGCGCCGCTGCCGCCGGCCTCGCCGCGCTTCGCCCGGCACAACCACAACCATACGGGTAACGTTCAACCTAGGAGTACTAAGATAGTATCAGACATATCTATTGTAAGAGTCCATGTGAGTAAGGGTTCGTTTCCAGGTCTACATTCAACTCTCAAGCGGAGGCAATAACAAAATCAACAAATGTAAAATAGGTATTCGAACACAGCCTGTTTTTTCAGGCATTAAGTTCACAATTACCCCAGTACGGTAATTGTGAACTTAATGCCTGAAAAAACCGGCTATGTTCTGTTCTACCCATATTGTTTTTAACGTGTTATTGTATTGTCAACGCTATTAGAGCTCTTATTTACTTGATAGTAATGGCGGCCGAGTTAAAAACGGTTGTACACTGTTTTATAGACATTTTGTTGTATAGAATTTCGGTTCATAGAATATTTGTTATCATATTATTGGCTCATAGAATAATCAATACGCAGAATACTTACTTTAAAGATATTTTCTTAAATCATATATTTTTGTTATAAATAAAATTCAATGTTTAGATATTCATATCAAAATATATAAATCGAATATTCTTAATTGATCCTCATGTTATTTAGTTAATGTAAAACTTATTACCAAATATAGTTAGTAATGTTGTTGTTGAGCGTGAAGTTTAAATAAATAAACACAGTTTGTTCGAACGATCTGATTACTGCAGTGATCGGAGTAGGTAGATTATATTTACCTAAAGTTCGCAAAAGGACAAAATATAGAGTGGTTACAACCGGGTGAAATAATAATTATTTTTTATTGAATTCCGGATTTCTGGTATTTTTCTGGTACTAGTAAATGTAGTTGCAAGGAAGTCTCCAGTTTATGTCTCCGTTCTACGAAGTTAAGGTACTCCACCTATTAATTAGATACTTAAAAGAAATAAGTTACAGGCCCCTTTCATCACAAACTAAAATAAAATATCCCATACCGTGAGTGATTACGTATATTTAGAATTAAAAATACCGGAAATCTGGAATTCAATAAAAATTAATTAATATTTCACCCGGTTGTAACCACTCTATATTATGTCCTTTTGCGAACTTAAGGTAAATATACTCTACCTATTCCGATCACTGCTGATTAGTCATATCAACAGCTCATCTTTGCTCAGCTCTGTTTTAGCCACTACTCACCCTAATATTGATTAGTACTAGTAGTAGTGAAGTAGTAGAAGTTGAGTAGACCGTTTCATTCTGCCACACGTCGTTAAAGTTAATGTGGTTTTACCGGGTAAGAATCTATTTTATTTAATCGAAATACCTTGCAACAAACGTGTTTTTTCGCAGAATTTTCATTTCATCGAAGGCATGTCTCGCCGCTCGAGTTATTTTCTTTTGGTAGGGAGTCATAAGTCTTACCTAACCTTGCCTCTGCGTAGTTATTGTTTAAGATATTGTAGAAAACGTCATGGTTTTAGCAGAAAATAGCGTTCGATGAAATGATACAATCGAAATTCGATAAAAATCTCGGTTAATTACCGGTTTTGCTTCACACATTGCTTTTGTTCTTTCGACGCGGTTCACTGTTTACTTTGACGTTCGTTTGTTTACGCAATAGTGTAACTTAAAGTTAAAGTTAAGTGTTTATACCTACCATAATTTCTTAACCAGTTAGCCCCTCATTAAATTAAAGAAGATTAAATTTTAACCTAATGTGATGTTGACATCAAAGTGATTTACTCGCAATTAGTATACAAATTAAATATAGTTTTTTTAGTAACGATGAAATTTGTTGTTTGAATTTGTTAACGCAACCCTTTAAATAAATTAACGAAATGGTTTATCTGCTGGGTTGATCAATGTAATTATAATGATCAAAACTCGTAAAATTCTGATCATAATTGCATACTTACTAAGTACATTTTAATAAATTTATGGTAAGAGACATCTACTAAGCACGGCAGATGTTGAATTCGGCGAAAAGGGGTTACAGAGATGAAAGTGTTTAGATTAGGAAATATCATCGGACCTATCTGCTGCTTCGGCTAACGGCCTGACCCGCGCGGCCGCTCAGCATATTTCGTTATTTTTGAATTAATTTCAGGTCACAGGAAAACATTTCGTAATTATTAATTCTGGGCACGAACTTCAATGTTGTTATAATGAAGTTCTTAGAAGCCGCTTATTAACCGTAGTTACTCAGTTCATTGGCTTATCCAATTAACATTGTACGCTTAACTAATTTTAATTTATCGACAGTGAAAGTTTCAAGTAGAGAGAGTTAATGAAGAATGTATGTATTCCTAAATGAATTTCATAATGCACGAAGTTTTTACGGGACTAAAACCGACCTAAAACTTTGTTTGTAATTTTGTTGTTTACTTCTAAAGTTTGTTTTATTAAGGTTGGACTAGTAATCCGACCAATATGCGAATTTTGTTAAATAATAAAAAAAATACCTTTTCTTTGTGTGTCAGCATAACCTTACCTTTTAACGATCTTAATTAGATTGCTTGTTCAGCGCTTTCCAATCAGTAATACCCAAGACGGTACAAAGTTTTGTTTCGTTTTGTTGATGATTGTTAATTAAGAAATTCTGTGAGACAATAAAGGTATCTCATCGCGTTCGGAAGAAAACTGATACATCAGGCCATTCCACGTGGTTATATTCTAACAACCAGAGGGCCCTGCCAAGATGCACTACGCTAACTGGCGTTTCTATTCGTTTCGTTTTTAAACCAATCGCGTCACTGTTAGATGACGTGATACGAAAAGTCACCTGATCTACTAGAGACGCGAATGTTTAAACACGAAACGAATAGAAACGTTACTTAGCGTAGTGCGTCTTGGCAGGGCCCTCAGAAACTTTCCGCATGTAGAAACACACCTCGTCGTTACGGAGCTTGAAACCTCGAATAAAATTGTACTTCGTTAGTTAATACGTGCGAAACGTTGTACTTAAGATAGTTATAAAAACCTCGGGTGGCTTTATCTACAGCAGTAACGATGGCGATTTTTGGTGCGCCTTTTTATTTTTGTTAACATTCGGGACATCAAAGTAAATCTTGAAATCAATACGATCTCGTCTGAAGCATGTCAATATCGGATGTCTATCATCAAAAATATTTACTTTTGCGTAATATAATATTTACCAAGGATGCTCTTGAGTCTTGATTGGCTGCGGCTTCGACTACATAAAAGGGTAGGTATTTATATTGTGTAAACACATTCATCCCTTTGCTGGATTTTCTTTACCTATAAATTGGGTGTCATCAATTAATCGGTAATAGTCATATTTCAGTCGTTTCTACATAAGTGTAATGAGTAGTTTAATTTTATATCATTATTTATCAGTTTTTATATAAGTAACTTTGCGAATTTCATATAAGAGGGGACAGTGTGTATTTTGTTTATTTATTTAGAGAAACAATGCACAGTAAAATTACAAATGGCTCTAAATTGTAGTTTACACTAGCCAAGATCCACTCCACGAGTTCTACTTATTCGTAAACTTAGATGACAAACTAGCTCTAACAAAGAGAAATCAATATACCTAATAGCAATATTAAAATATATTTATGATACTTACTCTACTTGCCACTGAACCCTATGACAAATGACCACATGCAATCAACCAACATCGGCTCGAATTAATTGGTGATAAGATCGGGTTAGGCGATTAGACTAAACAATGGTAGGTACTAGCATGTACTAGTAAAGATCGATTACTAATCGAATAACAAAGAAAGAAAATAAGTACGTTTTTTGTTACTACTACCAAAATAAATTTATTTATTTATTTATTAAATAACTTAAATCTATCATTACAGGTTGTTACCTAATGCAATAGACAAGTGAGCAATATTAATAGTACCTACATTCATAACACAATATTTATACAATTATTGAGTATAGCATAGTACAAACATAGTGGCCTTTGCGAAATCGTTCAGGGAGCACACAAATATGTCTAATGTGAGCGCTACCTTATTAAATGTTCGAATAGCCCGCGTTAGCGGTGCGTCCTTCAGCAGCTTCGTGCGAGCTGCGGGCTCGGCCAGCAGCGGCGGCCGGCGGCGGCGCCACACGAACCGGTCCGGCACGTTCAGCGCCAGGGCACCCGCCACCCCGGAGTTGCACAACTCACCTCGTAGTACTCTAACTACATACGAAGCGAGGGCCTGTTCCCGCCTCATTTCTAACTTAATGTACCCCACCATTCCTAACACGAAGAGAGTAGGATACAACAGCGGATATCCTGGATACACGCCATACAGCTTGAAGTAAAGAAACCTAACATACTTGTTTTGGATACGCTCCAACATGAGCTTGTATTTAGCTTCACGTGGACTCCAGATTTCAGCACTCCTTTCGAGGTGACTCTTTATGAGAGCTTCATACACTGCTTTTATCGCCGAGATGTTTGTGAAATCCTTCGCTTGGCGTAGCAAGAAACCGAGGTTACGAAATGCTTTTTTGCAGATAGAAATGATGTGGTCACGAAATGATAAATCGGCTGTTAGGCGAACTCCGAGATCACGCACCTCCGTCACTCGCTGCATTGGCTTTCCACCGACATTATAATGATGGTGCAATGGGCTGCGCACCCGGCTGAACGAAATTATATTACATTTGGATTCGTTAAAGTAAAGCTTATTGTGCACACTCCAGTGCACCACTCTGTCGATGTCCTCCTGCAGCCTACGACAGTCCGAGATATCATTTATCACTCGAACTAGCTTCAAGTCGTCAGCGAATAAAAGGCATGTAGAATCTAGCACCACATCCGGGAGATCGTTGATCATGATTATGAACCCTAATGGCCCTAAATTGCTACCTTGACTCACTCCTGATCTAACATAGTACCGCTGAGATTTCCTGCCCGCACAATCTACATACTGCTGCCTGTCTCGCATATAGCTGGCTAAAAATTCTAACGTATGTGGCGTGCAACCGGACGTCGCAAACTTCGTTAGTAGAATGTCGTTATCCACCGTGTCGAACGCCTTACGAAAATCGAAGTACGCTATGTCAACCTGTTTACCGGCATCCAAGGCCAAAATGAGGATTTCTAACTCCTCTATTTTGGAGACTTTTTTTTGGATTGCATTCAAGCTTTCGCTAAGTACCCTCATTTGCGACACTGTGCTCTGCACTAGACCTTGAAGTGACTTAAAGGCAGTATATTGTGTATCGAACAGGGTCTTCATTTCAAGGCGAAATTCACGTAACTCGTTTAGTAATATGCTGTCACTATCGCTTCCCCCCATTGGGTTCACTAGGGTTTGGCAACGGCTTCCACGTACAGTGTTTACAAAGCTTACCGGAGTAAACGTTTGATTCATTACGTTGCTTCGAGCCGGTGTATCAGTATTATCATTCTTTGGAATATGCCGTGTGCATTCTGGGCAAATCCAGCTCCTTTTGTATTCATCGCTGAGTTCTTCAAACGCCTCATTAGTCAGCGCCAAACACTTTGGGTGAAACAGTTTTTTACACAGTTCTTGAGAACACTCCATAAACGAGATTCCAGAAATGCAAAGGTCACATGCGTAACACTTCTGAGACATTTTATTTACTTAATAACACCCCGCACACAATTCGAACACGTCCGATCGCCGCGAGCGCGCGCCGTAAACCAATAAAACAATAACAAATGCAATAAATAAATCAATAAAACAATGGAGTCGTGTTTTTTTACGGTCTCTAAAGGTAGGTTGTAGATATAAAATGATCACTCTCAGTGATCCTTTCGATCTGTATCGTAAAACACGACTTTTTTGTTTCATCATATTCGACCAGTTCGATTCCCGGTTAGGACAGACGAATTTACAAAAATCCATAAATGCAGTATTTATTGTTTTCAAAACAAAGTAAACTCTTTTGCGTAGATTTTGCTATTTCCAATATTTTAAATAGTTGCGGTCTATGTGGCTTCGTTTTTTCCACCCTGTAGATTTACCTATAAGTGTTTTCTGCTCAGCTGGATCTGCGAATGCTGGACAGACAGAAGGCAAAGCGGGAGCGGGAGCGGGTGCGGCAGCGGAGTGTGTGAACACATGTTCGCGCTGCGCATGCTGCGGCTGCACGCTCCGCGAGGCCGCTGCGCGCCACGAGCAGCGCGTCGCCGCCAACGAGCGCCTGGAGCGGGCTAACTTGGAGTGGAAACAGGTTAGACACAAAAAAAAATCAAGAGGATACCCTTCTAGTCTATACAAACGTATTCCACTGTTTCCTCTCTGGATGATAATATTGGACCAAACATTTATCTTACAACCAATATCTGCCACTCGGTAACCCATAATTTTATCGAATTTCACTTAGTCGATTGTATTATTTTCTTCGAATTTAAATTTATCGAACGCTATTTTCTACTGAAACCATAATGTTTTCAGGATATCTTAAACATTCATTACGTAGGTTAGGTTAGGTTTGACTTGTGACTACGTAAAAAAAATAACTCTCCCAGGCGAAAAATGTCTTTCGAATGAAAATTCGGCGTAATGATACGTTCGTTCTTGACTATTTTATATAGTTAGGTATACTGCAGTTGTCCCTTTCGTGCTCTATTCGGCTACCAAACGCTCGCAGAGCGACAGCAATGGTTTGTTAAAATATCTAACCTATATCTCCAAGACTGCGTTTACCCCTTTGTGCCCCTCTTACAACAGCTGTTCAAATGTGCCGGTTTCCTCACGATTTCCTTCACTGTAAGCACATGGCTGATTGCTGGTTGACTTTTTAGTAAATACAAACTTATTAACTTATTACTTTTAACCGTACAATGGTATATACCGATTTTCTTGGACCCTGCACATAGCTACTCCGTCGACTCGTCAGGGGTGTGATTCTCTCAAAAACGCGGTCGGACGAACGAACGAATGAATGTCGCAGCGGCGAGTTTAAGTAGTCCCGTCAGAGCGAACAAAACACATTTTACGCATTTTCAATTTGGCAGCATGGCTTCTGTCGATAAGATCGAATGTATAAGGCTACCTTTGTTAGGGAATCACACGCCAGCACTTGCGACTCTCTGGCAGTGTAACTACTTACTATTCGACTCATCGAATTAACTAGTTAAGTAAAAGTATAATATGTGATGCCGCGAATGGCATGACTGACGTGGCAATATCCGACGATGTCACCGCTTTTCATTAATTAAGCTACTGTTACCGCATCTGTCAGGTGCTGCTCTAATTACGTGACATTGATGAGTCCCTGCATACACAACCGCAAAAAGGCATAAATCACTGTTTAATGAGTTCTTCGATTAACAATTGTATTTTTCTAATTAAAACCTATTAACTTTGGTACTCTTAGTATAACTTTACTTAGAACTAAAGCAATTTGTTTTCATTGCCTGCCATGTATTTTGTCCCTAGCTTTGTCTTTGTGCAAGGTGTTCGCTAAGGGTCTCCCCAGACCTATCGACGCGGAATCGGCTTGAGTCGGCAAGAAAAGGTTTTATGTCCGTGCAGTAAGGTGAAAAATTCGTCGCTCGGCTCGGCTCGGCTCGATTCGGCGTTGCGAACAGAATGACGTCGTTTTCGCTCTTATTGCATGTACATAAAACTTTTTCTTACCGGCTCAAGCCGATTCCGTTGTCGATAGATCTGGGGAGACCCTAATTACTTTTCATAATTGGACCTAACATTGTATCTAAATAATGTAGTCCTCCAATACTTACCTAAAGAAATACTGTAAACATGAATTTTACACACCTATTTATTTCAGGCAGCGCATGTACATGTTATTCCTATGTAGTGTTTACTGACTTGTAATTCCGCCTTTAAAAAGTGTGAAAACCATTTCGCAAAGGTTTACATTTGCTCTTTTGTGAACAAAGACTTGTTTAAGTAGGTACAAGGCTTCTACACTTTTATAATGAAAAACGTAGTTTTAAAATTCGCATTCGTAGGATATTGTGTAATGCCATGTGTGATATTTTTTAGTAGGTAATTACTATCATTGTTCTAATAATTAGCTTGAAAAAAACGTTAGCAGGGTTGGCATTGCAGCGCTCTTTCTCTTCAATGCTCAAAACTTGGAGAGCCTTGGGAAATTCGAGCATGTGTGCCGGTGGGGCTTTTATATTACCTGTATATTATAATTGAAAGTTTGTGTGTGTGTTAGTTTGTTACTCCTGCAACGGCTGGATGGATTTAGATTAAATTTAAAATGGAGATAGATAGCTTGTGCCCTGGATTAACACATAGCATACTTTTTATCCCGGAAATTTTAAAAGTTTCTGTAGGAATAACGATAATTAAAATCTTCACGGACGCCGCCGCGGGCAGAAGCTATATTATTAATGCAAAACGTTATGTGTTAGTTTGTTACCCCTTCACGCTGCACTATTTGGACGGATTTTAATGACATTCGAAATGGAGGAAACTTATTATATATAGAGAAGTCAGAAGGCTTACATTCACATAGACATCCTGATAGTGGCAATTGACGTCGGCACCACTGAGTACCACCATCTTAGGTGGTGAAGATCCGCACAAACATTGCTCAGTCATTCAACTCAAAAGGTAAAGATCATTTTAGCAAGTTAAAAGGGAAACTTAACGGCAATTTGCTATTGTCATGTTTATTTGATTGTATACAGGAGAATAGAAACAGAACGACAACAGTAATTACCGCGAACTATGATCGCTTAATTTAAATTAAAGCGAAACTGAAGTTTTGTTCACATAAGTATAGATATTTATACCGCGAACTAAGTTAATGATAAAATAAGTAAAACAATTTTTAAATAATGAATATACAGCAAATTACAATTTCTGGATCTATAACAAAATTATTGAGTTCTGCCTTAAATTAAAGAAGGATAGTTTTTATACCGAAACAAACAGTCGATTCCCGGAGGAAAAAATAATGATAAACGATAAACGATTTTTTGGAAACAGAGTCATGAGTAAGCTAATTTAGAATATTTTTAAATGTTGGTGACCTATTTACTTCAATAAATATCGAAGCAAGTTACATTTCTTGTAAATTGAAACAGATTTCAACCTTAAAATATGGTACTGAGGTTGAAATTGTAACTTATCCTATGTGGTTAATATAAAGCTGCCTGAAAAAGGATTAAACTTATTTGTACAAGAACGAACCTTTACAGTTTTCCCGTTATTAAATAAAAATAAAAGTCCTAGGAGAGGAGCTTTTTTAGATTTTCTTTTCAAGTACAACCATTTAAAGTTTGCGTTCAGTTTCAACTTTGTAAACATTTTTCTTGACACATATTTATAAAACCTAGTTTTTAAAGTTATGATTTATGATAAGAAAAAAACTCAAATTAAAAAAAGATAAAAAGATAAAAGATGTTTATTCAGTAAGTAGGCCGCACGGGCACTTTTACACGTCAAAAATCTACCAGCGCTTCGCAAGAGACCACTGCTGAGAAGAAACGCCGCAAGAAACTCAACAGTCAGTCGTTTTTTTTTAAAATTACTTATACAATTATAGAACTTAACCTAGCATTATATAAAACAATGAATTTAACATTAAAATATATATATCATGCGTAGTTGAGCAGGAAAATGTGTCAAAACTCAGTATGTTCAGATGAACTCTTAAATTGTAATAATAATAGTATACATATACTTACCCATGACGGTGCAAAACAACCACATAGTTTTGATACATTCTCCTACAGAAACCGTGTCCCCTAGACAATAATTATACCTACAATGTTTAGATATTTTCCTGACTAAGCTATTACTAAGTTATTTAGGTGTTTAATTTAGGCCAAGCATTTTTATCTGTTAGATAGTCCTCGACCCTATAATAAGCTTTCGACATCAACGACTTTTTCAAGTAATTTTTAAGTGCTGGAAATGATAACTTTAAAACTTCGTCAGGTAATTTATTATAGAAATGAATGCTTTGACCAACAAATGATTTATATACCTTACGGACACGAAATTTTTTAATAGCAATTTTATTTTTATTTCTTGTATTCAAATTATGTATATCACAATTCTTAACAAAAGAGTCTTGATTTTTAATGACATAAATAATATTCTCATAAATAAATTGTGACGCTACTGTCAAAATACTAATTTCTTTAAATAGTAATCTTAAGGAATCACGGGAGTTTAGGTTATATATGGAACGAATGGCTCTTTTTTGTAATACGAATATAGTCTGTATGTCAGCAGCTTTTCCCCAAACCAGAATACCGTACGACATAACACTATGAAAATAACTATAATAAACTAAGCGAGCTGTCTCAACATTGGTAAGTTGCCTGATTTTCCTAACAGCATAAGCTGCCGAACTTAATTTACCTGCTAGTACTGCTATATGGGGACTCCATTGCAAGTTTTTGTCTATAGTTATCCCTAAGAAAAGCGCCTTGTCCACCATCTCCAAACACTCATCATTTAGAAATATACTAGATTTTACCGGTCTAACATTAGGCAAAACGAACCTAACACATTTAGTTTTCTTAGCGTTAAGTAGCAAATTGTTAATAGTAAACCAATTAAGTACTTTAACCAGCGTGGCGTTTATCCTACTGTAATCGACGGATTTTCGGTCCACCTTGAAAATTAATGAAGTATCATCAGCAAATAGCACAATATCACAAAGGTTATCTACCGTGGGTGGTAAGTCATTTATATAGACCAGAAATAAGAAAGGACCTAATATAGAGCCCTGAGGCACACCTAATTTAACAGTTGCTCCAATGGACTGTGTTTGGTTTACAACAACCGTTTGTGTTCTATCGCTAAGATATGAAGACATAAGATTTAGAGAATTATTTGACAGACCATAATGTTCTAATTTTAATATAAGAGTCGCATGATCTACGCAATCGAAAGCTTTGGAAAGGTCACCAAAAATTCCTATTGCATCACAGGATTTCTCCCAAATATTGTATATATATTTAATGAGTACAGATGCTGCATCAGTTGTGGATCGTCCTCTGGTGAAGCCGAACTGATTACTGTTAAGCAGTTTATTTCTATTGAAGTGACCTAACATATCTTTTAACATTAACTTCTCAAAAACTTTACTTAAAACCGGTAGAATAGAAATGGGACGGAAATTCGTTAAATCACACATGTCGCCCGATTTAAAAAGTGGTATGACTTTACTATATTTCATAAGATTTGGAAAAACCCCCTCTGAAATGCAATTATTGTAGATTAAAGCTAAGTGAGGTGCAATTATATCTATGACATGATGGATCACTTTAACTGACGCTCCCCATAAATCCTCAGTTTTTTTTAAACTGAGCGATTTAAATACCTTAACCCGGCGAGCATGACGTGAAAAAAAGTTACGTCAAGCATGAGGCAGGGTATGACATGCCCGTAACGTAATGTAACGTAAAATAGTTTATATTGATTTTATTTTGTATTTTGTGATGTATATTGTTTATTAAAGGATTATTTAATGAAATTCAATCAAACACAAGTTTTAATCATGAAATTATTTTCATTTATTAGTGTTTACCTTATACTATGTAATTATAGTAACAAAAATATTAATGTTTACAAAAAACCAACAAATCAACAAAATAAACAGTATTTAGAATAAAAATCAACTTTTTACTAAAAGATAATGAGATCCTCTCTTTAATAAAGCATAGAAATATTTTTTTTATGTGTAAATTATGCTTAATCACTACTGTCCACATCAGCACAATTCCCGCACATAAATTTTGCATGCTCCATACATATAGGCTTGCTGCAAGCATTACAAGAGTATTTGGTTTTTCTGTCCTTCTTGTATGGACAGTCCTGGCATCTGGCATAACGTCCAGGCACATTCACTTCATGCTCACTGCAGTGATCAGTTTCGTCTTCCGAACTGGATAGATCAGAGAAATCTGATCCTACCTCCTCTAACATGACACGAATCCTTTCTTCTTGCCTCTCATAATCCATTTCGATGAAAAACTAAAAATAATAAAAGAAACAACTAAAACAAATGAAATAAACTCAAATCTATACATCGCAACCTTTAATTAACTAAATAAAATGAAAAACAGAAATTTAAATGACTACGTAAAAAAAATACGTCTGAAATGACGCAGGGTGTGACATACCCGAAGCAGGTCCGTGCACGTATATTCCGGCGGACGGCTCACGTCGCACTGCCATCAAGCCACTATCCCCTCCCGCACACCCCTCCCTCCAGCTACTGAGCGGGCTAGTGTTGTCAGGCAAAAATTTTAAAAATGCTAGCACTTTTTAGTAATGTCAGGGTATGAGATACCCTGGGTCATGCTCGCCGGGTTAAGAATAGAAATTGAATCTACATGGCTAAAATCAAAGGTTACATTACATTTAGTAACATTAGCACAAAGTAGTTTTTGAGCTACAATCGCAGATGATTGAAGACATTTCGTTGTATTAATAGCTATAGTGGAGAAATAATCTTCGAACGCTAAGGCCACGTCTTTGTTTTACGTGATTTGTTTGTCACCCTTGTTTAGGGTGACTTGATTATCACGAGTTTTAGATTTACCCGTTTCTCTATTTATAATTTTCCACACCGTTTTTACCTTATTATCAGAAGCTTTGAGTTTAAGACTTAAAAAGTTTGACTTAGCAGTTAAGCAAACTCGCTTGAAGGTCCTCGAATAATTCTTAACGTAAACTAAGAAGTCAGCATTCTTGTTCTCCTCCCTCTCTCTATATAGTTCATAAAGCCTATTTCTACTTCTATGGATGCCTACAGTAGCCCATTCACTAAACTTAGTTTTTGACCCAGAAACAGTTTTCATCTTAAAATTGTTGTTAAATTGATGAAGAATTACATCAAACATATAAATACTATTTGAATCATTATTTGAAAAGGATAACCCACAGAGATTGCTCTCAACTTTATTTTTGAATAATTCTAAACGATTGCTAGTTATGGGTCTGTATGTTATTGCCTGCGGTTCTTGATGAAAATCATTTAAAAAAGAAGCCTTCTGGCCACTATGATCAGAATTAAAGCAATTAAATATTTCCTTATCCAAACACTCGCAATTACAATAAATATTGTCTAAACAGGTAGCACTTGAAACTCCTATCCGTGTAGGTTCAAAGAACAAATTACCTAAGTTAAAAGATTTAAATAAACTTAAGATCCTAATAATATTATTTGAAGATTCCAGTAAATTAACATTAAAATCTCCACAGACAATAACATGCTTTTGGGTTTTACATACTAATTTTAACACATTTTCCATACTGGATTCAAATGTGCTAAAATCAGCTGACGGTGGTCTGTAAACACAGATAATTATGTAATTTTCTAATTCTATGCATGAGATTTCTACAAGCCTCTCTATGGATAGCCTAACAATATCTTTCCTTTCTTTGGATTTAATGGTACTTTTAACAATTATTAACGAACCACCATGAATGGCGGATTTTCTGGCAAAAAAACTAACTAATTTAAAATTAACGAAATCAAAAATTAATTGATCTGGTCTAAGCCAATGTTCAGTAATACACATAATGTGTACATTCTCAGTATCTAAAAATAATCCTACTTCTAATTCTTTGCTGGAAAACCCTTGAATATTTTGATGAACTATATTTATACTCAAAGGTGTTTCCGCTGTCCTATACTTTAGTTTAAATGATTAGGAATGGAATTTGTACCACTGTTATATCTATTTGGTTCTATATTAAAAGCCAAAAGTTCTACCACACTCAAAATATATTTCTTTGGCAAATGAATTTTTTCAGATGTTAGCGTGAGGTGCTTAATAAATTTATTTAAGTCGAAGAAATGATATTTACTATTATGACATATAGCATTATACTTTAAATAATTTAAGTATGCTATTTTATTATTATAATTGTATGGCATATTTTGTGAATATGGTAATGCACAAAGTATAATTTTACCTATGCCTGCCTCTTCAATAAGGTTTAATGTTGACAATAATCTACCTACACTAGACTTATCTATACCAAGACTGTTTCCTACTAGAATCACTAGAGTAGTAGAACTGTCATAACTTCCCTTTGATATTAAATGACATAATTGCATAAGATTTGCATTATGATAACAAAAATTTGTTACATTTTGTGTCAATTTGTTTCTTAACACGGAACCCATTCCAGACCCTATCTGATCCGAATAAATAATAGTTTTATTATTGCTAATTTGTCTAGGGGACTCATCTAAAACTATTTTTGGGGCACTTAGCTTAGAAGAATCAAGAGCCACATCTGGCTGAACCACAGCTGTTGGTACAGTTCCTATACAATTACAATCACCAATGCCATTATTAATTAAAGAATTAAAACGGTCTTCATTATATTTACTACTCTCCAGCAATTGTGTGAATGCCAGCATGTGCTCCTTGATTTCACTTTGAGCCGTTAAGTATTTTATTGACATGTCCTCAAGTTTTTTTCTTAATCTACTAATCTCTGCATTTAATTTGTGTACATTTAAATCATGTTCAGTCCTATCTAAATCTAATTTATTATTGCATTTTTGCACTCTATTTTTCATAACCGATAACTCTAATTTCATTTTAGAATAGTTTTTGAGACACCTCTGACTTTTTATTAGCTTCTGAGTACGCCTTATGTATTTGTTTATGTTAACATATTTTTTTAATTTATTGTTACTATTGAAAAAGATTAAGTTCTGGTTAAATATCTGGTTTCATCGTAACTAACGTCTCTTGGCTGCCAGACTTATATCTGTAGGCTGTAGTCTAGAAAAGCGCTCCAAAATTCAATAAAAATAGTCGCCTATTTCCTTGTCGGGATCACATGGCTTTGTCGCTGTCTTTTATTCTGAACGTGTAAATCCTGTTGCAGGATAAATCTGTCGTCGCAACCGATTGACGATCGACTTCTCGCTCCCAAGAACTTTTATTCTGATTAATTAAAACACTCAATAGGACTTCGGGTAATGCTCAATGTTTGAAACTCGATCAAGCTGCACGTAAAAAAAGGTTGGGTCATTTCTTTAGACTTACTTTAAGCGGAATATTGATTGAGATTTCGTACGGTTTTATGTCTATACCTGTCTATACTACCTTAGTCAAGACAAAAGAGTTAGAACAGACAGGACGAAATCTTGTCTGCTCCGTATTTTAATGGTTAACTCTCGCTGTTTTACCGCAGTTATAGTGTTCCATATAGTTCCAGGAAGTCTCGCTCCACTACTAAACTTGTTGTATAGTTGCCATAAAATATATCAGAGTGGACAAGGTGCTCATAAATACCTTCACTGAACTCTATTGTTAAAGCCGTTAGGAATGTGGTCAGATATGCACAATTTTATGTATCTAAATTTTAACAAAAATAAGTATTTTTCATTTTTAATACATTTTATGGTGACTGAACGTTGATGCAACCGTACAAAGTTAATTTAAGTGGCGGGGCACGCCTTCATGAATGTAAACATCTATAAAACTCTATAAAAATAATCTTTAATTATTCAAACGAAGTTAAATTGCTCTAAATATTAACGAGAGTTAAATTTAGAATAAGGACAAATTCAGATTAAATTGATTAAGTATTTGGTGTAAACAAACGCCGTCAAATAATGAACAGCTTACCCTCGCTTGTTTCCTGTTGAAGCCTGGCTGAACAAAAGCGACCTTAATCTTCCTCGAATAATTGACAAATTACTCGATTTGTCCTAACCTTGGTAAAATAAACACATTTTTCTTTTAACGTTAATGTAACTCTTTTTAACTTACACTCACTTTACTGCTCATCTTTCTGTTACTAAGTATTATTATAATGAGATAAGGTAGGTACAAAAGTATATAGGTACTTACTTTTGTACTCAAAACAAAAGTGCAAGTCCGATTATTAAAGTATTATATATTTATTGTTTTAATGGCAAACAAATTTACAGGAGCCATAGAAACATTTAACTGTCCAGGGGCTAACCATGACATGGCAGGGTCAGAGCAATATCAGTTACATGGCTCGGTCTCGTTCTCTCACCGTAAATGTAATAGTAACCCCCGAGTCAAAGGGATCTGTTTTAAATATCGTTTTGTCCGCAGGTGGCCGTGGTGGCGGACCGCGCGCTGCTCGCGGTCTTCGTTATCATCACCGTTATCTCCACGGCGGCCATCTTGTTGCCCCAGCTAAACAACCTGCACGTCGGGAACACACCTTTAAAACCACCTACTTAGACCACCAAACAAGCTGGAACAAACTGTCTCAACGAATGTATGTAAGTACTTATATTTGCTAGGCCCTGCCCTATTACGGTCTCCTTATCGTGGTGGATAAATATGGATAAAGCATCCGTCACTCTCGCACATCTGAACTTGTCAGAAAGTGAATGATATATTTAACCACAATTATTCATATCGATAACACGATCGTAATATGCCCGCTGCGTATTCGACGAAGGCGTTGACGACAACGACGAATGAATTATGCGTTAGAGTGAGATACAATACAAGTACAAAAAACGTATACCACTGTTATATGTATATTTAATTTATAAATTGTATCCCTCACTAGCGCCGATCATTAGAGAATATGTAGCGGAGTTATAATATAATAAAGTCAACATCGTGCCAATTATAATAATATGTTATACATTTATAATGTTACAGAGAAAGTGAACTCTCAGTGATTGGACATAAAGTTTATTAATCTTAATTTGATGTCGGCACAATAAAAACTTATTTCATTTAACTTCTTAATTTTGTTGGGATAAGATGGTGCCAATTTTATAAAAAGTCAATTAAGTAAGATATTTTTGAAATGTTGATTTTACTAGCAAGTAGTTTATAGACGATGAGTTTAATATCTTTATTAAAAATCTACATATAATAAAATCGCAGCAAATATGTTTATGCTATTTCGTTTACATAAAGACAATAACGATATAGCGTTGCATAGTCAGATGTTCGCCCATGTATGTCACTTCTTTAAAGTGACGTAAACGAGGTAGTATATACGTTAGATTAATCTTTTTCTTTTATGGTCGTGTTTATCGCAATGGATAAAGCACCCGTCACTCTCGCACGTTTACACACTTGTCTGGTCTGAAAGTGACGGTTGTTTTACCCACATTTATCCATACCGATAAACGCAACTGCTATAGTATAGGCTCGCTTACTTACTAACTTTTGCACATCATAGTGTTTGTTTTAATTCATTGATGGCGTTGTATTAACAGGAATGTTCTTAAATTTTTGTAATTATAAGATTATTTTATGTGTCAAATACAGTAAATGTACCTAATGTAAATGTTAAAAAGTAACTTGATGTTAGTTGTTGAAACCAAAAACTAGAGTATGCTCAAGGTTGTTGCCAAATGTAATAATTATAAAAAAACAATGTAAATATTTTTTAAAACGTTAAGATGCATTGTAAGTTAAATTTAAGAATGAAGAAATAAATAAATTATAATTTAACTGTTTTATTATTTAGTCTGTCTGTCTGTCTGTCACTGCGGGATATCTTAGCAACCACTAATGCCATTGATTTAAAATTATAAAGTTCTTACTTATAAATATTGGTGGTGTGAGAAGGATGTCGAGACTCGAGAGGAGGGTGAATGCGGGAAATCAAATTAATGGGGCCCTGTACTCCTTTGTGAGCAGAAGGGGCGTTTCACAAAAAGCGCAACTGGCTGTTCACAATGGAGTGTTGGCCCCTGCTCCGATGTATGGTAGTGAATGTTGGGTGTGGCCGGACAAGCATGAAAGTCGTATAAATGCAGTTGAAATACGCTCTTTGCGTAGTATGTGCGGTGTGAAACTGATTGATAGAGTAAGGAATGAAAAGGTCAGAGAGACATGTGGACTAAAAAAAGAAGATGTAGTGACTAAGATTGAAAAGGGCATGCTTCGATGGTTCGGTCATTTGGAAAGGATGGATGAAAGTAGATTGACGAAAGAGATATACAGAGCAAAAGTGAGTGGGAGGGTCGGAAGGGGCCGCCCTAGGCGTACTTTTTCGAATCAAATCGGAGAAATACTGGAAAAGGGCCGGATCTTAAGTACCCGAAACCGACGTGCATGCATGACTCGATGTATGAATGTAGAAAAAGCGAAAGAGATTCGTCAGGATCGTAGCAGGTGGAAAGAAGTGGTCTCTGTCTACCCCTCTGGGAAACAGGCGTGATTTAATGTATGTGTGTATGTATAATATTGGTAATGCGACCTTATTACAACTAAAAAATATGCAAATGAAAGAATTGCCTTCTTGCACTAAGAAGGGATAGTAGGGGTTTATTTGAACATCTTAAAATAGAGTGATGTACTATGGAAGTAATTTATTCATTATCTATATTTTCCAGAAGAAATAAAATAAACAGAAACCAAACAACCATCTGATGCTTGATAGTAAGATGTAGTCAGTGGAAATCTTAAGATTAGTACTTATATACTTCTTGACTGAAATGCACGGCTCAAGGCACGTCAAAGAAAGAATGGATATCTCAGACAAGATCAGTTTATTAATACTCAGTACTAACATAATTTCACCAGCTGGCTTACCCAAGACGAGGACACAACTACGCGACCGAACCGGTGAACCGAAGTACGTAAGTAAATAAATGAATAAATGTTTTTCTTCTTCTTCTTCTATTGTCATTTACCCCCGACACGAACAGAGGGGTTTATAAGTTAAACGCGTTCATCTGTGTATCAGTATGTATGTGGCATAGTAGCTTCCAAAAGAATGGCCCGATCCAGGATAGTTCTTAGCTAGGTAACATACATCAAAATTAGTTGGGCCGTTACAAAGTTATCAGCTCTAAAGAAGAAAGTATGTAGGTTGCCAGTATAACGGGCGTCTTTATCTATCTATTTAATAGTAATACTTGTAGCGTGATCTAAAAACGCAGCACTAAATCGTACATTAAATAAGTCTGTGAATATTCACAGGTACAGGTACTTCATGAGTTTCCTCCGTCGCGAGCGCCAGCTGGCTGTACCGGAGCCACCGTGAGTCATGTATTGAAACTTATTCAATTATTCGACGAGAGCTGGGACAACGTGAGAATGTGCGAAAAGGCTTGCGATTTAACGCTATTCTTGAGTTAGTACAGTTAGTGTAATTTATTTCAGTTCTCATGCCATAAACTTACCTATAGGTACATTTCACGCAGCAAAAGAATATGATTTCCATCATATTTCTTTATTCGCATAGCAACGACTCATACGCTGATACGTACAGACAAAACGGTACAAAAAAACTTTGTAACAAAAGAAAATATTTTCCAAATGCGCTTTACAGAATTGTTACATTTCACGCAGAAAAGAATATGATTTCCATCATATTTCTTTATTCGCATAGCAACGACTCATACGCTGATATGTACAGACAAAACGGTACAAAAAAACTTTGTAACAAAAGAAAATATTTTCCAAATGCGCTTTACAGAATTGTTTTATATTTTATTAATCGTATTTACTTCTGTATTGTTGTAGTATTAACTAAACTAAACTATCACCCGATACTTATAGCTGGCCATCAATCTTCTCGAACTCAGTTTGACTGGTTAGCCCGTCTCAAGAAGCGTTAGGGCCCTATCAGACAGAGCGGTCACGCGGTCAAGCGTTCAAACGGTCAGCAATAACTTAATATAACACAAAGACCGCAAGAACGCAAAACTGATAGCTTGACCGCGTGACCGCTCTCTGTCTGATAGGCCCTTAGAATCAGGAATACCGTGATATGACGCTGACGAACGAATGAGCGGACGTATAAGGTTGCCTAATTGAGAATACACGTGCTAAAATGTGTTTTGTTCGCTCTGACGGGACTACTTAAACTCGCCGCTTGGACATTCACTCGTTCGTTCGCTCACTTGACGTTGTTGAGAGAATCACACCCAGTTTTCCATGATTTGAAGTTTACCTTGACGTATCTTGAGTCGGGCATAGTGACGGGCGGCTTGTAAGTTACAAAAGAGAAACTTTCACTTAAATTTCTTCAATATTCTGAAAGTTTCAAAAGTGAAACTAATACCTAAAATTTCATGCAATATTCTGAAAGTTACCAAAGTGAAATCGTTTAATTTCTGAAAATTACTATAATTTTGACATGTAACGTAAGTAACGGAAACTTTTCGTGAAACTTACTTGTGTCAGAATCATCTGCATCTAGTTATGTAACTTTCAGAAGCTGCAATTTTCGCAGTTAGGTACGGAAAGTTTTGCAATATTTCAGAAATCGCCAATCACTAGTCGGGCAGCAATTCAATATCAGATTATATGCAGGTTATTCATAAGACTTCTAATCATCTAGCCTTAACATTTGAGTGGGCTTGCTGCAGAGTAAACTTCTTCTCCTTTGTACTAAGTATTTATGTCCTCATCAAGGATAAGTATAATGAGCTGCTCCAAATATAACCAACACAGCCCATTGTTAAGCGTTCCGAATTATCGCGAGAACAAACGGTCCATTCTGTCTGATATTTTTACAATTACCTATTTAATAAGTAGGTTATGATATGCCGTAAAATGTTCCTACTTTGCTCCAAAATTCGCTCCAAATTTCGAAATCATTTTATATTTTTGAAAATCATTATACTGTGGTATGTTGATTTATGTATCTTTGTAAAGAAGAACATCCCCACTATCATGTTGTAATACTTAAATGACATCGAAACATTGTTTTGATATAAATATATAAACTTGAATTTAGGAGCAATGTTACCCAGTGTTTGGGAAACTTTGCCCCTGAATTAAATTTGCTTTAAAACTTGTGTTAGAAAGCGTTTGGTGCAGTTTCACACTGTCGTCAGTCAAAGTATGCTCCAGGAACAATCATGTAAGCCTAAGTTTGAGTAGGTTTGGAGCAAAGTAACAAATGAGTTAAGTGTTAGGAACAAAAATATATTGGTTTTTACTTAAAGTTTTTTATTTTTAATATAATCACAATATTGTTCAATCTTAGTATTGCTTCGCTTAGACAATAATCAAAAGAAAATAAAAGTCTTCTGAAAAAGGGTACGTACTAGGTAGGTAGGTACCTATTACACTGTTAATCACTTTTCTTAAGCAATATTCAACAAAAAATAAAAATGATCGTCTGAAAGGGTATCATAACCCTTTTAATTAACATTATAGGATATAAATAATCTCATGCTGTAAAGTTATCATATACCCTATCCCCCAAATTTGGTTTAGTTCAGGAACTGCAAAAATTTCACGTCAACCATTTTTTTTGGTGGATTTATGGACTCTAAAATTTTATTCCAATGATAATGAATTTCGTCTTTCGGTTTTGGCCAGTTCCAACATTTTTCATGAAAGATATATAACTATGTTCCTGGATCAAAGTTACCCCAACACATGGATCAAAGTAGGTACGTATATCGACGGTAAAAAGCGTAAACGCTGTAACCCACAAAGTACCTAAAAATTTTTTTTGCATATTCGGAATCAGATTTTTTTTCTGCGTCGAATGGTCCGGGTCTCGTGGCTCTACGACTATTAGAAAATTCTGTACAGCGTTGAAATTTTATGTACTTTTTTGACATATAGCAAAATTAATTGCTGTAAGCCGCCAAAAAACAGGTCTTTATTTTGCATTTGCATTTACACCAATTCATATTTTACAAATTTTTCGAGTCCAGTAGGTTACTGCGTGCGTAAAACCATTTCCACTGTCATTTACAGCGTTTACGCGTATTGAAAAAAAAATTGACACTACACTTGCTACGTTTTCTGTAAAATTATTTAGATGATAGTGACTTACTACGTTTTAATCAGACACCATAATGTGAATACTCACAAGTTACACCAAATATGAAGTAATACGCAAAAATATTACTGACCTTTACCTCATTTCTTAAACGATTGCTTATTATTGGTCGCTTGAGTTTACCGTATTTTAAATACGCGCTCATGCTGTGTGGGTAACGGCTTACCGCCCCGATCAGTCAGTCTGAGACCGCCGTGGGATCAAGTTGTGTGTGGTGTAACGGTCTTTCACCGCGTGACAACAAAACTTTAAAATGTAATTATATCTATTTTAATAGTAAACCAGTGCAAATAATGTGAATAGTTAATACTATACTAATGAATTCTTATATCGTTTAAATAGTAACTACTTAGTATGATAAATTCTGAGAATTAAGTGTTACTTTACATAATTATAAGTAATTAAAACTACTTTACGAATTTTAACAATACTTTGATAATAGTTATTAGTTTGAAGAAACGCTAGTATAGTGTCTTAAACTTTTCAGTTTGTTAAACATTGATGTTTTTAATTTAAATTGACTTTATTTCATGAGTAAGTTAACTTGTGATATTTAATTTATCATAATAATATACTTCTTTTATACGAAGTGTTTGTAGCGATGTATAATTAGCGTTAAAATAAATGTATTTCTTTTTTTTCAACTAGACTTGTATTGTAAATGTTTATAAGCATGTTTATATTTTTATTTATATATATATGTATATGTATATGTAGATGTTCGGATGTTTATATCTAATGGAAGAAGAAGAAGAAGAAGAAGAAATACATTTATTCACCAACCATAAGGTACACATATACATTTTTTTAAAGAAAATAGTGAAGGTAACAGAGAAGGTGCGCAATGGAGGATTGAAAATATATTTACATACACATACAAACACATTCGTATTAATTAATTCTTTAGGATAACATTTAAAAAAAGGATTAATGAATGTTATCTCATATTTACGTCGTTTTAATATCAATAACCTTTTTTGACATCTGTCATTGAATACAATTATGATTTTTTTAAACTGCAAGCACTGCAGCATAACATCAATTTAGGCAGTTCTCAACATTTAAAGAATGGTGGTTACATCACTTACGCTTATTAGAAATCACACTGATTATTACCTTTCCATACATTTAACAAAATCATTAACAGCGTTTTATCGTATTGAAAAAAAAAGTCAGGTTGCTGTAACCGACACTAAAAAGAAACCTAGTCACTTCTGGTACACGACAGGCATATGGTCTAATAGGGAATTTGAAAATACATATGTAGTATAAAAATGGCACCGATCGCTCAAATAAAAAAAAAGATATGATTTTTTTTGTAAAATTTCAAAAGTTTTTTGGCTCTGGTGTAAAGTTTGATTTTGCGGGTTACAGCGTTTACGCTTTTTACCGTCGATATATTTTTTTAAGATTAAGCCTTGAAAAAGCTATAAACTACTAGAACTATTGTTAACATGGAATAGCTGATTATATACAGGAACACATCAAAACATTCTAACCGTGATTCGATGAACAATTGCTTAGATGGAAGTGGCTTTTTCTCATAATAAATGTTTAGTAAATTTTCTTGTTGGCACTGTGTGACGCCTGACAGGAAACGGAAATGGCGAAGCGAACAATTCACGTTCATTTTTGCCGCTTAATTTGCAAATGTATCGAATGCTTTCGGCAATTTTGACGAATTGACCCAAAGACTTCGACTTGCAGGGCAATGAAACTAAATACAGAATCGGAGCAAAGTTACCCAGTAAGGAGCAAAGTAGGCACATTTTACGGTGGTCGTAAAAATAAAATCGCTAACTTCAACCAAAAAATCAAAAAGAAATAGGCTAAAACATCCAACTATGGTAGGTATCTAAAATATCACTTATGGGTAATGAGTGATTGTAGAATTATTACCTGCCTTTAATAAATACACTTCTTGGTGCCTATTTTAATCGGTAGGGTGCCAACAAAAGGACTGTGTCAGTTTACCCTACATATAAAGTGACACAAAAATTAAACCCGGCTTGTAGTGGGATGTAAATACATACCTCAGTTGCATATGCAGACATTTGCAGCAATACATTAAGCAACACTGCCTTTCTAAATAAAAAGGACACATGCGCCTGCATTTGATAGTCAAAGCAAATTTAGCCCCCTACCTTAAGAAATAAGGTTACTTAATATACATACGCGGTTCGATGAGACATGCGCCCTTTTTCGTTAGGAGGGCAGAACAGCTGTAGTGCAGTTGCATAAAGATGCATTCACCCGCCTTGATGACGGCGGAGCACGCATAGCTAAGATACTAACGCATAGCTGAGCAGGTTAACTAAAGGATTGAAAAAAATCTTGTAAAACGAAGCGCAAATTACGGCTGAAATGTAAATCATTAAAAATTAATAAACAGCAATTCAGAAGTCAACTTAAAAAATATAATACAGTTTTGAAGAAATGTTTGCAAAACGCGCAAAGAAATAAAAATCAATATTACATAAAAAATACCAAAAACAAGTGTAAAGGTACCTGGAACGCGATATCCGCAACTGTATCGAACAATTTACACAGTAGGGATATTAATGAGATTAAATTGAACGATGCTATATACACTAGTCCTTTGGACATCTGTAATATATTTAATAATTATTTCATAAATCTAACTAGTAAACTGCCTCTTAATAAGGTTCCCCGAATGTGTAATTTGGCAAGCAGTAATTCTCACACAATATTTTTAACACCAACAGACGAACAAGAAATTTATAACAATATTATGTCTCTAACAAATTGCAAATCTAGTGGCTTCGATAACATAACAACTAATATACTTAAATCATGTGCTCGCTGTTTGTCTCTGCCACTGTCTCACATTATTAATCTCTCTTTTGCTGAAGGTACTGCACCATCCCCAAGGGGTAGGCCTTACAAAATATATATTTTTTTTTTTTTTTTTTAATTTGTTTGGCGGGCCGGAAGACAAAAGAGATTTGGCAAACGAAATAGTGGAGGCTACGTTGTGTGATTTTTTTAAAGTTTTAGTAACTCATGGTTCCTAAGGTGAGAATGAGGGATAACAGATTCTTCTGTTTAAAGAGATATTCAAGAATAAAGGAATTCAAATAATTGTATTAGTTGAGGAAAAGAAACGACTAGGGAACTTCAGTTTATGGATAGTCGACAAGATTGTGAGTTCTGGTAAAAGCAGAGCCCCTCCCCGCTCTTGCTCATGTGCTCGACTCCAGACTGGTCACACTCTGCCAGCCTGTCTCGAACTTGTCTGGGGAGCGTTTCCATTACGTCGCCAAGTCAGTCTAGGTAAGTTCTCGTAACCAAGAGAGCAGAGGACCCAACAAATTATAGTCACTCCAAGAGACAGGATTTATTTTATCTCCTAATAATTTAGATGGAGAGACTATTGACCTAAACTACCCCTCTTGTATCCTCGGATATTTAGGACGACGGAATGTGTGTGTTTTCTGCAATCCAGTGTGACAGGTATCAAAGCAAACCCAGAATATTGGAGGTCTCCTCCCCTTTGAATCCGTCAAGGCACCCGATACCACACGCTCAGCTTTCGCTTCGCTTAGTCGAATCCCCACGAACCGACATGAGAGCCGGGAGTAGAAAGCAGTTGCCGAGCTAAACTCGCAGGCATCCTTGCCGACATGAGATCATAAAAACCAAGCCAGCAAGTCACCTCAACTAACTAACGTCTTTCGACCAGAGGTGAGATCGACTCTTGACGCAACTCAAATCTGACCCCCGGTTCCCCAAGATAAATTTAGAAGCTATTAACTTTGAACCTTCAACACACTGAAGCAGTCTGTGAAGTCTGTATGGATACAGGTCATACGCTGTGTAGTGTCTCTGCTTGCTATTTTAATCCAAGATGTTTAGTGACGGTAAGATGTCATCGACGTCTGTGTCCCGCTGATAACTTTCACCAAGACACTAAACCCTCTTCGACTCGAATAGAAAAATGGGAGAAATATCCGATGCTTTAAAAGGAAAAGATAAAAATAAATTGTAATTTAGATTGCCAGGACACAAGTAAAACTGTAATCCCCGTTATAAGAGCTGAAAGAAATAAAATAATCTTAGCCAAACAGCATGGGAAAATTTAGAAAAGGTTCTTCCAATAAACTGAAGGTTAGACATGGAGTCCTAAAAAGGTACACAAAATTCAAATGAATTAGTTCAGTCTTGAAATATTAAAAATCCCTTGAATTCCCTTGTTTAAAAACATTTATAAAAGAATATCAAATGAACAATAAAATTATTTACCTTTAAATAATTATTAGTTTCGCAATAGAATTAAAATCCCGTGAAATAATTCAAAGAAATTTATCACTAGATTGGTTTTCCGACGACCAGCGTATATCACTTTTAAGTTCAATATGATTTGCTTCTAAGAATTTATTTTTTAAAAAATTGTTCTGTTTTTTAAATAAATTGTTCCTTTCACAAAAATAAAATTTCGAAACTCAAAAACATTTTGAGAATATTCGTAATTAAAAAAATCAAAATCAAAGAAAAATATTCAAATAAACATGTTCTAACAAGGACAGCTTTGCTACGAATGATCTTATAACCTTGTTGTCAAAATTGCAATGACACCTTCTATAATTCAAAATATTTTGAATGTGACGACATCAAATGTCATTCGTAACCAACTGCACTACTACCCTGAGTACAACGATGCACCCATCGAATAACCACTAAAAGACAACACTTAGCTTCGGGTCCCGATGAGGTGTCAAGGACGCGCAGCCGCAAACCGAACTCTCACGACAGCGACTCCAGACCGCTTAGAATCCCTCGTAGTAGGCGACGGAGCTCACAGAATCATGCACCCGCGTGAAATGTATTAAAGTAAAAAGGGTTAAATATACAACTAAGGTTTCCCTGTACTACGAAAGTTTTCCCTACTCTGTTACTATACCCCGAAACACAACAAACATTCACAATAAATTAAACACCATACGGAACCCCTTCTAAACAAAGACTATCACCCTTCCATTCGTCTTTCAGATCCTCAACCAGAACACTCATCCTCAAGCTTCCCTATTCTAAATGATAAGACATGTATAGTCCGGGCGGCGGCTGCAAATTACCTACCCCATCGAGTAACAGGAAAATATCGTCTTCCACGAAAAGAACACCTAAAATAGGTAAGAAAAACTGCGGAACCCTCCAAGACTAGGCTTGGCAGACATGTTTTTTTAGACTCTATTAATCGTGTCTAAAACCAACGAAAAGTTTTCATTTGGTAACTAAATGAGGTAAAATTATGGTCAGAAGCGGACCATATATCTTTTCATTCCGTATTACCCCCCAAGCTGAGCCCCGGAAGACCCCATTTTTTCTTACCTATTTTAGGTGTTCTTTTCGTGGAAGACGATATTTTTCTGTTACTCGATGGGGTAGGTAATTTGCAGCCGCCGCCCGGACTAGTACGAATGATTAAAATACCTATGAGAAATCACTAGTTCGATTTTTTTGTTCTCAAACCATTAACCAAATTACTCATGAACATGATTTCTTATAGATAAGTGTTTCCAACAACGGTAGGACTACAATATTTACCCTTTTTAAGCAGACTTTGTCTACATGAAAAACTTACGAGAACCTTCTAACGTCTCCTTGCAATATTCCTATAGACCACCTTTTTTATATGTTATTCACAATTATACACTCCGCACATTATTAATTTTAAAAGGAAAATTTTGTGGATACACCACTATTATTATAAAGAAAAAGCAAAGAAAAAATATTCAGAAATACATTTTTTACAGCCCGTCGATCACTCCCGTCAACAACCCCTAGCAACCCCCACACTGTCTCTCCCCCGTTTTCTAACCAGTCAAATACCAAAGACAATTTAATTCTTGTTTGAAGGTTTGACTCGAGATGGGGTCAGTACAATCCCCCCCTAAATCTTGACGACATTCAACGGAGCCAAGATTTAACCTTCTTATTCCAACTCCTTATCTCCAATCAATCCCAAACAAGAGTTAAATTTCAAAACCAATTCACCAACTGAACCCCTAAAAAAAACTATTTAAGGAGTCCCCTAACTTATTTTATCTTTCTTCCCCCCCCCAATCCTTTTTCCCCTATGCTACATCTTTCCCCCCCCTCTCCTAAATTAAACCTCCATTACCAAATATGAATTCAAAACCACTAGCTAGTAAGCAAATACTTTATTAATATTTCCAAAGCCTTTACAATATTTAACTAAACACCAAATACCATATAATCTAATACTCAAATATATTCCAAAGCAAAATTACTCCGAATTAATCCTACCCCACATAACACTCACTAATGCTTCTGCATGGAAATTCATAACCGACATCAACGTCCCTATAAAATTTCTAATTCCCCAACTTCTGACTTCATTTTCCTGATTAAACATAATATCGTGCAAAATGTATTGCATTGAACATCCCCTTCTCTTGCAAAGTTTCGGGGTGTACCAAAACATAAACATTATCAAACTGTCTTGCTGCTACCCTGTATGGACCTTCATAAGTTAAATCAAACTTCCGAGTAACTCCACTCATAGAGTCAGACTTATTCAATCTTCGCAACTTAACCAAATCTCCAATCTGATACTGAATTAATTTATGAGTTAAATCAAACCTAGTCTTTCTCTGTTGACTAGCCAATTGTAAATTAACTCTAGCTTGCTCCCGAATCTCTCCTATATCCCTATTACGTACAAGATAAGGCAAATGGGTATCTATTGATAAATGAGCCACACTACCAAAAAGAACTTCATTAGGTGTAAACCCCGTACTTAAATGAAACGTATTGTTATACAACTCCTCAATCTTCTCTAACCATAAACCCCAATTTCTATGTCTTTCATGACAATAAATCCTAAAGAATTTTCCCAACTCTTTATTAACACGTTCCGTCGTATTTGGCCTAGGGTTCCTAATAGTTGTATATATAGCCCTAACTCCCATATTCCGTAGTCCTAATTTCCATGTATTCCCTATAAATTGTTTTCCATTATCAGTCATTACAGTTTTCGGCTTTATTGTTAATGCAAAATTTTGCATCCTAACCACAACCGCTTTCGCTGTTGCCACCCTCAACCCATATAACTTAATGTATTTAGTAAAAGAATCTTGTATTACGAATATGTATGTTATTCCCCCCCTAGACGCTGGTAAGGGTCCATAAAGGTCTGCCATAACTAAATCCCCTGGATTCTCCGTTACAATAGAATTACACGCCCCCACATACTTAACATTATCCACTTTGGATAATTGGCAAATATGACAACACCTCACAAACTTCTCTACCATTCTCTTCATTCCAAGCCAATAAAATCTTTGTTTTAGGTATTTCATCATTTTATAAATTCCCAAATGCCCTAACTCCAAATGAACTTGTCTACACACCTCAGCTTGCAAAGCTTCTGGTAAATATAAAACTTCAACATCATTGACATGTTTTCTAAAATAAAGCACACCGTCGACAACTGAACGACGCATCGCTATTCTGGACAATCGACTTCCTCCTTCCACTTGCCCTAGCACGCGTTCTTTAATGCCTTTAGCTACATTATCCATATCCTGAAACTGAACCATCTGTTCTAATTTAGATTCTAATTCAGTATTATTCTGCACCCCCATATACATTATCGATGGACACCAAGTTTTCCCTTCTTGAATGTCCCCATCTCTTGGAAATCTAGACAAAACGTCCACTCCCCCATTTTCGACCCCCCTAACATGTTCTATTGTGTAATTAAACTGTTCTAAATACAATATCCATCTTGTAATCCGACTGTTAAATAATTTAATGTTCTTTACAAACACTAAAGCTTTATGATCAGTCCTAATAATTAATTCCGCCCCTCTTAAATAAGTCTCAAACTTCTTAACCCCATAAATTACCGCCCAAAATTCCTGTTCTGTAACTGTCCACCTCAATTCTGATCCTCTCAACGACCTTCCACATAAACTCAAAATCCGTTTATTACCCTCATCGTCATATTGATATAACTCTCCCGCAATTCCTACCCCTGAACTATCCGTTTGCAAATAATAAACTTTATTCACATCTGGATGTGACAACATAATAGTTGTAGAAAACTCCTGTTTCAATTTCTTAAATGCCGCATCTAACTCCTCATCCCAATACCAAACTTGTTCCTTTTTTAACAATCTTGTCAAAGGAATAATCAAAGTGCTATAATTTGGAATAAATCTCCGGTAGTAATTACATAACCCTAAAAATGCTCGCACATGCTTCTCCTTTTTCAGAGTTGGAAACTCTTGAATCGACTTGACTTTATTTGGATCAGTCCGAATTCCTTCAGTAGAAACTATATGTCCTAGCATTTTCACTTCCCGGCAAGCAAACTTACACCTCTCTAAATTACAAGTCAGACCCGCATTCTCTAATCGCTCTAGGACCTTGTCTAATGGCTCCAAATGTTCTTCCCAACTCCCTTTCGTTAATATTGCCAAATCATCTAAATAATTTACACAAAAACTCCTAACTCCTGGCCCCAACACTACATCCATCGCCCGACTAAAACTTCCCACAGACGTCTTCAGACCTTGTGGCAAAACATTATACATATAGGATCTCCCATTCACAGTAAACCCGGTATACTGCCTACTCTCTTTTGATATAGGAATTTGAAAATACGCATTGTTTAAATCTACAATAGTTATAAATTTTACACCATGAAATGCATTTAAAACATCTATCTGCATTGGTGGGGCCTCTGACTCAGCCACCATGTACTTGTTAATTTCTCTAGCATCAAGTAAAATACGAATAGACCCATCAGGTTTGCTTGTATATGTTAAAGGACTACTATAAGAAGTTGCCCCTCTTGAAATAATCCCCAACTCTACCATCTCATTTAATTTTTCATCAATCTTATTACGATAAGCATACGGAATCGGATAGGATCTATTTATTCGCGGAGTGTGTTCAGACATTTCTATATGATAAACATAGCAATTTGCCCTACCAATTTGCTTCGTGAATACTATCTTATGACTCTCTAAAACTTGCTTTAAATCCATTCTCATACTATCAGTCAATTTTACTCCCACATTAAGTCTATCCAGAAAATCCTCACTCTTCACAGTGGAATCCCTTTTATCATCGTGACCGACTTGTAGAGTTCTAACATTTACACTCTCTTGACTTTCATCAATAAACGGTACATTAACTTCTTCCCCATTACCCGTCAGAATTAAAGACTTAGGATCTCGTAAATTAATAACAGCATTATGGGAAAGTAACCAGTCAAAGCCTAATATCACCGGTACTGTCAATTTTGGAACTACCAATAATCCAGTATCGAAACTTATCCCCTGAATTTTTAACTCAATAGATGTTAGCTGTTGTATTTTCAAACTTTTCTGCCCTACTGCTCCTCTAATCTGTATAGGTTTCACTGGTAATGATGGAAACCTTGTATCTTTAGTAATTTGTAAAGATTCATAAAGCTCTTCTGAAATACAGCTCACTTCACTCCCAGTATCTATCAACCCATTTATTGTATTCCCTAATATCTCAATAACAATCTCCGCTCTAACCTTGTGAGAACCCTCATCAAAACATACCTCTTCATCAAACAAGGATGCCGCAACAAAAGTTTGTAAGAATTCAGAAACACGTGGCCGATCTAATAAATTTGGGGAAAGATTTGGAAAAGCATCTAAATTCAACTTAACTTGCCTATTCTGAACTCTATTCTCATCCCCAAAACCACATTTACCAAAATCTGACCAAGTTTTATTAGCCGATATGGGATATAAATTTCCATGTCCATCTTTCCCTAACCCTATTCCTGGTTTCCACCGATTTTTCAACATTATCCGCAAAGGGATGTTACAATATATGCCCTTCTTCCTGTAAGCTAATTTCGGGTCCTTAGAATCAGCTTCAACTAGTTTAAATCATTATTATTGTCTTCAGCTCCACCAAAATCTTCTTCTTGTTCCACGTCAAGCCTTGCAACAACCTTAGGTCTTTTATTTGTGAATTTCGGTTTTACCAATTCGGTCGTGGCACGTTTCGTTCCAGACGACGTCTGCCCGTTACCTCGATTCTCTACGTAACGATTTTGCTTATCAACATCATCCAAATCTCTTAAAAATTCTGTTCCTTCTATAATAATCGTTCCCTTCCTCATCCTCCAAGCATATTGGACCTCCCTTGGGAAATGATGCATTAAATCATCAACTAATTGACCTTCCAGAATAGGCGTACTTAACATTTTGGCTTGCCCTGGTAATGATATAAAATATCCCATCATGGATTTGTTCTTATCTTTTTCCCACACTCCACATACAATATTTCTTCGCAGTAAATTCTGTTCTGGCTCTCCCCAATAAGTGTCCATAAAATCTGACTTGAAGTCCTCTTCCGTATTCCAACGTTCCCTATAAATTCTGGCCCATCTTCTAACATCCCCCTCCAAACATCCTATTATATTATCTATTACATGTTCTCTTATGGGGATTCTTCGTAAATATGAAAATAAGTTTTCTATAAAAGAGACAGGGTGAATATCTCCCCTTCTGGGAAATTTGGGACGATCAAATCTTCCATCAATAAAAGAGCAAGTAGCAACCTGAGGCTTTTCTAAGCTAGATTCTAGACTCACCTGGCCACCTTGGACTTGGTTCTGCAATTCTGAAACTCTCAAATTCAGTCTCCCAATGGTCGACCGCAATTTTCTAATCATCAAAGACAAGGCACCTGCTTGCCCAACGACAGTCCTTTTACGGCCTTCTGATTCATGCGTAGCATTCATTTCCTCGGCCAGTGGCGATGTCTTTCGGTTAATTCGGCTCTTCTTGCTCATAATTGTAACTCTGGAATAAAGTTTGACTATGGTAAAAATTTCCTAATTCTTAATTTCCCAAGTGGCTATTATTTCCCTTTCAATATCTCGATATTGATTAACGATCGCTTCTGGTTCACAATTACCATCTATAATTCGGATACTCTGAAAAGAATCCTGCCATTTATCTCCCAAAAACCAGTCTTCATGCTTATTATGTAACTGTGTGAGATAACCTAGTGTAATCGAACTTTCTTCCAACCTTCCTCTACTTAATGTTCGCTGAAATGAAACTTCCGGATTTGTCCGTATATAGATTCCCAAGTCGACACTCATAGACATATGGTCCTTTAGTAAATGCATCCATTCTTCATGGACTCGAACCTCTACCGGATGGATTATATCATCGTCAAGAAGTACACTCATGAAACAATACTTCGAACTGTAAACGGACCGTTCCATTATTTTGATAGGAGTATTCACCTGCGCAACATGGTGATCTATCAAAGTTCTCATGACATACGATTGGAATACACTCGCCCACCTTTTAGGCTCTCCTACCATCACTTGAAATAAATTAATCCCATCTAGGTTTTGCCACTTGTGTACTGGCTCCGGTAATACTGTTACTAATTTATTCACTTTCAATTTCTCTAATAAGGTAGACTTCCCTGATCCTATATTTCCCTCAATCACAATAGTGAAAGCTTTATTTCCTCCTTTTAGCATAGTGAAGTACCTCAACCTGCAAATTGCACTATTCATAAATCTCGAGAAACGAAAGTAATGCCTCTCCCTTAATTCACAAAATCTCTTCCCCTCAATCTGTTTAATACCCTAGAATCCTGGTCACGCGGCACCAATTGCACCATCCCCAAGGGGTAGGCCTTATAAAATATAAAAAAAAATATTTTTATTTTTAATTTGTTTGGCGGGCCGGAAGACAAAAGAGATTTGTCAAACGAAATAGTGGAGGCTACGTTGTGTGATTTTTTTAATGTTTTAGTAACTCATGGTTCCTAAGGTGAGAATGAGGGATAACAGATTCTTCTGTTTAAAGAGATATTCAAGAATAAAGGAATTCAAATAATTGTATTAGTTGAGGAAAAGAAACGACTAGGGAACTTCAGTTTATGGATAGTCGACAAGATTGTGAGTTCTGGTAAAAGCAGAGCCCCTCCCCGCTCTTGCTCATGTGCTCGACTCCAGACTGGTCACACTCTGCCAGCCTGTCTCGAACTTGTCTGGGGAGCGTTTCCATTACGTCGCCAAGTCAGTCTAGGTAAGTTCTCGTAACCAAGAGAGCAGAGGACCCAACAAATTATAGTCACTCCAAGAGACAGGATTTATTTTATCTCCTAATAATTTAGATGGAGAGACTATTGACCTAAACTACCCCTCTTGTATCCTCGGATATTTAGGACGACAGAATGTGTGTGTTTTCTGCAATCCAGTGTGACAGGTATCAAAGCAAACCCAGAATATTGGAGGTCTCCTCCCCTTTGAATCCGTCAAGGCACCCGATACCACACGCTCAGCTTTCGCTTCGCTTAGTCGAATCCCCACGAACCGACATGAGAGCCGGGAGTAGAAAGCAGTTGCCGAGCTAAACTCGCAGGCATCCTTGCCGACATGAGATCATAAAAACCAAGCCAGCAAGTCACCTCAACTAACTAACGTCTTTCGACCAGAGGTGAGATCGACTCTTGACGCAACTCAAATCTGACCCCCGGTTCCCCAAGATAAATTTAGAAGCTATTAACTTTGAACCTTCAACACACTGAAGCAGTCTGTGAAGTCTGTATGGATACAGGCCATACGCTGTGTAGTGTCTCTGCTTGCTATTTTAATCCAAGATGTTTAGTGACGGTAAGATGTCATCGACGTCTGTGTCCCGCTGATAACTTTCACCAAGACACTAAACCCTCTTCGACTCGAATAGAAAAATGGGAGAAATATCCGATGCTTTAAAAGGAAAAGATAAAAATAAATTGTAATTTAGATTGCCAGGACACAAGTAAAACTGTAATCCCCGTTATAAGAGCCGAAAGAAATAAAATAATCTTAGCCAAACAGCATGGGAAAATTTAGAAAAGGTTCTTCCAATAAACTGAAGGTTAGACATGGAGTCCTAAAAAGGTACACAAAATTCAAATGAATTAGTTCAGTCTTGAAATATTAAAAATCCCTTGAATTCCCTTGTTTAAAAACATTTATAAAAGAATATCAAATGAACAATAAAATTATTTACCTTTAAATAATTATTAGTTTCGCAATAGAATTAAAATCCCGTGAAATAATTCAAAGAAATTTATCACTAGATTGGTTTTCCGACGACCAGCGTATATCACTTTTAAGTTCAATATGATTTGCTTCTAAGTTTTTTTTTTTTTTAAATTGTTCTGTTTTTTAAATAAATTGTTCCTTTCAAAAAAATAAAATTTCGAAACTCAAAAACATTTTGAGAATATTCGTAATTAAAAAAATCAAAATCAAAGAAAAATATTCAAATAAACATGTTCTAACAAGGACAGCTTTGCTACGAATGATCTTATAACCTTGTTGTCAAAATTGCAATGACACCTTCTATAATTCAAAATATTTTGAATGTGACGACATCAAATGTCATTCGTAACCAACTGCACTACTACCCTGAGTACAACGATGCACCCATCGAATAACCACTAAAAGACAACACTTAGCTTCGGGTCCCGACGAGGTATCAAGGACGCGCAGCCGCAAACCGAACTCTCACGACAGCGACTCCAGACCGCTTAGAATCCCTCGTAGTAGGCGACGGAGCTCACAGAATCATGCACCCGCGTGAAATGTATTAAAGTAAAAAGGGTTAAATATACAACTAAGGTTTCCCTGTACTACGAAAGTTTTCCCTACTCTGTTACTATACCCCGAAACACAACAAACATTCACAATAAATTAAACACCATACGGAACCCCTTCTAAACAAAGACTATCACCCTTCCATTCGTCTTTCAGATCCTCAACCAGAACACTCATCCTCAAGCTTCCCTATTCTAAATGATAAGACATATACGAATGATTAAAATACCTATGAGAAATCACTAGTTCGATTTTCTTGTTCTCAAACCATTAACCAAATTACTCATGAACATGATTTCTTATAGATAAGTGTTTCCAACAACGGTAGGACTACAATATTTACCCTTTTTAAGCAGACTTTGTCTACATGAAAAACTTACGAGAACCTTCTAACGTCTCCTTGCAATATTCCTATAGACCACCTTTTTTATATGTTATTCACAATTATACACTCCGCACATTATTAATTTTAAAAGGAAAATTTTGTGGATACACCACTATTATTATAAAGAAAAAGCAAAGAAAAAATATTCAGAAATACATTTTTTACAGCCCGTCGATCACTCCCGTCAACAACCCCTAGCAACCCCCACACTGTCTCTCCCCCGTTTTCTAACCAGTCAAATACCAAAGACAATTTAATTCTTGTTTGAAGGTTTGACTCGAGATGGGGTCAGTACAGTACCTTCCCGGACGATTTAAAAAAATGTGTCGTAAAACCGTTATTCAAAAAAGGGGATAAGTAAAGCATTAGCAATTATAGACCTATTACTCTAGTTCCAATATTGTCAAAAATATTGGAAAAATCAGTACACCGCAGAGTAAATGATTTTTTAACAAAATTCAACATATTATGCACGGAACAATATGGCTTTCGCAAAGGAAGCCCGACAGACTTAGCTTGTTTTGATTTGTTACGATTTGTAACTGAAAGTATAAATACAAAGTCGCCTGTGATGTCTTTATTTTTAGATATGTCTAAGGCATTCGACTTTGTTAACCACTCCATACTATTTAACAAACTTTACCACTATGGGATAAGAGGTAAGGCGCTTGAATGGATACAAAGTTATTTAAGAAACAGATTGCAATGTACTGAAATTAGCAAAATTGTTCAAACCCGAAATGTCCTTCTAAAGCGATCTCATCAGTCAGAATACAAAGTCACTAATACCTACCTAGTACTTGGGCCATTACTTTTTGTTTTGTATGTAAATGATCTGCCACATACTATTATTCACAAATGTATTATGTTCGCGGACGATACCACACTTGTTTTAAAATGTAACAATAAGGACACTTTTGAGCTGGATATCAACAAAACCCTCAAAGACATTATAAATTGGATGGAACTGAATGATTTAAACATTAATTTATCAAAAACTAAATTCATGCAATACGTCTCCTATAATTCTCCTATATTATATAATTATATAATTCTCCTATATTCCTATTACTCTCAATATAACTTATGAAGGTAATAACATAGATGAGGTAGATACATTTAAATTCTTAGGAGTGACGTTCGATAAACACTTAAACTGGAAGGAGCACATAGTCCAAGTATGTAATAGATTGAATCGGTTTATTTTTGCTCTAAGAAGACTGAAGCAAGTTGTGTCCACGAAGGCAGCTTTAACAGCATACCACGGGTATGTTTCATCGGTATTAGGTTATGGACTGCTGCTATGGGGTAACTCGGTGGATGTTGGCAGAGTCTTCCGCATACAAAAAAAATGTGTTCGCGTTATTCGTAATGCTTGGTCGGTTGACAGCTGCAAACCATTATTTAAATAATTAGATTTATTGCCTTTAGCTTGTATGTACATCAGGGAGGTGTGCGTTTTTATCAAAACAAACCCCGAGTATTTCAAAAAGCGCAGTGAGGCTATCCAGAGGCAGACAAGGCCCAAAATCATGAATCAGTTGTACAAGCCCCCTGTACACAAGGACATATACAAAAGAAACGCATACAATATGTGTATAGTTATTTTTAATAATTTACCTGATGACATTAAACGGCATCCTAACAATACTTTTAAACACTATCTGACCAAGTGGCTTCTGAAACACTGTTTTTACACTGTAAATGAGTTTCTGACATGTAAATTGAATTGAAATATAATTATTAATAAAATGTAGTAATCTAGTATAAAAATATGTTAATGTAATGGCAAAACTAATTTGGGTTATTATAAAAATTTGCATACTTACGCTTTGGTGAATACAATGTACAAATTAAAATGTAAGACCTATTTAAAGACTGTATTTTCGCAAATAAATGATTGATTGATTGATTGATTGAACGCTGATAACGTTTCTGTTTTCTTTCGACTCAAAATAAACATTGAGTTGACGTAAGCCATCGACGTGATTGTCATCAGCGAGATCAGGTGATCCGCTTACTCGTCTGCCTCCTTTTTTTCCATAAAAGTAATCTTTATTACTAAAAGTTTTTTCATAATTTTGATGCCCCGTGAGTATTTTATGATAATTAAATTAAAAATGTAACTTAAAAAAACATCGATATCTTTTCATACGTCCAAACGACATTACACTCGCCATTAATTACGTGCCTATATTGGTTACATATAAAATGCTTAAACCTATCCGAACTCAACTTGTATAAAACATAATAATATACAGTGTGTTACCGGCATGCGGGCATTTATTAAAACTGCCGATAATATGTTGCTTTAGCAATTGTTTGTTAAAAATATAATTAAAACAACTTCACTATTAATTTTCTTAGATACTGTCCATTTTTAATGGAGTGCATGTGCTGCGTGTTCATCGTTATCAGTATCGCTGTTGCTTAGTACAAGGCATGTCGTGATACGGGGGCAAATCATAATAATCAAAGTAGCCGTCGACTGTCATTTAACACTTGTCAAACTGCTGTGCTTTACATTGATGGCAATAATTTTTTTGTTAGAAAGTTAACAAAGCCTGAAAATTTGTTTATTAATTATTTTAATGTCATGGTTAAGATACAGATATACGTTATTTTAACCTCCTTCAAAAAAAGCCAGGGTGCTGGTAACACACTGTATATCAGGAGACAATTTCACACCAATTGACCCAGTCCCAAACTAAGCTCTAGGCTTGTACTGTGGGTACTACACAACGATATTAAATACTTATTTATGTAGAGAAATATATATAGGTACTTCAATAAATAGAAAACATCCATGACTCGGGATCAAATATTCGCGCTCATCACACAAATATCTGCCCATACCGGGATTTGAACCCAGGACCGCTAGCTTAGTAGGCAGGGTCACTATCAACTAGGCCAACGAGTAATATTAATATTATGCTGTAATATTTTTGATAAACTACGACGCTAAACATTCATGGAGGTCATACTTGGAAGGTCTTGGTGTCTTCTATCGACCTGCTTCCGTTGATTCGTTCTCGTGTTGCACCCTGTATCTACATATATGAATGATGTGTAAACAAACTCGTTCAGACAGGAGTTACAGATTGCGTGCAAAAATTTCAAGTGAACCTTTTGTTGAAAATAAATGAACCACCCGAGCTATTGTGAGAAAATACCGCTTTACACGCTGAGTGTTTCATTTATCTTATTCGAACCCATAATGAAGAAATCAAGTATTTTAGATAAAGAAAAAATATATGAGAGACAGAATATATCTTAATGAAAAGATATTGAGTATCACTAGTCTCCCTTATTTCCATAACAAAACGAACCCGACATTGACTTCTAGGAGAATACTTTTGTTTAAGTTTACACGCTCTCATATGTTTTACATTATGCTGTCTTTGTAGTGATATTGCTGTTGCCACTGGAAATATAATAGGGATATTCCTTTCAGTTGGAAATTAAACATCACTCTTTACTGATCAGGTTTCTCGCATAACTGGTGGCTATCCAAAAAGTGCTGAGCTCGTCGGACAGTACGTCGTGCAGAACTTTGGAGTGTGGTCCCACGCAACGAAGGAGCGTTTGTTGACGATCTCTATCACGTTCCAGTCTACGACCTTTTACTTTAGGACTGTTATCTCCATAGGTATATGACGCAGTTTCTCCCTAGAGCGGCGGATATACATCCTTGAAAAGGATCTCTACGAGTTCCGACGCTTGAAAATCTGGAGTACGAGTAGTCGAGTAGGTCAGGTTAAGTTCATCAAAATGGTTTTGTCTAACTTAACAAGCAATTGACATTTTGTTTCCAACACCGTATATAGTTCGTGAAACATTTTTAGCCGTATTTAGCGATCTTTGTTATTCAAGTTAGTTAAATTATATTTCTCGAACTATTAATAAATATAATTATTAATTAACTGCCTATGTATGTATTCCTACGTGTATTTAATGATATAACTACAGCCCGTTGACCTAATTTAACCAGCCCAAACTGGGAAGGATAAGGATAAGGATAAGGACTTTAAGCCTTTGACCTATACAAGGACGGAGAGTAATCGGCACTTAGAGATATCTTAAACCTTCCTATCCTAACTTTTGCATTATATTATCGTTATTTAAAAAAATCAGGGGACAATCCCACAAGCAATTGATCCAGTCTCAAACTAAGATTGTACTATGGGTACTAGACACCAATATAAATACTGATATAAAGAAAAAAATACCTAAATACATAGAAAACATCCAAGACTCCAAAACAATTCTCGCACTCATCACACAAATATTTGTCCATACCGGGAATTGAAACCGAGACCGCTACCAACTAGGCCAACACGGCGTCATTTACATCAAATGTATTTACATTATTTACTTGGGATAAAAACAAAGAGCTGATGATTGACTGAAATAAAATACAACTTCCTTAAAAAATTAAAGGCTACTCCGACCTTTTGTTATTGTTATTTATATTTTTAAAAGGTAAACGCCACAAAAAATATAAATTTACTTTCACCGCAGCGCGCAGAAGGGAAAACAAATAAAATTTGATGTCACGAAAACAGTGCTATTGTACAAGTTGGGACAAATTGAGCGCGATTGTTTTAGACAGACGAAACGAATTGAAATTCCGAGGTAAAGGGCAACGCCCAGCCGAGGGACGTCAAATAAAAGCTAAACGTAATAAATGTAAGGTACCTAAGTCAAAGGAGCCCGGGCTGCTAGCTATGGCACATTTGTACTAGCCCGTCTTGCTTCGATATCGTAACCATAATCAGTATTTCTTGACAGCCCAATTCACTTTAAAATAAGAGCTATCACAACGTTAACAGTATGATGATCAAAGCAAGGTAAATTACTCAAAGTAAATTAAACTTAAGTATGATATACTTAAGTAAGTAATTTATCGCGAGGAAAAGCAATCAGGATTACAATTATCTATTAAATCCACCTTAAGTTCATAAGTTAAGCTGTTATGAAAGTGTTCCTATTTCAATGCTTCGGGGAAAGTTCCTTGTCAACTTAATTATCAATTGATGATTATCTAAGTTAATTAAGTGGCAGGAATACTGTTGGTGACCCCGGTGATGCCTGTGGAAATTTGTAGGAGAAGCCACGCCAGGAACTAGGTCTGTCACAGATTAAAACCTTTGGTATTTGATACATTACCTATTGTATAACAAAAAGTTCATAGCTTCATAGCTTCGAGCAATCAATGTAATAAAGCATGCAAAGGCAAACACCGGAGGAGCCGAGGCGGAAACCCTTTATGTTTAGAACTTGAACCATAATGAATATTATTCTTTAATCACCCTCCTTTACAGGGCAACGAAACGACGAAAAAGGTTAAAACATTATACAATGCTCAGAAAAATTATATGAAATCCAATTTACGATACCACATGTGGTAAGTTTATTTTAAGCTTGATGAAAAATAAGGCTCTGAAATATGGCTTGATACCTTTTCAATTTTTGATGGCATAGTACAGTGAATTAACAATTCCTGGGTTACACGTAATGCCTAACATATGCCTGGTAAATTTAGCCTGTATTTACATAATTTGTTCTCATACTTGCAGTAAAAAGTAAAACGCACGATGTTTAACATTTGCTTGTTACGTAGCAGATCAAGTAAACGGCCATGGAGTCGTTAGGTTTCGGATAAGTCTCGTAAATGTCCGATTATATCTTTGTCTTCTTATTCCCTGGGGTTACCCAGAGCCATTTTGCTTAATTGCTACATATTTCAATAGTCCCAGGCGTTATTCAGTGGGAATTTATAGCATCTCGATAGCGAGCAAAGTATGACTAGCGAACTTGCGGACAATAGTTGCGCTTGTTGGCGGGAATATGATAAAATTCTGGGCTGAAATACAGTTTTCAGTTGTGACGGCTGGAAAATGGAGCGGCGGCTGACGCGTAGTTTCCAGCCGCTATATCGCGCTACTAATAGTACTAGCGCGAGATAGCGGTACCCCTAGTGGCACGGAGCTCTGAATTTGGGTGTTTACTGCCCGCCCTCGGCGGCGGTGTCTTCCAACGGGCTCCAAACACAATAGGGCCGGGTAGGGTTGCACTCCACGTGGTATCGATGACTAAAAATCAAATTAGCCAAATATTTATTTATTAATATTTAACGACTAGGTAAGGAGAATAGTCAATATTGTTAATCGTAATTGATTTTCTATGCTTATGTCACAGCCACCTCCAATCAAAACTGTTACAGAAACCGACTACACCATAACAACAGAGGACAAAAGTGACCTTCTGAATCTTCTGTTGGGAATAACGAAACTGGCCGCTTCTTTTAAAAAATACAATCCACTACGATATCAAATGTATAAACGAATGTTATTTAGGTAAAACATGTTACAAAAAATATAGAAGCTTAACAAAGTGTTCAATGACCTATATTCGAAGGTGTTGTGTACTTCAATTGACCAAAAGTACGTTGGATATTACGAGTACCTTGGTTATATGTATATGCTTTATTACATATATGTACGTATGTTAAGTTAGGTTATACATGTGATCACAAAAATAAAAAGCGGTGGGTAAAAGAAATTGTCTTTACCAAAAGATGTTTTGGTTAAATATAAGATAACAATATCGTTTAGAGCATTTTTGCAATTAGCCTCAGCGTATACATTTTTAAAAGTTATAGGGACATCACTACCTAGCTTGTTAAAACATTGCTAGCCTCGAGCTTGTTTGAAATACTGTAGGTTTCACGTGCAGCAGTGCCTTGGCTTACAGAGCATGCCTATTCAAATGCACAAGGCCAGAGCCTTCGTTTGTTTTACTGGTGATGCTACCTGCGCAGCGTGCCTGCCTTAGAAAGGGGCTGTTGCCACTTTGATAAGAGGAAAAAATGGCAAGTTTTTGAAACTTGACTACAAATTTTCATAAAATCTACAACATATTTAAAAATTGTAAAAATATGATTTTTTTTAGCTTTATAATAATAATCCTCTGAACTCTGAATTTAAACATCATACGGTCACAAATTGATTGTTGCAAAGCAAAGGAATAAACCTTATCTCATGTGAAATGAGAATCATGTGTGTCCATCATTGGGTCCTTGTCTATATCTTGAGAAAAGAGCGATAGCTCTTAAAACTGCCTTCGGGTTTGTACTTCTCTCTCACTTGCTCATACACGCTTATATGCGCGTACGTATCCGACTTTACCCAAACCCGAAGGACTTTTGTCTGGCTTCGTACTATCGCGATCGTTAATTTGTGACCCATTTCAAGAAAAATAGGCTTGAAGTCGTCAATGTCATTAGAGATGCCAAATCATTTGTAACTTATACGAGACTCAACCTTATTGTTGTAGAATGTCAGAATGACTTTGGACCTAAGATGGATCCCAAATTAAAGTTCGTGATTGTACATTCAGATAGTTATCGTTATTCTAGTAAACTAACTATAGTACAAGCCAGAAGCTTAGTTTGGGATTAGTCAGGGCCTCTATTCTAGGCGATAAAAATTATATTGTCTTTGACCTGTAATCGTATTGTCAATGTTTTGATAGCTCTTATATACTTGGCAATAATGACGGCTGAGTAAAAAACAATATGGTTTTTACCGATTCGATTAGTCCCAGTTTATGTAAGATTTTCACTGGTAGTTGTTTCGTTTACATTTTGTAACCGTTTGATGTGACGATTAAAGCATATCCAAAATTCCAGACACTTTTCTTATTTAAAACGCCGTGTCAACGAGGAAGTTTCTCAATTTCGGCGAGTTTATCGCGAAATTCGCATCCTTAAGCAAGCAACAACTTGAGATCGTGTTCTCGATTTCCTCCGCATTATCAACAGCGAAAGTGGGTGTAAAATATAACTCCACAACATGTCAAGAAATCACATAGCCAAAAAAAATTTTCTGCGTTTTATAAACTTTTTATATATATTTTTCAGAATACCCGCGTGGAGTGTTATTTTTTCATTAGAGTGATAGAAATTGTATGTAAAATTCCACTTCAGATGTGAAAAAAAATCTTGCAATATGCAGAATCGGACTAAGAGCAGAACTTTACATAGACTTAAAAGTTCCTATATATTTTTAAAAAATTTGTCTGTGTAATAAACACAGTTGAGAAGATATCCCTCTGACACAACTGTTTCGAAAATAAACCTAACTGCAGGCAGTGTAAGGTTGCGTTTATCGCGTGATTAAATATGGATAAAGCATCCGTCACTCTCGTACTTATTATATACATATTATATGTCAGAAAGTGACGGATATTTCATCCACATTTTGTCACGCGATAAACGCAGCCATATAAGGTCCCGGTTAATTAAATAGATAAAAACTGATAAAATGGCGGCCCCTAATTTCAACGCTGATACTTGTAAAACCGACCTATTCTCATGATGATTCTTAGCTAGGTTAGCTAAGAATCATCGCGAATTAACTAACTTTATTTCGCGTCCGTTTCCGTCCATCCAAATTGGAGCTACGATGCCACACAGATACACGTAAAAACACACGTGGAATATAATTCCTTATTGTCAGAAGCGACTGTAGTTACAAAATGATGTTATTAAATAAGGCAAGAGCAGCGCGTCACATTCAACGGGTTTCCGGTATATGAACAATATTTTATGTTGAAATTAGAGCAAAATACAAGTGTCATCTTACTAAACTACACAGTAAATACTAATTAAAATATAAATAAAATTCCTGATTTAAATTAAATCTCCCTGATTTTAAATATTAAATGCACAATGTAATACTGTCAAGATGTTATTTAACACAATTAAATTTAAAAAATATAACTTTAAAAACTTTACATGCATAAATAATGCCGGTTACTTGAAATGATTATTGATTTGACCAAGACACCACTTATACAGTTTTGCTTTATATTCCGGAAAGTCTTTTTTTAACCCCCGACGCAAAAAAGAGGGGTGTTATAAGTTTGACGTGTAAGTGTGTGTGTGTCTCTGTCTGTGGCACCGTAGCTCTAAAACGGATGAACCGATTTGGATGCGGTTTTTTTATTTGAAAGCGGGTTTTCTAGCGGTGGTTCTTAGACACGTTTTATCAAAATCGGTTCAGCCGTTTTTGAGATATTGAGCTTTTAGAGGGTTAAAACCTCCGGATATAACGGCGACACCTACTTTCAGAGCTTATATCTCTTAAACGGCCCAACCAATTTTCATGAAATCTTGCTAAGAACCATCCCGATTAATGTAAACAAAGCATTTAAAAAAAAACTTGCGTACAAATCCGTTCATCCGTTTGGGAGCGACGATGCCACAAACAGACACTCAGATACATAGACATAGAGACACACGTTATAAACTTTTAACATCCGTCTTTTTATTTATTAATTATTAACCCCCTGTCGCAAAAAGAGGGTAAGATTGACCGCTATTTATGTGTGTGTGTATGTGTGTATCTGTCTGTGGCACCATAGCTCTTAAACGGGTAAACTGAATTGGATGCGGTTTTTAACCCCCGACGCAAAAAACAGGGGTGTTATAAGTTTGACGTGTAAGTGTGTGTGTGCATGTGTGTGTGTGTGTCTGTGGCATCATAGCTCTTAAACGGATGAACCGATTTGGATGCGGTTTTTTTTGTTACAAGTTTCCGCCTTATAGTCCATTCGCTTAGATAGTGTCGCTACACTCGCACGTATTTGTGGTTATTGTAATGAAATAAGAATATAATTCGATGTAAACTGCCAAATTCACTTGCAGCGTAACACCCGAAAGTGAATTTGGCAGTTTAAATCGAAAAATATTCGTATTTTATTAAAATAACCACAAGTACGTGCGAGTGCAGCGACACTATCTAAGCGAATGAACTATACCTGGTCCCAAACGAAGCTCTAGGCTTGTACTATGGGTACCAGACAACGATAAACATACTTATTATAGACAAATGAAACATTATTCATGTCTTTAAAGAGGCGTTGCTAGCTGTGGTCGTGTTGTTAATTTTCAGAAGTTTAAAAAGCGTGAAATAAAAAATTAAATTAAAAATTTAAAAAACCCCCGACTCAAAACAGTCTAAAAAAACCTCTAAAAAGTAAAAAATAATAACTATTGGCCCTATAAGTTTAATTATAAGTAGGTATTAATATTTTGATCCAAGCGTCGTGGCGTAGGAGGTAGGTAACTGAATTAATGGTTAAAAATCGTAACCAATTGTTAAATCTGAGCCAAATGTGTCACATGTGACACGTCGGGGGACCGCTAAGTAGGAGGGGTATTTTATATTATTTCATTTACCTACCTACTTATCAAACAATCAGCCCTTACTCCTACGCGACGACGCTTGGATCAAAATATTAATACCTACTTATAATTAAACTTATAGGGCCAATAGTTATTATTTTTTACTTTTTAGAAGTTTTTTTACAGACTGTTTTGAGTCGGGGGTTTTTTTTTTATTATTCAAAACGATCATTTGGGACTTGTGCCTTGGTAAGCAGAGATTATATCCATGGTCTTTTGATGTTGACGACGCGCTAGCCTAATTGGTAGTGACCCTGCATAGGAAGCTAGCGGTCCTGGGTTCAAATCCCGGTAAGGGCAGATTATTTGAATGATGAGCACGAGTATTTGTTTCTGAGTCTTGGATGTTTTTTATGTATTTAAGTATTTATTTCTCTATATACGTATTTATATCGTTGTCTAGTACCTATAGTACAAGCCTAGAGCATAGTTTGGGATTCGGTCAATTTGTGTGAAATTTTCCCCTGATATTTATTTCCTTATCGAGGGAGTCTGTACAGTAAACATTCTTATATTACTTTTGAAAAACAAATAGACTTCATACACATATACATACACAAGTTAAACTCCTCTTAAAATCCGGTGTAAAAAAATCAGCAGCAAAAAAACAATATAATAATAACTACCATTTCCGGGTCAATGAGCTGGCAATTAAATGTACAGATTAAAAATAAAACGCTCTTAGATGCCGTAAGCTGAAACTAGTTGCGACGTAAAATACGATATTCGGCCCAGTACACAAACAGAAAGACGAGAGCTGTCCGCTTCGCGGCCGGAAATAACAGGGTCTCCACTTCCCGCTCTCTTTTTTTTTAAACAAGGCAAATTATTTAACGCTCGAGAAATGCAACAGATGACAATGCTACGGGGTACGAGATGAGAACCGCTGTTGCATGAAGCTTTGTTTTTAATAAATGACGTTGTTGAACAGATTTTAAAGAACCACCAGCTTTAGATGAAAAATTCTAAAAACATAAAATGTTATAACTGTAACCGTGTCAGCGTGATGGGATGGTGATGGGTCTATTCTATATCGAGTGGTATAATCATTGTTGGTTCTAATGGTATTGCTTGGTCAAAAATCGTTTTGTCGAAAACGGTTTTTACAATTGAAACGGTTTTTTTAATTATTATAAAAAAGTAACCTACCTTCAGTGATCTACATAGGTAATAGATGATTGTTAAATTCTGTAATTTCGGCGCAAAGGGATGTTAGGCGAAAAGATTGTAGACCAAAATATATATTATTAGGACAAATACACTGGCCCGCAAAACTAATTCTAGCTAGTATTAGTTTTATGCGTTTTTAAGAGATTCGCAACTACCTACAGCTAGAGTCATCGTCATATTATAAATTCGAAATACTATTGTAGCTACTAATATGAACTAAATCAATCTCATTCTGCTTCAATTCCAACAAACGTATTATACTCATTTAAATAAAAAAAACAATTCAGGGGATAATCTCACACAAATTGACCTAGTCCGAAACTAAGGTCTAGGCTTGTATTATGGGTACAGTCAACAGCATAAATATCATTTATGTACCCTGTCGCTTTCAATTGTTTCACAATTTTGTATGAGATTTCAAACACGACGTTAAAGTGACAAGGTACATAAGTGATCACTTATGTACCTTATGATGTTGGCTGTACTAGGCAACGATAAACATAATTATATAGACAAATAAAAACTTAAATACCTACATAGGAAAGATCCAAGACTCAGGAACTCGCGCTCATCACACAAATATTTGCCCATACACGGGAATCGAACCTAGGACCACTAGCTTCGTAGGCAGGGTTACATCAACTAGAGTAAATACTTCGCCATTCCCGTTTATTTGTCAATGCCGAAATTCCCATCTCTGCTAAAATAATTCCTTTCAAATAAGACGCCTTATCAGGAACACCTCTAAATTAACGCACGAGAGATTACAAAAATTTACAACAACACCCTAAGGTTAATTTAATTTAATTAAGTAACCGTATTTATCGAGATTAACGTTTTCAATTGCTTTGAAGTTAGGGCACTAAATACCCGGCAACGTATTGTAGCCGCGTGATCGTTGAGTTATTTAAATTATTCTTTACAATTCAGCCGGAATTTATTTCAAAGACACAAAAGACATGGATTTTGAGAAGGATTAGAATTAAGAAGTTGAATTGTACAGTACTATGTATTGTAATTTAGCCTTTAATGGCTTTCTTACAATTACGGAGTTTAAATTAATTATGTTCAATAGAATTAACCTTGCAAAAGGTGGTATATCCGCCATTTTCAGGTATGTTCTGCGTATGGCGTTTATTTTTGCTGCTTTAAAGTTTAAGATATATTTAATAAAAACCGAAAAAGCTTTAGTTGTTTTATGGGATTTATTAATAAAGGCCTCTAATTGTAGAACAAAATTATGTAAAATCAAATAAATCCGCACATAGATCAAATCGCAGTATGGATTAAAACTAACTCATGCGTAGCCCTTCGCGTGGTACAGACATTAAAACCCAAGAGTAACCGAACACAAGTACTTTTTTTTACAAAAATGTTGTTTGGGATTAGTTTTTTTGCTGACTGTAGGTACATAAAATACACTGTTTTTTTGTATCCTACGTAAGTACCGTATCTACTTATTGCCTAATACTTCGTCCGCATATTCTTCCATAGTTATTCTTTTGTATACAGTCCAAAATTAAACATTATTTATTAGTTATTACTTTCCAACATTTAGGGACCTACTAAGCCAGTGCAGTAAATTTAGCATGCTATTTCAAAGAGCAAATACTTTGTTTGATAGCATAGTCGCAAAGTCCAACTTTCAAGTAGGATTTACAACCTTACTCAACTCAACATGAAATGCAAGCAGAACGTTATAAATTAAAATTTCCCTTCACAGCATTTTCAGCGTAGGTAAGAACCTTAAATTTAACGTTTTATTAGAAAAACGAGCCGTGACTCCGGCACAAAGTTGCATTTCTTTTACTGCCGCGAGGAAAGTTAAATGTCGACAAATGTTTACTGCATACATTCTTTATCAGCTGGCTATGCGTAGAGCCATTTGAAATAAAATTCTTCTTGCGCAGACTTTGAGCGGTGCTTTTAAATATAAAATGATGTTATTATTATGTACCTTTGAACGATGTGAGGAACGATGTATTTTAGAATCTAATCTAATTTAAAACTTCGTGATGAGATGATGTTCTGTTTTTATCTGTGTGTCTGCCCATGGTATTGTATCTTAAACAGATTAACCGATTAAGACGGTTGAAAAGAAAGCTAGTTTAATGAGGATGGTTCTTAGCCAGGTTTCATAAAAATTGATTAGGCCGTTAAAGGGATATCAGAGGCCCTTGCCAAGATGCACTACGCTAACTAGCGTTTCTATTCGTTTCGTTTTTAATCCAATCACGTCACTGGTACGAAGTGATACGAAGAGTCACGTGATCTACCAGTAACGCCATTGGTCTAAAAACGAATGGAATAGAAACGCTAGTTAGCTTAATGTATCTTGGCTAGGGCCTCAGTTGTGCAGCGATTTCATCGGGCGGTTATTATGTTTTTAATAGTTATGATACTTACGATGTTTGTCTCAATGACGCATGAATGGATATGGAAAAAAATCTCTATACAATATATAGCAGATATTTTATATCCTAGATTCTAGGTGCATCTTTATGAAATAGTAATTCAAAATCGTGTTTTTTTTTTGTTGTAAAAAAGAGCATGGGTGTAATAAATAATAATATCAAGGGACGATCTCACATGACCTAGTCTAGTCCCAAAGTAAGCTCTAGGCTTGTACTGTGGGTACTGGACAACCATATAAATACTTTTATAGAGAGATAAATACTTAAATAAATAGAAAACATCCAAGACTCGTGCTCATCACACAAATATTTGCCCGTACCGGGAATCGAACCCGGGACCGCTAGATTCGTAGGCAGGGTCACTACCAACTAGGCTATCGCGTCGTCAACTCTAAGTATTTTCATGTCCCTATAGTCAAGGACATAAATATTTATACACCCCAATGTCTCAAAAATATGTACAGAGACCGCATTACTATTGCAATAAGGTCTATGTGTACACATTTTTGCACCTTTGTGCGGTTATTTATTTTTACCCTTGACTGTACTAGTATTTTCATTAATTTCATTTTAATTTTAAAAATATGTTTGTAAAACCTGTCCTACTGTTGTGACAGAGGCCTAAAATCCTGGGTCTTAATTGTAATTGTCATATACAGGAAACTATTCTGCGCCAACCAACCCTGCCAATTCAGCAACCAGCCATCTCCCAGCCAAATAAGTTTACTTGTAAATACACAGTGAAGCACGGAGCCTGCATGTATTTTATCTGAAATATAATTTCCAACATATTTTTCATTGCATATGCCAATATTTCTTGGGCCAGACTGCGGCAGACACTACAATAGTCATTCCAGGAGCAAAGTAAATGAAACTTCAATACCTCATCGCTGCAGCTTCCAGTCGGCGAGCGCAATCACTGCCGGGGCCGGGCCAAGATTGAACCTTTCATAGATAAAGTAATGCTAGGTATTATTTAATCAAAATGTAGGTACTTTTTTGTATTTTTATTTATTGTTAGGCGATGGCCTTGCAACCTGTTCCGTCTATCCCAACCAGTTGGGATACATGGATTTTTTTCCACTCTTCCCACCATAGCTAAAGTATAGTTTCGCAGAAAAACATTTTTCATTTATTCACTTTTTTTATTAAACATCAATCTTACTAATAATAAAGAAACTAAATATTTTTATCGCGTCTTCTGTATAACAAAATAAAACTCTTAGATAACCTTATAGTATCAGTTTTTGTGGCTTGTTTCGTCTAAGTATCCCAACTGTTCGTATTTTCTTCAAAAGAATTAGATTATTCTCTCAATAACTGTACAAGCTTTTCACAAGTTGGGAAGAGTGGAAGAAAAATCCATGTATCCCGACTGGTTGGGATAGCCAGTTGGGATAGACGGAAGAACCCCAATGGTAGTTAACAACAACTTTTTAACAACTTTTCCCACGCTGGGAATGAAGGCGTAAAGGTATGTAAGTATGTATTTATTCAAGAAAAAATAAAAAATACGTCATTGTTAGCTCAATTTTGTAAAAGTCCTCTCAATATTTTTTTTCAAACTTTGTTGTATTTTATACAGGGGCGGTTTGATTCTCAGCTTGCGAATTACTTTTATTTAACAACTAGCAACCGTCCCTTGCTTCGCTTCCGTTTATATAAGTTTTTCTAATACTCACATAGGTCCATAAACCACATAAATACCTTCTTTGGAAGACTGTCGAACTGATGGTGAAAACCACATGAAAATCAGTTGCGTGGGATATGCAATACAGACAGACAGATGCGGAAAACGACTTAGTTCTATGATGATGATGATGAGGAGAAGAGATACTCATTTGAAGGTTATAAGGTTTTCCTTGGACTTTATATTGTTTTTCCCCCGCCCAATACACGGAAATAGAATAAGTTATATTACTTGCAGAGGGCCACTAATGACTGGCCATGATGGTACTAGGTAGGTATATTATAGATATTATTGCGACGCCGCCGAAACCTCATTTAAAGTTTTGGGAAGTCAACGGTGCGGAGCTGGGTCATCCATGGCGAGTATCTGTTTTAGATAAACACTGAACTTTTTATAGTTGACTAAACTTTGCCCGCGACATTGTCCGCGACATTTGGACTTCTTTAACGCTATAAATATTCCCTTGGAACTCAAGTATCAATTTTTTGGGATAAAATGTCCTTAACCTATTGTTATGCTGCGTGAGGCAAGGGAACTTAGCGAAGACAATTTATTCTATAATAAATGTCTCCCGTCCTTTCCAGCGCCCTGCGGGCCTAGTATGGCTGCGTCTATATCACGTGTCAAATGTGGATAAAGCATCCGTCACTCTCTTACTTATTTACGAGTCAGAAGGTGACGTATGCTTTATCACACTTTGTCACGGGATAAACGCAGACATATTAGGGCCCCAGAGCTACTTGCGCCTGAGTTCGTCTCAAGATGTATCAGAAATGACAGTTTTCTATGACTTGACATTTACTTTTACGTATCTTGAGACGGGTATCTCAGCTAAGATCAGTTTATTTATACGTCCCAAAGTATTTTATTTCATGAAGGTTAACCAATTTTTCTAATTTCAAAGTTAATTATCAGATTTAAGATAAAAGCTGACAGCGGACTTCGTGAGATGGAAGAATGTATCAAATCTGATAGGAAAACAATCATAATTGAGAGCAACTCTCAGAAAAACGAGCGCTCATCTTTCCCGCGATATGTATAGCCCGTAGATACGCTTAGTCTCTCTCTAGTTAGTATACAAGGAAAGAGAAGCGTTGAGAAAAGCGTGATGCTGGTGCGTTCGGCGTGTGTATTAAAATCATATTATAAACTCATCAAAGTTAATCATCTTGCCTCAAACTCATCTCATATTAATTTGCGTTGTAAATTAAAATGCGGTAAAATAAATATATTATTCGCAAATCGAATTATAAGAGGGATGAACCAGCGAAGAAGCTGCCTTATGGAGTTAGGGCGGAGGTGTATCCGTTTGTTAGAAACGTATTGAAGCACCCAGGCGCAGTGGAGTTATTCTTTAATGAACACAAGCGCCACATTAGTGAGACAAAGTCGTTTTTTAAGTCTTGATAAATTTATATTAACATGACAGATCATTTTAACCCTCAAATTTTCTTTCGTGGTTTTTAACTTAAAATAGATAAAACCCACCGGCTTCAATAACAAAAAAACTTTTCATCTCACTAGCTCGGAAAGCCCTTTTTATCTGTTTGATATCTATTGAGAAAATCGCTTTTTATCCACATGACTGTGAAGAAAGAGTTTTGACATTTGAAAGCAGCTTTAGTGATATTTGACAGCTAACAAAACGTAAAACGTTAAAACCGCTGAATTTTTAACATCACAATTAATTAATTGCATTGAGTAAAAAATACTAAATACAGTCTTACAACTTTATTTAAATTCATAAATATCAGCATCAGCATTCAACATTAACCTTAATTTTTCTTGTAAAAACGGATAAAATGTTCTGACAGTCCAAGTAAGTCGATGTGCGAACAAAACGCATCCGAGATAATAAAAAGAAACTTAAGTTAAAACTTTTTAATTAAGCCGTCAACGCATAGCGGTAGTAAAGCAGTTTTCCTTCATCTTTGCGTCAACGTTAAATATTCGCATATTTTTCTAGCTTGTTTTGTTATTAAAAATTAGTGATTCGAGTGACGAAAGACGTATTAACACCAGTGGAATTAAGGAAAACCGTGCAAAATGCGGAATTGAGCTTATTTTTCTCGCTGTAATGAGGTGAAAAGTTTTGTGTTATACACGAGTGAAATGTTATTTTACGTCTCGTGTGTTGAAACACTCGCTACGCTCAGGTGTCTATTTTTGAATCACTCGCTTCGCTCGTGGTCAATCATAGAATCTTTTCGCTAGCTCGTGTTTCAAATGAACACTCGCAGGTAAAATACAACTTTCCCCCCTTGTATAACAAATAACTACTTATTAATTGAAACAAACAATTGAAATTTGGGAGCTACGAAGCGAACATTAACTTGACGTATTTACTTTGAAGAGTAGTCCTTAAATATTAGTCTCTCTCATAAGTAACTGTACATGTCACAGCTATTTATATACTAAATTCAATCCACTCTCACTTTAAAACGTTATAGTACGGGGTAATTAAACAGAAAATTAATTTTAATAATTAAAAAAAAAAAAAAATATTAATTTGTTTTTTTTTTGCATGAATAAAAAACGGTATTTTTTATTCAATGTGTTGAGTACGAGTATAGACACGAGAGCGTATAAAGATATTGATATGTACCTATTGTCATAACTTATTTGTGTTCGTTGTCATTCTCTTACTATGCAAAGTTTAATGTAGATTAAAGCCTTGCTTTCTAAGGTTTTGTCTTATTTATGTCAATTTAATCTACATTATGGACAAAGAAAATAAATCGCAGTGCTCCGGTGCTGTGTCAAGCCACAACATCCCCTTATCGCGCTACTTACGGCCTGAGCGATTCGACGTTGAGCCGAACACAACGGCCGCGGATGTAAAATGGCTGCACTGGTGCGCTACATTCAAAAATTATCTAGAAGAAGATCCATCTACTACCGATTCGATGCGACTGAAGATTCTTATCAATCATCTCTCACCGACGGTTTACTCGTTTGTTCGTGAATGTGCTACTTATTGTCAAGCAATGTCGCAGCTTGAAAAGGTTTACGTAAAACCGAAAAATATAATTTTAGCTCGTCACCTACTCACGACTCGGAAATAACGGTCGGACGAATCAATTTCCGATTACGCTCGTGTTCTAAATCTTCTCGTCCACGAGTGCAAATTTGAGCAGGTCTCAGCCCAAGAACATGAGAATCAAAGCGTAAGAGGAGCGTTCATAGCGGGAATTATATCTCAGAAAATAAGAGAGCGTCTCTTAGAGAACCTAAGTCTCACCTTAGAACAAGCGCTTAATCAAGCTATATCACTCGAAGCGGCTGAACAAAATTCTAAAATTCTTGCGAGCAATTCTGAACCAGTGCTTAACGCGCTTCCTGAAATTGGGCAGTCAAGTGTTAAGCCTAATCTAGCTGCGACTACTCCACAACAGCGAAAGAGCTGTTTCTTTTGTGGAGGAAATATACATCAGAGAGTAAAATGTCCCGCATTCCATGTTATTTGTCAATTGTGTACCAGAAAAGGGCATTTTGCAAACGTTTGTAGAAGTGGTAAGCCGCCATCAGTTAACGCCGTCACAGCCGACGTTGCAGAACCGTCTCATAAGCCCGATAACGAAATAAATATGACAACAATTTCTGCTGCTTCACCATCGAGTCTATATAAGGCAACTATTCCTGTGACTATAAACGAAATACGCGCTGAAGCCCTAATAGATACCGGTAGCTCGGTTAGCTTCATCAATAGGGATTTAGTCCAAGTTATGAATTTAAAACAAAAACCATGCAAGCAAACAATAACACTAGCCTCCCTCAATCACGTGTCTTTTGTAGAAGGGATGTGCTATGCAACAATTAAGCTGAATCAACATACTTGTAAACAAAGGCCTCTCCTAATTGTAAACAACTTATGTGCAGACATTATAGTCGGCCACGATATTCTTAAAGATCACTCATCTTTAGAATTACGTTTTGGTGGAGATAAAGAACCTCTGCAGATCTGTAACGTCATGGAAGCTTCTGTTCCACCAGCATCCGTTTTTACAAAACTATCGCCGGAATTTAAACCGGTAGCTATTAAGTCAAGGCATTATTCTGATAAGGATACAGATTTTATTGATCAAGAAATTTCAAAGCTTTTAGAGGACGGAGTGATCGAGCCGAGTGTGTCTCCATGGCGCGCGCAAGCGCTGGTTGCAGAAGGCGGAGCACACCGTAAACATCTCGTAATAGACTACTCACAAACAATCAATAAATATACATTGCTAGATGCCTATCCACTACCTAATATTGAAAATATTGTCTCCAAAGTGGCTCGATTTAATTACTTCAGCCAGATCGATCTCAAAAGCGCCTACCATCAAGTTCCCATTTTAGAAAGAGAAAAACCTTATACTGCATTTGAAGCTGGTGGCAACCTATTTCAATTTACACGAATTCCCTTTGACGTTACAAATGGCGTAGCAGCTTTTCAAAGAACTCTCGACTTTGTAATCAAGACAGAGAAACTAGAAGGCACTTACGCCTATTTAGATGACGTCACTGTATATGGCAAAGACAAAGAAAGCCATGACAATAATTTGAAAAAGTTCATGTCATCTGTCAAAAAATACAGATTGACTTTTAACGAACAAAAATGTACTTTTGGAACAAATTCTATAAATCTCCTGGGTTATACCATAAAAAACAATTCAATCGTTCCGGATCATGACAGGCTAAAACCTTTACTAGACCTACCGCCACCGACTAACGTGAGCGAACTCAAGCGAGCTCTGGGTATGTTTGCTCACTATGCCAAGTGGATTAAACGGTTTTCCGAAAAATTACAACCTTTAATTGGGATTTCAACGTTTCCCTTGAACGAAACTGCAGATACTTGTTTCAAGGAACTAAAAACAGACATTGCTAAAGCATGTCTTGTAGCTATTGATCCCATCGAAACATTTACCGTCGAAACTGACGCGTCGGAGTTCGCAGTAGCTGCTACCCTTTCTCAAGTGGGCCGCCCTGTCGCTTTTTATTCACGTACTCTTTCAGAATCTGAGCGAAAACAATCATCGGTAGAAAAGGAAGCTTACGCAATTGTTGAGAGTCTACGCAAATGGAGGCATTATCTTATCGGTAGACATTTCTTGCTTGTAACTGATCAAAAATCAGTTGGATTTATGTTCAATCAAAAACATAATAACAAAATCAAGAACGAAAAAATTGAACGATGGCGACTCGAATTATCATGTTACAAATATGACATTATTTACCGCCCGGGAAAAGAAAACATTGTGGCTGATGCACTTTCAAGAGTTTGCTCGTATCTTAATCAGGAGCTGCATGAAACTCTATGTCACCCGGGTATTGTCAGATTGGCTCACTGGGTTAGAATGAAGAACTTACCTTATTCTATCAATGATATTAAAACAATGACTGCATCATGCCCAGTTTGCGCCGAGATAAAACCTCGTTTTATGAAAACTATAGGTCAACTAATAAAAGCAACTGCACCTTTTGAAAGATTAAATATAGATTTTAAAGGACCTTTACCATCGAATAGTGTCAATAAGTATATTTTGACAATAATTGATGAGTACAGTCGATTTCCGTTCGCTTACGCCTGTAAGGATATGACATCCACTACTGTAATTAATTGCTTAAAGGATTTATTTTATACTTATGGCACACCGCTATATATACACACCGATAGAGGTACCTCTTTTATGTCCGAACAATTGCGACAATTTCTGTCATCTCTTGGCATAGCGTGCAGCCGTACGACACCGTATAATCCGCAGGGTAATGGTCAGGTAGAACGACTCAACGGAACCTTATGGCGAACCATTCAATTATGCTTGCGTTCAAGGGGCCTGCCTACTGAAAATTGGGAGCAAGTTCTACCAATGTCTTTACATGGGATACGTTCTCTCCTTTGCACATCTATCAACGCTACGCCACATGAAAGGTTATTCCTACATCCACGACGGTCTTCAAATGGAGAGTCCTTACCAACATGGCTAGTACCAGGACCGATTTTAATAAAAAGAAATGTGCGAAATAAAACTGATCCCTACGTCGAGGAAGCAGAACTTCTGCAGAGCAATTCTAATTATTCTTTTGTCAGAACACAAGAAGGACGGGAAACAACCATCTCCAATAGACAATTGGCACCACTCCCCGTAACTGAACATCCTACATCTGATGACGATGAACTCGAAATGTACGATGCCGAGTCAATGCTATCTGATGACATGATTGATTGATTTTTGATGATTTGATTGCGCAGGTCTGCGCGGGAGCGCCGCCCGCCGCAGTACCTGCAGGACTACGAGCTGTAGTTACCAGATAGGAGGGGGTGAATGATATGTACCTATTGTCATAACTTATCTGTGTTCGTTGTCATTCTCTTACTATGCAAAGTTTAATGTAGATTAAAGCCTTGCTTTCTAAGGTTTTGTCTTATTTATGTCAGATATATCCTGCGAAGTGTTCAACTCCGCGCATATGTTTACGAACAGGCATGTTTGTAAGGAGTATTTGAAGAAGAGATAGATTTTTAACAGTAGGTTAGGTAATCAAGCATTTGTCGTTCGCGCAACAGTGTTTTTTTGAAGAATCTTGTAATTTAATTTTGTACGTTAGGTTAGGTTATTAACAGGACAAAAGAAATTTTAAATGGACTGAATGAATAATGGTTGAATATATGAATTAAATATTCAAACATTATTTATAAAATTAAAATTGTATTTACTTTGCACTTCAAAGATATAAAAAAATATAAAATATCGGTTCAGGCAAAAATATACCAGAACTGATAGTTGTTGCATAATGGAAAATATAAAAACCCATACCGTAATTTCTCTAAATTAAACAGATTAGATGCTGTTTAATATTTTGTTCAGTTTTTTTCAATTTGCATTAATATTTTTAATTTTCTTGTAAATAAATAAGATACAGTCTATATATGAAATTAAAATAAAATTCACCTTTGTTACATTTTTGCCTAAACCAGTACCTATTAAAAAAAAAACTTTTTCTCAAAAATGTCCGGAAATGTTGACATTCCGCACACATTGAGACGCGAAGTACATAGTTTACTGACAGTTCTCAAATTAAAAAAAAAACATTGCGTGCTCGCTACACAAGCCCGCAATGTTGCATAAAAATTCCATTACTATCTACCTTGTAACTTTTTAAAAAGTGAAAAGGGCCATAATAAAATGAGGGCACAAGTCTTATACATCCAAATTTTACTCGAAACATAACTTTTTTATTTGTACCTGGAATAGCTTATGTTTTTTTTTAAACAAGAATTGCGTTTCTCCTTGTCATAAACAAAAAGGCGGTAAGGAGTGATGGTTTTTTCACATGAAGCTGCTGTTTGTATGCAATTCAAAAAATTAGTTCAAGCGATGAAGATTGACTCCAACACAAAAAAAATCTTGCGATTTTTGAGAAAAGCACTATATTTGCCTCGGCAGGAACAGCAATTGCGGGCTTCGTATTTTTAAACGGACTCGCAAGCTCGTCCGTTTAAACCAATACTCCGCCCGCAATTGCCTAATTCCATGCCTAGGCAATAATGTACTATTATGAGAGACTTGCTTTATTCCAATTTGTTTAATTTTGTTCGATAGCGTATTAATGCGTTTTAATTTTTTTACCTTGTCCCGTTCAAGGAATGTGTTTAATTGTTATTTTTTGTTGTTATTTGGAGAGCTATGTTCAAATAACTGATTCAAGAAAAAAACCGCGGCTTAGATTTTTTGCAAGGTTCAAATCTAAAAGCCCCACACTACTACTGCGACAAGGCCGACAAGGTAAAATATACAGCTAATTATAAGTTTGACTGTACCAGACTTTTTTCAGACTTATCTGAGTTATGTAGAGCTCGTTAAGGATCTTTGAGATGGATCTGGAGAATACCACAGCTGTAGGTACCCTTACCATGAGTTACAAAAAATTACCGTACTCGCTAGCGAGTCGAATGCTCTGTGCCTCGCACTCCATAGGAATACTGCGAAGGACAAAGCATTCGACTCTCTAGCGAGTACGATAATTGTAACTCATGGTAATGGCACTGAAGTTATTCTCATAAAGCCGCGCGTTATTGTGCGGCTGTAAATATTCTCCGTGTTTTCGTTGAATATTTATATTTTTTTTGCAATTCTGACGACCCCGTGAAATCGCGGTGAAAATATTCGGACTAATGACAAAAACTGTATCTTCTTAAACGTTAAATTATTCTTTTCATAGACTTGAGGCAAACTACTAGTGGAAGCAGTATACCTAGAGTGAATTTGGATGGGCTCGGAGATACAAAGCTTTATTTATGCCTTAAATGATTTGTAAAAAACTATAATAAAGACACTTAGTCTACCACAAAGTCAGTGTTTTTTAGTCAGTTTCACCGGTTTCTTTTGTCCTGACTTTTTTCTTTCCATACAACTAAATGATTTTTATATACTGAGCCGATCTTCAAAGTCGTGACTGTTGAAAGTTATTTAACGGTCAGATATTTCACCACCAATAACGGCAATAACTTTAGCACGTCTTTTACATATACGAGTATTAGACATCCAATTACGAGAAATTAGAGTAGTTAGTCAAGAAAAACTAAATAAGGTGTCTGTAAATTATCGGTAGGTAAGCTAGTTACGTTATTAAACATTCCACTGCAAGTAAGTAGTAAGCAGATACCTACTACATTTTGTTAGTAAATTATAGAGATAAAAGATGGAAGAGAAAACGAAGATGCTGCTGCATTTTACCGGATAAACTATTCCGGAATGATAATATTAAAACACTGACATCTTGCATGCTATATTGCACATTCCGTTACGTCTCGAAGCTTGGAGCGTTTCAACAGATGCGAACAAATGCTGCCATGTAACGGAATATTTTGTCTGATAATCTATTACACTCGTCTTTTGTACTCCGGGTTAACTAAAGTTGGCGTGTTTATCTTATCTTATCTTACAGATGGGCCCTTTCGGATACACTTCGACCCCTTTAGGATCTTTTGTGCAATTAGCCAATTACCCTCTTAGACACTCAGCTGTTCGAACGTGTAGGTTAGGTACTTCACGATGTGCGTGTGTTTTTCCTTCACCGTATGAGCATCGAGTAATGTAGTATCAGTCCAATTAAACCCTGACCCACCGTATAATTCTGCCACAGTGACATTTAAAAACCATTTGTTTGACACTTCTTACGACTTGAATCATCACTATTCACTACGTCACTGTGACACAGTAATATGGCTATTGGGCTGATAATACAGTCGAGTTCATAAATATGTGTTGACCCCCTAAGCCACTAGACCACCGAGTTAAAACCTCTGGCGTGTTGATAGTATTCACTCTATACTCCGTTTTTTGTTGCTATAAATTACTACGCGATACAAGCTCTACGCAAGGAACAAATGAGCACGACGTAGTAATCTCTATAGGCAGTAGGTACTAACTTACCAATCCGCTGGCCGATATTGACCTGTCCGTTTATCGTATTTAGATTAGTCTAAATACAATAAACGGACAGTCGGATGTCTTAGAACTATTTGATTTAGCGCTGATGATTTCTGCAAGTGAAGGTGCACGGCGATCTCGCTACACAGTCCGGCGCGACACGGCAAATCCGCTATACATTTTGTGGTCACTTGGCGATCGATCGATTTCAAACTGATAATTTGTAGTGGTGCGAGGTATTGTGATTTGAATGCAAATTCAGATTTCTTTGTATTCAATGAAATTGACTGTGCCCTGATGTTTCTTAGCTTAAATTAGTAAAAATCAGGAACTCTAAAACCAGGTGTTACAGTAACATTGGGGTTTTCGTATAAGTCTTGAGATGCAAAGATTGTGTGTATGTATTATTATGTAACTATTTTAGGGTCACTTGCATTAAGGTTTAATCTTTAATTTAATTCTTTAAGATTTAAGTTTTTGTAGTAAGGTCGTCAATGTTTTGATTGGAAACAAAAAAATATGCGGATTTCCAATAACGTTAAGCCGCCAAAGATGAAACCATTGCAAACGTATTACTGCAGTCGAATGCAGGCGGTCATCGGAAGCTACTTTTCTGCTCTTTTTGTGCCAAAATGAAATATGTTTCGGCAGATTTCAGTACTCGTTTGTGTCCATTTTGTATCATATCAGTACCGTCTGGCAGCGGCTCGGACAGCGGCTTAGCGGGATGAAGACCTATGTTAAGGAAATCCAAATCTTGCAAAAAGGTTTTGGATTTGTTTTTAACCGGACAAAGGTGATAGGCAGGAAAAATATTTGGTAGCTATTTACTTTTTGTGTTCATAAAATCAGTTCTACATTAGCGATAGCAATCCCAATTGATGGGCTTACAATGCTTGTTTTCTACTTTTCACATTATTAAGAGACATCTCATACTCCAGTACGTACTTAAAAGATAGTTCTATATTGAATGGCGCAACGCTGAAATTAAGTCGCAGTTATTCGCCAAAAAGAACTCGATCAGAGCTGACGTCTCAGCGAAAAGTTGATTTGATTGCTTCATTCACGCCGATCGGTGATCACGACAGATTATCCAGGGCGAGGTTGACTCATTGACAGGCATTGTGCCCGCCCGCAGCGCGGCGAAATGAGCGGCGACCTAAGCAGAAATAGATGAACAGCTGTTGGCTTTACGGTTGGTAATTTGATAAATAATTCCTAGATATGCTTTACTTATCATGTATCAATAACACGCCTTACTGGTGGACATAACTCATAAATCTTAATTCAGTAAGTAAGTATTATAGATTGTCATTAATGTTAAGTACTTAATGCATTAAAAATAAATCATAAAAATAATGAGAATAGGTTTGTAGTTACAAAACACCAATACAATACCATACAATAGGCTAGTGTCTTAAAAAAATCTAATTAGTCCGTAATTTGCACTATCAAAAAATATTGAACACATATTTTTTCTTTTGTCAATTAAACAAAAAATAACGAAGATACAGTGCGTTGAAGTTTCGCGTGACGTCACGCCGTGGCACACTTTATACCACGTTGTGACGTCACGAGCCCCCACTCCCGAACTTTGATGCGCGTTATATTTGTCAATTTATATCGATTTGTAAAAGCAAAAAATACGTGTTCAATATTTTTTGATAATTTTACTGACGGACTAATTTGAATTATTATTTTTTTACCCAGGACACACCCCTATTGTAGGTCAATTGTCATAAAGGTACACATAAGACTAACTATACCTGCGACATACCTACGTCTTTATTTTTAAACGTACGATAAACCTTATTTTTAAATGTTATAGTTATAGTATGCTTTGTTACTTTCTGATGTCCCTCCTTTCACATGGCTCACGTAGGTACCTACTTTCGACATTATTTATAAATGGAAATAAGATAGCTAATACCTCGACGTAACACAAAAGTCAACTTTTATCATGTAAAAAACACTGACTCGGTGTGATAAGTCTACGCGAACGAAGTCGCGGGCAGAAGCTAGTGAAAGATAAAGGGCACGGCGCATATAAAGGATAATAAGCTATTGTGCGTGCGTATGACTCGTGGCCAGAAGAACATGGAGTGTACTCTTGTATGAGGCCAGGGGCCGTAAAGTGTAATTTAAGTATTTTTATGAATAAGGCCGTTTTTGTTTCCAAGAAAACAAACGAATGTTTGCATGATTGCATTAATGTACGTAAAATTAATAACCAAGTCAAGTTTCGAAAAGAATGTAACTATTCGCGTGAGTTTTCGACGTTTTACCCGCTGTGGGTGTTATAAAAAAAAAGTTTATTTCAGATTTCTAAGATCCATAGATATATAGGGTACTACCATTCAACTTGAGTGATTCTAAAATTACAGTGCTATGTGACATTATATCAATTTACTTAGGATTGGGCGCGCTTCGTCCAAGATTCTATTTTCACTGAGCTTATTCACTAATTTGAGCTTAATCAGGCAAAATATTTAAAAGCTTAGTCTCGATTACGTCGCGTCCGTTTCATTGCGTTTCGATTCAATTGGGCTTTACGCTCCCGCCAAATAAATGTCGCTTTATTGATTTTATTCCGTTTATTTTACAGCAGCTGTTTGTTCTGCATTTTATTGCCGTTCCATCTTACGAGAGAATTAGTGTTCTTTTTATCAGTTTACATAAGCTTTATATTTTGGTTTTAACCACACGCATTTGAATTAACAAAACAATCAAGTGGGAGTCAGACTCGCGCACCGAGGGTTCATGATATTGTATTAGTACCCATTTGTTGTTTTTATTTAGGGTGTATAATATAATAATCATAGCAAATATGGCCGCGAATTTACCATACCATATTTTACCGTTTTTACGATACAACGGAAATAATAACACGTTAATAAGAAACATTTTTTGTATTATGAGGTCCATTTTATAATATCACAATATAAAAAAAAGGATATCCGCCGTAATAACAGATATTAAAAAAAAAAACGCATTCACTGAAAGGTGTTTCGATAAAATAATAGGAATTTATACCCGTTCGTAGCACGTCCATCGAATCCCGAGTTATTCACCCAGACCGATCTCCCGGGAAGGTCTTTACTTGTCAAATTACTCGGCCTTTTAATGGGTAAGCGGCAGTAACCGGATTTATTCCTAGATCCCAAGTTAAATTCGTTTGAAAACGTTACTTCGCGTCCTGATAATTAAATTATTCCTAATATGACCTTCGGCTTTATTAGTGTTTACGAGTAATATTTAGTTAAAGTGTACTTTGCTTATTTCAGCTCCACAATCCCAACTTCATAGAAATACGGCAATGCTTTTTGTGGAATTGAGAAAATAGTGATTAAAAAAAATTGGTAACGGATTCTAAACTTTTTACGAGATCCTACATAAGCTAATTCATATGATTCATCTCCACTCAACTGGGTCTCTATTCAACTCGTTAAAACCATAATAGCGGCCTTTACACTTAAAGTTCGGACCGCGGGAAACGCCACGCGCCATTCCAATCTTCGTTCCGAACCGTACATTTTTTACTATTTTACTATTACAGTTGCATTTACACGTACGGTTCGGAGCGAAGATTGGAATGGCGCGTGGCGTTTCCCGCGGTCCGAACTTTACGTGTGCAGGCCGCTATTGCCTTTGACGTGTTATGGTATTGTTTTTAACTCGGCCCCCATTACTGTCAAGTAAATAAGAGCTATCATAACGTTGACAATACGGAAACACGTCAAAAGCAATAAGATTTTACCTTGAAGAATCTTAACCCTTTCGACTTTATGGTCGTCGACCGATTTCTAGTATACAATGTTACACGTAATTGTTACCACAAATGTTTTTTTTTTAGCTATAATTAACATATTTTCCGGCTATTCCTTCGGCTATTCATTCCTCCGGCGTCTATTTTTATTTTTTTCGACGTTGTTAGTTTTGTCACTATTCGGTTGGTATATCGCTTCAACTATATCGAATACAGGCCCTTGAAGTGTAAGCTGACACAAGGGGCACGCGAGCCTAAAGGCCGGCTATCTCGAGAGGCCTTTTGCAGCCACCATGCTGCTGCAGTAACTTATCTGTATTTAAATAGGTATATTCGATTTGTCACGTCTGACTATTTCGAGCTGACTATTTCGTCCTAGTCCAACGATGACCAAGAAAGTCCTCACTTTTCGACTCTATTTGTAAGACGTGAGGGTACGTTATAGTTATGAGGTATGAGATGTGGGTGAATTTCAACAAAAAATTACCTACTACCTACCCTAAAATTAAGAAACGGTAAGTCGTGTGAGTAAAGAAAATTAACTAAGTATACTTACTACTATAAAACCAATATGGTGGTCTTTTTAGGTTTCCGTACCAAAATGGTAAAAAAGGAACCCTTATGGTGAGACTTCGGTGTCTGTCTGTCTGTATGTCACAGCAGTTTTTCTCTGAAACTATAGAAGCTATCAACTTAAAATTTGGCACAATTTGGAACTTGCTTGCCCGTATCTGTTTTTAGGAAAAATAATATGAAATACATATACATAAATACCTACATACCGTCACGCCTTCATCCCAGAGTGGGGTAGCCAGAACTACAGAATCACCAACAACTCGACAACTTGTTGTTAATTCTATAACCACATTTTGCACAAACAGGCTAAGATGTTTATAGGTAAAAAACTTAAGTAAAGCTCCTCTTGCATGTAGTAGTAACACATCTGTATAGACCGTTCGACATTCTATATTTGAAATTTGACGTAAATTCCATATTAGTTTTGTACACAACTACATGCAAGAGGAGCTTTTAGGAGAAGTTTTTTAGTGTATATTAGTGACAGATTGCAAGCCCATCGCCTAACAATACTACAAGCCCTTAATCCCTTAGTCGCCTCTTACGACTTCCACGGGATGAAGCTATTATTCTAAATATTAAAAAGGTGTCTAGAATGGGGGGTTGAAAAATGAAAGCGATTTGATTATAACTATATATAGCCAAAAATTTACAAAAAATTACAGTTCCCCCATTAAAATCCCTGATCGATATAAAATTTGATACAGAAATAGTTTATGCCCGGAGACTGACGATGGGTACTTTTTTATGTCCTGAAAATCCCGAGTTAATAGCTATAAACAACTTCTATACAAACGGAGTCAAGAATCAAAGCTACTATGTAAGTATATGCTTTAGTACTTTACGTACCGAATTACAAATTTTACGTCGTTAATTTCTCAGTTCCCATAAGACAATAGCGATGAACGTGGACGACGATCAATTTATTATTCCTAAGCTGCTTGTTCTACGCTGACACATTTTTTTACAATGGCAGGAACAAAATGAACAACTTTGTTTCATGTCGAGCCTGAGCAAACTTTTATTCCATCTGACTTATTTATATGAAAACTCAACAGCCCTCAAAATATTATAATCGATGTAAGTGCTTAATTTCCTGTCATAAAAAAACCTAACGTTTTATAAAAGTTCAAAAACAAATTTACACCTTCTTATTATTTTTAAATTAAGGATTTACCATAATCTGAATAAAGGAAATATCGGCAAAGTTATTTGTACAAGCTTTAGGACAGCTTTTAAAAGTTAGCAAAGCTGCCTAATTTTTCTGAATATTGTTATTAGCTTGTAATTGTTGTTTTTTTAAGCAATGTGTGGTTTTGTATGTTAGTGTTTTATATAATACTAGCTTCTGCCCGCGACTTCGTCTGCGTGAACTTCAGAATTTGATCTTACAAGGATAAATAATATGAGTTTGTCCTATCCGAACCGAAAACGAAATATAGCGCTGTATAGGGAAAATCGCTTAACCACCCAGTGACTGTGACCACACCAAGGCAACACTTCGATACAGAGTTTTAAGTCAGAGCTAGCACCATCTAGTTCGTATATGGAGAACTAAAAGTGTCACTTTTGTGTACGCACACATCAATGTAAACAAAAATAAAAACACACCACACATGGCTAAATGAAATTTCACCTTTTTAATTTTGTTACTCGCCCATACTAAGTGGCTTCGCCTTGTGAGCAAATTCACAGCTTCTAATGATTAATATGATTTCCCTTAGGAATTAGATGTTTTTTCGGAATAAAAGCTACCCTGTTCTATTCCAGGACCCAAGCTATTATACGTGCTAAGCTATTTTTTCTTTTTCGTCTTTGCAAACACAATACGACTTTTTCGATAAACATCATGGCCGCCATCTTGAATTCCGATTCTGACATCATTTCCGAAATTGCCATCCCCGAAAACATGAAACACGATACCAGCATGACGTCTGTTTCGAATAACACCGTGACGCCATCTTGAATTCCGAAATTTGATATCATTTTCGAAATTGCCATCCCCGAAAACATGAAACACGATAACCGTGTCGGCTTTTTCTAAAAACATCATGGCCGCCATCTTGAATTCCAAATCTGACATCATTTTCGAATTCGCCATCCCCGAAAACATGAAAAACGATACCCATGACGGCTTTTTGGATAAACATCACGGCCGCCATCTTGAAATCCGAACCTGACATCATTTTAGAATACGCTATCCGCAAAAACGTGAGAAACGATACCCATGACGGGTTATTCGAAAAACACTTTGGCCGCCATCCAGAAATCCGATTCTGACATCATGTTCGAAATTGCCATCCTCGGAAACATGAAATATGATACCCGCATGACGTCTTTTTCGAAAAACATCGTGACGCCATCTTGAATTCCAAATTTGAGATCATTTTCGAAATTGCCATCCTTGAAAACATGAAACACGATACCCATGTCGGCTTTTTCTAATAATATCGGGACGCCATCTTGAATTCGAAATTTGATATCATTTTCGATTTTGCCATCCCCGAAAACATGAAACACGATACCCATGTCGGCTTTTTCTAAAAACATCATGGCCGCTATCTTGAATTCCGAATCAGACATCATTTTCGAATTCGCCATCCCCGAAAACATGACAAACAATACCCATGACGGCTTTTTGGATAAACATCACGGCCGCCATCTTGAAATCCGAACCTGACATCATTTTCGAATACGCTATCCGCGAAAACGTGAGAAACGATACCCATGACGGGTGATTCGAAAAACACTTTGGCCGCCATCCAGAAATCCGATTCTGACATCATGTTCGAAATTGCCATCCTCGAAAACATGAACCGCGATACCCGCATGACGTCTTTTTGAATAACATCGTGACGCCATCTTGCATTCCAAATTTGATATCATTTTCGAATTCGCCATCCCCGAAAACATGACACACAATACCCATGACGACTTTTTCGAACAACATTATGGCCGCCATCTTGAATTCCGAATCTGACATCATTTTCGAATTCGCCATCCGCGATTTGCATTCCAAATTTGATAATATTTTCGATATTGGCATCCCCGAAAACATGAAACACGATACCCATGTCGGCGTTTTCTAAAAACATCATGGCCGCCATCTTGAATTCCGAATCAGACATCGTCTTCGAAATTTCCATGCCCGAAGGCGAGTGGCAAGATTCGGGACGAGTGAAGAATGACATTTCCGCACGTGTATCGAACGACGTTTTTTAATACATTTGCGAAAAAAATTGTATGTGTGTATGTGGGTATCTGTGTCTGTCCTCTTCCCCCCGGACCTATGAAGTGAGATAACGACGTGTAAACACACTCTGTCCGAAATTACTTAAATTTCAATAAAATTATTAAAACAAAAATTATAACGTACCAGAGGGCCCTGCAAAGATGCACTACGCTAACTAACGTAACGTAACGTCGGAGATGACGTGATACGAAAAGTCACGTGGTCTACCAGTGACGCGATTGGTTTAAAAACGAATCGAATAGAAACGTTAGTTAGCGTAGTGCATCTTTGCAGGGCCCTCAGGAGTGCATAAACTTTAGAAGGACAGACCTAAGTCATCCGCGCTGTCGGGTGCGACCGCCCGCCCGCCGCACCCGCTGCGCCGCCCCGTGACGTCATCGCCTACGATCTAAGTTGCGGTTCGCACCCCCTAATTACCTCTGGACTCCTGGTACTTTCTGAAAACATGCAAACTCTTTGGTTGGATGCACGGCTTAGTTTAATATTATTTATTATTAGATTTCGATTATAGTTTATCCCTTGGGAACTTTTAAATATCCGGGATGAAGAGTAGATATTAGTAGGATACTCGTGTTAGTAGGATTAGTGGATAATAGCTTCTGAACGCGTCTTCGTCCGCTTAGATTTCGATTATACTTATTCCCTCGGGAACTTTTAAATTATCCGGTATGAAAAGTAGCCTATGTATTAATCCCGGGTATAAGCTATCTCGATTACAAATTTCATATAACTCCCTCCAGCCGTTGCAGCGTGAAGAAGTAATAAACACACACACAACATTTCGCATTTATTATATTAGTACGATTATTATTATGTAAAAATATTGGCCAATTATGTATCTATTCTGCACTAAAAAAGACTATGTACTCCTATGGTCTAACACTGATTCACGTATGTTAGCATCCTCTTCCGGCGCGCCAGGGAAGCCATCGTAATACCCGCCTTTATTCATTATACAGCAGCGCCCTCTGCCGGCGTTAGTCTCAAACTATCATAGTCAAATCTTGATTATTAAATTGTTTATTATAATTCATTCTTTTCACGTTAATATAGGTACGTATTTATTGATTACATTATTAATTGTTTACTGCAATTAGGTAATTCATTTGATTTATTGGATAATGTAAAATAAGAGATATGAACTTGTGATCTATAACGAACTCGTGGAGGGGGTTGCTATGTAACTTTATAAAAGGGCTGGTAGCATAGGGATCGGGTGCATTTTTTTGACGAGATCAACCTCAATAGCTTGGTAAGTGAATAAAACTCATCACTGTTAAATTGCTAATAATTGTTTCCATTACTGTGCGTTATTCCCATCCCGAGGTCCATCACACCTCAGAAGTGGGATAGATACGTCATGTCTGGCCCGTATATTAATGGATTGGGTCGAACAAGGAAAAGAAAGACCCTGCGCTCAGTTTCCGACACCGAGGTAGACATGAATTTTTTTTCTTCATCTCCGCATAACTGTCGTGAACACGAGCCAGACACGTTCAAACGACGTAGAATTACGCCCATAGAAGCTGAAGTTATTCCGAAATTCAAACCTGAAGATAGAAATACCAATGTGAAAGGATGGCTGCACAAGATAGACCAGCTGGGAGAAGTTTACGGTTGGAACAACAAAGACCGCCAATTTATAATGCAAATAAGACTTCGTGGCTCAGCACGTGATTGGTACGACGACCTGGAAGATTATAACCTCACATGGGAAGAGTGGAAACAAACTTTAGAAACCGCATTTCCGCGCTCGACGGATTTTGTTGATCGTCTGGAAGAAATGTTGACAAGATCAAAGGTTGACTCTGAGACTATGACTAAATATTTTCACGATAAACTATCACTACTGAAAAAATGCAAAATTTACAAAGAAGACGCTATTTCATGTATCATCAAGGGTTTGCCACTCGAACTGCGTGCCAATGCCAAAGCATATCAATGCGAGACACCTGAGCAATTGTATTATGGATATTTGTCTTCGATGGAGAATTTCAAGAGAGTTGAAGCCGTCGTTACCGCCAGAAGATCAACGTGGAAGCGGGGAACCCCACCAACTGCAGCAACGCATACCTTGCCGAAGGTGTGCTACGCGTGTCGTCGGCCTGGCCACGAGGCGCGCGACTGCAGGTCACCTCTACAATGCGACGTGTGCCAGCGCAACGGGCACAGCGCGGCAACGTGCTGGTTTGCTGCCGGGAGCTCAAAACAACAAATGACAAAGGTCGGTAACGTTTTGCATATCACTTACAATGTTTTTATCGACTTGTATAAAAAGAAAGTGGTTGTGAATGGGTACGAACTAATTGCCTACATAGACACGGGTAGCAAACTAAATATACTTACTACCGAACAAGCTGCTAAAATGGAACTCACAATCATACCATCTTCAATTGTTATGCGAGGCTTTGGTGGCGCACATTCACACTCACTTGGCACTGTAAACGTTGAGGTTTTCGTAGATAATGTTACATTATCAGGTACAGCGGAAGTAACAGGTTACAAATCAACAGGAATCGATTTCATCATAGGACAGTCACTTATAAACCAGAAAAGTGTCAATTTAGTCACAACAAATAACTCTGTGACCTTTTTTCCCACATGTGATACGGAAAGTACCCTCCAGGATATACAATTACAGTCGTCAGATTTTGTGTCGAAGTACCCTGTTTATTTAAATACTGATGTTGTCTTAACGAAAAATAATCATGCTTTTGTAGAAGTTCATGTCGATTGTGGTACAAATGAAGGTAAACATACATTCTTGTTGCATCCAGTGTGCTTTGAGCTAGGAAGTACATCTTATTTTATACCTCAAGCTTTATTGAAGGGCCGGGATTCTTTCGTAAACATAATTAATGTAGGTGATGACTTGATTAAATGGCCGAAGGGAAAATTACTAGCACGTGCTGAAATCATACATGAAAGTGTCATCGATAATCCGGTTCATCCGATTGATACCTCTGATCAATTATGTGACGTTAACGATATCGAAATTTCTTCTAGCCACTTAAATGTAGGCGATCTAAACGAGACAGACTTAACAAAACTTTTGAATCTGTTAAATGATTTTAGCTCTTCTTTTTCAAAAGGTACCAAAGACTTCGGTACCACAGATCTGATCAGTATGCAAATTAAAACTACAACCGACCAGGCCGTGTTCTATAAACCATATAGGCTGTCCCATAGTGAGAATGCAATCGTTGATCAAAAAGTACAGGATTTATTGGATGCAGGTATAGTCAGGGAATCCATGTCCGACTACGCGAGCCCTATTGTGTTAGTAAAAAAGAAAAACGGAGATTATAGGCTGTGTGTAGACTATAGGGCCTTAAATGCGCGAACTGTCAAGGATAGGTACCCTCTGCCAAATATAGATGATCAGTTAACTCGCTTATCTGGTAAATCATTTTTTACAACACTAGATCTAGCGCAAGGTTACATGCAGGTCCCTATAGATGTAGACTCTATTCATAAGACTGCGTTTGTTACGCCCTCTGGCCAATATGAATTTTTAAAAATGCCCTTTGGTCTGTGTAACGCTCCAGCCGTGTTCTCTCGACTAATTAAAATGGCTCTAGGCAAAGTTCATAATGATATTGCTCTGTATCTCGATGACGTCATGCTACCTACAGTCACTATTGAGGAAGGTTTAGACCTATTAAAACGCGTATTACAATCTTTGAAGGACGCAAATTTAAAACTTAACTTAGAAAAGTGTTCTTTTTTGAAGTCTAGTGCCAGTTACTTAGGACATGAAATTACTGAGGGGACAATACAACCCGGGAAAGCTAAAATTGAGTGTGTCCGCCAATACAAACGACCAACAAACGTTCATGAGATTCGCCAATTCATCGGACTTACCTCTTACTTTAGAAAGTTTGTTCGTGGTTTTGCTGAAATAGCCAGGCCGCTCACCGAATTAACTCAAAAAGGTGTTGAATGGCACTGGAACGTAGAACAAGAACATGCATTCCAGACTTTGATACAGAAACTAATCGAAAGACCCGTGCTAGGCATATACGACAGAGATGCTGAAACTGAATTACATACAGACGCAAGTAGCCTAGGCCTTAGTGGAATTCTACTCCAGTACCAGTCAGATCATAGCCTAAAGCCAATTGCATATTTTAGTAGAGTCACTAGCAAAGAAGAACGATTTTATCACAGTTTTGAACTTGAGACCTTAGCGGTAGTAGAGTCTTTAAAAAGATTTAGGGTTTACTTGACTGGAATCCCTGTAAAGGTAGTCACAGACTGTGCAGCTTTACGTACAACACTTGTTAAAAGGGATTTGATTCCTCGCATCGCCCGGTGGTGGCTTGCTATACAAGATTTCGATCTTAAAATAGAATACCGTCCTGGTAACCGAATGCGACATGCCGATGCCCTTAGCAGGAATCCCGTCATTAGTGAGGTTAATATTGTAGAGGAGTCTGACTGGTTACTAACTCTCCAGATGCAAGATGATTCGCTACAATGCATTATAACTCAGCTTCGTGAAGGTACTAGTAACCCGGACATAGCATCTAATTACGTGCTTAAAGAGGGACTTTTATATAGAAAAGCATTGGTAGGAGACCGTTTTGTTATTCCAAAACTAGCTAAATACGGTTTGTTACAAAAGTATCATGATCAAATAGGTCACCCAGGTTTTGAGAAATGCGAAAAATCTATTAAAGCTCAGTTTTGGTTTCAAGGAATGACTCGTTTTATACGAAAATACATAAATTCATGTTTAAGTTGTGCTTACGGTAAGGGTAACTTTGGTAGGCTCGAAGGAGAACTATATCCAATTGACAAACCATCTATCCCCATGCACACCTTACACATAGACCATTTAGGCCCATTCGTAAAGACCCGTCTCGGAAATACGTATTTACTTGTGATAATAGATTCGTTCACGAAATATGTATTTGCAAAGCCTGCTAAAAATGCAAGCTCGTTGGAGACAATTAAACTCTTTAAAGAAGTTATTTACCAATTTGGATATCCCACTAAAGTGATAACTGATCGAGGAAAAGCCTTCACGAGCCGGTATTTCAAGGCGTTTTCTGAAGAATGCCAATTTAAACACGTGTTAAACGCTATTGCTAGCCCACGTTCTAACGGCCAGGTAGAAAGAGTCAACCGTACTCTTCTGAATGGCTTAAATACCATGGCCGATAGTGAGTGTACCTGGGATAGCAAAGTACTTAATGTTCTCTGGGGTATTAATAACACGCCTAACTCGACTACTGGGTTCTCTCCATTTAGTCTTATGTTCGGTCATAGCAATTCACGCTACCCGGGTTATCCAACTGATATAGACACAACTAATCAACAACAACAACTTGAATCTCGTAGAAAGACTGCTAAATTACGTATTGATCGGAATATGACAATCATGAAGAGTAGGTTTGATAAAAAGCGTAAACCGTGTAAGAAATACTCGGTGGGTCAATTAGTTCTATGGAAAGGCGGCTCCGCGAGGGACACTCAGGCGAGGGTTACGAGGAAACTTGATGGTTTATATACGGGACCATACAGAGTAGTTAAATGCGACCATAGTTTAGATCGCTATACTATATCCAGTATAAAAGGCATGAAGGGGTACAAAAGATTCTGTGCTGTAGTCAGGGCCGAGGTTCTTCGACCTTACAAAAGTACTTTGTCTGACGATGATAGCTCGGGCAGTGACCATGAGGTAGACAGGGACGACCTTATTGACCTCTTAGAAAGTTAATTTAACCCTCTCAGTGTGCTGATAAAGAAAGTTGTATGTTTTCGCTCATGATATAAGATTTGGTTTTATTTATTTATTATTTGGATTATTAATTTAATTTGTTATGTAAATAATGAAAATAATGAAATGCTAAGATATTTCATTATGTTGTGTTAAGTTTAGGTATTTAAATTAATGTTTTTCTATCATAAGATTTATCTGTAGAAACTAGGAATTTATATAAAGATATAGTTAACAATTGTTAAATGGGAGTTGAAAGACAATGCCTATTTTTTTTATATATTTATCATTTATTAATGAATATTTTTCCTAAAAACGTTTACTTAAAGTACCTAAAAGTAAATACAAGTCAAATATTTGATGCGATAGTTCTTCATGGCATTGCTGGGTAGTAACAGCTGTGTGATAATTGAGATCATGAAAACAACTTCATGATAGCTGTGTGAAAATTACTGTGTGATAATTGCTGTGTGATCATTTCTGTGTGAACATTGCTGTGTGACAACAACTGTGTGATAAGATAACAGCTGTGTGACACCGCTGTGTGACGCCGCTGTGTGACGCCGCTGTGTGACGCCGCTGTGTGACTCCGCTGTGTGACGCCGCTGTGTGAGGCTGGTGTAAGACTCCGCTGTTTGATACTACTGTGTGATACTTGGTGATGCTAAAATATAGTTAGAAAGAAACCAATTGCTGTGTGATACTGTAAATAAAACTGTGTGATTATTCTTCATAGCATGAAACATGAAATCCTGAGCTGTGTGATCATTTATTTTTTTTCACTTGACACTGATAAAACTATACTATCTACTTGTGTAGGTTTCAGTAACATGACCTAGCCCAACAAAATACTCGGTTTGGTTTTTCTTCTCTTAATTTCAGATCGCAGAAACAAACTGCTCAGCTGCATCCACGAACTACTCGAGAGCTCCACCAGAGCGCCGTGGGGCACGGCCATGGCAGGATGGCCGAGTGTTAGCATCCTCTTCCGGCGCGCCAGGGAAGCCATCGTAATACCCGCCTTTATTCATTATACAGCAGCGCCCTCTGCCGGCGTTAGTCTCAAACTATCATAGTCAAATCTTGATTATTAAATTGTTTATTATAATTCATTCTTTTCACGTTAATATAGGTACGTATTTATTGATTACATTATTAATTGTTTACTGCAATTAGGTAATTCATTTGATTTATTGGATAATGTAAAATAAGAGATATGAACTTGTGATCTATAACGAACTCGTGGAGGGGGTTGCTATGTAACTTTATAAAAGGGCTGGTAGCATAGGGATCGGGTGCATTTTTTTGACGAGATCAACCTCAATAGCTTGGTAAGTGAATAAAACTCATCACTGTTAAATTGCTAATAATTGTTTCCATTACTGTGCGTTATTCCCATCCCGAGGTCCATCACACGTATGTAAGTCAATTAAAATAGGACTCGCTCTAATACTCAGCCGTTGCATTTTCACCGATTTCTCCGTCAATTGTGGACAGTTTTTATTTTTATAATTATTTATTATGACATAAATTGGTATGATTATGAATTTTAAGACTTCCAATAAATATGACCCGCAATAATTGACATTCCGATTTATACTACTTATTCAATATTATGACTTTTAACATTATGACTAATAATAAGTATAATGTAAAACGTTTTGATCAACAATAATCGAAACTTTAACCATCATTATGGCAGTTAATAGAGACCCCTGTAAATATTGTGTTTGAATTTCTGTGTTTTGTACAATGAAGAGTTTACATACATACATTCATTCGGTGAAGTGGAACTAATAATTTATACCACAGATGTCCCCCGGGACTCCTCACTGGTGCTTATTTTAAGGGTGCCGATAAGATAATTATCTCGATAAAGATAGTTGAGCGACAATGATCAAGCATTATGGTTTAAATATATGACTATGACTTTCCCGAGACTTTGCTTGTAATGTCTTATTAATTAAGAAGTGGGCCTACATATTAACATATCATGATCACTGAAAAAAAAACTCGACGAATTGAGAACCTCTTTTTTTTTTAAGTCGGTTAAAAAGAATTAAAAAAACCGTCTTTTGTTTAAAAAATAGGTATTGGAGCCGACTTCAGTTTGATTGACCTATTAGTCCTATTTAGTTGCGTTTCTACACGACATAAAAAGGTAAAATACGGCTTTTTCTGAACCAAAGATTTCCATTGTCAGGATTAATCTTTGGGTTCCTAGGATGATTTTAAGAAGTGGAGCCACGCAGATTTTTCATGCAGGTGGGGGGGGGGGTTCTGCCCCGGTGATAACGTGAGGTTAATAACGTGATTGTAGCTGATAGATGCTGGACTGGTGGGAGGCGAAGTAAAACATCAAGGATCGTAAGATAAGATTCTTGGAGACTATTTCGTAACCATTGCTCCACCTTCGTAGATTTTCCAGCCAAGGATTGTTCTCTGCTGCTATGGCCCTTCTGCGAAGCCTCGTCATCCAGCACGGCAAGGTCTGCCGCGAGATTTTTATCGATTAAATCTTTTTCGATCTGAGCCTTTGCTTCGGCGGCTTCTAGTTCTAATTGCTTTTTACGTGCCACAATAGAAGATCTTGAGCTTTTCTTCGAAGAAACGGATTTGATTGCTGCAATAGGTTCTATTTTTAAGCTACCCCCTTGGATGAGGCACCTTGACGGGTTTTTCGAGTCCTTTCTCTAAGTCTAAGCTGTAGTACAAACAACGAACATCCCATAGCTACTGACTTTAAAAATATTTTACTGACGTGCATACGGTGCATATCCCCTACTTCACGAGAAAACTATTGAAAATGAAAGAGTAAAATACTAGCCACTCGTTGGCGCGTCCGCCGCACACTTCCGGCGGAAATGCGCCTCGCATGTGTGGCTGTTGGAACAACTTTCAAAAACGATTCCAATTTCAAAACACCTTCGTGGCTGTATTCAAAATACGTTACGCAAGTAAGCCTGAAAAGAACCATTCGTCCTTCTGAATCTGTTTATTGACCGATTCCTCCGCGACCGGTTTTTGTTTCTTAGCGGACCTATATAGTAATATTATTAATAAATAATACATTATATTAAGTTCCACTTCAAACCTGGCACTGATGCCACGAGGTACAAAATGACATCAGGTCATCACTTACTTTTATGACGTCGACTGTAACAACACGCGATAATTGAGAATTTTTTTTCGGACATGTGCTCGTTTTTATTTTATTTTACATTATTCTATTACAAAACGCAAATTAAAAAAAATACATTTTTAATTGTTATAACACTTATAACTACATAATTCGTCGCGTCCCAACAGGTTCACAGAGTAGCACACGATCGCAGTCGACACTCAACTGATACTTGTATCCCCGGGGATACATCGGCGGGTAGGTGAATATACGGGACGGCGGTGGCGAGTATTGCATCTGTTACGTAGTAACTTGTATGTAATCTGCGGTTAGGGGATATTTTTTTTTTTAAATTTTTTATCACAATTTGGTTGTTTGATGTTTCAATATGTACCTACTCTATTAAGAAAACCAAATATTTTTATAGTTAATGATAAAACACTGATTTATTTTTAAAATAAAATCTAAGCAATTGATGTAACTGTAAGCAATTCTAAGCAATAATAAGAAAAGGCAGCAAGTAGCATAGTAAAAAAAGTAAAAAAAGGTTTAGACTTCTGGGATGCGTTTGGGGTAGCGACCGGGTATGTAGTCGGGATTGTTGGGGTTGTACTCCCAGATGAGATATTCGGGCTCATTGAGGTATAGGGGTGGGATCTCCTCGCTCGGCTCCCTCTCCTCATTGAGGAGCATCTTGTTGCGCTCCAGCAGCTCTACCACCTTAGCTTGTGTCTCCTCCGATATATCTGACGGATAAAAAAACCTACTGAAATGTATGAACTTAAGAATCTTGATGCCCACATTGTTAGAGCTCAACTAATGCAACTAGGCATTAGTTAACCTGTACTCAAATTTGTATTTTTGTGCAATAAAGATTTATAAATAATTTGCCTGTGCCGAGATTCTAGGCGTAGAAATCATATCTTCTTTGACATGTTATCGTATTGTCAACGTGTTTGATCTCTTATTTACTTGACAGTAATGGCGGCCGAGTTAAAAACAATACCATCTGGTTTTCACCGCCTATAATAGAGGCCCTGTATAGTTGCTCCACATCCATACGTCACAGACATTCATAGTTTCTTATGGGAAACGATAATGATATTTGTGCGTACAAATTAATCTATACCTACCAATAGCAATTATATAAAAAAGTAAAATTTACGAGGTCGGCATTAGAATAAATTTGTTTATTGGATTGTTTCTCGATTATTTTGTGACCTGGCTCGTTAATTGGACTATTCTCCGTTTACTCTGTGACTTGGTTTATTAAAAAAACTGATTTAATAAATGGTAAAACATGAGGTAGTGATTAAGTATTTCATCGGTTTGTTCATTCGTCTAGAAACGTTATCATAATGTTAGGGTTTTTTTTACTTTTTGTTATTATAATGTCAAGAGATATCTGATTTAGCAAATAAATAAATATATTTTATTTTATTAGACCTTTTAATTTACTTTTTAAATGTATAAAAGCGTGTCTTAACATTCGGGTACAATTGTTCACTCTCACCACCTTTCTCTTGTCTCTTTCACATGCATACAAAAGTTCAAAAGAGCGAACGATATATTATCTTGTCTCGATAAATAAGTTATAGCACTTGCCTATTTACATAGGACTTCCAAACCGTTTTTAAAAATTAATTCTGTTTCAACCGAAGCAACGCTACGGCGGGTAACGAATATGTAATAAACCTAATATATTGGAGCTTGTACATGGCTCATGTAGCTGGAGCAAGTAAAGGCGCAACCTACTTGCGCAAGCAGTATGCATATGGTCATGCTCGAGTCGCTGGACCCGCACACTTCTGTATACCGTAGTTTACATGGTCCCCCCACCTACGAGATCCATGGTGATTTTGGAGACGGGTAGTATTGAATATGGGAAAAAAAATGATCAATGAAAAATTAAAGAGGTGGCCAGCATCGTAATCTTAAGAGTTTGTAACCATCTTTTTAACATATATAGCCTGCGCAAGTCCTTCAATATGCGCAAGATACTTGCACCGTGTACAAGCACCATATAAAGGTAACGTACGAGTTCTCCTCAAGTCGACCTTGAGCACGGTCCTATTCTGCTGCAGGGCGGAGATGAGCGTGACCTCGGCTGCGCCTGACAGGTCGTTCGCCGCCATGTCCAGCCGCGTCAGCCCCCGGTTGAGGCTGAGGAGCCCCGCCATCTGACAATTAACCACCGGTTTAAGCGCTCTATGCACTATCCATCTTGAAGGACAGCAGCACCCGACCGTCAGACCCGATGGTGCTGTACGCACTATCGTGCAAAGTATCCATCATGCTAGACGTGCCTGATGTTGGGGCTTGTTGGACAAAAAATCAGTCGTGCGAGTCCATCACGGTAATAATAATAATAATTGTCGTCGAGCAAGACTACGCACTATCGTTTTGCGGCTTTAGTTTCTAGGAGACACAGTTGCAACGGGACACAATCTCAAAGTGACACAAGCCAAATAGACACATTAAATATTGTACTATTGGTTACGGAAGTGGTTGGATGGAGATCGTTGATAAGATGTACGTACTCTTACGCTGTTATAGACTCCTGGTACTTTTTTCAGGATAAGGGATAGGTGGAACAGGGGCTAGGTAGGTTTAAAACTAACGTATCGTTTTGCAGCACCCAGAAATAGGAGCTCCGCGCGGAGCTCCGTCGACACTGTAATTGATTCGAAATAAGAGTGTCAACGGAGCTCCTGTTACGCGAAGCTCCTATTTCTGGGTGGTTTGGCCCTTCGGGCCTGCTGCAAACCTAACATAACCTAAACTAATATAATCTAAAACTCGATACTGGCGAAACACACCTTATTAAACACAAGGAGTGAAAGCCATTAATTAAGAAAAAAAAAAAACCTTTTTGCATTGATAATCAAATTGTTGTAAATGTTTGTAGATATTCTAACATTTTCAATATCAAAAATTATATTTAACAATAGGGAATATGCATTCAATGTTTTTTCTACCCGATATTCAAAACATTAAAATATCCCAAAACAAATATTTTCTCATATAGCGTGTTAAGTAATTAAAAGGCGGGTGTGTGTGTTCAATGGCGATTTTTTTTATCAGCTAAAACAAAATGACAAGCTAAATTCGGATGCCTTACACTTATGCTAGATTTAAACTTGACAGTTACCCATGGACCCCATGGTGTCATGGCTGGTAAAATGCCCTATGATTGTCATTATAAAGTGAGCTACACACTTTTGACCTGTTATTTTGTCGAATAGCTAAACGTATGTAATATTTAAATTGCATCTAACGTTGTTTACAACTATTGTTTATTTATCGTACCAAATGTTATTAATACCTGAAGTATTACAAGTCCAATAACAGTTTTGCTACCAAAAATCTTCTATGGTTAAATATTAATAGGCCATCTTGTATTTGTGTAAGTAACTTGAATTAACTTGTTTATTTAAATGGAAGGTTTAAAACTACCTACAAATAAATATTCTTAGTGCGGTCTTTTAAAAAGTGGAAATATACTAAGGCAAATATTTGTTTAATTAGTGGCAACCCACGTTGGTCTTTAATTACAGTTTCGAGTATAGGTATTTTATTGATATTTAGAGATTGGTGAATAGTAAAATGTTATTGTCATTTTTATCCCTACCCGGCAAGCGGCATTTTGAACTAATTGTACGGTGCCACTTTACAACTGTGTCCTTTTGGACTTGTGTCTCTTTGAGATTGTGTCCCGTTGCAACTGTGTCTCCTTGACCTAAGGGTCTCCCCAGACCTATCGGTACCCAGAATCGGCTTGAGCCGGTAAGAAAAAGTTTTATGTCCATGCAATAAGAGCGAAAATGACGTTGCTCCGTTCGCAACGCCGAATTGAGCCGAGGCGAGCCGAGCGACGCCTTTTTCACTCTTACTGCACGGACATAAAGCTTTTTCTTACCGGCTCAAGCCGATTCCGCGTCGATAGGTCTGGGGAGACCATAAGTCGTTTAGCGTCGTGCATCGTGCACGGACAGCCAGCATGGATGGATACCTAGTGCGTAGAGGGCTTTACTTGATAACTCATCGCAAGTCCGAAGCTTAAGAGGCAAGAACATGTTGGATCATGCTCATTGTAGGGTTTCGAAGCCATTACCACTACTAACACAAAAAACTATCTCAAAAAACCACATGTAAACTAATTTTCTTAAAGTTATTTTGTGCTGTTTTAGAGGTAGATGACTTTTAGTAGGTATAAACACCAGCTGCCAGTATCTCAGGAACTAATCAAGTCTACCTTATCGTATTAACCATGAAGTTTTTTAATATTGGCAAATATGACATAGGTATAAAAATGCTCTTATTACTATTCCTTCACACGCAATAAATAAGTTTAGCATTGATTTGCCTGCTGCTGTTATGTCAATAATTATGAAGATGCAGAAACTTTATGGTATTGCAATGTGTCAGGATTAGCTTCTTATCTGCCTAGTAGCCTGAGAAATAAAAACTTAAATACATGGTAAATATCCAAGACTCGGGAACAAAATACTCGCTAATACATAGTTTTGTTTTCCAAATGTTCCATTCATAAGTTTTTTTTTTGGATTCATTCATTCATTTCTATAATAAATTACCTGACGAAGTTTTAAAGTTATCGTTTCCAGTACTTAAAAATTACTTGCAAAAATCGTTGATGTCGAAAGCTTACTATAGGGTCTACGACTATCTAACAGATAAAAATGCATGGCCTAAATTAAACACCTAAATAACCTAATAAAAGCTCAGTCAGAAAAATATGTGTAAACATTGTATATTTTCTAGGGGACACGGTTTCTGTAGAAGAATGTATCGAAACTTTTTATGTGATTGTTTTGTATCGTCATAGGTAAGTATACAGGGTGGAAAGTTCGAATGCCACATGGAAGGCAACTACCTTAAATATTGGAAATCGCACATTCTGTGTAAAGGAGACTTTCCTTTATTTTTAAAAACTATAAACTCTGCATTTATGGATTTTCGAAAAGTCGTCTCTCTCAACTGGGACTCGAACCGGTCGGTCAAAAGTAACATGCCGTTTTTTATGATGCAGATCAAAAGAGTTACCGATATGGTTCATTTATCTCTAAATAACAAACACAATCAAAATAACGGAAGGCCATGAATCCTAGCAATTATCATTTAACTTTGTTTTCACCCGTCACGGGAAATGTACCGCAGCTACCTTAAATATTGGAAATAGCAAATTTTACGCAATGGAGACTTACTTTTATTTTAGAAAATAATAAGTACCTACTGCATTTATGGATTTTTGAAAAATCGCGTGACTTAACCGGTCACCTTTTTTGTTACTGGTGCGATTGTCTTGAAAATCGATATCTGAGGATCCGTCGCGACTACAAATGCGAACCCGTACTCACATTTAAAAAAAGTGGCCGTCATTTTAACAACTTTTTTGTTAGTGGTTCGATTGTCTTGAAAATCGATATCTGAGGATCCGTCGGGACTACAAATGCGAACCCGTACTCAGATTTAAAAAAGTGGCGGCTATTTTGAACTTTTTTGTTACTGGTTCGATTGTCTTGAAAATCGCCCTTGGGACTACAAATGCGAACCCATAATCAGATTAAAAAAAAATGGCCGCCATTTTGAACTTTTTGAAGTGATAACTTCTTATATGGGAGGGTATAGTTCAACTTAGATTAGTTTAAGTTATCACTTCTGTCGGGTGTCCCGAGACGCACACGTTTTTTTTTCTTATTATTATTACTATTTATGAGTTCTTCTGAACATACTGAGTTTTGACACATTTTCCTGCTCAACTACGCATGATATATATATTTTAATGTTAGATTCATTGTTTTATATAATGCTAGGTTAAGTTTTATAATTGTATAAGCAATATTTAAAAAACGACTGACTGCTGAGTTTCTTGCGGCGTTTCTTCTCAGAAGTGGTTTCTTGCGAAGCGCTGGTAGATTTTTGACGTGTAAAAGTGCCCGTGCGGCTTACTTACTGAATAAATATCTTTTACCTTTTTTATCTTTTTATTCACTTTTTTAAAAGATATTCCTATATGCGGAAGTTATAGTTTGGGCAAGGTTTGTTTTATAAATGTCATGGATAGTTATAGGTATCGGGTACGATATCATGACAAAAGCAATACCATTTTACCGAATAGAATAGATCCCTGTTGTGTTACTACTAGGCCTTCTATCGGGTAAACCGTATGGTTACGTAGCAGAACATCTAAAATCAAATGTTATAAACTTGATACAAATACGTCTAGAATGTCGAAAGTCTAAATGAATAATGTTCATAATCTATAACGTTCGAAATACATACAACACGACTTGTCGAATGAATATACTATAATATCGAAGTAAAAAATTAATATGATTAATTGACTTAAACTTGGTACACTTTTATACATTATGTAGATAGCCTGAATGAATAATGTTGTTATAGGTAATCTATAACATTCGAAAAACAAATATGTTTATGAATTTTAGTTTAATTTCTATTTCAATATCAAATTTAACAGAGTCGACGGACTCATTTTACACACACACGTATACAGAAACAAGTATGTCGGGATTTAGCTACTCGTATAAATATGTACCTTTTCAGCTGATATTCCATGAAAGCCACAAGAATTAACAATTAATGTTTGAGGTTTGTCTTTGCATCGCACAAATGCTGCCGCAAACATCGTGGCACAGTCGATCGACATCGGGTTTAGGCTGAAATCTTTAAAAATAGGCACAATAGAATAAATAAAACCATTGATCGAACCCATGCTTCTTGCATGTGTAGATTTCCTTCTCAGTCCATTAGTGTATACCTAAGTATTAACAGATTTAAATAAGCTTGACACTTATAAGTCTTGGCCTGCCCTTCCATGGTCTATTATCTCGCCTCTCTACATTCCTTTCCCCGTCTCGCTGACCACTGGAGGGCTGGCACTTGACCATATGACCTTAGAGATCTTTTACTTTCATAGTAAATATTACCCAGCTTACCCAACAGCTCGATCGGCGCCGCCGGTTTCATCTGCAGAGCGTACGCTATGCCTTGCACACCAACCTCCTTGAATCGGTTGTTTGCGATTCTAACTCTCTTTACGTTTTTATGGACGAATATAAAACCACCCAACGCCTTCATCCCGTAGTCGCCGATTTTACAATGGTTGAAGTCCAATTCTTCTATACTCTCCATTTTCACGAGTTCTTGCAAGATAAGCTTCGTTTTGGAACAATCCAAGTTGCTACGATTTATACGAAATATCTTTAAATGCCTAAGGTATGCAAGCCCTCGGCAGAGAGATTCGCAGTCTGCCAAACTAAATTCGAAGTATCTCGTCAGATAGCCATCTTCGATATTGTTTACGCCAAAGACCAAGGCAATTTCCTCGAGGTTATACAGTCTTAATAGCACTGGTTCCAACGGAATGTGATCAAACACTTTAACCACGCTGAAGGGGCATGTATCTTCAACCGAGTTATCGTTTGGAACGTCAGGCAGGGGTTGGCGAACCATTTTGAGCTGTCTCAAACTTAGTTCGAAAATATAAGGGCTAACCTGCAGCAACAATAACAATTAAGTATAGTAAAAATTTAAGAAAAATTTTTTTTTTGTGATCTATCAAATAAGCATTACGAGTTTTGCCAAAGTCACTGCGTCTTCTTCAATAAAAACATCTGGATTCACGTTTTCCAAGTAATCCTGTAGACAAGCAGATAGAAATTTGCCTTTCCAAAAGGTAACTCCCAATTCAAGTCGTGAGGGAAATTTCGAAGCGAATGACCTTTTCCAATATTGTTCATCCTGACAACATAAAATAGTGTACCTATTTAAATGATTATGATTTCCGTGTAGATTTCTAAACAACATGATTTAAGGCTGAAGAAAGTAAACGAGTTCATACATAGATCATTACTGATATGATTATACTTTTAGCAAGCCAGAGATCTTAGATGGAATGCCTCTATTTAATTCCACCGGCCGTCTTAGCTTACTTATAAGAACACAGCACTTACCTTGATTAGAGGCACACTAAATTGTAAAGGTATACTAGCGGGATACAGTTCCATGAGCATATCGATGTCTTTCTGTAGGACTCGATTGAGCGGGTTAATCCGGTGGAATATTCTGGAAAGCTCAAGAGCGGCGAAGTAAGTCAGAGGAGCTGGTGTGACGTTATCATCCCACTCGAAGTCTTCAGGCACTATCTTACGATTAATCTCGCTATTGGCCTGCAGCATAACCTTTGACGTCGCATACGCCAAATGCGCGTTCATAGAAACTACGTACGGAATCTTCATGATTATAGTATTAATTCAAACACTATGATAGTAACTATTTATAATTATGAGCCGTTATATTATGATCCGCGTTGAGTACCTAAATGATTCAATCGTTTATAAAAAATCAGTTGACAGTTGTGATATGGTTATTGACTATTGTCAAGATTTTGACTTTGTCAAATATTTTTTAACGAGAATTTGGGATTTATTGAAGGAGTCGGCATTGGTCATGGTCCAAAAGCCAGTGATGGCCAGACGTCTACGTTATTTTGTGAAAGCTGAAAGTTACTCGGCGCATGTCCCCAACACAGATAGGAACGATCAGCGAGTATAAAGTGAATAGATCATATGTACGATGTAGTGAAATATCCTTTCACATCGTATTTTCTCGGAAATGTTCGTATCAAGTCAAGCTACTTCAGTCTGACTCGGGAAAGACTTTAATAGTCATGCCGAAATCATTAAAACCTGGGAAACGTTAAGATCGACAAGCCTGTGAAATTATTTTCAACATTTATTTATATTTCTTCTTGTTTACCTACACCTAATTTCTATATATTTGATCGTGGTGGTTTTAACATCTCGGTGTGATATACTTCAAACTCGTGGTTTGACATTAGACACTGATAACTAAAGTACTCTATTTATTTAATACAAACATGTCACTTAATAATTCAATAATTCATAGACACGTCGGCATCATTCGGAAGTAGACGTGAGTTCCGAGTTTTCACGATGTGAAAGAATAATAAAATGAGGGCACAAGTCTTATACATCCAAATTTTACTCGAAACATAACTTTTTTATTTGTGCCTGGAATAGCTTATGTTTTTTTTAAAACAAGAATTGCGTTTCTCCTTGTCATAAACAAAAAGGCGGTAAGGAGTGATGGTTTTTTTACATGAAGTTTCTGTTTGTATGCAATTCAAAAAATGAGTTCAAGCGATGAAGATTTGACTCCAACACAATTTTTTTCTTGCGATTTTTGAGAAAAGCACTATATTTGCCTCGGCAGGAACAGCAATTGCGGGCACTCGCAAGCTCGTCCGTTTAATCCAATACTCGGCCCGCAATTGCCTACTTCCATGCCTAGGCAATAATGTACTATTATTGTACAGGTAAATAAGAAAATAACAACCAAAAAAAAGACATTAACACAAAAGGTATGTATAACACAAAGGCGAATTTGTCACGTTAATGGATCTCTCCCGGTCAGGACTCGGATACCGGTAAATTTTTCAAACCGTTAAATTATGACCTACTTGACGCAAATCTTTTTCATTTCGGTTCCGCTTTCATAAACCGGTTTTGAGAGAAACTTTTATACTATAAAGTTCTTTTCGAATTAACCGGTTTCGAACTAAAAAGACGCATACGCTTGACTTCGCTTTCGCTTGGTTTGTCGACTCGTCCCTCGTAGAATTAATTAAGGGTAACATAAAGTTCTCAAAACACTCGCGTTCCCTAGAAAAGTTCGCAGCAAAACCGAAATAAACCGGTACTAACCGGTATTTTTTAAACCGGTTCCGAGCCTTGCTCCCAGTAAACCTTCGTCGTGTCGTAGGTTCGGCAGAAAACACGTAACGAAGGTAGATGAAAGTGCTCCCTAAAATCATTTAAGAGTAAAGAGTTTCTTTTAATAATAGGGTACTTACCTAATTTTTTAAATTGAAGCTTTTTTTACCTTCCGAATATCCTAGTATAAATAGTTTTTTAATATCTTTAAAAGATATAAATGTTTAAAACTTGCTTTTAGACAGAGAGGAAAATGCAGTAATATGACGTCATATTACTCAACCGCCATATGAATTACACGCAAAACATCGTTTCGTGAGAAGGAGGTAGACAAAAAACTTTAAAAGGCTATTACTTTTTTATTTGATGATCAATTTCAAATTTGACTTTGAATTAATTTAACATACTACGTATATTGATATATTATCCAAATTACATACATACATAATCTCACGCCTTCGTTCCCAGAGTGGGGCAGGCAGAGCTACAGAATTACAAACAACTCTAAAAACTTTTTGATAATTCTATAACCGCAATTTGCACAAATATATTATTATATTATCCAAATTCAAATTAATATATGAGATTTAAATTTAATATAATATTTAATACCCTATTGTATTGGTTTGATAGAGAGTTTGGTCATTTCATATCTTGCAAGTAAACTTTGAACCAGAGGCCCGTTTCACGAAGCTACAAGTTACAAATTACAAGCGGAAGTCTCTTTCTAACTCCATTCGCTAGAAAGAGAGTCCCGCTTGTAATTTGTAACTTGTGGCCTCGTGAAACGGGCCACTGTTGTTTACTTGAATTACGGTCTAGTTAATAAGAGCTATCATTACGTTGGCAACACTATAAGATAACATATCAAAAGCAATATGTTTTTAGCGAGTAGAATAAAGCCCCTGACTGGATATTTACAAGGCTATCTTATTTAATCAGATTACGATTTAATTTAGTTGCGGTAATCAGACTATTTGAAACTAATTGTTTACACCAGATTATTATTTATAATGTACATTATTATTCTGGGGGTCCAAGATTGACTTTAACCGGAATGACAGAGATACGAACGAAGCAGTTCCCAGAATGAGTGAAATACGAACGGAGTTAGTTGTTAAATAATAGGATGCAAGAATAATCTTTTATCTTTTTTTTGTAGTAGGTACGTACTGTTAGGCGATGGGATTGCAACCTGCCACTAATACACTGGTAAATACAATAACCTAATTGTGCAAAATGTGGTTACAGAATTATCAATAAGTTTTAGCGTTGTTGGTAATTCTGTAGCTCTGCCTAGTCCACTCTGGGAATGAAAGCGTGAGAAGAATGTATGTTGAGTTTGTATGTTGGGCAAAGGCCTCCCCTCTGTTTTTGGGTTCCGTACCCAAAGGGTAAAAACGGGACCCTAATACTAAGAGTCCGCTGTCCGTCTGTCCGTCTGTCTGTCCGCCTGTCTGTCACCAGGCTGTATCTCATGAACCCTGATAGCTAGACAGTTTAAATTTTCGCAGAAGATTTAATTTTGTCGCCGCTATAACAACATATACAGAAAAAAGAATAAAATAAATATTTAAGAGGGGCTCCCATACACCAAACGTGATTATTTTTGCTGTTTTTTGCTCGATATTAGTAACGGCAACAGGTGACGCTTGAAATATTCACAAAATATTTAGTTGTTTATTCACTTTAAAAGTAAATAGATAAATTAAAATAAAATAAATATTTAAGTGGGGCTCCCATACAACAAAGGCGAATTATTTGCCGTTTTTTGCTAATATTGTATAGATAATGGTACAGAACCCTTCGTACGGGAGTCCGACTCGCACGTGACCGGTTTTTTCTTTAATAACCATAAAATAATAAAAAGAAAACAAACACACTATAAGCCAACCAGATGCCTAGCCTAGTGTAGTCTATCGTATGTCTGTCTCTTATCTTCTATACGTTATCTTACGATAAGTTAAAAGTATCTAACGTAAATAGATAAGATAAATGATAATATACTCAAAGAGGTACCTATGTGTAAGTTAGAGTAGCTGCGTTATTTGGTTATAAAGAGACCTTATTACTTAATTACTTAGGAAATCAAATAAAGAAAAAACGCCTGCCGCTTTACAAGTCTCAATGTTACTTCCATGAAAATCACTAGGCACGTCGTTTGGGTGCACAGTTTGGGTGTGTGACCAGGGTACAAATTAGTTTTGCCTCCTCAAAGCGCGAAATAAAATCAATGTATGTAAAGTAAAGCCAACGAGACGAGATAAATAATGTAAACAAGCTTTCAGGGGCACGTTTTATAAAACTACAAGTAACACTTTTACAGGTCTAAACTGGCAACACTGCTCAAATGGCTGGTCGTCATTGGTCGAGGTTGTGTCAAATGCAAACTTGTAACCTGTAAATTGTAATTTGTAGCTTTATAAAACAGGCACCAGGAGTTCAAAACATTTTTATTTGAAATCGTGTCACTTCGAACGCAATCTAAACAGGAATGAACTTCACAAAATATTGACAACTTCTGTACTGACGACAACGGCACCCGTCATCGACCAACTGAAGATAGTATTGCGTACGAGAAATAAGGACAGATATAATAATCGCTTGCTATCGCAATAAACCTCAGTAACGGTCAGTTTGTTTACATTCTTTATCTCGTCTCATTGGCCGTACTTTAGTTGTGATTTTTGCGCATCAACGCATTTGGATTGTAGTCTTGAGAATTAATAAAGGGCCTTTTGTCTGTCTGTGTGTTGTGTGTGTATCCCCTAGAGTCTGGAGAGATGGACCGATTTGGACCGTAAATTTATTTTATTCTGATGTTCGTTTTCAGCTGTGATTCATGAAAATCGATAGGGCCAATCAAAAGTTATTAGCTAAGAAACTAGCTCAGTTATATACTTATAATTCTTCAATACTTACTATTTTGTATTACGTAAGAAATTGAGTGCAATGGTGGCACTTAGAATAATAATATTCTTAGTGGTGCTGGTGGCTATGGCACTTCTCTTGACGTTGCGTATTTGAGTATGTGTTGTGGCATCTTTTTGATAAATATTTTAAATACGTAGGTCCAAATAAGCTACAGAAATAACTCCCAATTCCTAATAGAACATTTCAAATAAGTTTATCGGTCAGGATTAAAAATGAATATAATGTGAAGACGGAACTGCGTATTTGCATATTTGGCTCTTTTGATGCGCGTCGGAAAAACCGACAAACGCGGTAACGCGCAGGTATTTGCTATTGGCTTTATTTGTCAAATAGACAAATAATGCCAATGTTTCAGCAACTAAGTACACCGTCTACATATTGCGGTTATCTTTCAAATATTAGAAATACGCGAATTCGCGAATACGCAACACCAAGTAAAGTGCTACCATACGATTAATGATAAATATTAAATTATTTACTTAACCAAGTATTTTTTTCCAACGAAAAGATACCAAGTAAAGTGCCACCATACGATTAATGATAAATATTAAATTATTTACTTAACCAAGTATTTTTTTTCAACGAAAAGATACCAAGTAAAGTGCCACCATACGATTAATGATAAATATTAAATTATTTACTTAACCAAGTATTTTTTTCCAACGAAAAGATTAATATACCTAGAGACTAACAGCACTACTAGTGCCTGTAGCAACATTAATGCATATTGAGTTGTCAAACTGGTGACTAATTAAAATTTTTCTTTTTGTTAGGTATAACTAGGTGTAAACTTTTCTAGGCTTTTCGATCCGATAATTATGGAAACAATGTTGCAACGACAGTGTTATCGAATTTATCACAACCTTGTCCCATGTTTGTCTCGTAATAAAGTAATTTTGAATAAAGCATAATGCAAACTTATAAACCTCGTCATTTGGCACTGCATGCATCTGTAACAAAACTACATTGTTTGATTGTTATGTAGAATGCGCTGCATCGCCATAAATAGGCTTAAAACACTCACACACCCATAAATATTTATTTCTTTGTTGGTATTGGTCGCACAAAGTCCAATATTTTAATAACAAAGTTTACAAACATTACTTGCAGTTGGCATAATGACATCTAAAATAAAACGATCTTTATTCCCTTCACTATTGGTACGAGATACTTTCAAAAATGACAAACATGTTAAGACATAATACCATCTCCGGCCGTAGTCTTAAAGTTGTACGCGATAATGTAAATATGGCTTCGGCTATTTCCGTGTGCGCTCGGGAATGTTCGGATCAAAACAACGCTATCAACAGTGTTTGGGTCTGTGGTCGGCTGCTGACTTAGTTACTACTTTATTGTCACTATTACAAGTTGCACCTTCGTTAACCGTGCGCTAAATACACCTAAAACGCGTCCGTTATCTTAAATACTATTAAAAATTAAATAAACACATTGTATTAAGACATGGATTCCACAAACAAGCCAGCGTCTAAAATCGGGAATCAGTCGCCAGCTGTGAGCTACAACCCATGGAATCTGCTTTTTAAACCGAGGAATCGGACTGAAAGTGAGACTAGCACGAACAGCAACCCTCAAAACTATCAACCAGGTAAGTGCTTAAGATTATTCATTATAAATTACCACTATGAATGTTAACATACGTTAAATAATAGATATGACTGCTTAGAAGTTTTACGTAGATCTAATAATTTTAATACAAGGCGTTATGTTTTTACAGTAAAACTGAATTTGCCAGTTTTATAATGCTTTGGTAATCAGGTGACTCATTAACTTCAATTGCCGTCACTTTAAGTCATTTAAATGTTGTAACGCTGTCTAAATATCTACCGAGGCAGTTAAATTATCTACGTGATTTAGCACACATTCTAACACCATAACATACTGGCCCTAACTATAAGCAAGTAGCATGACTTATCAAATGTAAATTGTAAACATACTTAATAAGCTTGCTTTAAAATGTTGCCCGCCTTGAAGAAATCAGCCGGTTAACACTTCCACGGCCAGGAACCCACTATGGAGACAAACTTTGTATATAATTCAATGAACCGGGCACTGAACGCACTATGGCGTGTGAATAAAGTAATAATCCTTATGTCGTTGTCATAAGACCCTTGTGTATCTTTAAATTGTGTGGGCAACTGGGCATGGCCACCAATTAAAAGAGAATGTAAACCTGTTCATTGCCCAAAGAGAGACAAAGAACACGTTTATACAGGTCCCAAGGATCCGAACTAGTAGAACTGTGGTAGTAAGTACCTAGTTAGTAGCCAAGGCTGTGTACACTAACCAGAAAAACTTGTTCAAAGTTCAGACGTTGAACTTCTTGTAGCTTTTATAGAAACGGTTGTTGCATTGATTAATGGCACGTATTTAAAAAATATACAAAAACGGGTATAACTTACATTATACTAGGTAGTGCAAAAGCGCATAGACCAGGTACTTACCTACTGAAATTGTTCACAAACGAAACGTATATTAAAATTACACCAAGCAATAAAAAAAAACAGGCTGGTAAGTAAATTACGTCAAACGCAACAACGAAAAATAAACAGTAACTAGCCGGTTAGACGAGCAACATTTTCACAGCAATGTGTGACCGGCAACTATACGTATCTTGCTTTACCATACGAAATAAGAGTAAGACAGCAATAAAAAGACAAAAACCCACCTTCAAAAATGCAAAAAATAACTTCTTTTAAAATGGTAGGTCAGTCCAACTGCATTCGACTTTTGGTTTAAAATATTGTGTGACGCCGACTTCAGTTGGACTGACCTACCATTTTAAAAGAAGTTATTTTTTGCATTTTTGACGGCGGGTGATTGTTTTTTTAAACATTTATTTTATTTAATGTTAGTCGACTGTTTATTCATATACACAATTACACAACGCAATCAAATTTATTTTATACTTTTTAGTGATCCTATTTATGCTGTTACGTAGCTCCACTTCTAAATATTAATGAGAAACTATAGAACATTTCAAGCTCGCCGCAGACAACGCCGCGGGAATGTCATAGTCATATTTAAACCTAAATGTGCTTCGTCATAGTCGCTCAACCACCTTAATCGAAATATCTTATCGCCACCCTTCAAATAGGTACCGTTAAGGAGTTCCGGTGGCCATCTGTGGTCTTCATCATCAGTTCCACTTCACCATATAGTACTTTTCAAAAGCAAATGCACGAGTATCAGTGAAAAATACCAAAATCGCTATAGGTGTGCCTATAATATTTGAGGAGTTCTCTTGATTTCTCCAAGATTCCATCATCAGATCCTGACGTGTTGACAATGGGACCAACTAGAAAGTATACCATTCAAACAACGAAAAAATTTTCAAATCGGTCAAGTGGTCTTCGAGTAATCGGGGAACATACATAAAAAAAAAACCTGACGAATTGAGAACCTCCTCCTTTTTTTGAAGTCGGTTAAAAACAGTTTATAAGTTAGCGCACTACCGTCTATCGTTCCCATTTACTGTAGGCGGTAAAGCACCTTTAACCCTTAAACACATAAAAATGAAAAAAGTCGTGAATTCAAACCCTATTTGATTTTGAATTAGCATAAAAAAATTGACACAAAAAAAAAAACACAAAGTTGGTATTATTTTATGATGGAAATTTCCATCACCATGCAAAGAAGGGTTAACAATATAGTAAATTTTAAACTACGTTAAATCTATGCACTAATCTCGTTATAATATGTGTAGTTATTTATGACCTAGGAATACTTTTAATTTTAAAATGTAATGCAAACTTATATTGTATATTTTTTCATGAAATAAATAAACTAAAGTAACTATTATATTTATCGTCAATTTCTTCTTAAATTTAAACAATGATATGAAGTAACCGTGTAGGCGTTAGGTCAAATCAGCGGGGGTCAGAACTATATTTAAGAGTTATGTTTATGTATTTTATGATAACCTTTATTATCGTTGTATCATTAAGTTGTTGCGCAAAAAAATACCTTGATACTTATACTTAACAGGCATTTTTATTTTTATATCTTTGTTTCAGGTCGTCAATGCGGAGATTTGCAAAGGCAGACTAGCAACCCGAACGAAGAATATCTGTGGATGATGTGAGTTCATGTTTTTGTTGAAATAATTAGGTCGGTACACACACGTACACGGTCTGCGTAGCTATTAGAACCAAAACAAATGACCTTTGACACCACATTTTTGTATTCATCTTCAATTCACGCCTTCACGCTAATTTGAAATAACCACCCACGAATAGGACTCTTGAATCGCTAAATCTACAAAATATAATAGATTTAGATTAGGTTAGTAGATATCTCAAAATTGGTTGCTATTTCGAATAAAAGTGGACACATGTACGGTATTTAATTTAGGTAAGGTTAGGCAGTTTATTACAACTGAGGGGTAAATGCGTCACTTATATTTTTTCAAGAGAATGCTACGTTTTAAAACTTTTTGCGCCCTTTTATAGCAGTTAAAATACCGAAATTTCTTTAAATGGGAGCAAAATTAGTTTTAGAACATTTTATTCCCTTAAAATGTTTAAATTACGTATTTACCCCTCTGTCGGAATAGCCCCGCCCGACCTTATACAAATATTAAATGTGCTCATGTTGAAGTACTTTAATTCAAACTTACGGGTTTCATCATAATAAAGCTTAAGAAACTTATAATAGCCACATTAGGTACCTACTCATCACATGTATAATAATTAGAGATCACGCGACCAAAATTAATCTTGAATGAAATTGCCGTTACTACACATCTGTTGTATTTCCCTCTGATATACAGCAAGAATAATGACCCCGCAATGCATAATAACCGCGTGCAGCCTATTTATCTATTCTCAATTGCAGAATAACTTTGAAATATCCGCAATAACGAAGTAGATCTGACTAAAATAAAGCAAAACTAAAAACACCATAAGTGGCACAAGGAATGAATTTAAAGCGGGCAGTTGAGCAACTGCGTGTATTAGCAATAATGGTAGAACTAGAAGGTCGACCAGTCGCCCGGCGTTGCAGCTGTAGATGCTGTTGCTTTTTCGGCCGCGTATGCCCCTGGCTGGTTGTAAGACAGAGAGCGAGAGGCGCAGGAGCAGGCGGTTAGGTTGAGGTGTCGAAACCTTGGTTGCAGCGCGACACCGGCCTGCGCTCGCGCAGTTCGTTTGAACCACACTCGGATAAACAATGTGCGTATAGCTGAAAGTGACAGTGCAAAACACGCTGTGATGTGAAGTGACTTTTGTATCCGAATTTGCTGAATGGTACATTTAACGGACGGTGCACGGCTTCGGTTAGTAATCTCTTTACCAAGATAAATGATTAAACTCTTTTTTACCTCGGTTTAGGTGTCGGTGTATAAGATAATTATTATAAACAATGCCTTAACCAACTTTAATTAGATGCATACAGTCAGCGCCACAATATACCGTCCTTGTAGTTCTTAATACCATTTGAAATGTGTGGGAAAGTTAACCTATGACGGCATTATAAACCATTATGCATTATGAAATAAACATATTAAAATCGAAATTAATAACAATATGTTTAACTTATAACAGGTATAAGTACATTATCTACCTACACAAACATAAATTAAATTTTGCGAGTTTCTTTAAAGAACATTAAACCTATCTATAGGTACCTTTTTTTAGCCCTTATTAATGTCCCACTGCTGGGTTAAGGCCTCCCCTTATACCTAAGAGTAAGAGCAATAAAATATTTCTGGGTAGGTACGAGTACATACTATTTTGTTGCCAGTGTTTAAATGTGTTATGATTCACTTTGTTTGTTTACTGGTTATGGTCATTTTTATGCAAACGAAGGCGTTGCAAAGGTCGCTGCGTGTCACATGCTCAATGCCACGCCAACCGGTTAACAAGACATGAATAACATCCTTCGTTGCTTCATATCAATTAACATTCGCTCGTGACTTTTATAATGAAACCGAATAGGTACGGCGGAAAAGTTATGAAGAAGTGCGTCATATGAATTAGTTTTAATTAAAGGGGAAACCACCAACGGGTACAAAGTAAGGACCGTATTATGGTCGCCTTTATAGCGGTGGACAAAGCATCCGTTACTCTCGCAATTACATACTGGTCAGAAAGTGACAGATTTTTATCCACATCTATAAACCTTAATAGGCCCGAAGGTATGGTATGATAGTCATTTATGTGAGTGGTGCATAATGAGAGGCATTAATACACGAGATAATAAGATCACACGAGTTTTAATGCCTTATTATGCGTACAATCGCATAAATAACTTTATCTACATGCATACCTGTCATAAGTTCTCTACAATATGTAACACCCGTATCTGTCGTTGCCCTGTATTTTAATGTACCTGTATCTCAATGTTCACATTAAAGTATCGGTGACCGATACTTTAAAGTGAACATTAAGATGCAATCACATCGATAACCGATACTTTAATGGCATGTAATACTTTAATGTTAACATACAGATACAGGTTTCTTAATATAGGCCTTTTGCTTATCGTTTCTGAGCATATTATAGGGAAGTTATGATATGGATGTATATAAAAGCAATTAAATATGGTAATATTTAAGATTTATTTATCATTCCCTAAATATACCGTTGTTTTTTTTATTAGTCGTACCATAAAGAAGAATTGTCGTGTTTAGATATATAGGTTTTATGAATATGAAGACGCTGCCAGATAATTGACATTCACTCGCTGGTAATAACAGAGTAGTGATTGTTGTAGAGTAGTGGTTGTCTATATCAAATTAGATATTAAATCTTAATTAAACAAAGCTATCAGCTTTTTCTTTGTCTAGACAGACACTGTCCTTTCTTTTAATATTAGTCTATCGATATTGAGAGTTCCAGGTAGTGGTCGTTAGTGTTTTTATGTAGACACAAGACACGAGTCCGTGGACCCGTTGGAAGTAGAGTTAGTTGTTTATTTAGGGTCGAAACCCGTTGCGGTAATTTATAACGTTTTATAACCTCGAGCTTCAAATCTAACCACTGCGTTGATAAAATAATAAGCCTTTTGAATAGGGTACCTATATATTAGTTTAAAACATTTGTTACACTTAATCAATTTAAAATCTATATCAATTGAACTTTTAGGCAACTTACAGTATTTAAGTAATGTGCAGCTCTATACCCGTCTTGCGTTAAGTGCGAATAAGATAGATAAGTATTTTTTTAATGATTTATGAATTGTAAGAGGTTCTGACTGCATCGAATAAATCTTGGTGAAGTTTAAAAAGAAGCATTAACTTGGCAAATAATGTATTTGAGTATTTTTACCCTCATAAAAGTTACCAAAAGCCTACACAAACTGCGCCATCTTTGGTTTAAAAAAATCCCGAAAATTTCACCTCAGAATCGGTAAACAACCATTATTGTACGTACAAACTTTAAATTGACCATTGAATATGAGTTGAATATACCTACACTACATAGTATAAATTCATACAAAGCATAATATAAGTGGAGAGCCTTGGGGGAGGCCTATGTCCAGCAGTGGACGTCTTTCGGCTGACATGATGATGATGATGATAATATAAAATTAATTTAAACCAACTTTAAAACGCAAGTCATAAGGGACCGATCATAGTGGAGGTCTGTATAGGAAGGGACACGTGCAACAGTGGGCGCGTGTGGGATAAAATGATATATTGACGAATGAACTTATAAAAAATCACAACTCTTACCATCTTAATCATCCTTTACCCGCTATAAATCGTGCATTATTTGTTTGTAAATTCGTTTTAGAAGTATTTCAATAAGAATCATTTTCGTCCGAATATCGATCTGTCAAAGTCTCCGTCATCTCCGTGTAAATTCGTTAGTAAACCGAGCACGGTCTCCTAGGTACTTACTATTTATTGCTTGAAATTCCGGTTGAGACAGGAACTAAAGGAAATTAAATCAAATGAGTTTTGCAACAAAAGCACGTGCCGAAGGTCTCTGTCAACGGTTTGGCAATCATGTAAATAAGCCCTCTAATTTGGAGGTCACAGGTTGAGGAATGTCGACGTAACCTCGTGTGCGAGAGGAACTTGAGCTTAAATAAATAAAGCTGTGGAACGGCACTCACTATACCACGTATATAGTGCGACAAGGATGCGTATCTGTGAACGTGAAAATCGGAACTGAAGCTGCCATTTTGAGACCGGTTTTGTGTGTCGCATCGATCATTACTGATCTATTGTGGCAGTGGCAGCCCTTTGTTTAGACCTCATCGCGAAGGCCCGTTGCGTCCAGGAATTTCTTGATGCTTTGGGCAGTGAGGAGTTGTATCTCTTGTGCATTAGTGATCCGCATTATATTGTACTAGCTTTCGCCCGCGACTCCGTCCGCGTAGAAGTCATTTATCGCTGCTCCCTCGGGAACTGTCCAATTTTCCGGGATAAAAACTATCCTATGTCCTATTCCAGGACCTAACTAATATGTGTGCAAAGTTTCATCTCGATTCGTTCAGTGGTTGAAGCGACAAAGACGGACAAACATACACACTTTCACATTTATAATATTAGTATGGAAGTATAGATTGCACTGATTTTGATAAAATTAGGTAAGATATTGCTGAATCCGTTAATTTTCATGTCACGAGTTATGAAAATACATAAAAATCGTATTTACTTAATTAACTAATTTGTATCTATCTCTATATATATAAAAGGCAAACCTGACTCACTGACATATATGTATATCAACGCCCATCCGAAACTACTGTACCTAGAAACTTGGAATTGGTACAGGGGTTCCTTTCATGATGTAAGTGAGCACCAAGAAAGGATTTTCCGAAAATCGACCCCCAACGGAAGAAATAGGGGGAGTAGCGGAAAACTAATTCTACACGTACGAAGTCGCGGGCGTCCTCTATCACTTATAAACGGCTGAACGGATTTAGACGAAACTACACTGATAGTTCACGATAGTCCATTACATAGAATTCATTTTATCCCAAAAAAAATATAGTTCCTGAGGGAAAAGTGGTTTCAACAATTTAACACAAAACCTCAAGTCACTGTATATTTAATCTGTTTTATTCGTTCTCATTAATATGTTATTGACGTTGCATTATGTAAAACTGCAAATGTACTTATTATAACTGCTGTGTTTATACCTACTGAAGAGAGCATACTGGCGACGACTCTTAATCAAATTAATAACCTTTTAACATTACGGAATGATGTAATAAAAGCGTGTCACGCTAGAAAATAAAACGCCTCAATCTTACTTGATAGGTGACAGGAAATATTTCTCAAGAATGCCGGTGGAAGCAAGATTTATATTGAGAAATATCACAGTTCACACCCTCGCTTAAATAAAGCTGGGGTCTTCAGCCAGACAAAATTATAGATAATTTATATCGAAAATAAAACTCAATATAACGCTGTCAAGAGCACTTCAGATAACGCGCTATTCTTAGCAAAACGTGATCAGTAGGAATTGCGACTTATAATTATAATTATAATTGGAGACGAGTATCAAGCACACGTGATGGAAATAAAGGAGATTGTATAAAATGTTATTATTTGAGGGACCCTTTGGGAAAGTCACCACGTTTTGCACGCTAATCGCCTGATTATGCCTGGTTCAATCTAATGCAGAATGAAGCCACTGAACAGGATAACGAGGGGATCCTAATGTTTCCGGAATCCACACATAATGAATTGTATGTTTTCGATTTGCGGATTCAAGATGAATTGGCTCGCCGACTCGGATCCGCAGCATTATGCGATAAGAATGTGATTGGTCTGATTGACGAGAGAGTCATTGCCAAATGTTTTTTAACACGTAGCTCCGTCTAATTCTGCTCGGCATTTTTGCGGAGTTGCTGTTATATGAGTATGTGTAGACATATGATTGCAGTTTTATAGCCTGACCTGAATGTATAGAATTAGCGGATAAGGAGTTTATCTTGAGATAAATTAAATGGCAGACATAAATTATACATTGGTGAATGGTTATTTCTGTTTTCAGCGTACTTGTTTATACTTAGTTGTAATTGCAGATAAACTTTCACAAAAGGTTATCTTGATGTGAATGCAAAACGCAGCGATCACTAAGACCACTAATGCTTGGATTATAGATAACCAAACCGTCTTCGATTAAGCGCTCTCTTTGTAGAAGGGCATACAAGGTTACCACAACTAATCAACGATCTTTTAAAAAAATAGAAATAGAAATAGAAACATTTATTCGACGAACACAGAAAAAAAAAAACTGAACAGAGAAAAACATAATAAAAAAAATAAAAAAAAAAAGGATGGCAACACAAAAATAAAAACAAAAACAATATAGAAGGAAAGAATAATGTTGCCATGGGTGATTCTGTGCCGTCGAAATTGACGCCACTCAGCACTATGTCACAGCATAAACCGCGACGCTGGTTTTCAGTGGCGCCAACGTGACACACGAACGAAGAGACAGTGTTTAATTAAAGAATATAATAAATAGTAGTAGATTCACAAGTAAGATAATAATAAATAAATTAAATACATTTTTTTATATGAAAACTGAGTAAAATAGGTACAAAAATCGGTCAAGATAATTCGAAGAAAATAAAAAAGGAAGGCAACTGAACACAGATAAAGGAAGAAGAGATTGAAAACATGCAATAGGGTAAAGAGCCAAACGGTACCACCAACATTAACCCGCAATGGTGGGCGGCGGTCGGCAGCGGGATAACCGGTACCTACCCTCGTTTACCTCTTCTCGCCTTGGGGTGTGACTGGATCACGAAACTAATTTATACTTATTTTATTGTTATTATGAATAGACCCACATGTAACCTAGTTATCGTTCACTTAGTTACACACGGATCTTTGTGTAAAAATATAATTCGTATATTGCGTGACAGAAAACGCATAAGTTGCATAATTTAAACTGTTGAACCCATAGGGACTTGTAATTTGGAAGGAATATTCCTTGGGTACCGTGGGTGCACTAAAAAAACACTACAAACATTGTCTTCTAAACAGGAATAATTAGCGGGGACCAATAGTGGAAATTAATACTACTGGTATGAAGTCGCGGGCGTTCTCTAGTTAATACATAATTTGCATTAACTAAACTGGATTTCTATTTTGCGAACGTTGCCTATGTTCGTTTTCCACAACCAATAATTATATTTTTTCTTTTTTATATCAGTTGTAACTTGTAAGTTTTTGCCTCGGTTTTTTCGTAGTACCTATTTAACCGTCGGGTATGGTTAAACAGAATACAAACCGCGGCTGTAGCTGTGCACGTTGCAAAATATATCCGGAAGTTTGGAAATCTTCTCAAGATATACTTAACTGAGAACATTATCGGAAACATTTAAGAGCGTTGAGAATGTTTCTGTTTTCATACAAATATTAAGAAACGTACCCCCGTACCTATTCACAAACGCACAATAGAACTTTTTCAGTTGAAGTTATTCTGTGTCACTTTCCGACAAATAAAAAATCCCCATTGAAAGATAAGGACAAAGCATACTTTAAGCGCACTTTAGCTATTTAGAAGTATTTTTATTAGAATTATTACTAGAACATATAAGGACAAATAAACAGAGTTCCAAGTCCTTTGTTACATTTTCATTACAAGTTATACAAGAGGAGGATAAACACATACTTAATAGCGATATAATTTAATACGTAACATTAATAATACAAATCAACAACAGATAATAATAAAGTTACGCCAGTAAAATTCCTTGACTGTAGGTACTTTACAACATACAAGGGAAGTGCCTCTTGACAAATAGTAATATGTCAACAGAGTTACAAATGTACATGAAATTACAGTATGTACCTACAGGTAAATTGGCTCGGCCTTGCGTCTATACATTAAGGTGTTGGTATGTAAGTACAAATAAAATGACAATCGCAAGTACCGCAATTGTGGCCCTAGGTAGAAAAGATGCATTGCAAGAACACTTCGAAAATATTATAGATTTGACGTAAGCTACCAGACGATCGCGTCGAGCTCTCATGTCGCTTCCATACATTTTGACAGTTTTCGATAATATTTTACGTCAGCGTTAAACATTCTTGTTTAAATACCACTGTTATGTTAAAGCATGGTGACGTGTGTCCACGTTAAAGATATGTTTACATTGCAACGTTTTTCGATGGAATAAGGTATCTTTGACGTCTCGTCCGTACATCCATTTTGACCCGATTCTTTCGATAACCACAACTCAGTCATTGAACCTTGTGAGTGATAGGGAATAATCATGATTCATGACATTTTTCACCGCGTCAATAAAATCTGATCCATGTATTGTAACCAACTTTGAGAAAAATCACTTTTTGAATAGCTATAAAAATAACCACGATATAAGCAAAAAAAGATTTGTTTCTATCTCTTTCTAGCAAAACAGAATTTAACATGGAGTTTATATGGCCAATCTGTTACATGACGTCACACTGCATATTGGATCTCTCTGTCTAATTAGCAGTTTAAAATGCTTGTATCGTCCGTATTTCTTGACCGATTTTAATTTTAATTTCACTTTTGGTGATCTCTATATTTTGTTGAGAAATGCAATTTAAAATATCTACGCATATTCTTTATTTAAGTAAAAAATACCATTTCATTTGTTGCAGGTGGCGTTCCTAGTCGCACGCGCACCGACAGCTTTGGAAACGCTCCACGACCGAAGACGCAACTCGGATCACTTTAGTTGTTACGCTAATTATATGACTATCAGTGTATGTTTAGGAAATGTTAGGAAACAAGCCGAATACAGCGTGAAATGATAATGTTGGACCAGGTTGCGTTCGTGCCCACGTGGTTCCTGATGGCGTGGCTGGGTGCTTGCATACTGTTCAGCCCTTTCGCAATATTTTTTGTGGTATGCTTGCCGCAACTGCCGCTTCTAGTCGTGAGAAGGCTCTGTCATGTACCGTTCGAGTACATCTGACACGACGCCAGTGCCTCCGAGATGGGAGTGAGATGGGATAATTGATAAAGATGGATTTGGAAGCATGTAATTAGTATTTAAGTGTGTAAAAATTGTAAATAACTTAAGCGCGTTATGATTAAATTTGATACTAATTTTGAAGTTTGGATTTATTTCTTCTCCAACCTTTTTGTTACAAATGTAGTGCTGGTATTTTCTTAAAAAGCTCTTCACTCCTTACTTCGTCTGTGATCTCACACGACAAGCGACTCGAAGTAAGCGCCAAGTTATCTAAAAAATGAACCTATACAGGAGCCCTATTCAAGGGACAATGGAAATTGTGCATTTCTATCAATTTAATTGATATTCCATTCGATTAAATATAGAACTTATTGTACCAAGACAATCTACACAGTTTTACTGTTGAGTTAGCTACATATACTATAGGTGCATTCATAGATGGATTCAGTTACAGTGAGACATTCGGAAGGAAATGTCAGCTGCATTGACAATGTGACATCCCCTATATCACAAGAATTGGGGTTCTGATAGTTCGTCTAAAAATAGACGTTCGACTAAATATATTTGCGTTCTATAGGTAAGCGTTTAATGGTTGATTGGTATGAACGGCCGTGACTCTTTATCTTATGCTAGCGCATTATGCAACAGAAAAGTAGATATCCGTTAAGAGTGGTTTATGGTCAAAACATAAATCTGTTTTTTTTTTGTAGGAAAAATGGATGTCTCTGATTTTATGTTCATTGATGGAAAGTAAGTGTCGATCATTATTTTTGTTTTTCCGTCAAATTTAATATTAAATATTCTCCACTCTTTCCTTTAATTCTCCCGTTTCTTACTGGCTTGAATAAAATTCAGCCAATCTCTCTCGAACCAGTGTATATTCCCCGCCAGCACCTCTTAGGTCATCGTTCACTTTAGTTTAGACTATAATAGTGGTAATTTGTCCGATCTCAGCAATAAAGGTCCTAGAGCGCCGCTAAATTTCGTACCTTGTCTCGTCTTCATATAGGTCCCAGGATACTACGCTTTATCACGGTATACAGGGTGTCCCGGAAACGACGAGCAGCTTAAAAGCTATCGATTTAACCCCTATGTATGTTCAGCGATTTTTACTAGTATCGTAGATATTTATCATTTTAATCTGAATTCTTGTAATTTTTCCTTATGTCCATGTCTCGAAAAATCATTAATTTCATGTTTTATTTCATAACGTTTCCAGTGGTAGGTTATCTTACATAATTAGAATCATTACTAATCAGCAAAGTTTTTAAACCTATTTGCCAGTTTTTTCTTTCAGTTTTTTTTTAAGTAATCAATCATATAAAGTTTGTTTCTCCATTAGCTGATTTGTAAGATTCTAATTATGTAAGATACCACTGAAAAATGTATGAAATAAAACATGAAATTAATGTTTTTTTGTGATATATGGACACAAGGGAAAATTACAAAAATTCAGATTAAAATGATCAATATCTTCGAAACTAGCAAAAATCGCTGAACATACATAGGAGTTAAATCGATAGCTTTTTAGCTGCTCTATCAGCCCTAGGCGGGTTGACGTCGGTTTCTGGGACACCCTGTATAATAACATAGCATGCGGTTAGAATCGCCAGGATATATAAGCAACTGAAGACTGATTGAATTCGTTTATGAACCAGAAGCTCGTTTTTGATTTGTTTCTTCGACCTTTAACCACACTTAAAAGCCTTTCGGAACTTGTGTCCTAGCTCCTCTGATTAACAGTTCCCAAAATTCACACTTACCAAAATACCTATTTATCTGTTACTCATTTTCTAAAATCACTACTGCCTATAAATGTTATTTCCTGAAATTCCCACTTGTTCAGAATTCTTACTCTTATGAAAATATATACATGCAAATATGAAAATGAGGTAGGTTTAGGTTATGTTAGTTTTGCAGCAGGCCCGGAGGGCCAAACCACCCAGAAATAGGAGCTCTGCGTAAGCGGAGCTCCGTCGACACTCTTATTTCAAATCAATTAGACAGTGTCGACGGAGCTCCGCTTACGCGTAGCTCCTATTTCTGGCTGGTTTGCCCCTTCGGGCCTGCTGCAAAGCTAACGTAACCTAAACCTACCTCATTTTCATATTTGCATGTTTATATTTTCATAAGAGTAAGAATTCTGAAAAAGTGGGAATTTCAGGAAGTAGATATTACATGAAGTGTGAGTTTAAGTAAGTGTCCAATGTGATAAGTACGTAAAATAAACCCAGTGTGAATTTTGAGAATTGTTAATCAGAGGAGTTATGACACAAGTTTCGAAAGACTTAAAAGTAAGAAAATGCCGACTGAGAAACAGACTTTATTTTTTGACACAAGAATTGGAGGAGCAGAGCCTGAAAATTCAAAAATCAAGTCAAACGATAGGACTTTTAAAACGTATACCGTATATTAACCATATTATTGAAAAAAAAGTCGTGATTGAATTTATATTCTTAATTAAGATTATTTTTTAATGGAAAACGAGCAAGGAAGACATGCAGTTAGTAATAACCTCTACCTATGAACCTGTAGGTAAGCATCTAATCGCAAGCTATGTTAGTTGAAAAATGTGCAGATCTCTAGAGGTCCCTACGACGTATATGTAACATACACATACTTAATAAATGATAGTGCTATGCAACACTACAGTTTGTAGATATTCCCCATAGTAGCTTGAAGAACTCTTCGTCAGCCGCGGTGCGTCAGAGGTCCTAGACAAGATGCTTCGGCGTTCGTTATAGTTGTCTAAAATGTATAGGATGGACGTAAGCTGTCAGACGATCGCGTCGAGCGCCTACGTCAATTCCATACATTTTGTCAGTTTTCGAAAAAAGGTAGCGATAAGCAACTTGTCTAGCCTCACTGGCTCGTTGTCGGGACGAAAGCTCGCAATAGGTAAGTACCCGGGAACTTGACAGAAGCGCTTGGAGCTAACCCCATGTCCTTCTGTTTAGTCCACCAGTAAATCTCTTTAACCGAACAATTGTCCTCGCGTGTGATATCCATGGACTTGTTTCTCTAATAAGTCCACGGCGATTGTCTAAAACTCGATACTGGCGAAATACACCTTGTTAAAAACAAGGAGTGAAAGCCATTAGTTAAAAAAAAAGGTAATTGTACCCTCTGTAAACAGCGTCCCAGCTTGTGACGACCTACACAGGGCAAAGACTATAACCACCAACCTTAACTACATCGATAATTTCCCTGAGGGGTAGGCAGAGACCACTTCTTTCCACCAGCTACAATCCAGACAAATCTTTTTCGCTTTTTCCACATTCATACATCGACAATCATTTTATGAAATTTATTAATTTGAAGGATTTTCATAACATCGACGCATTTCCTACCGCCAAAATCGAAATATTGAAGTAGTCACAATTCCATTAATTTTATTATTTACTTATTACTGTATTACTGGAAAATCTGCTATTTAGAACTGAAAAAAAAACAAGTTTAAAACGTTTAAAATCTAGCTTATCACTAATTTGATTTTCAAACTATCCTGTACCTACTTCAACTCCCAGAAGGGCTGGCAAGTCTTATTCGGGAATCGCGGTCGTTAGTAGATGAACTAGTAAGTCTTTTTTAAAAGCACACACAGACGGTTTTATTAGGGTCACAAATTTAAAACCGTTAAAACCCTGTTGTTAATAAATAAAATAATAACACTATGGATATGGTACAGCACTGTGGTGGTGAACTGCCCTATTATTGGCCACCTACCAATTATTGGCCCCATGAACTTTAACATAAGGTATTAGAGATGATAATTCAACAATCACTAGGTGCCAGTAACAGGTATTTTAAAGGCCAATAACTAGCTGTTTTACCCTATTAACTCCAGAATATTCGGGAAAAAAACAAGTAAACCCTTGACTGTATAAAATTTGTCGTAATAAGTATCGTTTTCAATACTTATAACCACATAACACCCGTGATCTTGAAACGACTCGAGACTTGCTCGAGACTGGTTCTTATTCTCACCATTGTGCACGGTAATGAAATCACGAGTTAACAAATAAGTTACATCAACATTACACTCTTGACTTTACAGAGTTGAGGGCAGCAGTTCGAGTTGGCAGGAAACCTATTAAACAGGTCAAACAAGTTTGTAGTATCATACAATCGTTTTCAATTAGGTTCCGTCAAAACTGTATCTTTCGCAAGTAGGTAGAAGTTTATTTTACATGCCGATAGAAAATAAACGAAAGATTTGGAAGTCCCATGTTGAATCGTTGTTTCATGTCACCGCTGCCATCTATCTACCATTGCATGCACTTGCCACTTGCGTGAATACCAGCCAAATAAACCAACCACTGTTGGTTTTATAAAGTCTTTATAGTTCGACGACCAACTAATAGATGGCGTTGACAACCACCAGCGCAATGTTTGTTTATTTTATACCTTTGTAACATAACTCAGCTTGTTTATTGTAATCCTGATCAATCACATTCCTTTGAATCATTATTTCTTGGTTTAATGGAGACGAGGAACGAACCTTTGCCAATTACTTACTGACTGATTTCCGGAACATAAATTATTGAAGAAAACAGTGTATTTTACAAGGGGTTATCAGGGTCGTGTCAATATCAGAAAATGTTTTTTTTTTTAATACAGTTTAGAGCGAGTGGTACCACACTTGCGTTTAATTCATACTTGAAAAATAATAGGTTTGTGCCAAAAAAAAAAAATTTTGGGACAAACATTTGTTGCCCACTGTACACTTTTTTGCATTCATCTGCTTATCAAGACCAAACCTAATGAGTCCCATGTCCCAACACGGTGGGTCTACGTTAATTATAGAGGAGATCCTGTCGCCACCTTCTGACTCCATCATCAAACTAGCTGTTAGATACCATAATCTAGCATTTTCACCGGGTTTACATAAGTGGTCCAAATTTCAATTAACGGAAACTGGTTCAAAATTGATTTTGACGGACAACTTACAAACATACGAACAGTGAAAGTTAAATAAATAAAAGGTTGGTATAAATAAAACCCTTGTAAAGTCCTACTCTAAAAAGGGACTTGTTAGTCAGACGGACAAAAAATCATCTTATAAGGGTTCCGAATTCAGTATTTTGTAATGTATATCCTAAAAATAAAATAAACGCTAGCAACACATTGAAACTGAAGAAAATACTATAGTCGGATACGTACTACTTACATAAGAATTCTACAGGGTAGCATTCTTGGGCCCCTTTTCTTCTGGTTTGGTGGTTTGGTAAGGAAATTTAATAATAATAAGAACGCAGAGAAATACGAAAAAATACGAGCCTCATTAAATAACAATCATGCTAAAACTCATAAATTCGTGCGTGAATCGGTTACTTATAGAACACTTCATACTAGAATTCGGATAAGACGATAAGTCATTAGTGGAAGAGGAGACCTAAGAAAAGATGGGTGGAATGTGTATAAAACGATATGAAAAACAAGGGAGTGAATACTAAGATGACGGCTGATAGGGATGTTTCATCCCAAATTATTGGGATAAGGGCAAGATGATGATAATTAGTGAACTTAAGATATTTTAGCCACCCCAGAGGGCCCTGCCAAGATACATTGCGCTAACTAGCGTTTCTATTCGTTTCGTTTTTAAACCAATCGAATAGAAACGCTAGTTAGCGTAATGCATCTTGGCAGGGCCCTCAGGTGGTTGTCAAGTTGGTTTCAGCAGTACTAACTACCTACATTTATCATTATGACTCAGGATAAGTCATTTGTATGAAAAAGAAACCCAGGGTCATAGGCGATTAAATTATTTCGTAAATGCCTTGACAGTCATACTTGTTTGGAAGCAGCATTTATATGAGGTAAGTAAGGTATCCTCATCGTATTTTTATATCAACATAACCTACCGATTTAATTATCTTATATGGCCAATTGCTATATAATTGAAGTGGGTATATGTACAAACCGACACGTGCGAGCATGACTTGATGTATGAATATGGAAGAAGTGAAAGAGATTTGTCAGGATCGTAGCAGGTGGAAAGGAGTGGTCTCTGCCTGCCCCTCTGGGAAACAGGCGTAATTTAATGTATGTATGTATGTATAAACATATTTCGGCTTTATTTTACAAGCTTCTAATTGGCTTCACTGTAAGTGTGTCAGTTTGTGTGGGTCAAATCTTGCATGCAAGTGAATTTTAAACCAATTCCCGTTAATGTAATGCAAATGGCCTGAAATTCGGAACCTATATGTCAACTGAAGAACAAAACAACATTAATTATGGTATTTAGGACCCAATCTGATGATGGAGTGTGAAGGTGTTAAAAGGATCTCTTTTATACTTAAACCTACCGAATTGGGATTCATTAGTTTAGTCTCGATGAGAAGATGATGATTATGCAAGAAAGTACAGTCGGCCACAGAAACTTGTCTTTAATGTATTTTTTGACAGAAACTTGATTAAAAACATAACCCTCCTTCTGACGCAGTCGGGTAAAAATATGGTGCATCAAAATTAGTAGAGTCTGTCTAATGAAAGCTGAACCTGGGAAAAAGCGGCAAATTCAAAAAATCTTGATATAGTATTACCGATCAATGAAGGAATAAACGATATTGATACTTTTATTATTTTATTTATTTTGGTGGGCACAAAGGAAGAGGAAACGCGTACTATATTTTCATATATATTATTACGAGCGCTATATTTTGATGAAAAGCACTTTAGGTAAAATACGATGACAGTGACTGGAGCACATTTGGTTTTTCGAAATATATTTGACATGAAAATATAGTGATCTGCACGTGTAGCACAAGTTGTATTTTCTCGCTTGTCGCTCTGTGCGTCTCTATCGTAACAGACTAGATAGTAAGGGAGATCCGAGCGACAAACAAGTCACGAGCAACTTGTGCTAGTCGTGCTGTTGATAGATTTCATTGATACGAGAGGTTTTCGTCTGTGTCGCACACAGCATAATAAAACAATGATGATGAGGAATATTATATTCAACCTTTTTAATAAAGTAATTAGAGGTAACATTATTCTCATCACCCTTACACCTCTATCTAACGACAATTATATCTTGGAGAAGAAGCGCCGCAAGAAACTCCAGCAGATCATTTTTTCCAATCATAAAATACAATTATTCTTAAAAGTAACATTACAAGGTAGTAAAGTAATTAATAATTATTTCTAACAACACAAACTTAGTCGTTACAAATGTACGCTCAATAACATTGAGTAAATTAAAAATAGTGACTAGGAGAACAACATGACGAGGTCTCTACGTCAGGAACGATAACTAAAATAACTAACTGGAAAACAGGTTCTTGCAAGCGTGAACAGACAGGACCCCACTGACAACACCCGTTCACGAGTATGACGCTGATCTCAGCCATCGCCTCCTCAACCATGTGTTTGAAAAGAATAATTAATGAGGGCTAATAAAACAACGGAATCTTTAGCACTCCTGGTATGAAGCGACCTCATCCAGCCACGGTTTCTAACTTGGATAACTTTGATGTTAAAACTATCCGTAATAAAGTCTATGAGTTTTATGTTGTAAAAAAGCAAATTCCGACTCAGAACACTTCTGGCAAATTTGAAAGAAAATATGGGTTTTACAGGCTCCAGATAGACTCTACGTAAAATACTGATGAGCAATGGTTTTGAATAAAAAATAAAATAAAAAAAACGTTCAGTGCTCATAGAACGATATGACATTGCAGTCTTGCGACAATGATCTTGAGAACCAAAGCCACGAAACGTGCCAAAAATAAGCCAATTATATATCTTGATGAAACCTATCTTCATCAAAATTACAAGCCAAAAAGATCATGGCCGTGGACCGTCGACATCTGGTTTAATAGAAAATATTTCCTCCGCAAAAAGACTTATCATCATTCATGCTGGTTCCGTAAATGGATTTGTGCACATGCAATGTTGACATTTAGCACTAAGTCTACAAAGGCAGATTAACACCATTACATGAATACTACAAATTTTAACAGGTATTTACGAGAGAAATTGATACCAAATTTATTTGAACCCAGTGTGATTGTGTTTGACAATGCAGGTTATCATGCGGTACAAATTAATAAGCCCCTAAGCACAAACACACGCGAAGCTGAAATACAAGCCTGGCTCCGTGCTAAGTCTGTGAATTTTGATGAAAGTTTATACAGAGAAGAACTTTTTGTTTTAGTGAATCAGCACAAAACAAAGCCAATTTATGAGGCAGATAAAATTCCTAAAGCTAGTGGTCATGACATGAAGTGCTCACACTCTCACCTTACCAATGCGATCTAAACCAGATCAAGCTCATTTGGAATACTGTAAAACGAAAAGTGGGTAGCAAAAATATAGGTAAATCGGCGTCAGAATTTGAAAAAAATCTAAAGGAATCCTTTGATGTAATGCATGGAAGAAGATGACAGACCATGACCTATGTCGAAAACCAATACAAGGAAAAGGATGGAATTACTAATCAATTGGAAAGCTTCATAATAAGTGTATGTGATGGTGAACCTTCCAGTAGTTCCAGTTCAGATGATACCCTAAGACTCTAGGAACTGTAATTAAAATCAGATTCTAAATACTCTATTTCTAATGATTCATCTGAACTAGTGCTGTCATCATCACGGACACTTATAATGAATGATTCTAGTTCTTTAGTTATTCCATCCCTGGTTTTGTACTGAGCTTCAATATTAAGCACATGATTAGTCATTTTCTTCCAATGCTCCGGTGTTATGCTGTCAAAAGACTTTTTAATAATTTTTTCAATTTCAGCTGCTGATACGCCAACATTTCTACTCGCGACTTTTCTCTTCGCCGAACTCCAGATTAGCTCAATGGGGTTAAGGTCGCAATGGTAGGGCGGAAGTCTTAAAACCTCATGACCGTGCTCCCTTAGAATTTCATCGGCTTCATAGATTGGGTCTGCTTTGTGTTTATGTGCCAAGACAAGAAGTTCTGGTACAGTATAATATTCTTCAAAATCAATTTGTTTAGAACGCAGCCACTCTTTTATTTCGGCTTTGCGGGTGTTGGTATTTGGTACCTTATTAATTTGCACCGTGTGATAGCTAGCATTGTCCATGACAATGACACTTGGTTCACTCAAGTTGGGAATAAGCTTCTCACGTAACCACTTATTGAAATTTGTGGCGTTCATGTCATGGTGATAGTCTGCTTTGATTGATTTTGTGCTAAACGTTAATAAAGCATTAGGCACAAAACCATCTTCTGATCCAGCGTGAACAATAATAAATCGTTTTCCAGCTGAGATATTGCCAACTACAACTTGGGTGGAAGGCCCCTGCCACGACTTTTTTGTTTTGTAGTTCTGGTGAACGTAAGTCTCATCCAGGTATATTATTTTTTTACCTTCAGCACGTTTTGATGCAATAGTCCTTAGGTAGCGGTGTCGCCAAGCTGCTATGTCAAAACGCTCAATAAGTATCGAACGTTGTTCAGTATTTTGTTTAAATTCGTATCCATTTGCCATTAGTATTCGGCGTAAAGTCTCAAGGCATCCGGTAAAACCGATGCTTTCTCTCAACTCTGCCAATAAGCATCTGAGTGTAGGCACTTGTTTTTTTACAATATAAAATTCATTTATTTTATTTCGGATAGCTTGGATGTCAAAGCTATCCAAATTAGACACCGTGGCCTTGTGAGGTCGCTTTTTTCCGGGAGTACTAAAGACACCGTTGTTTAATTTTCCCTCATTACTTATTCTTTTTAAAGATGAAACACTGATATCTGTAAGAAGAAAGAAAGTGTTAAATAAACAGAACACCATTTAGAAATACATTGTGTGGTTGCGCAGTACAGCCCCATTGTACAGTCCGACAGCCCTAAAAACATTTGGGTTTAGGTGAAATGAAATTGCATCGGTGAGGTTCTAATCGCAACGGTTTAAGAACAAGGAAGACTCATATAACCCGAACATCTTTTATATCTGGCCGATCAAAAATGACATTAAATAAATAGATAAGGTACTAAAGTGTACACATATTTATGAAATCGACTGTACAGTGTACATTTGGTTCATAAACAACAAAATGCTGTTTGCTCCGCACACAGAAAATACATATCAAATAATATGTTTATGATATCTTTTAACTAAACACCTCCTTATTGTTTTATTGAAACTATGAGTGTCAGTTACATTAATCATCTGTCTATTAAATTAATTTAATAAAATTGTGAATGCTAAGAGATTCAACATGATATAGGGACAGACAATAGGTACCTACACCTATTATATAGGGAAAGACAATGATAATTTTAGTAATTACCGGTCATTGAAGATACTTCTTCCAAATATTTCGTCTGAGTCTGGCAGGCTAACTCAGTTTCCTCAACCTCTTTCAGCTGCTTTACGTTTTCCAGCACACTTTTGTCAACGTGCACGTCCAGGTTTTCTGAAACGAATTTAATTTCGTTTAATTTCTTAATCTCATCGTATAATAGACAGAAAAAGGTAAATTAAACTTAGGATTGCACATAGAGAAATAAGAAGTATCAAAATGAACATGCCGTACTAAAGCCGTACTAACCTATAAATTTGGTCACCGTAACTAAACAATTAATTTTTTGCATCAATAATGCTTTTCTTTCTTCTTGTTTTTCTTTGTACTTCTGTGTAATAGTATACAGAATCTCCCGGACACCGCCTCTTATCGTCGACGGCATGATTACTCCGTATTTTTATCAATTTAGATCTCGAATTGACAAGTTTCTAACAACAACAAAGTCCAAACGACATATTAAATAGTGTTGCCAGACTCGTCAGCCAAGAAAAATCCAGGTTCAGCTTTCATTAGACAGACTCTAAGCGTATAATTAGTAAACTAACGTTTATTTATTTACATCTCTCTTTTCAAACCTAAGTCTTTGTTTACACAGCTTTGACCTTTTCGAAATTAGTCATTCTTACACAACGCGCACTGCTTTCTTTGGCATGACATTCATGGAATGAAACATTTTTGCATGACTCGTTTGACCCTAACCTGAATGTTTAATTGTTTTGGCAGGCAAAAAGTCCGATTTCCTATACAGGACTTAGTAGTGAATAGACGCCCTTGTTTGTTGTTCAGTCGAGTTCATAAATATGTATACACTTTAGTACCTTGTCACTTTAATCGCTGTGATAATTCGTAAATGGCAGTTTGAATATCACAAGTTACTAAAGTGTATAGTTACATACATATTTATGAACTCGACTGTTCGAGGAAGATACTTTGCAATCTCATTCTTAACTTTCATTTATTATTGGTTCATTTATCATAAAGGTATTTAAAAGGGTTTGCCCAATTTGAGTTGATGGTCATAGTCATAGTTCAACTAAACTTCGCTTCAGCTTCCTTATCTTATTACGTTAACACTCTTGTGGTGGTATTTGATATTATTTACTTACTAGCTTTCGCCCGCGACTCCGTCCGCGTAGAAGTCGTTTATCGCTGCTCCCTCGGGAACTGACCAATTTTCCGTGATAAAAACTATCCTATGTCCTATTCCAGGACCTAACTAATATGTGTGCCAAGTTTCATCTCGATCCGTGCAGTGGTTGAAGCGTGAAAGACGGACAAACATACACACTTTCACATTTATAATATTAGTATGGATACTGTTTATCGTATTTAAACTTACGTCGTGTCCCTCCCTGGGCCATCCAAAATATATCTTATCAGATAAATATTACGAATCTGGCTAAAATAAAAAGTACGGTTTATTTAATTACCATAGAGTTCATCACAGCAATAATTACAGTGATACCGACCGAGCAATTTAACTCAACTTTTACTTAATTTGGGCATGTGATGTTAATGTCGCCTGCCACGCATCGCCATACTATGCGAGGTTGTCGACGGGGTCTTTTTATCGTAACTGGCTTAATTTGACCCCAGAATGCGTATCATTGACTTGCGTCATATACGTTCGTACACCGTAGCGCTCGGTTAAACCAGCTTAGCAACCAAGGTATAGTTGCCTTGCTAAATGGTCTACGTATCACATGTCACGTAACGTTTATTTGCGTGTAAGTTTCGACAGAATCTTCGGAGCTTAATTCCGGCCCACATTTAACGGGATGTGAGGAAATTAGGAAGCTTTATGATCATTTGCCGAATGAGAACACTTGTTTTATTATATTGAAAAGCTTATAAGTTTAGTAGGACAAAGCACAGCCGCTGGGCGTGCCGCTGCATTCGCCAGCAAGGACGCGGTTGCAGACATACAGGCCTGGAAGTTACCGTCTGTTTTATGTCGCGATCTTATAGTAGTAGTAACGAAACGGATTATCCTATTGACTATTATATATCTGCATTGTAGAGACGTACCTAAGTATTGCCATTGTGTCTTAATTATATTCGCTTAAATTAGGTTATCAGCTATTCTTTTCAGTAGTCACTCTGACGCTTGTTGTTCGGAGCCTATATTTATTTTTTGAATGTAAGAATCGTTTTAATATTTGTTTAGGATACGACTATTTTTACCGTCTTAATATGTGCTTCGACATTGACTACAATACAATAACAATATAATTTCAAACAAATACAATAATGTCCCCTTTTTAAAATGAAAGGACAACCATCAACCAGTGGATTTCTGGAACCAACATTTTCTGAAAATAAAAAAGGGCACCTATCAGGTTGTGCTTGTCATACGTCTGACAAACATTACCTTTTAATTGCAAAACTGTCGCTTCCAGCAGCGCCAGGGTCGCGGCGCGCCGCGCGCACCAGCGCGGTGCCATTCGACAACAGCTCGCCGGCGCGCGCGCACCATGACCCCGCGGCTGTCCCAACTGCACGTGAGTACCTTTACCTCCTTAACACTCTTGAAACTTTGCTCATTCTCATACTCACCAACAAACTTTTCCATCTAATGCTTTATTCATGGGTCGCGATGATATTTTCCGTCAGGTGGAAAGTAAAAAATGTTGAAGCCTAATTGTAAAATTGTAACATTCATGTTTGGAATCTGTCAAATTATATATTTTTTTAGTTATATTAATATCTTGTAAAAGTAAACAATTACTCAACACTGTATCGGCGTTCGATGCATGTATTTTTTTTATCGGAAGGAATATGGGGCCGTGGTAGCCCTCGAGTTGACCCCGTAGTGGCTACTACCATTTATCCACTAAGCATTGCTTTATATCTGGTTGTCTATTTCTCCAACTAACAAATTGCATTAAAATTACCGCATGTTGCGGTCCGCAACAGATATACTTTTGAAGTATTCTATTTAAGCCTCCTTGTATACTTATAAGTACATTTAATTGTTCAAAGACCCGTTACGTCTCAACCGGTCATGCATTAAATTTGTGTTAACAAAGTTATACTTAATCTAAAGTCATTTAAATATACTTTAGCTCTTAGGTAATGTAATTGGCAAAAAAAAAAAAAAAAAACCCGACGAATTGAGAACCTCCTCCTTTTTTTGAAGTCGGTTAAAAACTAAAACACTCTATGATCACTTTCCACTACACGAGCCAAAAACGACTGGTTCAGCTCTCCTCGGTTTACTTGGGTGGGGTAGTCGGCAGTAGATATAGATTAATCGAACCTTAATTACGAATCAACTAAAAACCCTTGACCTCTGCGAGGAAACCAGCAGCCAATTAAATCTGGTCGCGCATGATATTAGTTCTAGGAATCGCTTTTACTACGCGACCTTAATATGTTTCCTGTTCAAATTATATTTAAATGCACTCGCTAGTCTTGCGGCCGGACTCAAAGTCACTAAGTCGTTTTTTAATGCAATTTTTTTATTATCTCAAGTTTTAAATCAAATCAAAAATCAAATCAAACCATATTTATTTGCCAGAAAACAGTATTACATAATGCAGATGTTCAATAATTAAAAATCCATTGCGTTCAGCCTGCACGCAAGCGTGCAAATATTAATAGTTAGTCTAAAAAAAATATATAAATCTAAAATACAACTATCAATTAAAAATAAAAACATAGTAATTATAATTCAATAAATAATAGCATTCATAAATAAGATTCCGTAAAAACACATTCATTAATCGTTTGAAAAAGGAACGAGTTAATTGTCTTTAAAATATCTCTGAGTAACTTTATGTTAGTAAATAAATAAATAATAAATAATAGTACCATGGGCACCACTGGACGCCCCTAACTGCCTAGTAAGTTCGCGGATTTTTTTACAAAAATCAGAACAGGCAAAACGCAGCAAAATCATACCTAAATCTAAATTAAGGAGGTACCGGTACAGGTAGGTAGGTAGGTGTGGGAATGTTAAAGTCCTGATTAAAAACCCATTACTATAAACCTATTTTAGGCAAAGTATTCTTTGTCCCTTACTGTCAAACTGTTCATAATGACCGATAACTGTTTTGTGCAAGGCTACAAAATCTTCATCCGTTTCAAAGTTAAAAAAGGCCAAAAGCTTAACTATCCACCTAGCTCGGCAGTGATTTTATACCTTCAAACAGCGTTACTTTTTTAAATCATTCTTACTCGAGGCATAAACCTACATACGACATAGCACAAGTGACAAAACATGATTTCCGTGCACCTGTTTTTTCTAACGTTGGTGTCGGGTTTTTATCTCCTATTGTCTGAAGTAGTGCAAATTATCTGTAATGCCATGGAGTTAGTAATAAGGTTCTCAATGGCTCTTTAAGACCTTTCAATGTTTTTCTTCCACAATTACGATAATTGTTTTACCATAGAACTTGCAAAACTAATCCGCACATTTTACGCCGCAAATGGGTTGAGAACGGGAGCGGCGCGTTGGGACTTGGGATGCGTTTACACATACAATAAAACGCTTTCGCTACCGTCTTTCGGAAGTTTTTTAGTACGGAAACACGCCACAACGCGCCGTTTTGGCTCTCAGTGCGTATCAGCAATGCCGCTCGAGCGTTGCCGGTGCGTTGCGTCGTCGCAACGTTGTGATTTTAAGATAGAGCGACGCACGTACTTCAACGGGTCGCGTGGCATGTCGTTCTAATTTATTCGTATAACAATGCAGCGGCGACGATGCAGCGCATGGGCAACGCCCCGTGTGGCAACTCTCTATATTGTTTATAGCAGGCAATATTTACCAAGCATGTTCTGTTTATAGATTAATTGATTTATTCCGTTATTCCGAAAAGGTAACTTTCATATACAAATACAAATGGATAGCCAGAATTAAACTTGTTACGGAGCAATGGACTGTTTTCTCACGGTACCTGGTTCGATTAGTTTTCCTTTATAAATACTGTCGCACTGTTCCATTATAGTTGTAATGTACCGGAACCAGCGTCTCCAACTGCATGACAAATTGAAATGCCAAGGTCCCGCGCGAGTCATTGCGATACTTCGACAACCCGTAGCCCATCGTAACAGTTTAAATTACCCTGATTTTTAAGCCTAGTAATAAATAATCGAATGTATTTTCGTAATTTTTAACAATAACTTAAATAATCACGTAACATCGTTCGATTCAATCGCGTTCAGTTTATTATTGGGTTTATTTGTTTATTTCTAGAAAATCCAACAGTTGCAATTTCGCATGTAGTCTAAGTAAAATAAAAATGTTTTCGTATAAACTCCAAAGTGCCACGCACTTTACTCCAAGTACACAAAACATGTGCGCCAGTAAAAACAACAAAAAAATTAATTGAAATTACTGCTATTGTTGGACCAGCTAGAGGTAGTTAGTTCGCTGAAAGGTTTTTTTCTACGACGAATAAAACATACAAAACTTCGCCTCATGGAAGGGTTATTTTTTCAATTGAATAAAAGTATTCATATCCAGCTAGTAGTAGTAGTAGTAGTAGCATTAGCGTAGTTAGTAGTGACCCTGCCTACGAACCTAGTGGTCCCGGGTTCAATTCAAATCCCGGTAAGGGCAGATATTTGTGTGATGTGAGCTATAATTTGTTTCTGAGCATAGTTTGGGTCTGATTGAGATTGGTGAAATTTATTTATTTTACAAAAAAAAAAAAAGTTTTAAAATACGAGTCCCATGATATTTATTTATTTTATCTTTATCACCCAACAAGATATCTACTATCACTTCCTTTTGGCTGTCTACGTTCAACGAATCTAAACTCAGTAGCAAAACAATGTTGTTGGGAGCCATAGCTTTTGCCTCAATGATTTTATTCGAATAAGTTTTTTTACGCTTCACCTGGACCACGACGTGTACATATATTACAACCGTACCTTTCAGCGGAATGCACAGCATATTACGTTTAAAAATGTCATTGTAACAGATATCGCAAGGTTAACGTAAACAATAATATTAAGAAGCTGGAAATGTTAAGGAAAAAGTTAAAGATTTCCATTTATATCTTCACTCATAAGAACGAGTCGAAGTAAAATGATAATAAATAGTGTAACATTTACAACCAGGTCTGAGCATCATTGTGCATTCTAAGGTAGGGCTGTAGTTCAGTGACCCGCCATTGCGCTGCACTCAGCTGCAAGTATTGCATCTTAAAGCACGAAGCTGCCTATCGAGTACAATAGGTACAGCTATCTATAATTGTACATTATCAATAATGTATAAAGTACATACATACATACATAATCTCACGCCTTCGTTCCCAGAGTGGGGTAGGCAGAGCTACAGAATTACAAACATCTCTAAAAACTTGTTGATAATTCTATAACCACAATTTGCACAATTAGGCTAAGATGTTTACCAGCGTATTAGTGACAGGTTGCAAGCCCATCGCCTAACAGTACTACAAGCCTTTATTCCCTTAAAGTATTACTTTGTAAAATAACTTTGTGACCAAGAACTTTGTCATGAGTGTCATGACTCATGTCATGAGTTCATGACAAACCGACTCATGTTCCGTATTGCGAGTAGGTTTATTCAACTCGTACGCAATGCGTTTACCTATATCGGCTTTACTTTTATGATTCGGCCGTCTTTAAGATATATATATTTTTTAACTTAAAACTTGTAATACGAGCGGTGAAGTTAGGGCACGAGGCATAGAGTCGTAAAACTTGTGAAACAACAGGCATGACTGGCACTTACATCACGGAGCTCAAATAGATCATCAGTGTTATGAATTTCTAAGAAAAAAATGCAGTTTGTGAACCAAACGATGATGACATTTTTTTTTATATCAGGGGACAATGTCACACCAATTGACCTAGTCCCCAAACTAAGCTCTAGGCTTTTACTATGGGTACTAGACAGCGATATAAAAACTTATATACCTAGAGAAATACATAGAAACCATCCATGACTCAGGTACAAATATTCGCGCTCATCACACAAATATCAGCCCTTACCGGGATGTGAACCCAGGACCGCTAGCTTCGTAGGCAGGGTCTCCCTACCAGCTAGGCCAGCACGTCGTCAAAATAGACAATGTGTGGGATTATCGACACACCATCAATAAGGTTTGCTACTCGTTCATTATGTTTCACGCATTGGCGCATAGAGATTGTTTGTTTAGAAAAAACCAGTGCTGTGATTCTACATGGCAAAACCTTAATGCTTTTGACGTGTTTCCGTATTGTCAACGTTTTGATAGCTCTTATGTGTGGCTGAATTACGATACGATAACACCTCAAAGGCAATATGGTTTTACACAGCAGAATAGAGGCCATGTATACATTTGTGCCCTAAAATATTCCAGTTTAAGAGGTCGAAAAGCTACAGTCTGAGTTTTTACCCGACTGCCAAGAAGGGTAATGTTTTTCGCGCGTATCTAACTATGTAGGTATATATGTATGTAATATTCTTTATTACCTCGTATCTTCCAAACGGCTGGACGGATTTCTACAATTAAGGTGTCGTTGGATTTGTCTCGGCAAACCAAGTGTCCTAGGATAAGTGACGTCAAAAATAAAATCAACATGGCAGATTTTGGGTGCCATAATATGAGGATCTTTTTTTTTTTATTATCAAATGAATCCAATAGGGTATCAAAATGAAGAATATTAAAATACGATTACAAAAATATACACAAGTCATAATTATGTTTAAATGTAATTTGGTAAAGCAAATTACAAATCAAAATGAAATAAATATACTTTAACCTTTAAAGTGTCGAAACTCAAACTTTTGGGCATCTAGACAAAAAGTTACTAATAAAACTTGAACAAAAAAATACATTATTAATTAATAAAAACTAAAAAGAGTGAAATAAATTAAATTATTAAAAAAAAAAAACCCGACTGCAATAAAAAAAAAAACTGAAATGCAAAAAACAAGCTCTATAATTCCATATTAAATTGTAAGAGCAATGTACTTATTGATATTTATAACAATTTAAATTTAACTTGAATATTGGAAAAGGTATTGCAGGCGGGGACAAGCAATGAATTACAAAACCTATTTCTTGAAAAAAAATTAACATTTGGACTAGCTTGTCCCCGCCTGCAATACCTTTTCCAATATTCAAGTTAAATTTAAATTGTTATAAATATCAATAAGTACATTACTCTTACAATTTAATATAGATTATGGAGCTTGTTTTTCGCTTTTCAGTTGTTTTTTTTACTGCAGTCGGGTTTTTTGTTTTTTTATTTAATTGAGATTTCAGATTTCGCAATCATTTGAAATGAATGTGCAAATAGCTTTTGTACCAAAGTCACCTCGCAAGCTAAAAAAGTAAGGTTACATAAAACAATACGACTACTAATTTGGTGTAAAGTCAGCATTGAATTGTGTAGTTTCAAGTTCATTAAGATGTAGGTTAATGTGTTAGATCGACGCGTACTGGGGCAGGCCATGACAGCCTGACAACGGAGATTAAATACTTATTTCGTGACAGGAGTACTTGTGTCGGTGCGGTTACTCCCACGACAGCACATTGTGGCGCGCTGTTGCGAAACCTCTCAGCAGATAATGTGGTCATTTAACTACAATGATCAAATGTTTCTTATTGCGGCTTAAAAACAACAGATTTTTCTCTTAAATATAGTAAGGCAAACAGTTAGGTATCGAAAATGTACACGATTGACGTAAGCTGCCGGACGGTCGCATCGAGCGAGCGAATTTGAATGTAGCTTGTACTCGTAGTGTTTTGTTGCTAATTAACCTAGGTCCAAAATGGCCAACACATTATTTTCAAAGATCGTCGCTCTTTCCAAAGGAACCAAAGGATCCATAAATTTGAAATGAATGGATGTTTTGTGTTTCTTTGGAAAGAGTAACGACTTTTAATAAGAATATTTGTTAGCCACTTTGGACCTAGATAACATCGAAATTCGTTCAGTATCTTTGAATGTTGGCACTCTTTGATTTAAAAAGTTATATTTGTTATCAACTGTATGAACAAAAGACTGGTGGGCGGGTGTTTTAGCCGGTGAGAGTAGCAAAAGCATTTTTTAAATTTAATTTAGTTACCAATAGAGTCGAATGCTTCGACTACATCGTTATCTAAGGTCTCAGTTGCCCGAAAGGACGATTGATTGAGAGGGAGCGCTTATTGTCTAAGGGCCGACCTTAAATATAGTATTTATAGGAAGCACAATTTTCTCGCAATCGTCGTTGCGAGAAATAGTCAGTGTTGTAAAATAATAAAAGTAACACTAGCTTACTGCTGAATTGTAGGTAATTTTTCATCACCCTTTTTGTATTTATTTGCTTATTATTAAGGGGATATGAATATAAGTATTAAGTACTCTCCGATCATTTACCAGGTAAAATCACTTTGTTAATAATGCTGTGACACAGAGCTGTTCTCCAAAAAGTAAAGTTCCATTACCTCACCATGAGCTACGGACTATTTATGTGCACTAAAAAACGCGGATTTAGTTCCTTAGTAAACGATTGCGACACTAAAATAGCGTAAATTGATATCCCAAAGTGAGTGCCATCTTTGTTCGTAGCGGCGTGAAATCTGTTTGACTAAGTGTGGACTAAGTACATGCTTTACGAAAGAAGTTAAATATTTGACGTTTCAATAATTATTTAGTAATGCGTCCGATTTCGAGGATCGCTCAGTTTATTTGAGGCGTTTAACCTCGTTGGTAGTGAACTACGAAGCTAGCAGTACCGGGTTAAAATCCCGGTATTGCAAATATTTGTGCGATAAGTAAGAGTAATTTTTCTTGAGTTTTGAATATTTTCTATGTATTAAAGTACGAAATTAAAAATTAAAATTAAATTGAAAATTTATTTGTACCTAATACCTGTTACAGGTCAAGGTATATTACTTATATCAGTTACAATTTTTTTATATATAATTCATTAATTCACACTAAAAATACAAAATTAAATTAAAATTGGCATTTCTAAACATTCATTTAAAGTTGATGGAAGTATGTACTTAACTGTACATATAAGTATGTTTATCGTAGTCCAATTCTCATAGTACAAGCCTAGATAGATGGTCCCATGAGAGCCAAGTGTGAGATTGTCCCATGGTATTATATTTAACACATCCAGTGCCAGAAGCGTCTACAGTCCATTTTGTTTAACAATCGAAAAGCTTGGTACTGAATGTGTCAAATAGGAATTGGCGACCATACAAGTCTTTGGTCGTGTGCGCCGATCCGGAAGGCGGCTCACAAAGGCACGCCTCAGCCGCGCCTTCTATCAAGGATTAAGAAATGGAACGTGGAACAAAAAATATTAAATAGGTACTTATGATCATGATGCCGACGCTCGATTGTAATTTTCGTATGGGTACATGGCTAGTAACTGAAAGGAATCACATGAATAACGATAGGGTTACACGACGACATGACAAGGCCGCAAGGGTAGTTAGTACCCAGTGATTCTGCCTACGAAGCTAGTGGTCCCACCTTCAAATCCCGTTAAGGGCAGATATTTGTGTGATGAGCGCGAGTATTTGTCCCTGAATCTTGGATGTTTTCTATGTATTAAAGTTTGTATTTCTCTATATGTATAAGTAAGCTTATCGTTAACTAGTAGCCATAGTTCAAGCCTAGAGATTAGTTTGGGACTAGGTCAATTTATGTGGCATTGTACCCTGATATTTATTTATTTATTTATAACGATAACCTAACCTAACGACGGTTATAAAAACACTCACATTCTCTAATTGGTTCAATTCAAATTACAATGGTAATGTTTCGTTCAATAAAGGCAGTGCATTATAGTGAAATTAGAATTGTGACAACAAAAGTCGGCACGCTCTAAAAAATGTACACATCGCAATAGGGTTAGGTATTTTTTTTAATTCAACTCACTAGATTTACTGGGTCAGTATTAAAATGCATACCTACCCACGTAGCTACGTGTATGGTATGATTATAAGGTAATAATACCAGCAGATAAATATTTATTTACACCTGTTGCTCCATATTCAACAAGTAATTAGTTGTTGAATTATTTATCGCTGCCACATACAGTTTTATCAAATAAATAAAAAATACAAATCAAAGGCAATAAAATATACCTAATCACTGTTTTAATGTTCATTAGGTATTTAATGTCGAAGTATTATTTATCTAATTCGAAACGCTGCATATGTTTGCACCTCTATAATGTACTAGCGTCCCGCCCCGGTTGAAATAAACAACAATTAGCTTATGTCCATCCGAGTCCACATTCGGGCACCAAGGGTTCCACGCCTACGTAAAAACTTTGTAAAAAAATATAAGAAATCAGGACTTTATTCCACTTAAGTACTTCGTTTATTTTCAGATTAGAACAAAGAGAGAGAAGAGGAGTATAATTAGATTAGAGATTATATTTAAAAAAAAATTGAATAGATTGAATACTGTTGTATCTTCTTTAAATGACTAATACTGCACTGTACTCGTATGTCTATTATTTATTGTGTTTTCTAATAAGCTAAATAAGTACCTATCTTTGAGTGAGTAATTTTCCGTCAAGTTACTCAGTCTAGGGGCAGAGTTCACCAACAATTAAACAGACGGTTAAGTCCTTATCAGCTGTTAATCAATACATTTGACACCCGTTAAACCGCTCATCGTCCGTTTAATTGTTGGTGAACTCGGCCCTAAGAATCAATTATTATCGTTATTAAAATATGTCACATATCGTATTAATAGAGCATCAATTTGCACCACAAATAAATGCCGTTCGATTTCATGAAAATACTTTTGTTGATTAGAAAACACAACAATAGTAACAGTGGACGATCGTCGTTTGCTCGGCGCAATCTTAACGGAGAAACGTGGTTTTGTTCATATACCTGGGGGATAGGTACTGGGGCGCTTACCTTACTAGTTACCTATATCACTATCACTACATAATAATAATAATAATAATTAGTATTGTTATTTTACTTTTATATTTGAATATTTGTTATAAAAAACCTAATGTACAGAAAATTAAATAAATATCTAAAATAATAATTATATTATTATAAAACAAAGTCGCTTGCCGCTGTCTGTCTGTACTTATGTATGCTTAGATCTTCAAAAGTACGCAACGGATTTTGATGCGGGTTTTTTTAATAGATAGGGTGATTCAAGGGGAAGGTTTATATGTATAATACATGCATAGTATAGTAGAGAAACATTGATAATTTTAGAGGTTTCTAAAGTGATGTCGAAAATAAACACATTTTTTTGCGCTTACATTGCAAACGCTGGCTAAACCTTAAGAGATATATCAAAATAATGTACTGAAGAATTGTAGTTCTTCAAAAAACCTAAAGAAAAGTCCGTGCTGGCATATGTCTATCTCCTAAGGTTAACTCACAGTTACCATTTTTATCTTTTTAAATTTATTAAAAAATATTAGGTTATTTGCGAAGCTATTTTCTCCAATTCGGTAATAATTCTATTCCATATAAAAACGTTAGTTACCTTGGGCATTTAATGTAGATTAAAATTGTCCTTTGCACTATATTATTTAAATAAATACTTTAGAAGATATGGCAGATTTAAAATTACGCGCAACCCCAACCGGTATTATCGAAACGCTTGGCCAAGCAGCCGCGTTTCGCCCTTTAGTAGGTACAGTGGCCTTCATAAGTGCATGGACACCTTAACGTCTATAATGCTGTGAACACGTGAGCCCGCTTTCGTAAGAAACAACCTAGATGGCGTTGTTAACTGAGGCAGTTCGATTGTTTGCTACAACTATTTGACGTTTTAGTATTAGAATCGATAATTTCGCCCGTTAACCCTGAAGGGCCGCTGGCGTAGTTAGTTGATATCCTGCCTTAATCACAGGGTCAGGCCGTGGGTCGGGAGGTCGATTCTGTCTATTATATTTTTTTAATTTATGAATGTATTCTTTTTTTAATCATTATCGTTTTCAAAAAATGATACTTTTGTTATTCAAAATAAAAAATCTTTATTTCTTATAAGGCTAATATTTAATTCTTAAAAACTTTACTTACTTATATTTATATTAGGTAATAAAGAAATAAAAGCTTTTCAAATTATTAAATTAGGGAAATGGGTAGGTAGTTAGATTGTGTTTAGGTTTTGATTCAAAGTTAGTTTTATGTTGTTTTTCATATTTTTGAATACAAAGTATATTATCTACATCTACATCTTCACTAATATTATAAATAGGAAAGATTTGATTTTTTGTTTGTTTGTTTGAATTGAATATGCTCCGAAACTACTGGACCGATATGGAAAATTCTTTCACTATTAGAATCCTACATTATTCCTGATGAACAAAGGCTATAGAATATTTTCAAATAAGTTAGGGATCCGTATGAAAACCAAAAAACGCGTACGCTGCGGAAACTGACAATAGAGCAAAGTGATTTACTACAGTTTTATAGAAGACATCAATGTCTACAAAAAAGTCCGCGATACCATATGTCTAACTATTAAAGTAATGTCACGATAACTACTTTTTAATGTTAAAATATGCAATAGTAACGCCGGTACTAACTAGGCCCCATTATTCGTACCTTGGTATTAATCCTTATCCAAATAAATCACTTCGTTTTCAAGGCTATATCAGTACCTGTAAATTACTTTTTGAATTATTCAAATCGGAAATCCCATTCAAAAGTTATCATGAGTGTAAGTAATAATTATCAAAATTGAAATTAAAAAAACAGCCCTCTAAGTTACTTAATTGGTTTTATTTACAACATTGAATAGATAGACACGTAAAATTTGGCTAATAGTTCCTGTATAGATAGATAGATAGATAGATAAAACGTTTATTTGCGTACTACAAAACACACACACAATTGACAAAATAAAGATAAAGGAAATAAGCAGTGATACTAACATTACACACAAATTGCCAAAAGAATGTGTGCGCTGCAGCAGGGCAAATGGGTAATGGCTCAGCGTATAACTTTGCTCAACGTGAGCAAAACACTGGTATTCTGCCACAACCCCGAGGATCGACAGAGCAACAAATAAGCAAAACAGAAAAGATAACAGGAGGATAGTTAATTATGCTTTTACATACTGTCACGCGTTTGGGTGCTTGTGCGTGGATTTAGGTGTGATATGTGTATGTGTGCGTGCGTGCGTGCGTGCGTGTGTGTTACTTTGCAAAACTGTGTGAGTACAAACCTACACAATTATGTCCGGCGAATGTGATGAGCCGTGAAAGAGCATTAAACAGCAAAATCCGATACCAAGTAACCGCTAGGTATACCAATAGTTTGTTTTTGTAGAAGTAAATCCCTATAATGTTTTTTAAACGAGTACTTTGATGTAAAAAGTCTTATTGGCGGGGGAATATTGTTCCAGCATTTGGTAGCTAAGTAACGGAAACAGCCGGTAAATGCTACAGTTCTGTGGCGCTGACTCTCCAAAGGGCAACGAGAGGATCTGGTTCCATATCTATTATGAAAAGAAGAGACTTTTAACTTGGAATAGAGATATTCGGGTTTTTTTAAATTTACTACGTCGAATACAAGGCATGCAAGATGTAAATGTCTACGAGAGGACATATTTAACGTCAAATCTCTGTTGAGATACGGTGTTATATGACTCCTAGGCGGAACAACGTGACAAAAACGATAGCAAGCGTTTTGGACACGCTGTATCAAACGACGTGTCTTCGACTGTAACCTTGGACCGTACACCAAATCTCCGTAATTCAATTTTGAAAGTATAAAAGATTCGCACAGCGTGACGCGTACTTTTTCGCTAAGAAGGTTTCTAATCTTATATAAAACTTTAAGTCGGTAAAAACAAGAACGAACTAGATTTATAATGTGGCTCTCAAATCGCAACTTGCTATCAAACACGAGACCTAGATTTTTACACTCCTCGACTCGTTCAATATTTTGTCCCGAGACATTTACTAGTGGATTGCATGCTAAGATTTTTGAGATCTGGTTTTTTGATCCAAGAACCATGAAATTGCTTTTTTTTGGGTTTAGCAATAACCCGTTTCTATCAGCCCAAGCTGCTACACTATTTAGGTCTTCATTTATCTTGTGCACTGCGTCATTAAATTGATGAGGATAAGCCGATACATAAATTTGGACATCATCTGCATACATATGATAATTACAATGCCTGATGCACTTGGCTATATCAGCACTATAAATTATAAAAAGTAATGGGCCAAGTATTGAGCCCTGTGGCACCCCACGAGTCACAGGCCTATGATTAGATAAAACTGTTATGCCATCCTCCTTAACTACTCTGACTGATTGGCAACGTCCACTAAGATAGCTATCAAACCATGCTAACGACTTTGAGTCCACACCATAGTATGATAATTTGGAAAGCAATAATGCGACGTATATACTATCAAAAGCACGTGAAAAATCCAGCAATGCCAGGCCAGTACCTTTACCAGAGTCTTGCTCAGATAGTATGTTGTCCACAACGTCTATTATTGCAGACACCGTACCCATTCCCTTACGAAAACCTGATTGAAAGGATGGTAGTATGTTATTGGTTTCCACAAAAATTGATAATTGGGAATAAATGGTTTTTTCTAATATTTTTGATAGGAATGGTAGAATGCTTATTGGCCTTAAATCTTTCAATGCAATAGGATTATCTACTTTAGGCAAAGGTGTAACAAGTGCATATTTCCAGATACCAGGCACTGAACCCGTTGAAATTGAATAATTGATGATACTAGTAATCGCTGGCAAAGAATTCGGAAGCATTAGTAAGATCATTTCTTTACTAATACCATCAACACCAACAGCGTTATATTGTGTAAATGAGTGTAACATGAAGCCTATAGCCCTCAGCAGAGCATCAAAGAGTGTATGTAGATACATACATAGGTACCTACATTAAATCACGCCTGTTTCACAGATGGGTAGGCAGAGGCCACTTCTTTCTTTTCACTTTCAAGAGTGTTTGTGTTCACCAGTGATCGGAATTAGGTGAGCCAAAATACGTACTCTTCGCAAGAGGATATAATATAGAGTAGTAACAACCGGGTAGATTTTTTTTTTTCTTGAAATCCGGGTATTCAATATTTATCCGTGTATTAGTTGTAAGTAAAAACATGAATGTTTAAAATTACGACTAATAAATACAATGATATTTTATATTAAGATACGTCATCTGCGCGCAAAAGTACCTTACTTTTTATCTATTTATCTCTTTCTAACAATAGCGCTTGCTATGGATTGCCGTCTTTGTCTGTAGAAATATGGTTGCCTAGCAACTGTCAGTAATTGGTCACGGGTTTTGAATGCGTTTAGTGTGAGCATAACGTATCTAAATATAAAATATCATTGGATAAATACCGAATACCCGGTATTCAAGAAAAAAACTATTTTTCTACCCGGTTGTAACCACAATACATATATTGTGTCCTCTAGCGCTGAGTACGTATTTTAGCTCACCTAATTCCGATCACTGGTGATCACGGAATATAAAAAAACAGTGGAAGTGCCATGAGCTTCGCTTAGTATTAGACCTGTTGTCGCCAATACTCAAACTATCATAAAAACAACACGCCACCATGGAAAATGTTTTTGGTGCGGCTATCGTTTTTACATTCGAAAATAGCACAATAAGGCATGCTTCTGGATTTATTTCCTTTTTAGAAATATCGAAATATTGAAATAAGTGATCGCGGCAAAAGTATGGTAGGTTGCGCGGAACTCCGCATAACCATGCCACACGTTACACGCCCACTTGACACTTCTACTGATTTTTCTGTTCTGTGTATGTGATGGTAAGAAATCTATTACTTAATTATCTAAACATTTAATTAAACTTAACCGAAACCATGCATCTCTTCTCTAAATAGTATAAATTAACCTGTCTGCCTGTTTCTCCGCTAACTCCTTCTAAAACACGCAACGGATTATGATACGGTTTTCACTGTCATTTAGAGAATTTATTCTAGATTGTTTATATGTACATTTCATTCAAATCAAGTTTTAATATAATTGAGAAAACTCAATGTTTTCCTACCGAGTCGTCAAAAATCGTTTTTCGGGCCCTTACATAGCTAATATGAATGCTGGCCTTAACCTAAAACCTTAAGAGAAGTGTCAAAACAATGTACTGAAGAATTGTAGTTCTTTAAAAAACCTAGAGAAAAGTCCGCGATGGCATAATATCTATCTCCTAAGATTGACTCACAGTAACCATTTTAGTTTATGATTTTATATTAAAGTTAGGGTATTAGCGAATCTATTCTGTCCGATTCAGTATTTAATAACCTTATCCAGATAAATACTTGGTTACCTTGGGCATTTAATGTAGATTAATATTGTCCCGTACAATATATTATTTAAATTAATACTTTAGAAGATATGGTAGATTCAAAATTACGCGTAACATAGATTAGAAATCAAAACAAATATGACAGTTTCGTTGTCTATACGTATGAAAACCGGCTCTTTGCAGAGTTGTTGCTCAAAATAGGAAATGGACAAATGACCTAACATAATAGGAGCATTAATCTTCAAAATGAAAACCTTTGCGTTTTAGTAAAAGAATTAGTCGACAAAAATGGCTTAATTATATCGAAGATCAATGCACCGACACACACACATATTACTACTCTGTAGACACTGTGCTCGACCTGGAAGAGGCTGTCCATTTCCCAACGGAATTTCTCAATTCCTTGCAACCTTCTGGATCGCCCCACATTAATTGGTTTTGAAAGAAGGGTGTCCTATTATTTTACTACGGAACCTTAATTCACCCAAATAACATCTTTAAAAACGTTCATAATAGAGTGCACAATACTGACGTCTAGATGTGCGGCTGGAAAAGTCTTTTTAATTCCCCGGATTCCATAAATATTCCTTTCCAGTTAAACGACTGCAATGTCCCGTACAATTATCGTTTTCAATGACAAATTACAAGTCACAACAATACATTCAAAGTTGCGGGCTTAGACTTGATCGTTGAGAGTTTTCCCATTGACTTATGTAGCCCTTTCGCGCGTCACTTCCAGACAAAGTTCGTTTGTATTGTGCAATGAAAATTCCGCTGTAAACATTGATATAGAGAGATTCTATGATAACTGGCAGTCACGATTTCTAAAAATGTCATTAAATAAAACCTCTATACATATGCACCTATCTATAATTTGAAAAGTATGTTATTCCAGATGAACTGGGATTATTTTAACTTATATTAACCGAAGCGAAGCGAGGGCGGGTCGCTAGTATATTATAAGCTGAGCGTATTATTTCCAGGCGGGCATTAAAGAATCAAAGCAGTGTTCAAGGCAATCCCTAATTGCAGCAGCCATTTAATGAGATTCAATAAACAAGTTTCCGTCATAAACAGGGGGAAATTATAGACAACATAAAACGGTTTGTTATTATAGATACGATACCATTACCGATCACGACAGTCAAGCACGACAGGAAAACCCGCGTGAAGATTACTTAACGTAATTACCTAGTAAGTATGGATCAAAGTTATAGTTCTAAATGCCGGTCATTTTACTAACGACCAAAGCACGATATCTTATTATTTTTTCCACAAAGATTGTTAGCTTTTGAAATCATTGAATAACGTAAGCCTTTGCAGTTTTCCCCCTTAATATAATATTTATTTCAGGGAATGATAATATTTTTTTCAGGGAATCCCCATATTTACAAACTTACAGGCTTAACAAAATTAATAAAACTAAAAATTAATTAATTAAATTTATAATAACCGGGTAAATATGTAATTCCTTAGCCAGAAATTCAACAAGTTCGACGGGTCTTTGATCAATTGCAAAACAACCACGAGCCTTCTATAACTATCTCACAAACTGTTACACTCATACAGTTTTGCTATGAAACGTATCCTACGACTACGAGAAACTAGTTCTTAATGTTTGCGCGTTTTGCTCCCGCCGCCGCCCGCCGCCGCCCGCCGCCGCCCGCCGCCCGCCGCCCGCCGCCCGCCGCCCGCCGCCGCCCGCCTCCGCGACCGCCATTTATTAAGTTGGATGTATGGGATTTTTTAATCGTCCTTTCGATCAAGCTATCTTCATATTAAATTTCGTTGATATCGGTTCATCGGTTTAGCCATGAAAGCGTAACAAATAGACAGACAGAGTTACTTTCACATTTATAATTTTAGTATAGATTGTATGCATTAATACGGATCATACATTTTTTAAACAAATACGCTCTAACTTTGATGAATAATCGCAACTCGGTCTCGTTTTCTAGTTCGAGTTTTCGGTCGTAGTGGTTTCGGTAGCTAGACCTTCAGGCTGATTAAAGACGGATTGAAATATGTATACCTATATCACAAAACCATATTCTTCTGTGGTCCTAGATAAGATGCATTCGGCGCATGTTATCGTCGCGTCGAGCGCTTGGTAAATTCTATACATCCTGTCAGTTTTCGAGAATCGTTTACGTTAGCGTTAAGCCTTTTTTCTAGGTCCCCATTGTGAGGACGATATTTTTAAGTCTGTTAAGGTTATTAACAAGTTACATTTGATATTTCAGGTGATATGGCTGGTGCTGGCAGCGGCGCGGGCGGACCCGGCGCCGGGCCGCGTGCCCAAGGTGTACAACGCGCTCATCACGTCCAACCAGAACCTAGAGCCCAGCAAGGCTTACCCGGTGTACCAGCCGGTGCTGCACGATGCCTTCGCCTTCCCTTATTCACCAGTCTTCTACGGCGACTACCCTGTTAGTAACGTAAGTCGCAATACTGGTTTTTTTCCCACGTCATTTAACATTAGGGGTGTGTGGGTAAAAAATAAAATCTAATTAGTCCGTCAGTAACATTATCAAAAAATATTGAACACGTATTTTTTGCTTTATCAATTCAATCAAAATTGACAAATATAACGCGCATCAGAGATCGGCAGTGGGGGCCGTGACGTCACAACGTGGTATAATGCCACGGCGTGACATCACGCGAAACTTCAACGCACTTTATCTTCGTAATTTTTTGTTTAATTGACGAAATAAAAATATGCGTTCAATATTTTTGGATAATGTAAATGACGGACTAATTAGATTTTTTTAGGACACTAGCCTATGATATGCCACCCATGTTGTAATGAAAACATTTCATCACTCTTCGTAAGGCCTACCATACTACAAACAGGGAGTTTTTTGTGAGTGGGACTTTGAATCTACCGTCAGGACAATCAAGTTTAATTACGTTTGTTTGATAATGCCATTTTTAGTTTATGAAGATAGGAAAATAAACTATATTAAATTGCCTTGATTATGTACATTCTATTGCACACTTTCGAGGTTAAATAAATCTTCTTATTAGATACCATTTCTCAAGACGATTGATTCAGCTGATTCTGAATATCTAAATTGCACCAACCTTTTCAGTTTGACCTTTTCAGGTTGTCTGCTGTAGTATGAATGAATGAATGAATGAATGATATTTATTTTCCAAAGTAAGTCACAGTATACATTGCATGTTATGTCAAAAGTACAAGAAATTACATTGGAATCGTCAAAAATATACACAAATTTATAATCAAAAATAGAAATAAGAAGTCAGGATAACAATAAAAATACAAAACTAAGGAGTTATCACCATTAAGGATCGTCTTATTAATAGCATGCAACCAAATTAGCATTTTTTTAAATAAATAACATAATAAGTCAAAACATCAGAAATGAAATGTGTTTTTAACAATATATAAAATAGTGTTAAAAAAAATATGCTATCTTTTTTTTTTGATATCTGTATATACAATTCTAAACTGATTGTTGATATATCAACACACAGGCCAAACCGCTAGACCCAGAGACTTGAAATTTTGCACATAGATAGATAGATAGCACATAGATACGTTATACAGCGTAGAGATCCACTCAGGAAGGATTTTTGGAAATTCCGCCCTTAAAGTATGGATTTATTTCAAATGATATTTTGGAACAATGGTGTAATCACAAACTGTAGCCATTTTTAGCCAAGGGTAGCATAGGTGTAACTACCGCAATGTTTTTTACCAGTATCATTAAAAACCTCAAAAATTCCTAAACTAATGAACATATTAAAAAGTTAAATCTATATCCTAGACCGTTTCAGAAGAGGCTTTTTTATTCCTTAATATTTATGTCGAGTTCTAGGACACCCTGTTTAAGTGATGTTTTGTGACCCCAAACCAGACCATCTTAGGCAATATTTTCGAGTAGTGTTGTGAAAAATGTATTAGGCCCGAGTAACCTGGAGGCCCTGCCAAGATACATTACGCTAACTAGCATTTCTATTAATTTCGTTTTTAAACCAATCGCGTCACTGGTAGATCATGTGATTTTCGTATCACGTCATCTGCCAGTGACGCGATTGCATTAAAAACGAAACGAATAGAAATGCTAGTTAGCGTAATGCATCTTGGCAGGGCCCTCTGACCAGAAAAATAAAAACAAATCGCCACTGATACTTTTTAAAATCAGTGTTACATGAGTTGCCTTGAGAAATATAGTTCATAATTTTTCTACAACTACCTATTTTAAAAACATTCAACCTTCAATGCAAAGAAATGTCAGTGGTGCTCAAACTCATAGCTTCCAAAGTTTAAAGTTGCAACCACGGAGTTTCCGACAAATTTTTTGCATCAAGCATTTAGAATTTTATCTCAATAAAAAATACTACAAACAGGGAGTTTTTTGTGAGTGGGACTTTGAATCTACCGTCAGGACAATCAAGTTTAATTACGTTTGTTTGATAATGCCATTTTTAGTTTATGAAGATAGGAAAATAAACTATATTAAATTGCCTTGATTATGTACATTCTATTGCACACTTTCGAGGTTAAATAAATCTTCTTATTAGATACCATTTCTCAAGACGATTGATTCAGCTGATTCTGAATATCTAAATTGCACCAACCTTTTCAGTTTGACCTTTTCAGGTTGTCTGCTGTAGTATGAATGAATGAATGAATGAATGATATTTATTTTCCAAAGTAAGTCACAGTATACATTGCATGTTATGTCAAAAGTACAAGAAATTACATTGGAATCGTCAAAAATATACACAAATTTATAATCAAAAATAGAAATAAGAAGTCAGGATAACAATAAAAATACAAAACTAAGGAGTTATCACCATTAAGGATCGTCACTGGTAGATCATGTGATTTTCGTATCACGTCATCTGCCAGTGACGCGATTGCATTAAAAACGAAACGAATAGAAATGCTAGTTAGCGTAATGCATCTTGGCAGGGCCCTCTGACCAGAAAAATAAAAACAAATCGCCACTGATACTTTTTAAAATCAGTGTTACATGAGTTGCCTTGAGAAATATAGTTCATAATTTTTCTACAACTACCTATTTTAAAAACATTCAACCTTCAATGCAAAGAAATGTCAGTGGTGCTCAAACTCATAGCTTCCAAAGTTTAAAGTTGCAACCACGGAGTTTCCGACAAATTTTTTGCATCAAGCATTTAGAATTTTATCTCAATAAATAAATAAAACAACATAGTTAATAATATTATTATTTTAATCTGATTTTATTATAATCTTTGATTACAAACAACTAATAGCTTCTTATGCTTCATTTAAATCAGAAATGTTTAGAATAACTAGAAATTTTACGACACTTTATTGAGACTATTCAATTATATCTTAAACTAAAGTAAAATACCTATAAGGAACATGTTCTTAACACTGTGGTTCATGAATTTCATGATAGTTATTTTTATTGACAGTAAAGGCAGCTACAAAAACCCAATTATGGTTTCTAACTAATATAGGTAACAGTCAAAACAAACTGAAAATTCGAATAGATGCCTAGTTGATTACAAAACGACAAAGAGAATATTAAGTACCTACAACCGTACACCCTACCAGATTTGGACAAAAAATAATTTGAATATGAACAAGAACAAGAACAGAAATTTTATTCCTATTCAAATTTATGTACATAAGAATAATTATGGCACTGACTTTTTTTTTTACTGATTAAATCATGTGACTTTTATTTTAAATTGAGACTAAAAAACTTTTTATGTGACACTCAACTTGTAAGATTTTATTACATAAAATAGGTATAAATTAGACAAGAGACTACTACTAGGTATACTTAAATAATAAGTCATTTTACCTCAGATACCCAGACTACATTTTTATTCGTGGAATAATAGGTATTTAAAATAAAAAAACATGATTTAATTTATTTGATTAAGAATAAGTTATCATCATTAAATTTTCTTACATACCTACTATTATCGACATGATTTTATCCTTACGAATTCTTATTCAAATTCTTCGCGAATATTTTTGAGTGCCCAACATACACTGATACCTACCCATTTAAAAGATAAAAGTCTTTTAAATCTTAGTTGATTGCAAAACGACACAGAGAATAATAGGAACTTACAAGGTAAAAGTCACTTAAAGTTTAGTTGATTGCAAAACGACAAAGATAATATTATGAACTTACAAGGTAAAAGTCACTTAAAGTTTCGTTGATTGCAAAACGACAAAGCGAATATTATGAACTTACAAGGTAAAAGTAACTTAAAGCTTAGTTGATTGCAAAACGACACAGAGAATAATAGGAACTTACAAGGTAAAAGTCACTTAAAGTTTAGTTGATTGCAAAACGACAAAGATAATATTATGAACTTACAAGGTAAAAGTCACTTAAAGCTTAGTTGATTGCAAAACGACAAAGATAATATTAGGAACTTACAAGGTAAAAGTGACTTAAAGCTTAGTTGACTGCAAAACGACAAAGTGAATATTAGGTAAAAACTGAGTCGTTTATGAACACGAGCATTATTATTGTTTTCAGGGTTTGTTCCCGGCTGCCGCTGGGCCCCCTTACGGCCAGCAGCCCGTCCCGGCGCCTTCCGCGCCCGTTCAAGATTCACCTCCCACGCCTTCAGAACAGCCACCAGAGGAGAAGACCCCGACCACTGAAAACCCGCCCCAGACGCCCGAACCTAAACCTGAGGCAGACAGCAGCAAACCTACTCTTGCGCCGCCTCTACCACCAAATACACAATCTCCTATTCCGTTAAATGAATTCGGTCTCCCACCGCACGTATTGCCTCTAGGCCGCATCAATCCGGTTTACAACGGATTCACGCAAGTCGGCCCTTTCACATATACATATCCCAGCTTTAGGTTCTACGATCCTTATGACCCGTTCGGTTTTAACCCATATGCTAATTATCCGTCTCTATACCGGCCATTAACGAACAGTCTGGGGCCCCAGCGACCGGCGGCAGCGCCAGGCGGCGCCACGCGCGCGCCCGCGCCGGCCCCGCCTGCCGGCGCCCCGCCCGCCGAGCCGAGCGACCTGAACCTCCTCAACTACTCCTCCAAAGACCCCGCCATACCCAATGTGCCCCCGCCGCCTCTACCCCTTGGTGGATTAAAAACTGAGTCCGAATAGTAGAGTAATAATAAAATTTAGTTTTTAATAAGTTTGCTCTTGTTACAATTATTTATCTAGTTAATTGGAAACATTTACTATTGTATAACGTCTGCTTAGTTTCATAAAACTGATATCAATGTCACATAAACATCATTACGATGAGCGTACTTTAAACTATGCGAATTACATTACCAAGGCAGACAAGTTCCTTATATTTTTGTAGGTATCATTTAAAGTTTGTACCATGTTAATGTTTGATGACTAGCATACTCATTACTCGTTTATCTATCAAAGATAAAAAAATAATTCCCAAATAATGCGTTCCTTTGCTTCAATGGGCAAATACCACTCGTAGAACGGATACTGAAATACTTCGTTGTAGTAGCTGTAAATAATGTTGCCCAGGCAGATGTTGAACTTGTACGCGTGGAAGCGTACGAGGTCGCCGTACGTGGAGCGCGCGCGTATGTACACGCAGCGCGGCAGGGGCATAAGACCATACTCGGGTTTCATATCATCTCTATCCAACCATCCCTGCGCACACAACACATATATTAAGTAAGGCTGAGGCAATTATGTACAATTCAGTTTTTAATCTGCTTTGCTTGTTATGTTTCACCGCGGACTTAAAGCTTAGGTACTTAGGTACTTAGGTAAGCATTATTAATAAAAACATTACAAAATCAACGTAGGTATGACTTGGCAGTATTGCGTTCGACCTAAGTTAATTAAAAACCTCATGCAGAAAATTAAAAACGAAATACACTGGCGGGAAATAGGTTTTTGTCTATAGTTTTGGACCACAGTTTTGGACTATTCATTAGGTAGTCGTTTTCGTTGCAAAACTTGTGTTGTGGTTTTATGGAATTTAGTGTGAAGGGGAAATAATGTTCACACCTAATACACTAATAGAAAAAAATGCAAAAGAACTTATTAAACAGACATTGCCGGCTAAATCAAAGAAAATTTACTTTAAACGTATGAAAATTTCAAAGTCTGGAGAAGCGGAAAACAAGTCAATACATTCTCATTCATGAAAGTTTTTTTACATTATCACTGTTTTATTTCCTCGTAATCGAAGTGAAAAGCAGAGTGTATAACTCGAGCATAAAACCCATTTTACCCTCGACGTGACTATCCATGGCTATATGCACGTCTCGGGTAAAATGGCTCGTTTTATGCACTGGTTTTACAATCTACTATTAATATGCTCATACTGCGCCGCGACTGTCAGTGTGAATTGAAACAACGTTTTACATAGGTAACTATTGTTTTGAAATTTGGCATCGAGGCAGATCTTCAAACACAAAAGAAAATAAAGGAAAATAATTGAAAACTGCAAATATTCCTACTTCCTACCCTTGCCTTGATCGGAAAAAAGTAAAACTATTATCAAGACATTTTAGATTGATTGCTGTTAGATATAGGTAAACGTCTTATGTTTTGCATCTATGAAAAAAAAAGAATTTAGAAAGAGTGTTGTCTTGTGAAGGAGTGGTGAATTTCATATGTAGATGATATTGTGGTATTTAGAAACGACGAGGCTGAACATGAGACAAAGCTTAAAAAAGTATTTCAGGTCCTCCAGGTTAGTTATAGTTAATTTTACCTTAGAGGTAATTTTTGGCCCGGAATCTAAGCCGTATGCGAGATTCAAGCGCTAGGTTTTACGGCTGCAATCATATCGTTTTAAAGTAGTATACAGTCCGGTAACAAAAACATCGCTGATTCTCCATCACGGTTGAGTTCAGATGAGCAGTCACCCCAGCCTTTTATCGAGGACAATTAACTAAATTTATTTAGTAGTAGATGAATCGCGTCCGAGGCCTATCACTTTAAAGGAATTAAAGCATGCCCGCGAGAATGACCGTGAACTAGGGATAGTTAGGAATGGTATCTTTAACAGCAGCTGGGGCATTAGTTTTCCGAGGGCCGAAGCAGTGCTCAAATTTATTTAAACTTTATTGCACAATACAAAAAGTAAATACAAATGGCGGAGTTAATGCCTAAAGGCATTCTCTACCAGTCAACCACTAGGCCAAACAGAGAATAGTTGAGGTGGGTGCGAGCATTTCAGCATGAGCTTTTAAATTTCACAATCAAATAATACATTATACCTACACATGGGTGAATTTCAACAAGCGTCAAATTATCCTAATTTTGATGGTATTTTTTATTTTCTTAGTAGGGTTTACAATTAAACGTTTAAGTGACGTCATTAGTCATTATAAAAATAGTGTTAAAATGGCCCTTTATTATACCAAGTGTTTTTTAAGATATAACGATTTTACTAATTATGTACCACCAAAATTGTTATTATCCACCAAAATTACTTTTCTTAGCAAAACTCACGATCAATAATAACATATCGGGCTAATTAAAATATAATCGTTAGGGAATCTTCCTTGTTATTTTTGAAAATCCAAAACGTAAGTTTCTAATATAATAAATAATGATTCTTTGTTGTTTAAATAATTTTGGTGGAGACCAGAAATTTTGATAATTTTGGTGTTTCGCAAAAGCCACCAAAATTGTACCACCAAAATTATAAAATTTAACATTTTTTTTATATTAAAAACAAATGTTTTAGTTTAACAAAAACTTAACTCGTTACAGTTAAAAAGACACCATAAACATACTTGGAAAAACTATCACACAACAAAACTTTTTGCGAAATAATGACTTATCTAAGTTATCACGATTAATAAAGTGTATTTCATACCACCAAAATTAGATACTTATGTGCTTAGCGGGAAGACGCAGAAAGATGGTACAAATCTTTCACCGTCTATTGCTGGAGTGAAACTGAACGAACATCTGACGCTATATTTGTTTGTTTAATCACGTTTCGTTCGATCATAAAATCAATTTCAATATTCACCACCAAAATTAACTATTTCGCTTGGACAGTTTTATTTACACTGCTCCCAGTTTCCTTTCACTTGCAAATGCAATAATTGATACATTTTAAAATACCTCAACTAATAAGGAATACAGATAACTAAAATATAAGTCTAGTTGAGGCCTAATAAGTTTGTAACACGACATATCAGTATATGCGGGAAGTACAGGACACGACACCAAAATTGATTTTGGATTGTTTTTTTTTTTTTACGATAAATATAATAAGTTAATAATAATTTTAACTTTGGCTCAATATGGTACTTTGAGTAAGATTATTTATAAAATAAATAGTTTTCCAATACATGTACTTTACACCCCAATTATCACGTCCGCCGCTCAAAAAATGTGGTTGAGATAATTACCCACATATATAAACAATAAAATATATATACCTATATACATGACGAATAAATAAACATAACATAATATACGCATACATACATAAATAGTCGTTCCTCCATGTAAAACATTACGGGTATGCAGAACCTTAATCATGCAGGTGTCAAACATAGAAAAGGTACGTTCTACCCGAATCACCTGACGGCGATCGCGGAGGTACTCGTAAGAAGAAAACCAACTGATCGCTAAGAATGAGATGTTCAAATAGGCAAGTAAAGCGAGGAGAAGGTCATGGTCAACAGCATTGAATGCATTTGAAAAGTCAATCAGGGCATGTACGGTCTAAAGCCCAGACTCCATACCCAGCCACCTTAAGCTATGGCCGGGACGGAAACCTGATTGGAAGGGAGAAAGGAAGTTAATGGAGTAGATTTGAGCAGATAGTTGCTTGCGGACGACAGCTTCAAGGACTTTAGAAATAAATGGAAGAATTGAGTCGGCCGGAAATGTTTTTAAAAAGACTAGGATTTGTTACTTTAGGCAATGTTATAACAAAGGTATTCTGCCATAAGGAAGGGAAGGCCACAATTGTCAAAGAAAAGTTAATGAGATGAGTAATAGCAAGGAGTATTCATTCTAAAATACCGATAATCATAACCCTAGGTACCAATTTCGTCATGTCCAATAGCATTGGATTTAATAGACGAAACGATTTTACTATTTAATCTCATCCGCAGCGGTAAAAGTAAAAGCTAATTGAGAAATATTCGGCAGGGCTGAAATTTAGGAAATTGTTTGTGTTTTTATTGGGGGATCCACTGTAGAAGCATTTGAAAAGTAGGGTATTTATACATACCCATATATTCATATTTGCATAGGATGAAGACAAATTTAAAGAATTTTAAGGCTTAACCACACCAAACTTTTTTTTTTAAATCACGTATTGGCAGGCGATGGAGATAAAATGTTTTCATAAATATACCTATGCTTGGTTGCTCTTACCATCTGGTTACACCTATTTCTCGCAGTCTTAAATAGAGCCCAGTTATCGTCGCATCGGTGACGCTTGTACTTATTAAACGCCCGATCCCGCCTCGCCATAGCGATACGGACCGCGCGAGTTATCCGTATCGTATCATCGTAACAATTAAGTAAATAAGATAACGTGGGGCAAGTGCGTCTATGGGGTAAGTCCATCTAACCCACAATATCTCCTAAAAATTATATTGTTTGTCGCACTTACCCCGTTGACGGTCTTACCCCACCTAACGGGGCAAGTGCGTCTACGGGGCAAGTCCTTCTAACCGACAATATCTCCTTAAAAGTATATCGTTTGCCGCACTTACCCCGTTGACGCCTTAAACCCCACTTGACTAGTAATTACAAAAAAATTATAATGCATTCAGTCTTGTTAATTCTTCTAAATAACAAACTTTGCTGTAAACCCTTAATTTGGCAAGAAGAAAAATTATTGAAACATGTTAGTGTTATTTTTTTTTTGGGTGTTTATGTAATTAATTATATTTACCAGAAAAATCATTAAAACATCTCTCGTTGTTAGTTTTTCAGAAAACGTATATACCTACTGGACATTGCCAGATTTGCGGAGAATAGAAAAAGACAAAAATATGAAAAATATGTTTTCTGAATTATAAATCTGTTTTAGTCCAAATATTAGACAATAAACTAATTTTAACAAGTAAAACGTTACTAAAAAATCGTTTACAAGTTATAATTTATCTAAAAAATGAAACATGATAGAATTTTATACTAGTGTTTGCTGGTTACTTTGTCCGCATTGAACTCGTTTATCGAGTTTTTCTGAAGAAATATTAAATTTCCAGGATGGAAAATCATATTACGTCCATCCCCGGGACTCAAGTTATCTTCATTTCAAATTTCATCTATTTCGATTTGGCAGCCGTGAAGAAGAAACAAATAATCAAAAACCTTTGCTGATGACAACATTCCTTTCCCGGCGTCGGCTACAGAACTTGGGAACAGCTAAGCACAGTAAGCCTTGAGTTTGGACTACAAATAAACCTGTCAAAGAATAACTTCAATCCTCTGTTTGATGCAGGTGTAATTTAAAACTATTCAATGCAAAACGATACGGTCCCAGAAAGATTGGAATGAGAACCTAGAAATATTTTATAAACTGCTAATATATATTTTTTTAATGGCAAGCAGAAGGCACGCGAGCACTCAGGCCACCTGATGGTGAGTAGGATCTGAGATCCGAAGACTACAATCTTAAAACTGCAATCCTAAGACTTCAAATGCGTTGCCAACCTTGAGGACTAATATGGAATGCCTCTATGCTAGTAATTTTACCGGTTGTCTTATCCCCACACCGGAACACAGCAATGCGAACACTACTGCTTGGCTGTGGGTTAATGGATAAGATGGTGGTAGCGATCCGGACGGACCCTGCATAAGGTCCTACCACCACTAAAGTAAATTAATCAAGCAATGCCTCTCGGGTGTCAAAATGGTTATTTCCTTGTTAAAACCCCGATTTTTCTGTCTTCAGGAATACTAATTATGGTCAAGGTGCTACAAAACCTTACTGAAGTTAAAAAAAATATGAATTGATTCCACAACTCAATGCACCATCAGAAGCTCTAGTTCAGATGAACGAGAAATAGTACAGCGTTCCTCAGGAACTCTGTCCCTCTTATCGCCATTTATTTATATGTATTTATTAGTAGCCTCTTCTGTTCCACTGCTGGGTAAAGAGTTTCCCCTTTTCTTCCCACGCTGCACCTCACAAAACGGTGACTGATCCATAATGTTGTCATATAGAAAAAACATACTTTTTTTTTTACCAAGGGTAAGCGAGAAGCGTCTTTCCTCATTTACATTTTGAGTTTAATTGATGAAAAAGTACCGTTCGAACCGGCATTATATTTTTTTTTACTTACAAATATTGATATACGATTCCCCTGCATTACCTTAAATTCGTCTAATTATTTTAGTTTTTCGTGTAGATTTTTGTTTTTCGCACGTCCAATGTACTGGACAACGTCAAATTAAGGGTTAAAGCCGATGTTAAAAATGCATTCATTGAAAACTAAATACACACAAAGGACAATGACAGATCTTGGCTTAAATCGCTTGCTTATTGCCTAACGCACTCGCAGTCGCAATCGTTTCTATATTGACAGTCCGAAGGCGAGTCTCCATACAAAATGAAAACCATTGGTCCACTTTGAAGTCGATTGCGATTGCGAGTGCTTTAAGTAATAGGCCAGCTGGGGGGCTATTGTCTAACGCACTCGCAATCGCAATCGTTTTCATATTGAAAGTCGGAGGCGTCTGCATACAAAATGAAAACAATTGTTCTACTTTGAAGCCGATTGCGATTGCGAGTGCGTTAGGCAATAGCGACGCTATTTTGTATGAGATTTAAATTCTGTATTTTCTTACTTGCGCATTTAGGAAATCTATACGAAAAATAGAGCCATCTATTAAGATACTTCGTAAATAAGACATCTTGCGAGTAACGATTATTTCTAAATATTTTTTTAGACAAGTTTTTTAGAAAAACTAATACCACAGCATTGTTTTAAATATTTTCTGTATCAAATAAACCCAGTTCTGTAATTATCTGTCACATTTTTTTCTTAGGCCAATGCTTCTATGGAGACCTAGCATTGTCCTTTACTGGATTATATCTAATACCTTTAAACGAGCAATTCTTGTATATGTACATATAATCTGAATCTCGGAAACAGCTCCAACGATTTCGATGAAATTTGAATAAAGGGGTTTACGGGGGCGAAAAATCGATCTGACAAGTTGTCATCTTCGGGAAAATTCGTTTTCTACGCGAGCGACGCTCGGTCTGCAAGGTACTTAGCTATTAATCTTCATGCAAACAAAATGATGACATTAAAGGTAATACTTACCGTTACAATCAACTTTCCCTTTAAATCTTCGTAGGTTTTGATATCATGGAAATATGGGTTTTTACCCAGTGTTCCACACCTTCCGAAAAAATATTCACTGTGAACATCATCTGTAAGAGACAAAATGCATGAAACGAATGAATGAGCAAAAAAGTTTGAAACTCGTATTAGATACTGACCTGGTAAGCTGTCGTCCACATTAGTAAACACTAAATTCTGCAAAGCTGTATGAACGATAAATCCTTGCACATGGTGAGCTAGAGTAAAAAAAAAAAAGATAAAAAACCAAGAAATCGTTCCTTATAGTAACGATTGTTCATACACAAGTTTGAAAAATAAACGACTTAATTGTCTCTAGGTAGGCATAGAGGTGAAATACTTAAGTAAATAACCTCTTGCATGTAGTTGTAAGCCATCTGTATAGATAGACCGATCGACATTCTATAGGTACTTATTTGAATTTTCCATCTACATGCAAAGGGTCATTTACTTAAGTTTTTCTCCTCGATACGGAGTCGTAACCCGACTGACGCCTATTATAAATTAATAGCCATAGACAAATAAACAACCAAGATCTCCCTATAAGATTTGGATTAGTTTTAAAATTAATGCTTGATTGCGTTGTTAGTAGGTTTAAATGAAATAACACATAGTTGAAATCGACGAAATTTCGAGTTTTAGGTACCGTTCCGACCTTCCGACTCGTCGAGATTATTATTTTTAGGCACTAGGTAAATGCAAAATTACCATTATCAAATGTAAATAAGACAAATTCACATTCGGTTAACATTAATTTCACTCATTGATTGAATTTTGTTGAAATCATATCTCGTTTTAGTAAAATGAAAGACCACGCACTTATATTTTATACCTACCGATATATGGCTCACATTTCAAAATTTACTATTTAAAAAAAACCAGGCAGCAGCACGCCTGACCATGCCCAGAGTAGGGTTTTAAAAAAAAACAAAAATATGCAACTGTAAAAGAGCGTATCTTGATGGCACTTACGTCCTTTTGTTGAGAAGAGCAGTTTTTCGGCAATAACTCAAAAACGGTATATCCGATCATATTGAAAATAATTTTCGTTGAAAGTATTTATTAAGCGTTACCTTTGTGATTGATTTTTTTAATATTTTTTGGACATACGGTGTGAAAGATAAAGAGGGGACACAATTTATCCAACTTTCGGAGCGATTATTTCCGAAAATATTCACCTAATAAAAAAAAATTGCTTAGGAACCTTAAAGTTTTTTAAAAGAACTGTCGAAATATGTACCACACGATGATTTATGTTGGAAATTGTTTTTTTCATCTTCTGTTAATAAAGTCTCTCTCAAAACCAAATCTTCTCTCTAGTTATCTCAAGTAGGGTACGGGCATCAAAATAACGATTAAGCGACTACACCAACTAGACAAAACAGAAAAATTATTGTTTGTGAAATTAACAAATTTTACCCTATTTTTTTTATAATGGTTTAGTCGTTATATGGTCTAGATTGAAGATGACTATTGATGCATTCTCAATTAGGCAGCCTTATGCGTTCGATTGTTCGACAGAAGCCCTTCTGCCTAATTGAGAAGTCCCTCAGTCTTACTACCTAGTTGTTTCTAGAAAATAAAAAAAATACAAAATGTTAACAAGTCATAAGAATCGATCATACATTTCAACTTGTCTATCAACCTCACTTCTAACTTGGCTCATAGCAATTTAATTGAGGTAGTTGAAAGGGGTTTGGGTAAAAGTGTTGTCATTTGTAAAATAAATACATTTTCAAGGTGAGCGGCCATTCGTAAAACAGGTAAATTATGATAGAATTATTAAAAATAAACATATTTTGTTATGTAATGTAACATTCTTAAATGCATCGGAGCCGAGATATTTAAATATTCATACTTGGGCGTACTTTTGTACTAAAAACTGAATACTTAAATCTTTAAAATCTCCGCTGCGATATAATTTAACGTCATAAATTATACGTATCTATGTGTATTTAGAGGTCTTCTAAATAACTATGTAAAAATCATCTATGGCCGCTGAAAAAAAAAGACAATATTCTTCAAACAAATTTACCTTTGCCCTTTGGAATACAAAAAACTATCGATGGGAGCTATGTTATAAAGTTTTGAATTCTGAACTATTCAATAGATGTCAATAGGTGCATCACAATTGAGCTTGCGTAGTAGACACTTGTTCTAATGTATGACATTAGCAATTTACGTTATTTATTTATCTATGACATAACGCTACCATAGCCTGGTACTGATGACACTCTTGACTAATCATATGAAACCCCATTTACTAAAATCAGTCTCAATACGGGGGGTGGCTGAAAAGTTATCTACCTGACTATGAAAGAAAAGACCTAGATGGCTAGTTTTTTTTTATTTTTCTATGTAATCCCCTTCTACCGAAATGAACTTGTTACATTTGTCAAATAATGACATTAACCCGTAAGAAAAATATCTTTTGGTTTCTCGTCAAAATAGTTGTTCACCGCGGCTATCATCTCATCAACGGTAGAAAATCTATACCCCCTGAGATCTTTCTTCAGAAGGCTGAATATGAATTAGTCGCAGGGGGCTTAATCTGGGCTGTAAGGGAGATGTCGATGACATCGAAGCCATTTCTGGTCATTGCTAGCCGTGTTGTGCGAGCCGTATGCACAGGTGCATTGTCGTGCAAAATCAAAATTCCGTTGCTGGGTTTGCCTCTCCGTTTTTCTTTTATAGCGTGCTTCAGCTGGCAAAGTAAATTTGCGTAATAATTGGCATTCATTGTCGTTTTTTTTGGCAAATCGCTACGAGTTTGCTAGCCGAAGGACGAACCTTGAACTTCCAAGGAAGCTTTTCGTCTTTGAATTTCCATTGTAGGGACTCCTGTTTACTTTCTGGGTCCCAATGTCTAATCCAGTCTCATCACACGTTACAATCGTGTAAATAATTCTTTCTCTTTTCCGCGACTCATGTCTATAAACTCCTGAAAACATCTGACACGTCTGTCTTTGTCTAAAGGAATCAGCATTTTGGGGACCCAGCGTGCACTAACCCCAGACATATTTAAATGACCATGAATTATTTAATTTAGCCATTCCTTACTTATGCCCACATCTCTAGCTATCTCCCACTGTTTTACTCGTCAGTCTTTTAAAATATACATACGCTGTTTGATCTGTGATGGCGAACTACCTTTCTTAGAAGAAATGTTATGACTGCATTCTGCTCAATTTTAATCAAATTAGTTTAAGTGCAAAAAACAAATGAAAAGCAACGAACAAATGAGCGTTCATATTTTGAAAAAAGAACAGTCAATAAAGATGAATTCAAAGTGGCCAGTTTTTTTTTTAACTATTCATAGGTTGGGTAGATTACTTTTCAGCCACCCCTCGTAGTTCAGGAGCTAGAAGACTCTCTCGAATGGAATATTCGATTTTCGATTCAAATCAATCTCATAGTGCCATTGCTATAACACTATAACAAATAAATGAATAAACATCAGGGGACATAGACCCAAACTAAGCTCTAGGCTTGTACAGTCAACAGCATAAATAAGTGATCATTTATGTACCTTGTCACTTTAACGTCGTGTTTGAAATGTCATACAAAATTGTGAAACCATTGAAAGCGAGAAGGTACATAAATGATCACTTATTTATGCTGTTGACTGTACTATGTGTGGCAACGATATAAATAGTTATATACCTAGATAAATATATCCTTAACACATTGATGACTCAGGAACAAATATTCGCGCTCATCACAAAAATATCTGCCCTTACCGGGGGATGCCAATCTACTGACCTAAAATTGTATGTGCTAAAATTTTTCTCCAAACAAATGTTATAAGTACCTACTAAAAAAAAATCGACCAAACAATATTATGCAAAACAATTTCGATCAAACAATTTTCGACATTTACATCATTAGACGAAACGTTGGTATGCAAAAAAAAAAGCGGCGAAACGAAAATAGGCCAAACAATTTTAGACCAACCGATATAGACCCCTTACCGGGATTTGAACCCAGGAGGACCGCTAGCTTCGTAGGCAGGGTCACGTGTAGTAGTAGTAGTGACTCACAACCAACTAAGCCAACGCTTCGTCAAAATGTTTTTCAGATATGCGGGAAGTCAGTGAGGTTAGCATAAAAACGTATGAGAGCGAGTGAGCAAGAAGTACGAACCCGACAAATAAAAATAACTAGACAAAAGTACATTATCGCAGAGACCGGTAAAAAGGCGGTTGCTGGAAAAGGCCGAGATGCAGTCAAGACCACGCTATACATAAATAAATCAATATCAAGAGACAATCTCACACAAATTTACCTAGTCCCAAACTAAGCTCTAGGCTTATACTATGGGTACTAGACAACGATATAAATACTTATACAGAGAAATAAATACTTAAATACATAGAAAACATCCAAGACTCAGAAACAAATACTCGTGCTCATCACACAAATATCTGCTCTTACCGGGATTTGAACCTAGGACCACTAGCTTCATAGGCAGGGTCACTACCAACTAGGCCAGCGAGTCGATATACGAGTTCAGCCACCATCCTTCCCGGTTGAGGCTCGTATAGTGTTTTTTCCAACAATGCGAGAAAATATAACGCAATTGTTAATAATATTAAACACAGTCCCAAAATTGCCTAAAAAAATTTTTGTTAAGATTTTGTTGTTTGGAAATAGTGTACCCTTATATTTCCCCTTACCGGGAATTGAACTGGACACCGCTAGCTTAGTAGGTGCCTTCACTACCAGATAGGCTAACCACGTCAAATCTGGGGTCCTAGTGAACAAGGGTGTAAGTCTCCTGAAGATCAAGTGAAAAAGGTTCTAAGTCTAGTATACTCCGTTCATGAATATACCGTTTTGTAGAACAAGTTAAGTCGACTTATACCCTTTTTCAATAGGTCCCCAGAAATATAGTTGTTTATTTTTGTAATATGTCTTGATATAAAGTGTTACATACCAGCAATACCAAATAAGTAGACGTACAAGATACTCTGCATCATTTCTTCCTTGCTAGACTAGCACTTCGTCGCAAAACAAGACAAAGACAAAGAGCGTTCGATCTTTAGTCGAAGATTTAAACGAACTCTATTTATAAACATTCCTCTCAGTATTGTTTAACAACCTTGCTCAAACAACAATAGTAGAATTCCTTTTACTAGTGTACCTAAACACCTTCCCGACTTCAAAATGCGAGTCGGATTCGAGCACCAAGGGTTCCGCACCTAGGTACGTCTTATTTGTATGAAATGTTAAAATCATAATAAGCAAGGCTAAGCATAAACATGCAATGGCTTAGGTATATTTATACTAATGGATTGTCGAGGTAAGGGTAGTTCAGTATCCTTACCGTGAGTTACAATTACCGTACACGAGTGAGTCGAGTGCTCTGTCCCTCGCAGTATTCTTATAGAGTGCGAGGGACTGAGCATCCGACTCGCTAGCGAGTACGGTAATTTTAACTCACGTTTAGGGTTCAGGGTCTGGTACACGATCAACTTTTCACGGCAATGTATGGCCGGCAACAATTGCTGTCTTACTCTTACTTCGTTTTTGAGCAAGACGCGCATATTTGCCGGCCACACATGAAGTGTAAATTTTGCTCGTTCTAAACGGCCTCTATAGGTAAAAAACGTAAAGCTCCTCTTGCATGTAGTAGTAACACATCTGTATAGACCGTTCGACATTCTATATTTGAAATTTGACGTATATTCCATATAAGTTTTTTACACAACTACATGCAAGTGGAGCTTTACTTAAGTTTTTTACCTATAGCGATGTCAAGTACTCCCAGCTTCTTAATAGTAACTGTAATTTCACAATCGTAACTGATAATATATTTTTGTCTCGTATTTTATAACACAACGAAGATTACCGATCCGATACTAACTATTTTTATTAAATTTTATAAAACTATTGACTTTGTTAAAAGCTAGATAAACAAATCCCAGTAAATGATAGGGAAACATTTGTTCGATCTGTACACGATACAAGCACTTTAGGGCATAATATTAATTAATATGACTACTGATAACGTTCTTATCTTTTACTCTCAAGCGTTATACAGTTTCAGTTATCTACAGGGGGTTTAAGTTTTATAATCAGAAAAATAACATATTTTTTTTAATGTACCGAACCTATATTTATATCGATCCTGTCGGTCTGCTGCCATTGCCTCCCACTGTGACGGGTCTATGTCACACTCACACCGCTTCATGTCAATTAAGCAGATCTTTGCAGCGCAGGAATTGGCCGCCTCGTTTCCGCTTGCCATCCTGCAGTTCTAAGTAAAAGATGCGCCTCGCCACTCTGTCATCTGACATGCGGGAGACATGGTCCCCCACCGCAGGTGTCGACGCATTAAATAAGCCTCTATTCCACCGACATAAGCTCTTCGTAGGACTTCCGTGTTACGAACACGGTCAGACCAACGAATGTTCATAATATCACGTAGACATTTTAGGTGAAATCTATGTACCTAATGTTCGAATATACTTGCGGTAGAGGCGCCATGTTTCGGAAGCATACAAGATATTTGACAGAACTATCGCCATGTATACAGCTATTTTCGTAGAGAGCATTATGTCGTGTGAGCGAAACATCTTGGAACGAAGTTTGCAGAAGGCTGCGGCAGCGGCTCCAATTCTGCCGTTCACTTCGTTATCAAGAAGCCACCGCGGTTGTATGGTGCTACCCAGATATTTGAACTTGTCTACCTGCTTAAGGTTATGGTAATTGTGATAGATTAGGAACTTCACCAACTGCTGTGATTCAGCCAGATATGGCTTTTGATACTTCTAAGGAGTCCCCTAGACAAATTATAAGTAGGTATAAAACTATTGTTTATTCCGACCAGCTTGGATCTGGACTAGGTTCATTGTTAAATAACAAATTAAAACAAAATGTTACTAATTACTGTTACCATAATGCAACTCTTATGCAATTAAGTGATTTACTTTTAAAAGGAAGTTTTGACAGGACCACCACTTTAGTAATTTTGGTAGGAAATAGTCTTAGTGTGGACAAGTCTGGCGTAGATAAATTAATATCAACACTAAATACTATTGAAGGTAGGGGCATAGGTAAAATTATACTATGTGCGCTACCATACTCACAAAGCATGCCATTTAGTCATAATAATAGAATAGCACACTTTAATTCTTTAATATATAATGCTATAAGCTGTAATAATAAATATCATTTCTTTGATTTAAACAAATTTATAAAGCGACTTGATCTAACATCAGGAAAAATTCATTTGCCCAGGAAATATATTTTGACCTTGGTTGACCTATTAGCTTTTAATATAGAACCAAATACATACAGTAGTACCCAGCCCCAACAAGCCATTATTGGCAATAATGCCTTGCCTCATGATTTAAACTAAATTATAGGACAGCGGAAACACCCTTGAATATAAATTTAATTCACCAAAATATTCAAGGTTTTTCCAGCAAAGAACTAGAAATAGGGTTGTTCTTAGATAATGAAAATGTACAAATTATGTGCATTACTGAACATTGGCTTAGACAAGAGCAATTAATTTTTGATTTTTTAAATTTTAAATTAGTTAGTTATTTTGCCAGAAAAAGTGCCATTCATGGTGGCTCTTTTATAATTGTAAAAAGTACTCTTAAATCCAAAGAAAGAAAGGATATTGTAAAGCTATCGATAGAAAGGATTGTAGAAATTTCTTGCGCAGAACTAGAAAGTTATATAATAATATGTGTTTACAGACCACCGTTGGCTGACTTTTGCACATTTGAATCTACTATGGAACATGTGTTAAAATTAGCATGTAATACCCAGAAGCATGTTATAGTTTGTGGAGATTTTAATATTAACTTACTCGAAACTTCAAATAATACCACTAGGTTACTTAGTTTATTTAAATCTTTTAATTTAGGTAATCTGTTCTTAGAACCCACACGGATAGGTGTTAGTAGTGCAACCTGCTTAGATAATATTTTTTGTAGTTGCGAATGTTTGGATAAAGAAATATTTAATTGTTTTAATTCTGACCATAGTGGTCAGAAGGCATCTTTCATCTATGATTTTTATCAAAAACCTGATACAATAACATACCGACCTATAACTAGTAATCGTTTGGAATTATTCAAAAATAAAGTTCAGAGTAATCTTACAGTGTTACCGTTTTTACAGAATGAGTGTAATAGTATTTATAAAGACTTCTTCGGCGTAATTCTACATCAATTTAACAACAATTTTAAAATGAAAACTATTTCTAGGTCGAAAACAAAATTTAGTGAATGGGCTACTACAGGCATTCATAAAAGTAGAAATAGGCTTTATGACCTATATAGAGAGAGGGAGGAAAATAAGAATGCTGACTTTCTAAATTATGTTAGGAATTATTCAAGGACCTTTAAACAAGTTTGTTTAACTGCCAAGGCAAATTTTCTTAGTCTCAAACTTAAATCATCTGACAACAAGGTAAAAACTGTATGGAATATTATAAATAGAGAAACGGGAAAATCAAAAACTCGTGATAATCAAGTCACTCTGAACACAGGTGACCAACAAATCACGTCAAATAAAGACGTTGCCTTAGCATTCGAAGATTATTTTTCTAACATAGCCATTAATACTACGAAATGTCTTAAATCATCCGCGGTTGAAGCTCAATCATTACTTAGCACTAATGTCAGTAAATGTAATATAAACTTTGATTTCAGCCCTGTAAATTCAGATTCAATAGTCAAGATATTTAAATCACTTAGTTTAAAAAAGACTGAAGATTTGTGGGGCACATCAGTTAAGGTACTCTTTCATATCATAGATGTAATTGCACCCCATCTAGCATTAATCTACAATAATTGCATATCAGAGGGGGTCTTTCCAGATCTCATGAAATATAGTAAAGTAATACCTCTTTTTAAATCGGGCGAGATGAGTGATATAACGAACTTCCGTCCCATTTCCATACTACCAGTTTTAAGTAAAGTCTTTGAGAAAGTAATGCTAAAGGATATGTTAGGTCACTTTAACAGAAATAAACTACTTAACAATAACCAGTTTGGCTTTACCAGAGGTCGATCAACAATTGATGCGGCATCTGTACTCATTAAACATATATATAACAGTTGGGAGAAATCTTGCGATGCAGTAGGAATATTTTGTGATCTTTCTAAAGCTTTTGATTGCGTGGATCATACGACCCTTATTTTAAAATTAGAACATTATGGATTGTCCAACAAAGCTTTAAGCCTTATGTCTTCTTATCTAAGTGATAGAACTCAAACAGTTGTTGTAAACAAAACGCAATCTGTTGGAGCTACATTGAAAATAGGTGTGCCTCAAGGCTCTATTTTAGGTCCTTTTTTATTTTTGGTTTACATAAATGACTTGCCACCAACAGTAGATAAACTTTGTGATATTGTACTTTTTGCTGATGATACTTCACTAATTTTCAAGGTAGATAGAAAATCCGTAGACTACAGTAGGATTAACACCACACTAGTTAAAGTACTTAATTGGTTTACTAGCAACAATTTGCTACTAAATGCTAAGAAAACGAAATGTGTTAGGTTCGCTTTGCCTAATGTTAAACCGGTACATTCTAGTATTTTTCTAAATGACGAGTGTTTGCAAATGGTAGATAAGGCAATTTTCTTAGGCATAACATTAGATAAATATTTGCAATGGAGTCCCCATATAGCTGTACTGGCAGGTAAACTAAGTTCGGCAGCTTACGCCGTTAGGAAAATTAGACAACTGACCAATGTTGAGACAGCTCGCTTAGTCTATTATAGTTATTTCCATAGTGTCATGTCGTACGGTATTCTGGTTTGGGGTAAGGCAGCTGACATACAAACTATATTTGTGTTACAAAAAAGGGCCATTCGTTCTATTTACAACTTAAACTCCCGTGACTCTTTAAGAGAACTTTTTAAAGAAATTAATATCTTGACTGTAGCGTCTCAATTTATTTATGAGAATATTATTTACGTTATTAGAAATTTAGATTCTTTCACCAAAAATTCTGATATACATAATTTAAATACCAGAAATAAAAATAAAATCGCTATCCGAAAATTCCGCGTCCGTAAAGTATATAAATCATTTGTTGGTCAATGCATTCATTTCTATAATAAATTACCTGACGAAGTTTTAAAGTTACCCTTTCCAGCACTTAAAAGTTACTTGAAAAGGTCGTCAATGTCTAAAGCGTATTATAGGATCGAGGACTATCTAACAGACAAAAATGCATGGCCTAAATCCGAAACTTAGTCAATAATAATTTATTCAAATGCAAAATCTTTATCTTGTCTAGGGGACACCGTTGATGTAGGAAAACATATCGAAACTTTTATGTGGTCGTCTCGCACCATCTTATATACACATAAGTATGTGTTTTTTTTTTTCTCTATCTCTCCCGTAAGATTCTTAATTGGCATGTTTTCCTGCTGAACTACGCATGTTATTTAATACTATATTTAATTTAATATTTATAGCTTTATATAATGCTAGACTAAGTAGTACCATTGTAATAAGAAATATGTTTAAAAAATGACTGACTGCTGAGTTTCTTGCGGCGTTTCTTCTCGGCAGTGGTCTTCTCTTGGGAAGCGCTGGTAGATTCTTGACGTGTAAAAGTGCCCGTGCGGCCTACTTACTGAATAAATTTCTTTTATCTTTTTTATCTTTTAAGCGAGTTATCACCGAGTTTGATTTCGACTGGGGCCCCATTCAGTGAGTCAAGAGCCAATAAGTACTTCGGTCTTTTTCATACTGATCTTAAGGCCAAATTTGCGACACGACTCATCGAGATTCGTCATAAGCCTTTGTAGACCCTCTAAGGACCTAACCTAATGTATCGAGAAATCGTAAAGTTTGCCACTTTTAACTCTGATTCGATGCTGTTAAGGTTTTAAAGTGACGAGCCATTTCATTCCGCGACTTACTAATATTGAGAAGCCGATCCATTTTCACCGACTTCAAAAACGGAGGTTCTTAATTCATCAGTAACTCGAGCCTAAGCATTTCGAATTCGATCATACGTCAACTTTTCATTCAAGTAATTTTCCAATTTGAATATTTAATTCAATCATTGTAACATATTTTTTAAATCTAATTGCAGAGATCAATTCGAGAAACCAAGTTCTCAAATAGTTTTCAGATTTATACATTGTTGAAAACAGGCGTATCCCATTTAATAAAAATAGAAACACATTGAGGCCAATTCGGGTCGCTGTTCCTTAATTTTATATATCTGTGAACCTGAGCCCTCTGTGCGAGGAAATAAAACCCCAGAAGCATAGTATATTATTTATTATTCTAATATATCACTGTAATCATTCTGTATCGTGTACAATAAAGTGTTTTGTATTGTACTTTGTTTTAGTCATGCGCAAAGTTTAAATGTTTCTCAGCCTGTATTTATCATTTTGTTATGTGCTCAGCTACCGATAAAGTAAAAAAGTTTGCGCTATATTCTATTTATTCATACAGCCAGTGGAGTGCGAACATGTTTTTTCTACATTTTTTTGTTCACATATTTGCTGTTTTGTTTCCTTCCAGCTATCAGGTTAGTATATATAAACATTCACTGGGTAAGAAAAATAATTTTATTCACGTCTCGTCAGAGAGCTGTAGCACCGTATTATTTAAAAACATATTTTAACACGAGAGCTGCAAATGTACAGAATTGAACAATAATGAGTAGGTACATAAGCAATATGTTAGTTATCAGTTTATCTTGATCCTCGCCACAAAAAGATGTTACATTGGAAAATTATAACGGTGTTCTTCATTTTTGCAGGATTGTGCAGAAGAAGTTTTCGAAAAGGGAATTAGCGTCACGTGGCCTCTGAGTTCCTCTACTAAAAACATTACATCAAATCCACTTTGTTATAGATATGAACAGCTTGTTACAAGAAATTGCAATGGCACTGATTGGGATCCAACTCTAGATAAATTAGAACCGTGTCTACAAATAACAACTTGTTTTGATCCATCAAAATGCCCTCCAAAACAACGTTCCTTCTCAAATGAGAGTGACTACTGTTACCATATTAACTCCCCTTCTGCGTGGAACTATCCATGCTATAAAAGTGGAAGTGCATCCGCTATAACGGATTTAAATGAAAACGGAATTGTGTCCTTACTGGCCACTCTTAATGCAACTAAAACCAAGTACTTTTGGTTGCCTGCTCAAAGGACTAAGCTCTTCAATCCCGTCGTGTGGTACATACCTGGTCCGAATTGGGGAAGACCTGTTGAAACTAGAAATGAGAGTGCTTTAAGGATGCGCACGGTATTATCCAAGAATTGTTTGCTTCTAGACGTTGAGCAAAACGCCATTACAACAGAATCGTGTACTAATATATATCCGAGTTTATGTGTTAACATTGATGATTCACGTTATCCTGCCAGCTGCCCTGATGGCTACCATGGTTTTAGATTTATGCCCGAAGGTGGCACCTGCTATGGAATCGAAAAATCTGAGAGTCATTTAGGCTCAACGTACGATGAATTTGTGCAAAGTAAATGCCTTAACCCGATGGGTGGTGATGAATTCATGCGATTCATTTTCTCAAGAGTATCGGAATTAGATAATGTAAAGCATGGCATGTGGTGTTGGTTTCAAATTGTGCCGACTATAGATGGAAAGAATATTTATTTAGACGATGGTCGCAATGACAGTGATCTTGTAACATCAGAAGTTACAGTAAAATCATTTCAAGGCGTAATTAATGGCAGTGGTACGTTAAGTTTAAAACCAAAATCTTCTTTGTTACCTTGTATGGCTTGTGAGGTGAAAATGATCTTTAAACAAACAGAATTCCTATTTGAATATGACAATGTTGAAAATAAAATGTATCTCACCATTTATTACCCCTCAGGTTTATGGAAATATGATGGTAATGATAAAGGTGTTCAATGTTTTACCAATGCAAAGGGTTTTACTAATGTCGTGGATGTTAATGACGTACCTTTTCTTGAAGTGAAAATAGGAAAACAAATTATAGCCAACACGTATTCCAAGGACCCAGATAAAGTGGTTTACGAAATTGATCCTGTGACTTATACAGCCGCTCAATATTGGTGCGAAGGACATACAAAATATTTTTCCGTACTATCAACGAACAAGTTAACTGTTAGTCCAAATTGCAATGAAGAACATGTGTTTGCCATTGTTACTGGTAAAAAGAACTTTGCAGGTGACGAAGATGAACTCAATATGACTAATGTTACTTCAAAGGCCACTGAAATATTCGGTGCCAACAAAGTCTTATTAATGGACATTTTGGAAATTATTACAGATTGTATGTTAATATTATTGCACTTACACGTCAGTATTAAAAATAGTTTCGCAGATAAAGCAAAGAATGTTGAAGAAACTTTCCTGAATTTAAAAGACATAGCTGAAACGGATCTACCGAAGTACAACTATACGTTTGTAAACATCTCTAGTTCAATTTATTGTCTACCCGAAGTCAGTAACGATGCGTTCCTGTTAAATTGGGAAATGACACCTATAGGCCATATTGCCACTCCTCGGCAGTTTTGTTTACAGGAAAACGGTTTGCCAGTCAAAAGACATTGCTACGGGTCTTACTTACTTGGCGGCTTTTGGGGTGATATAGAGGGGACTTGTAATAATAATTTTATACCATCATCGCAAACCAAATTTTTATATGATTTTGTTAAAGGGAATATTCCTGATAATGATAGTACGCGATTTCTAACCGATGGACTTGGATTTGTACTCGATAGTGTAGAAGCAATAATTCCAGCAGATATATATTATTTGTCAATGTCATTACAACACGTGCTTTATCGAGCGGAAAACAATCAGTCTGTTGATATGGGAGATATCGACAACATGGCTTGGGTTATGGATAGAGTAACTTCATTAGATCAAAGTAATTTACGATTATCCCAGACAATGAATTCGACGAATGTAATTTTAGACTCAGTAAATGACATAATTGAATATTTAACAGAAGAAAAAACATTAGATCAAACATTGAAACATTGTTTTTACCTATTGGCAGTCAAACCGCAGTTTCTTGTGCAAATATCCTATCCTGAATATAATAATATTACAGGCTTAGCCATAATACGTAAGGAAGGGGCAAATAAATTTACTAATATGGACATAAAACCTCTATTTAAGAACACAACTTTGACAGACGTGATGACCATACAAAATTTGGAAGTTGCGGCATGGCTGCCAGGTCAAATTCTAGACTCTATCCGAAAAACTAGCGATATGGCGAATTCCACGAGAAACCAAGAATTACACATCGTTATAAGTGTATTTCACAATGATGCAGTTTTTCAAGAACTAGATTCTAAGCCGCAAAGCGTAAACAGTCGTGTGATAGGTCTTTCTATACCTGGATATTCATCAAATTTAAAATACGCCGTTCCACTTGTTTTTAAGGACTTCGAGATTAACAATACAAACAAATTTTGTGGTTATTGGAATTTCCTAACTGAAAACACTCGGGACGTCCCCGGCTCGTGGGCTAAAAAAGGATGTTTTTTGATAGAATCTCAAAATGGTATTACAGTTTGTGAATGTTATCATTTAACACATTTCGGTCAGCTGCTCAATACAGATGGGAATTCGGGAAATAACAATCAAGACACAGAAAAACATCACAAAAGGGCTTTGAATATTATAACGTTAGTGGGAAGTTTTCTGTCATTAGTGGGTATAATAGGAATATGGATTACGGCGTCCGTGTTTTCATCTTGGAGGAATAAAGCGGGCACAAAGGTTCTACTACATTTGGCTACATCAATTGCATTACCGCTGATATTCATAGTTGTGTTCAATGTGAATAATAAAATATTCATTGAGTATGAAGGTGTTTATAGTGTTGCTGAGCATATGTCAGTTACTTGCATAATTCTAGGAGTGCTGTTGCATTACTCCATTTTAGCAAGTTTCATGTGGATGCTTATTACAGCATTATTGCAATTTGTTAGATACGTGCGAGTTTTAGGAGCGTGCCGACCATCACGATTTATGATTAAGTGTACAGTGGTGGGCTGGGGCTTACCTTTAATACCAGTTGCTGTCATTTTAATACTAGATAAAGATAATTACATTCCAAAACCATCTAGTACTGACTTTGGTAGAGGTCTCATCTGTTATCCAAAGGGTTTATTTCTATTATTGAGCGTCATTTTACCAATTTGTTTAATTTTGACGGTGAATATCATACTTTTTCTAATTGTGTTGTATTCAATATACCGAGGGCCGGACGGAAAAATGAGATCTACCGATATTGACCTTATAGGTGCGCAATTCAGGCTTTCAATCTTTTTATTTTTTTTACTTGGGTTGTCATGGATATTCGGAATCCTTTCCTTTACAAACAATTTGCTGTGGTCTTATTTATTCTGCTTAACGTCTACTATACAAGGTTTTGTACTGTTTGTTTATTTTGTACTTTGCGACCCCAGCACAAGGAGTTTATGGATTTCATTGATGACACCAAACTTTCGTGACGCTACAAAAAGAGAAAGTGTAACGAGTATTAGCAGTGGGTAGTAAACATAGAAATAGCCGTAAGTCGTAGGTAGTAAACTTGTTACCAGTCACTATACGGTATCCAGGCTACCCAGCCATAGTTTGACTAACTGACGTAACGGATACGGCCGGCTCGAATGCTAAATTTAAATGCAGTAGAATAAGAAAAGGTGAAATAAATAAAAAATCTACTTATTAGTGTATTTTTTATTAACATAGGGTAGGTTACGTGAGGGCGGGTTATTTTTTATATTACTTTTAGTATTAAGTCGTCGTCATAAAAGGAGAAAAAGTATAATTTATAGGATTTACTCCAGGCAAATTGTTACTTCTAAAAACAAGTTTCTTTGCTTTTGTTTTCTTTAGAGATGATTCCATGACCGACAATTCGCAAGAAGTTGGTTGTTACGACGTAGTGACAATATAAGAATAATAATAGACGATTGGTAGATGATTGGTATTTTGATTTAAATATTGCAAGCACCTGTAACAAAGGAACTTATTCTCGCCGACTTTAAATGTTGAGCCACTATAGATAGATCTTGTCATAAAATGTCATTGATTAAAAGGATTTTGGTAAAAATATCGTTATTTGTAAAAGTCATATACTTTTTAATTGAGCGGCCTTTTTTAAATGTGGTGTATGATGATAAACCTATTCAAAATAAATACATTAAGTGCATCGGAGCTGAAATATTAAAATATGGATACTTAGGCGTAGGACGGGAGCAAGTAGGAGGTCCTCTAAACTATTATAAGAAAATTATCCTCGATAGCTAAAAAACAATTGCAAAAATGTCCATACAAACTTAGCCAATGCCATAAGAATAAACAATAACTACACGTAGAAGCGAAACTCCCGGCCCCGGACGCGCGCTCGGCGCGTTATATACCTACCGCCTGGCAACACCTGAGGTGTCTAGTCAGTCAGGGGCGTCACAGACGGAATATATATGTATTAACCAAGATATTGTTATTTTGTCTTGAATTGGTTTTCGTATTTGTGTTGATTTTAGTGTTTATGGTTGAACTAAGATAGTGTTTTAAAAAGTGAACGACTACATACATACATACATAATCTCACGCCTTCGTTCCCAGAGTGGGGTAGGCAGAGCTACAGAATTACAAACATCTGTAAAAACTTGTTGATAATTCTATAACCACAATTTGCACAATTAGGCTAAGATGTTTACCAGCGTATTAGTGACAGGTTGCAAGCCCATCGCCTAACAGTACTACAAGCCTTTATTCCCTTAGTCGTCTCTTACGACATCCACGGGAAGACATGGAGTGGCACTATTCTAACTCGGCAACCACACGAGGCCTGATCGGAGGAGGTGGAGTGAACGACTATTTACGGCAAAATAATTAGAAATAGGTAATTGATTGAATGAAGGAGTTTTATTTATTAAATAGTACATCCCCTAGATGTTGAAGATAAAAAAAACGGAAACATTAAAAACGAATTAATAGATAAGAATAGTATCGTGTAATAAAACTTTTTCAACTTAATAAAAATTGAAATTAATGGTCTGGAAAGGAACGTAAGAAGTAACTCCGGATCCCAGACTATTCCTAAAACTTATTGAGCTTAAAAGGTTGTTTATTTATAGACTCGTTTCTGTGTTTTATAGATGATTAATAGGGGTTATGAGCGGGATGCTTAAAAATCAAGATGCCTATCGAATAGGATGTCTAAAATGCAAGATGCCTATCGAGCAGGACGTCTAAAAAGCAAGATGCCTATCGAGCAGGACGTCTAAGAAGCAAGATGCCTATCGAGCAGGACGTCTAAAAAGCAAGATGCCTATCGAGCAGGATGCCTAACAAGCAAATTATAACTAGGTCAAAAAAGGTAGGTAGGTTTAGGTTATGTTAGTTTTGCAGCAGGCCCGGAGGGCCAAAGAACCCAGGAATAGGAGCTCCGCGACAGCGGAGCTCCGTCGAAATTCTTGTAATAAAAAAATAACGATTTTAGAAAATTGATCTAACAAATCATTATACTTTTCAGGCATCTTTATTTTCAGGCAACTCGCTTGGTAGTCATTATATTTCTTAGGCATCATGCTAGTTAGTTATCTTGCTTTTTAGGCAACTCGCTTTGTAGGCATAATACTTAGGCATCTGGCTTTGTTAGGCATCTTGCTTTGTAGGCAACTCGCTCAAGATGGCGTAAAATAAAGAACTAATTTTGCAACAATGTTTCCACGTTGAAGGAAAACATAAATAACATTTTGTGACTAAACTTGTATGACACATCCATAAACCGATTAAAATATTTCACAAGTGATAGCCCTGACTTTGGGCGCGGAAGACAGAGGGGCGTAGCGGGGTGAAGGCGGAAGTAGGTATTAAAAGCGCGGCATTTGGGGGCTGGGTAAAGGAGATTCGCTTCTAAGTGTAGTTATTGTTTATTCTTATGCCAATGCCCTTTAAGGTAATTTAATTTATTTCCCGTCACTTGTCGCTTACATTATAACAGGGGTCGATGGTGGCTCATCATTTAAGGTCCGCGATGGCAAAACTTGCATCTGGCTGGCTCCTGGTGGAATATTCGGCTATATCCGGCCGTTTAAATTACATTATTTCAAGTTTGGTAAGTCGAAGTAAAGTAAGTTTATTTATGGTGAAGAATAATACCACTTATGTAAATCACTCCAATCAGATTTTTCACTCCAGCCGTTCGGAAAAGATTATTCCGATTATTAAAAAGAGGCATCAAAGTTTTCAGCGCAGACAAGGTTCCTTAAACATATCTAAACATGCTCCTACGTCTTTAACAATACATTCTGTGAGATCTTTGAGCATCTGTCCAATAATCGAAATGTTTAATGAAGTTCTGTTTTTTTATTTTTCATTATGAAAGCCTCGACTCAACGTGTTATATTTTATTTCATTATCAACTCTATAACATTATGTATATTTAACTTTATTTGGATAAATTTTAGCTTGCTTGTTTAATGTGTAATGTACTTTTTTTTCTGTTTCCGTCGTCCAATATATCAAGCAATATCCAAAAAATTGCTATTTAATGCTTCCTTTTTATAAGTATAGCACTTATATTACGTGTGAATTCGTCCGTGTTGTGAATTCTATGGCATTACCAGACTAAAATTCATACAAAATGTTGTTATCTATGGTTCCAACGGGAGACCAGCGTTGACTTTAATGTCAGCATTACGCTGAGTTGGAACTATTTCGTGGCTACATTCTTCTTGTGCGTATTAATCTGTCCTTTGTTATGTTATGTCACGAATAAATGTTTTTCTTTCTTTTCTTTCTTTCTTGCAAAATAACGAAAATACGCAGCCTTGTTTACTTTTTTTGACCGTATGATGACTTTTGACTTGTGAGTCTTGTGACATTAACCATTACCAGTATAAGAAATTAATAGTACTTCTACAACTCGCAGACATGGCCAGGGTTTTTATGTAATATTTCAGGCTAATTTTAACCAAAACCATTTATTCAGGCCGCACGGGCACAATATATACGTCAAAAATCTACCAGCACTGCCCAAAAGGACACCACGGTTTTGAAGAAACGAAACAAGAAACTCAACAGTCATCATTCCTTAACAGCAGTTTGTGTAGAAGTAATTTTATATACACTCGATCTAGCGACATCTAGCGACGACTTGTAACAACCAACTCGGCAGCGCCACCAGAGCAATTAAATCTGACAGTGCGCTACATTGCACTAACGAAGTTTCCCCAGTCAGTTAACCTACTTACTTCTAAATTCCAAATTCTAAATTCTATATACAACTTCCAAATTCATCCCAACGGACTTCGGTCCCCAGGAATAACACCCGCCTGGAGAGAGATCTCTCTGTTAACATCTCTTCCTAGGTACATTGGTGACCCCGACGTGTTAGTCATCCTACAATATTATTACGATGCTATAAAGTAAGCGCAAAATAAAATGCATTGTGTAGTGTACTGCGAGACTCTAACGGTGCAGATCAGACGGTAATAAACTGTATATGTTGAGCACGAAGTATGCTAACACAAAATGTGTGTATTTGTAAACTTTATTTCCTTTCTACAAACTATGTTGAGGACTGCTTTTTCAATTCACTTTTTGCTTTTTTTCGGAGCAGCGCTTGCAACTTGCAACTGCATTTGTCATATCATACAATTATACTCTGAGATATATTTTAAATATGAAAGCTGTACATTACTGTGTTATCGTGCTGTTAGGTACGTATACAACATAGTTAAACAGGGTGTCCCAGAACTTGTCGTAAATATTAAGCATAAAAAAAGCGCCTTCTGTACCGGTCCGGAATATAGTTTTAACTTATCAATCTGTTAATTCTTTTAGGAAAAAATGATTAAAGTTTCAATAATAGTTACTGGCAAAGAACGCTAACTTTGCTTCCCTTGCCTAAAAATAACTATAAATCGTAATTTTAAAACTTGATTTCCATCCTTAATAACGTAGCAATATATTGAATTACACTATAATTCCAAAATATTAACGCATTCAAAATAAATCCATACTTTCTAAGCCAATAAAGTATATCTCGTTTTTCATTCCACAAATTTGTGACACTTTATCCTGAAAAAAAAAAACCCCACCAAGCACGTGGCAAGTGAAAACTCAGATAAGTTTATGGAATTTATTGAAAAAACTCCGGTAGTGTGAACAGAAGAGGGTAGTTGGTTCCTTAGGGTGTACCTACCCATACGTGACTCATTATTTACATTGAAGAGCATTTCTACCTTTCAAGTAAATTGGACCGTGAAATTTTTTTTTCCTAAACTATTTTTGCAACCCCTTTTCACTGGGGTTAAGGGTTGAATTTTAGTATTTTACATTTGTTTTAAATTTATAAAGTTGTAAACGAAAAAAGAATCAAGATTTTGATTTTATAACTTTGCTGGCGTAATATTAATGTAAAAATAACACTTTTGTAGTACCAAGAGTTTCTTAGTTAAACCGCGGACAGACCGACATGGAAAACTAAAAGGGTTCCTTGTTGACTATGGAACCCTAAAAAAGTCTTAACCGAATCTTTTTTTTGCCTAATGGCTTAATGATTGCAAAGAAAAGATTTTTTTACAACAATACTCTACACATTGAATAGCTTGTTTTACTTACCTGCGCTTCCAAGTTTCCTATGACTTCGACCAGCTTTTCCTGAAACCTAACTGGCCCTGGGGAATGAACTATTGGATTCTAAACACTACTATCTAATTTAGAAACGTTTTAATCATATTTTAGCCCATGGTTACTATGCGTGGCGAGCTATACCGGTCAAAGAAGCTATGTACGGGCGACAGTTGAACAAGAACAGAAAGAACGATACAACGACTAAATTCCCAGATCATTTACTGCCGAGGAGTAAGTAAATACCTAAAAGCCTTTGTTAATCGTGTTTCTAATCAATGATATATTATAGTAAAAAGAGGTAGAAATGTTATACGCACTTCGATAGTGGCACCCTAAAACCAAGCCAATTGGTACACCTTTACTTAGTCTTGCGCCATCAACGGAACATTGAATTAGTCTGCAGAGCAACATACACTCGTCTCTGTTTCGCTCCCAGAAATTAGCATACCATCCTGCTTTCACTTGTCATTTCTGAATTGGTGTGTAATTGCAATATTTACTGACTATGTGTGCGTAAGCCGGGCCATTTTTACACGAGGAATACCGTATAGGTAACATATCTACCTCTTTTTATATTATATCATTGTTTCTAATGAATACTGCTTAGGATAATTGTCATTATTGAGGTATGATAAATCTACTAATATTATAAATAACAATACGAGTATGATCGTTCGAGATGTTTCCCCTTATAGGCCAATAAGTATAACAAATTTTCTATTTAAAAAAATTTGTAGTTATAAACACTTTAGTCACCTGTATCTCAGAAACAATTGAAGTCTTCTTAGTCATGATAGTTTAGTTACCTTTAAAATTCGTATATTTATGTGCTTTCATTTGAGTTTTTTCAGTTTATTTTTAATATCTGACTTTACAACTTTGTCGGCGTAATTTAAATGTGCATATAACTATGAGTTAAACCACAGACAGACGGACACGGCGATACTATAAGGGTTCTTTATTGAGTATGGAACCCTACAAATGACCATTTACCAGTAAAACCTCTTGTTTTTTTTTTTTGTCTTTCTTTATTTCTAAAATCAAATAAGACCAGAGTTCAGTTTCTTAATCTATCCACCATAAAAGAATAACGCATAAACGGCTCTTTCATAATTTTGCAGCGTCCCTACACAGCATTTACAAATTTGGTTGGTGCACGAGAGACTCAATCAACTCTCGGTTTCGGTACAAAGTGACAAATTTGTCATTGTCGGACGTTGACACCGTGTTCACGAGGTTCATCTATGTAAGTTAAAATGTGTATTGTACGCTCTGACGGGACTATTTAAACCCGCCGGTTTATATAAGCTACGCCGCGTTCACTCGTTCGACCGACCGAACGCCGTTTTTAAGAGAATACTACACCTGTATAGTTTATATCATATTTAGGACCTATTCATGTACATCAATCAAACATGTTTTTTTATTTTCAGCTAATGGATGACGCTCCAACCATAAGGTATAAATTGCAGTGTATTATAGTAAAAGTCTACGTGCCAAAATATTTCCAGTTCATGAGAACTCGAATTCCCTTTTATTATTGCCAAGGACACTATTACTATATGGCGTTGATGTCTATTAAGAGGAAAGCAATCCACGAGTTTTACTTTGCGCAGGACTTTGACTTGCCAGCTACGTTCTCGTTCGAATTTTACCATCCTGTTTTGCTATAGCTTCAGAAAATGATTGTACCTATGTTAGGAGTATTCGAATTTAAAAAAAAACTGTAACTTACCTAAACTTACAGATTTTGAACTAGGCAAAGTAAACTGACATTTTCTCAATCATACGTCACATTTCGTCCCTTTACTTTCTCAACTTCGTATCTGATCGAATAGTTAGATAGGAAAGTAGTCTTTATTATTTAGGGAGCATGAGTGCGTTTCCTATCTATTGGATCAGATACGAGGTTGAGAAAGTAAAGGGACGATTTTCGAATCGCCGTACGTTTTCATGTAAAAATATTATTTTATGTTTATTTCACTATTACTATTCGAAGACGATACGAAAGTCAACTTGCTATCAAATTTTATTACTAATATAAATACGGACACGGGGCTCTTTACCTACCAATTTTCATACACATTTTCTCGATGACGATTACCTATGTGAACGTTACTCATCGATGGAAGGTGAAAGTTCTTGTTCGGAGCAGTACTATTGTATTGGGTTGTCATTTTTAGGGAAATTGCAGTGTCGTGATTTTTTTTTCTCATGGACGGGAATCGGAAATTCCAATGCTTAACCTATGCTGAATTCCCGGAAAAAGCTAAGTTGATAATAAGTAGTTATATAAAATCGACTTCTAACGAAGAAATATTCCGGAATTTCCCGGAATTTGTTCCGGAATTCCAAGATTGTACAAAATGTCGCGTGATTGTAATATATCGCAAAAAGTAATGCGTTTATGTTAGCCTGAATTCCGAAAACCCGGGAGGTTCATTTAAAAAATAACAAAATTATATTGAGTCCTCCTCCATACTATTCAAATACCTACGTAGAAGCCAAACTTGAATTTTCTGCTGTACCTATACTTCTATTCAAAAATCAGTTCAATCCTTTTGTGTCGTTCTGTCGCGGAATGAAAAGGTTCCTCGCTTTTCAACCATTTATATTAAGATTTCAATGTAGTTTTCAACTGTATATACCAGTAGTGATTTTTCTTCAATAATATCAATACTAGAATTAAAACTAGAATTAGATTAACACTCGGTTAATTTTCTTCTTTTCAATTTATTTAAATAAAAATTTGTTTTTAATGTTTTATGTTTTATTTCTTTCCTCTTGTTTAGTGTCCCTTGTTGATGAAGTTTGTACACTAAAGGGCATTGGGTAAATTTGTTTGAAGAATATTGTCACTTTTTTTTTCAGCGGCGACGGATGATTTTTACATAGTTATTTAGAGGACCTCTAAATACACATAGATATATATAATTTATGGCGTTAAATAATATCGGAGCGGAGATTTTAAAGATTTAAGTATTCAGTTTTTAGTACAAATGTACGCCCAAGTATGAATATTTAAATATCTCCGCTCCGATGCACTTAAGAGTATTACATTACATAACAAAATAAGTTTATTTTTAATAATTTCATCATAATTTACCACTTTTACGAATGGCCGCTGACCTTGAAAATGTATGAATTTTACAAATGACAACCGTTTTACCCAAACTCCTTTAAATGAAACGTACCTTTATGCAAAGACTCGTGTCCTTGATAAGCCGTTATGGTGATCCGACGTAAGGAGACGGTTTTGACTGCAGTATTGAATCAGCGCCTCTATTCTAGGCGGTAATATCTAAATCGTATTTGACCTGTTATGGTATTGTTTTTAACTTGGTGGCCATTACTGTCAAGGAAATAAGAGCTATCAACATAACCGACAATACGATAACCGATCAAACACGATATTGTTTTTACTGTGTTGAATAGAGGCCCAGTTCATGGTAGGTATACATTTGTTTAGCTATTAAAAGGCGGTCTACCATTTCTATAATATAAATAGTTTTACTGATGTATTACAGAGTTATTCATGACATATTTCTGTATAAAACTTATTTTTGCCAAGTAACATTCATTCATTATGCATTTTATTTGGCGGAAATGAGTTTTGGCAGAATTACCTTTCGCATGGTTTTCTTCAGCATGCAATCACCAGAATTAGATGAACTACTCGGTTAATATTATTATTTTCAATTCATTTAAATAAAAGTTCGTTTTTAATGTTTTATGTTTTATTTCATTCCTCTTGTTTAGTGTCCCTTGTTGATGAAGTTTATACCTACTCTTAAAGGGCATTGGGTAAATTTGTTTGAAGAATATTGTCTTTTTTTTTCAGCGGCCACGGATGATTTTTACATAGTTATGTAGAGGACCTCTAAATACACATAGAAATATATAATTTATGGCGTTAAATAATATCGGAGAGGAGATTTTAAAGATTTAAGTATTCAGTTTCTAGTACAAAAGTACGCCCAAGTATGAATCTTTAAATATCTCGGCTCCGATGCACTTAAGAGTAATACATTACATAACAAAATATGTTTATATTTAATAATTATATCATAATTTACCACTTTTACGAATGGCCGCTCACCTTGAAAATGTATGAATTTTACAAATGACAACACTTTTACCCAAACCCCTTTAAATGAAACGTACCATAAGTACGCAAAGATTCGTATCCTTGATAAACCGTAGGTGATCCGACGTAAGGAGACGATTCTGACTGCAGTATTGAATCAGTTCATGGTATGGTAGCGGGTCTGTCATTTATATAATAAAATAGTTTTACTAATGTGTTACAGAGTTTTTCATATCATATTTTTATATTGCAAAACGTTACTTGGCAGAAATAAGTTTCAAAAGGAGAACCTTTCGCATAGTTTTCTTCAGCATACAATCACTTCGCATTATTTTCTAATACAGATTTCACAAATAAATATTTTGCATAGGTAATGTAATGTTAATGTTTAGGTGGCATAAAGTAAGTAAAGTTCAACATAATCTTACTTACTTTTCTGGCATAGTTTCGGTTCTGATTTGGTCACAGTCTCACAGTTCTAACCTAACCTAACCTACTTTTCTAGCAACAGCTTGTTTGTGTTGCGGTTGCATTTCTAACCTAACCTAACCTACTTTTCTGGCATAGTTTTGTTTCTGTTCGAGTCGCAGTTCTAACCTAACCTAACCAACTTTTCTGCTAACAGAAAAAAATCATAAGAAGTAGGTAGGTATGCTGTAGGATTGTTATGGTACGTAAAATCATGTTAAACGAAAGAAAGTCTGCAAAAGTAATCTTCTTCTAAGTGATAAGTGGTATCGGAAGTGATAGTTGTGCCAAGTACCTACCTATATGTTAATCCAAAATTATCATTTGACTAGAGGTGTGCGTCCGTTACGACACGTTTGTGTTCCGGGATAAATGCTGAAATAGGTATGTTTTTTAATTAGACGGCCGTTTTGTGCCGTTACAACGGCTGTAAATATCTATATTTAAGATATTCCTGTACAACCTGTGAAAGCAACTATAAAATGATATGGTATGAGAAACACCCTTGTATTTATTTAAATACCTTTTATAGTAACAGGTTACAAAAATAATGCGATCATTAATCAATCAATTCGATCGAAAATTGTATCGCACAAAGACGAAATAGTATATTATTGTAGAGACACGAAAAAAAGCTGGTTAACTATATAAAACAAAATAAAAAGTTACTTCTTATCAAATGGTAATACGTCAGTCAAACTTAAGTTGGGTTAAAAATAGGGGTTCCTTCTTTTGACATCGTATCGTTTGTCCTACAGACATTTGCTATAACACTTTTGTCATAATAGATGTTAGCCATAATGTTCAGGACCCATAATTCTTAATTTCCATAATGAATATGATAGTCCTAAGACATTTTAGTCATAATTGTGGTCGCCATAATCTTTAATGTTCTAATTTTGTTCGTATTAAACATTGTGACAACTAATAAATTAAGTCATTCATGTCATAAAGGTCAACAACACTAATTTTATTAGTGAGGTTGCGCTTTATTATAATATCGATTGTCCTATTAGAACCAAATCCTTCTCATGCCGCAGGATGCTAAAACCAAACTATAAAGAGCTTATTAAGACTACTAAAACATATGGCTAATGATAATAATATGATTTTTTATGTTTAATAAAATTCAGGCAAGAAACATTACGGAGCAAGAATGTTATGGCAAGTAAAATTAGAATTACAAACGTTATGGAAAATAATAAAAATCCCAAGTTATTCATTAGGATAAACGATTATTATTACCACAAACATTATGGCATGTGTAATTAGGATTATAAACGTTATGGGAAAACATAGGGAGCCTAATAATATACCGATACCATTAAAAAAGAAGTCAAAACATGTAAATGTGTTTTGTCATAGTCCGTGAAATAAATAGGTACCGTTGAGGAGTTCCGTTGCCCATCTGTGGTCTTCATCATCAGTTCCACTTCACCAAATAATACTTTCTTTCCTCCTTTTTGAAGTCGGTCAAAAATACGCGTCAGGCAATCTCCGTTCTGAAACATTAGTTTGTCTCTCACATTTTTGGTACCGGCACAAATGTGAGAGACAAACTAAAGATGCAGATATATTTGTAATAAGATTATGACAAATTGGATTCTTTTTTGGATCCGGTTAAAACCAGTTAGGATAATTTCACGAAAAATGAACCGCCGCCCGCCTCCTATTCAGTAGTTATACCTTAGCTGTATGGGATTTTTTCCTTAGTCTTTTCGATTCTGTCTACAATTAACAGCTTTTTTTAAATAATCGCGGCGGCTTTTATTCGCCTATTTTACTCCTAAGATGAAAATGAGACTCACGTCTTCGTTTTAAAAAAATAAGCCATCATTTCCGAGCATGTTCCAGATACCAAACCCATTACTGTTAGTTCCACTTGGCATATTTCGGGCCATAAAAATAGATGTCCCAGTTCATGCCACCAACCATCTCTGTGGGAATGTACCATTCATAATAGTAGTACAGGTACCGCTTGTGCGTGTGGCAGTACGCGATGCGAGGGGTGCACATCTGGAAGGCGTACGACGTACTCCGGAACATGTCTTCGGCATACGCTTTTGCTCTGAGGATTATGCAAGTCGGTATTCGAGGTACTTTTATCCAGCCCTGAAATTAGAACACATACCCAAAAAGTCTCCAAATTATTTTACTAACAAGCGGGGCCGGATTATCCATTAGACAATGTAGGCAGCTACTAGAGGCCCTGCAATACCTAGGGGCGCTGCGCACCGGAAAAAAATATATTTCACGAATCAAGAAAAGTTCAAGGAGCGCCAGAATTGTATTGCCTACGGTTACATGGTTAATCCGGCCCTGCTAACAGGTGATATTTAAATGGGAATGTTTGTATGGTGATTGTTAGAGGTTTGGATGTTTAACAATTGACAACAATAAAAGTTCTGGTAAAAGTCTTGCTTTTAAAATGTTTGTCTCAAAAGCATAATCAGCGGAGACCCTCAAAAGGCGCAAATACAGTCAACTTAATAGAAGTTATTATTTGAGCCTTTTGGGGTCGAAACTTTAGGACCGTGGGGACCAGGAGCTCACCGTATTTTTAAAGACCTTTCAAAGCGTCTGGTCGACGCAACGCGTGACCAAAATGCTGGCCTGTACTTGGCACAAAGATTAAGCATTTCCATTCAACGTGGCAATGCTGCCAGCATTTCGGGAACAATGCTCACTGGTAGCGGTTTGTTAGTTTAGTGTAGTTTAAGTAATTTTGTAAGTTCGATCGTTTGTTCTTATTTTAATTATATTTAAATAAAAATATTAATTTTTGTTTTTATTATTATTTACTTATTGAGAAACATATATTGGATATTATCTGTGTTTCCTCCACCCGTTTTGGACTAGTGGTTGGAGTAACGTCATTTTATTTGTAATCGACATTTGTTTTTTTTATTTTAGCACTAGCTATGACGTAGAAAAGACCATGTGGCGTTTAGCTGTTCATTAATTTTCTCTACTAAGAAAACGGTGATTTATTTTTAGGGTTCCGTACCAACATGGTTAAAAAGGGACCCTTATGGTTAGATTTCGGCGTCTGTCTGTCTGTCTGTATGTCAAAGCAGTTTTTCTCAGAAACTATAGAAGCTATCAACTTGAAATTTGCCGAAGTTGTATAACTTGCTTGTCCGTATCTAGTTGTACTCGTATTAAAAACAATATGAAATTATTTTACGAAATATTTGAAAAGGGGTCCAGAATGAAAAATTAAAGTGATTTGATTATTGCGTACGGGGTGTCATATAAAAGGGCTCAGTCTGCACATTTCAAAACTATTATTTTTATAATTTTCCGTGACTTTTTGTTATATACCTAGCCAAAAGGTTACAAAATATTACCGTTCCAAAAAAATCAGAAATGTCCTGAATTAAAGATTTACGCGAAATATAAAATAAAGTTGTCAAACTTTAGAGTTTTGGAAAAAATATAAAAAAACTTTAAAAATCTGTATTAAAATTTAGGCTAGTCAAAATGAACCTTATTGCATTGGCAATAAAGTTCATAACAGAATGAGTTTCTTTTTTTTGCCTTTTCCAACCATATTATCTTAAATACGGAACCCTCGGTGCGCGAGTCCGACTCGCATTTGACCGGGTTTTTTTAAAAGGTGTTCTGAATAAAAAACATGCTATTACTTATTACTAAAAAATATTTAAAAAAGTAAGTACCTATGCCTTTGAGATGAATCTCTAAAAGCATGATTTTTTTCAGAACACCTTTTAAAAAAAGTTCCTGTTGTCATTTTATTGAGTACAAAATTGCAAATACTAAACTATTTTTGAAACAAGTTCTTACAAGAAACTATACATAGGTCTATCAAAGAGGAGCTTAATCATAACATTATTTTTGAAACTCAAACTCCCAACAATTTTTGATCAAAACACACTGCAACACAACAGACATAGTACAAAACACAGTTGATTTCTAAAAAAATATTTAAAAAACAAAGAACCGCCTTCAAAAACGCAAAAAATAATAGAAGTTATGTATTCTGTCTAGGCATAAACTTATTTGCAATCGATTTTAGCCATAAACTTATTTTAACATTAAACATTTAAATGAAATAGATTAAGAGTATGGTGTATCCCAATTGACAACCTGTACAAGAAGTACTTACACGTATTATTATTTTCCCCAGTACTTCGATATGATCTAGATGCTGATGTGTGTAAAATACGTAGCCAAAAACTTCGTGGCAAAGTCCAAAGTAGTATTCACTGTGTATTTCCTCTAAAAATATAAAATACTTAAATAAAAGTTGTAAAAGGTATTTCATCGCTTTTATTGAATAGCTGTCACAATATAAAGAGAGAGGCCAAATGGGTAAAGGGGCATGAAAAGTAAGAGACCCAGGCTTCTTATAAGTATACTACTACATTACATACCTACGGCAGTAAAACAAGGAACGTCTTAAATCGCAGGTAATAACTCTCGAGTCAACCCAAGGGCGACAAACATGCGATCTGAGGCTTTCTTTATAACCATCCGTGAATTTCATATCACGAAATCACCAAGAAGTACGATTTTCAACACTATCCCTGCCTCTGACAATGATCGTGATTCCTTTAGACGCTGACGGCGATCCGTGTAGCAAAAAGGAATCTATTTTGAGAAGCGCGGACCTGAGGCCTAGCTGTACCGCACTCTCCACCACCAAAGACGTGCCGACCAAGGTCAGCCACGCGCCTTAAACATTAGTCCACGGGATACCCCGAGCGGGTCATCCGCATAGCAGATGACGCTCGGTCCTTGGAGCAACGGCTGCCACAGGGGCCAGTCAAACCCAATGTTCCTCTGGACGGGACTGAGAACCGATCCCTGTGGAGCACCGCAGCTGACAGGTCGCTGGTGGACTCAGCCAATACCCTCCCACAAAATCTTTTTGCCCTGGAGATACGCCCTCAACCGCTAGAACGAACCTAACCCAGCCTAAGCTGCATGATCTGCTAGTTTCGCCTGTCGTTTCTCTTTATAAGGCATCGTTTGATCATAGTTCACAACTCCAGGCCTAAGCCCCTATCCCTAAGGATAGTTTCTCAAAGGTTATTCTGATATATCCTTTGTAAAGGGTACAGAAACCCTGACATAAAATTTTATGAAGCACTTTTATTTACCATGTGCGAGTGCTGAGTTTGACATTTCCCAATCTGCCATAGCCGTAAAGTACTGCCAACAAGCGCATTGTGTAGCTGCAATGAAATGTCAGTATCTATATTAAGTTCTCCTCTGTCATTCTCATTACTTTCCCTAACTGGGTTCATAATGCACATAAATTCACTCTTACTCGTACTTGTATCGCAATAATTGAAAACACTGGATTGCAATAAAAGACCTATTAATTATTGAGTATCTCAGATTAATTAATTAATTTCACGAGGTTTGCTTGATAATTATATTGTACCGTTAATAAAAAAGTGGCCGTATTCGTATTATATTTACGGATAATTATAAGTTTGATAAAAATTTAAACGATTTTTTGTAATAATGTGATAGATATTTATATTTAAGGACTTCAGAGTGACTTGCACCACGGACTTACTAAATGTTTAAGTTACATTTTTAGGGTTCCGTACCCAAAGGTTGCCAGCGGGACCCTATTACTAAGCCTCCGCTGTCCGTCCGTATGTCTGTCAGCAGGCTGTATCTCATGAACCGTAATAGGCACTTGAAATTTTCATGTTTTGAATTTGAACGTGGATTTGAATTTCTGCGTGTTTTTTGCCTATATCTTAAGAGGATTGTGAAGCGATGCTTAAATCGCGTAGCTTTTCACGATTTTTGAATAGGTATGTTGTAGTCATTATGTTGTATTATGTTTTGTTTAACCTAAAACTTGTCAAACTACGCTGTAATTTGTGCTGTGGATTTATTGTGTAATAAATAAATAAATAAATTATGAAAAACTAGGTCTGTAGGAAGGTACATTTCTGTTTTTTTTATTTTTTGAATTTGTTTTGTTCTAAGAAATATATTCTTGGAAAGGAAAAGTAATAAAAATCTGACTAGGTTAAAGGGGAACTGTTATCGCATTTTGTATGGAAATTTTCAGCCTCACAATCCTCTTAATTGTAATGTGGTACGGAACTCACGTGAAATGGAAATGGACTGCTCATATTTGCCGTAGAACTGATGGCCGTTGGGGAAGACGAGTTCTAGAGTGGAGACCACGAATTGGCAAACGTGGAGTAGGGCGCCCTGAGACTAGGTGGATCGATGATATTCGCAAGGTAACTGGTGTTACCACCACTGGAGAAGAAGAGCTGAAGACCGAGTTCAGTGGCGTGCTATGGAACAACCTATGTCCAGCAGTGGACTGATGTGGGCTGATGATGATGACGGAACCCTTCGAGTCTGACTCGCACTTGGCCGGTTTTTATGATAACGTATTTTAAATGCATGACAAAATTGTGTATGTTTCTAAAATATGAATTAAAGTAATAATAAAACTTCAGTTTACCAATGTACGCTAGGATCAATAATTCAATTGTATTTTTGATATTAAACATGTTGTAAACGTTTATCTTATGTTAACTTTTCACTTATTTATAAACTTTCTCTAGAACTTCCCACTTATTACGTCGGTTATCACTTTACAACAGCACTGACGACTATACTGATACATCCGCATTTATACCTGAAGCTGTTTCAGTTCCGGCTCCGCGCGTGAGTAATATGAACCTGCTTACAGATAGTCTTGTTTGTTTGTATGTATGTAACATATTTTATTGTACAAACGAGAAAATAGCAAACAACAAAATATACAGAAACACAAAAGGTACTGTAAAAAAACGAACAGTTAACTTTTGTCTGTCTGTTATTTTGTTGGTCGTTACCCACGCTACTCTAAAAACCGGAGCTCGAAATAACGTTAGCCCTTGCCCGGTTTTGTCAACTAGATAAATTCAATAATTTGTTTAAGTATATGACATACAATAATATCTCAATTTTTCTATCTGGTACCAATCTTTCCATTCGCAAAATTTACTTGTGTTATTTTTTTTCAGTAGCTAATTTTGCCGAAAAAATAATTTCATTACGATATTTTCCCAATCTGTATATATCTGAATAGTTTTATCATTTCCACAGTGTCGAACGAGCTCCGTTAGTGCAAAGCTCCTACTTCTGGGTGGTTTAAATAAATAAATAAATATCAAGGGACAATCTCACACAAAAATCTTCGGGACTGCTGTAAAACTAACATAACCTAAACCTACCTACCTATTTCGGCCTAATAAAATAGAATGGGGTTTGCGACTGGGAAAAATAACAGTGGGAAATATGCAACCAAGAAAAAATATAAATGAGGAAAAAAACGATTGGGTAAAATTACTACGCGGGATAATAAGCTAATTGATACGCCCCTTCTGCATTGTCCTGAAGATGCTGGCAGCATTTCTCGCTAAATAGTAAGGGTCTCCTTAGACCTATCGACGCGGAATCGGCTTGAGCCGGTAAGAAAAAAATAAATGTCCGTGCGTGATTCCGCGTCGATAGGTCTGTGGAGACCCTTCGACTGACGCATTGAGCAATGAAACTGCCAGCTCTTCGAAAATCTTCACATTATTTAGCTTTGAGCACTAGGACCCCACGGACCAAGGGTCTCGATAGCGACTAGAATAAAAATATGTTCTGACGGGAAACGACTATATTTACAAGAGATAGATAAGATATTGATTGAAATGTTAATTACTTACATCATTGTTCAAAAACATACACAAACTTAGAGATACAAATCTCCAAATGTACTGTTTGAGGCCAATTAATAACAAAACTAGTCAGGCGCCTAAATCTGCCTTCTTCTTCTTCTTCTTCCTCAGCAGCATTTTATTTACATGCCCACTGTTGGGTATATGCCTCTCCAATTCTTTTCCATTTTGCCCTATTTTGAGTTAGTCTGGTCCATAGAGGGCCAGCATTCTCTCTAATATCATCGGACCATCGAGCCGGTGGTCTGCCAAGACTTCGCCTTCCTACCCAGGGCCTCCAGACTGCAACGCATTTACTACATCTGTTGTCATCCCCACGAAATAGGTGACCCGCCCATGTCCATTTGAGCCTGGCGACACGGTGCCCCACGTCAGTGACTTTAGTGCGTGCTCGTATGATCTCGTTCCTGACCTTATCTCGTAGGGATATTCCGAGCATCTTGCGTTCCATTTCCCGCTTGGTAACTTTGAGCTTTTGAATTAGCCCCGTGGTCAGATTCCATGTTTCACACCCATGCGTCATAACAGGCAGAACACACTGGTCGAATACTCTCGTCTTCAGTGTCTGTGGAATGTTAGCCCTAATTCTGCCTTAGTTGTACCCTATTGCAATTGTTTTTTTAACGACTCGGCCGCCTTTACTGTCAAATTAATAGGAGCTATTATAACGTTAATAATATAATAACTATAGAGGTAAAACCAAAGAAGAGCAAGGCCCCAAGGGCTCTATTCTACTCGGTAAAAGCATACTGCCTTTGATATATTATCGTATCGTCAACGTTGTGATAACTCTGATTTACTGAACAGTAATGGCGGCCGGGTTAAATATTTACATTACGGTAACATGTCAAAGGTAATATGGATGTACCCAGTAGAATAGAAGTAAATTAATATTTGCTATACCAAACCCAGCCGCGGTTTAACACTAGTTGCACGTCTGACTTATTGCAAACAATAAATATTTTACTAACGTAATCACACATCACACATTGACTGCTAATCGTTTGCTTATCATACATTCCGTCGTCGGAGCCCAGTCAAAACGCGAACGATACTAACGTTTTTCTTTTCTGTCGCTCAAAATGTATGGGATGTCATTCCCGTGCGTTACAATAAACCACGTGGTCAACTGTAGTCCCATACATTTTGAGCGATAGAATAGATAAACGTTAGTAGCGTTTGCATCTTGGCTTGGGCCCTTGGAGTGGATAAAACGGATTTCGACATATGTTATGAGTTGTTTGCGCTTAGCAAAATTGAGGAAAGAAAATGGCTGTGTGGCTTTTTGCTGCCCCATCTACTAAAGGAGAAAATAATAACGTGTTTAAACAAAGCCTTTGTATAGCGCGCCGTGTGCCTAGCGTACTTCATACAAAAAGACTGGCTCTACCTTGAAAGTTTAATTTATATATCTTGATTTTCGACATGTAAAAGTGTCCGTGGGGCCTACTTACTGAATAAACATTTTTTATATTTGTTTTTATCTTGTAACTATCTAGATACACGGACAAGTTCGAAAAAAAAACCGAGCGACACTGCTTGTGTTTTCACTGTTTTTTTTAGTATTATTATGACAATATCATGTTATCTGTTGGTTACTAACTGACAAGTTAGGGCCAAAAATACATTTATAGGCTTCTTAGATATATCACTACTCTTGATGGCACATCAGAACTTGGCCTATTTTTTACATGAGTGAGATGAGTAAGTCAGTTAGTACCAAATATACCGTTGTTAGAAATTTATAAATTATCCAAACTTGTTATTTTGCTGGGCTTTAAGATCACAAGTAAAAATATCGGGTCCATATTGGTTCACCTAATTATTTTTACTCATAACGATTTGTAAGTAATAATCATCGCAACTCCTAACGTATTATTTCAGCAACTGTTACTTTTTCAGGATTTTTATAAATCAAACCTAACCTAACCTAGTCTTATCTACACATTGAATATTTCAGAACTTCTAAACAGTTTACGGTTCCAGCGGTATAAAAATTTCATTTTCGGAGTTCCGATAATAGGAGTTGCAATTTTAGTTGAACTTTGGCGCTCCCAAAAATATCCGCGTCGCTATTGCCTAACGCACTCGCAATCGCAATCGGTTTCAAAGCGGAGCAATTGTTTTCATTTTGTATGCAGACAAGCCTTTGATTATCAAAATGAAAACGATTGCGATTGCGAGTGCGTTAGGCAATAGCCCCTCAGGTGTAAAGTTTTATAAGGGTGGGAAATAGCGACTGAATAGGTAGGCCCTATTTCCCACCCTTATAAAACTTTACACCTGATAATTTTACTTGTGATTTTAAAGCCCAGAAAATAATAAGGTTGGATAATTTATTAATTTCTAAGAACGGTGTATTTGGTACTAAGTGACTTACTCATCTCACTCATTTAAAAAATAGGCCAAGTTCTGATGGGCCATCAAGAGTAGTGATATATCTAAGAAGCCTATAAATGTATTTTTAGCCCTAACTTGTCAGTTTTCTTTAATAACCAACAGATAACATGATATTATCTTATATTATTACCTTCTAGACCTTTAAACCGATTAAACCCATCGATTTTTTCTTTTTATTAGTTCTAAATTGTTGTAATTGTAGATAAAAGTTTAATGTTGAATTTAATTTAATTCTATTAGTATTATAGGTAATTAAACTGCCTGTTACTTGATATCAATGCACGCTGTGTTCACCTTTAATTAGTGGTACAATTGTTATATAGACTAATTTGTTATATTTTAACTAGCTTTAAGAAATTTGTATCTACTGTTGGTGATCCTATTAAATAAATAAATAATAAATAAATAATACTGTATACAAAACTGACAAGTTAGGGTTCAGAATAGATTTCTTGCCAGTAAATTGATCTGGAGTGTTATTATGACAAAGCTATGCAGATCATGTTACGGCAAGCGTAAGGGACAGAGCTATAGCAGTTATATAGCTCTGTCCTTTTTCCCCAGCGTAAACTGAACTGAATAGATATGTCATATAACCCCCCTGGATCTAGACAATTCCGTGCCAAACTGAGCACCTTAGACATCACTTCTTTTGATGGCACATAAAAACTTGGGCTAGGTATTTTTACCCGAATGCCTCAAGGAGGGTTATGTTTTTCGAGCATATGTATGTATATCTACTTCTGGGCACGATCTACATTATGAGGTGTCATTCGATTCGTCTTTATTGTCGAAGTGACATAATAATATAAAAAAAATTCAATATGGCGTACGCGAAAAAAATGGAGGGGGAATAAAGAAAAAAGATGTAACGTCTAGAGGCGCCTTGTTGGAGCGTAAATTGACAGTTCTAATATAATCTGACATTCTTGAATAATATAACCTGGAGTTAAAACCTAGGGTCATCCTAGGGTTAAATATTTCGTGCAAGCGGGCCTAAGCAGTTTAGTACAATCAAAAACTTCAATTCTCGACATATAGAACTCTGTCACAGAAAGCCATTCAGCCATGACATGATGATATTAACAAAGGAATAAACAAACATCGCCACTAAGTTTATTTGTTTGTCCCAACATGCCGGGAATTCTCACCGCTTCATCCCGTCGTGACGCGGTCACAAGTGGCAATACATCGGCGGCGGGATGCCGAGCGTTCTTTCCAGCGCTCATGATTAGTTTGCATTTTGTGCATGAGTGCGACACAACTCAGTCAGCGAAATTAAAGACTGATCCACTAATGGAACTCATAAAAATCGCCGGAGTTATTTTACTATGTAAATATCTTAGATTTAAATTAATGTGAGAATAAAGTGAGTTTTAACCCGCAATATTTGTAAAATTTGTTACCAGTTCAGGTGCGCTCGTCTACGGGCCTCTTGCGGGACTTCACGGTCTGCCACGACGACTTCAGTTTGAAACCACCCGATGGCATACTTAAACCAACTACCTTCACGTGGCTTGCATTCGTCCAATATGTACATGGTAAGCTGGGCGTCTATTCAACACCGTAAAAACCCAAAACGTTTTTGATCTGTTATCGTATTGTCTACGTTTTGATAGCTCTTATTTACTTGACAGTAATGGCGGCCGAGTTAAAAACAATACCATAACAGGTCAAATACGATTTGGATTTTATCGCCTAGAATACGATTCAAACATAGCATGTAGGCACTATAATCGCTATCACACACGCTTTCGCTTATGATCGGAAATTCGGATAGATATTTACCTAAACTTTGGCGGCGGGGTTGTTGTTCAGTTGTATGGAGGCGGACTCAATATTAATTTATTAATAAAATTCCCGGGAATACGAAATAAATAAATTACGCCAACATAAATTCATAATTAAGTTTTTATATTAACTAAGTTTTTGAAGTTGGAAAATAACTAAATGTATAGATTTACCAAATGCTCTTTAATTTACCTGTAACTTATTTACCTAACGAATTTGGAGGAGCAAACTGACGGAACGTTTTATCCTAGGTACATGTAAAATAATTAATATGAACGTTTTGTAGAATCCCAGAAAGCCGGAACTTATATTATTAAAATAATATTGTTAAGAAGCTGATGCCATATTCGCCTAACTTTTTCCGCGATTTTGCCAACTTTAGGTGAACGTAAATTTAGAGTCATAACTCACAATTTTCAACAAAACTGGATAATTTTCAGATTCTGGTCGACATACCTGAATAATGTTTTATCCCAAATTGTGTGGGGCTGGGTAAAAAAGGCTATATTAGTAACGCAGTGGTCGTTATTCGCTAAGGCACGCGGAAACTGGTAATGGAGTGGTAATTTATGCAGCAAACTTGTATTTTATATACAAAAAGAACAAAAATAGTGGGTAAATTTACAATATAACGTGAGACTGTCTACAAATTTTTAAAATGGATCTTAAATTTTAATTTCTATTTTAGGCATCGAAAAGTAGAATAGGCTTAATAACTATCCAAATTTCCGATCCCTGCTTATGATGGTATTCTAACTATTGAATGTGAACATCTAATGAGTGTTTTCACCAGTAGTTTAAATCAGCAATTAGTTTAGGGTCGAGTTCACCAACAATTAAACCGACGGTTAGCGGTTTAACGGGGGTGTCAAATGTATTGATTAACAGCTGATTAAGACTTAACCGTCTGTTCAATTGGTTGGTGAACTCGGCCCTTATTATGATAAAGATATTACAGCCTGTTAAAGGTTGGTGACATCCGACAAAATTCCTATGTTTGAAGTGATTTGAAAGTATGTCGTCAGCGCCTAGACACGATGAATAATGCTGACGTCAGCGATTTAAAAAGCTGACAAATATATGCATGGATTTTTAAATCGCATTTCTTAAAAAAAATACTTATGATAAAATAAATGTTTTAAAAAACAAAAAACCGCCTTCAAAAACGCAAAAAATAACTTCTTTAAAATTGTAGGCACCTAATAGGTTAGTCCAACTGATGTCGGCTTTTTGTTGAAAATGTTGTGGTCGCCGACTTCAGTTGGACTAACCTATTAGGTGCCTACAATTTTAAAGAAGTTATTTTTTGCGTTTTTGAAGGCGGTTTTTTGTTTTTTAAAACATTTATTTTATTTTATACTTTTTAGTGATCATAATACGCTGTTACGTAGTCCCACTTCTTAGTTAAAATGAAACTTTAACTTATATCAAGCGCGCCGCAAGCAACGCCGCGGGAAAGTCATAGTCATATTTCAACAAGTAAATATTATTCGTTGTAGGTAGTCGCTCAACTATCTTAATCAAGATATCTTATCGCCACCCTTAAAATCGGTACCATTGAGGAGTTCCGGTGGCCATCTGTGGTCTTCATCATCAGTTCCACTACACCAAATGATACTTTCTGAATGCAAATGCTGGATTTGTTACTAAAAATACTAAAATCGCTATATGTTTGCCTACAATATTTGAGGAGTTCCCTCAATTCCTCACTGATCCCCTCATCAGATACAGATTTGGTGACAATGGGACCACCTCGGAAGTATACTCTATCAAACCAAAAAAAAATTTTTGAAATCGGTCGACAATTGACGGAGTAATCGGTGAACATACATAAAAAAAAAAAAAAATACATACAGTGGAACGTATAACCTCCTCCTTTTTTGAAGTCGGTTAAAAATAACGTAAAAGATCACTAAGCGTGAATTTATAATTAAAACTAGTTTTAATAATATTGAAAGAACAACGCTACCTTTAAATCAGGTATTAACGTTAGCAGCCCAACCCAAACGAAGGTTATTTATAAACTAAAGTTGCACAATTTCACACTGGACAAATTTTACGATGTAGATGTTAGTGTGTAAAGTATTATAGTACACTAGCTTTTGCCCGCGACTTCGTCCGCGTAGAACTCGTTTACCGCAGTTAAGTAAATTAATAGTTTTAGGTAATTTTATAGTTTGACTTCCTCCCTGGCCAGAATGACCTTTAAATCACATGTTATATTCACCTCGAAATTAAAAAGAAGTTGAATAGGATAACTTCATCTAGGTTATTAAATTTCAGTATACAATATTTTCTGTTTTGCCATCGATCGCTAAAACATGAAGATTTCGTGGGCTGGATACTCTTGAGCATGCTACATACAGTTGCCTATGGGAAAAACAGTTTGCTTCTAAATGTACACCGGCTACTTCTAGTGTTTGTCCTTGCGCTTTGCTTATGTTCATGGCAAAAGCTGTTTTTAAAGGGAATTACACTCTTTTAAAGTTAAATGGTAAATGTTTCGGAATTACTTATAGGAATGCGGGGAATATAGATAGAAGATTGCACTGTAGATACATAAAATTTTGTAAATTAGGTAAAAGATAAATAAGGACGGATAATCACACAAATATTACGCTCCCTTAATATGTCGTGTTACGTGGTCTTCCGATAATTCGGAAGACCAGGTACCAGACGTTAATGAAAGATCAGAGAAAAAGAGAGGTAGATTAGAGAGAAAAGGACAGCAATAGTAAGTCAGGGTCTGGGTATTTATTTAACACTTAGGCTTTCTTCACACAGATAAAATAATTATTACACATAAAAAATAAAATAAAATTAGTCCCTAATATCACCAGGGTAAAGTTAGAGATTTAGTGGTGAAGGTGAAGGTAGTTCCTCCGGGACTTCCTTTAGTACGCGTCCCGGAGTCGTCGGACCAGGAACACCGCTGGCGCTGTAATGAGGGGCGCTAGAGGCAGCGGCCCTGGTGGTACACGAAGGTAGGTGGGCACGAGGTGGGACCCGTCAGAGTGAGTAGCGGTTCCCGAGGAAAGCAGGAACCTCGTAGATGAAGGACTCTTGAAGCGTAGGGCCCGACTTGGCCACACACAAAGTCGACTTTTGGTATGAGTGAGATAGAGGCTTCTAGGGGTCCGACTTGACCCTATCTTCAGAGTTTCTAGTCACCACTTAAGAGGCTGAGGGAGAACTGATCGCTCTAGTCCGAGCCGCCGTTTATATACCCAGGTGATCTAGCTTTTTAATTTACAAATTCTAAATTCATAAAATTTCAAAGTTATACATGCCAGATATTAATTCTATGGTAAAACTGTCGTTTTAACTCCATGGTCTAGTATAAACCTAAGATATCGTCTCTGCCCGTTGTCTAGACAACAAAGATAACAAACGCTGTCAGATGGAAAAATATAAACAAAAAGTGAATATTTTCGGCTACAAAAGTAATATCGTTAAAAAGAATAGCAATTATTCAAAGGAAAAAGGTACGCAAGAGCCATGGAAAACCAATACACCGTACAGCTTCAAAAAATCAAGAATTATACGTCTCTAAAGTTAGTCGGTCCAACCGACATGTGAACCGCGCCCGCGAGATAGTCAAGAGGAACGGGACAGGAAACCCAGGAACGCAGGTAAATGTAATATTGTACCTGCGTTCCTGGGTTTCCTGTCCCGTTCCTCTTGACTATCTCGCGGGCGCGGTTCACATGTCGGTTGGACCGACTAACTTTAGAGACGTATAATTCTTGATTTTTTGAAGCTGTACGGTGTATTGGTTTTCCATGGCTCTTGCGTACCTTTTTCCTTTGAATAATTGCTATTCTTTTTAACGATATTACTTTTGTAGCCGAAAATATTCACTTTTTGTTTATATTTTTCCATCTGACAGCGTTTGTTATCTTTGTTGTCTAGACAACGGGCAGAGACGATATCTTAGGTTTATACTAGACCATGGAGTTAAAACGACAGTTTTACCATAGAATTAATATCTGGCATGTATAACTTTGAAATTTTATGAATTTAGAATTTGTAAATTAAAAAGTTAGATCACCTGGGTATATAAACGGCGGCTCGGACTAGAGCGATCAG